>OU830596.1:85685756-86935756 GCA_917563855.2 Limnephilus lunatus | reverse complement strand
CTCAAAACGGTGAAACAGGACTCACAATCAAATACAAAAATAATAAACCAGTAATTGTAAATATTAATCCAAAAAACTCAAACCCCTAATGGGTTACTACCAGAATATTAGAGGTTGCCGCACCAAACTTAATGAGCTAAGATCATCGATTCCAATCCATCCCTATCATATATATTTCCTGACTGAAACTTGGTTGGATCCGTCCTTTAATACAGAAGAACTAGGCTTCACTTCTCACAATACCTACCGCTTTGATAGAAGTACCACTACCAGCACCAAATTAAGAGGAGGGGGTGTATTAATATCTGTCACCAAATCTATAACTTCATCTAGATTAAAATGCAAACACATTAATATAGAACAACTTTTCGTACTACTCAAGACGAACCTGGGAAAAATTATTCTTGGATGTGTTTATATTCCACCCGGATCAATAACACAAGTTTACGTCAACCACGTTGAAGATGTAGAGGCCCTCAAGCTCAAATATCCGGAAGCCAGGATGCTGCTAATCGGTGATTACAATATTCCAAATATAGACTGGATTACCCTAAGTAAAAACCCAACAATCCACTCTAATATAACTGCTAATGCTCGTGAAATTATAAATATGTCTAATTTCCTAGGTCTCAAACCAATTATTAATGTATACAATTCTAATCATCACCTATTAGACCTTGCATTTAGTAGCGATCCTTTAGTAGGGTTAGGTAAATCCATAGACCCCCTTCTCCCCATAGATTCCCACCATCCTCCCTTAAACATCACCATTATGAACAACTTCCCTAACACTTACTCCAACACTTTTCCTAACCATTCATACAATTTTGCCAAAGCAGATTATCCACTGATTATGAAATACTTAGAAAGTGCAGATTGGTCGTTTTTAGACAAAAACCAAAATGTTAACCATAATCTTGAAACTTTTTACTCTATACTTAACACCGCTATCGAAAAATATGTACCATTATTTCAATTCAAACCATCAAAGTTTCCCAAATGGTTTAAAAATGACTTAAAACAATTAATAAAAAACAAAAAAATCTGGCACAAAAATTTCAAAGAGAGCAACTCCATCTCGGACTACAAAATATTTCATAAATATAGAACTGAATGCAAAATACTGACCAAAAAACTATATCAAACATACATACTCAACACAGAAAAGTCTATTTCTTCGGACACTAAAAACTTTTTTACACACATCAACTCACTAAGAAAAAATAAACCTAGCCTACCTACTTACATGCATTTCGAAGGGAAAAGCAGTAGTGATACTAATGATATCGTTAATTTCTTTGCCGACTTCTTCAAAAATGTTTATGATAAGGATAATCCAAATGTTCAACTTCCACCCTTTCATCCAAAGGAATCGGTCCACATTCCCGCTTTACATATAAATATTCCGGATGTTATACGTAAAATAAAGTCACTCGACATAAAGAAAAAAGCGGGTCCTGACAAAGTTAGTCCTGCCTTTCTAATTAACTGTGTATCGATACTAGCCAAGCCACTATGTCAAATATTTAACCAATCACTAAATTCTGGTTGCTTCCCTGATTTATGGAAAAACTGTTATCTAACACCTGTATTTAAAAAGGGAGATATTAATGATGTCACTAATTACCGACCCATTTGCATGCTCTCAACTATCCCCAAATTGTTTGAAAAACTTATCCTTGACCAAATCTCCACACATATTAATAACATCATAGTACCTAATCAACATGGCTTTATGTCGGGAAGATCCACCCTAACAAATCTTTCCTTGTATGAACAATTTATAGCATGCTCACTTGAAAATAGAAACCAAGTTGATTCAATATATACAGACTTTATAAAAGCCTTCGACAAAGTCAACCATGAAATTCTTCTCAATAAACTTAGCAAAATGGGAATAGAGGGTAAACTATTGGAATGGATAAAGAGTTACTTAACTAATAGAATTCTCCAAGTAAAAAATAATTCTAAACTATCACACAAATTCATGGCTACAAGCGGAGTACCTCAAGGGTCACATTTAGGCCCAATACTGTTCTTACTTTTTATAAATGATATTGTCACTGTTTTTGATAATAATGTTGAAGTGTTGCTTTTCGCCGATGACCTAAAACTATTTAAACGTATAAAAACAATAAATGACTGTATTCATATTCAAACAAATTTAAATAAACTACAAGATTGGTGCGAAACTAACAAACTTTATCTAAATATTAGTAAATGCCAGATAATAAGATTTTTCAGAACAAATCAATCCCTTAACTATCAATATAAAATTAACAATGTTTCCCTCACTTCTGTCAGTGAAATTAATGATCTTGGTATTACTTTCGATTCCAAATTTAACTTTCTTACACATATTAATACAGTAACCAATAAAGGATTAAAAATGCTAGGCTTCATTCTTCGAAATGGCAAAGACTTTCAAAATATTGCAACATTAAAAATTTTGTATTCCTCTCTAGTTCGAAGTCAAGTTGAATATAATTCTTCTATTTGGTCCCCTCACTTCAAAATCCACTCCGATTCCATTGAAAAAATTCAGCATAAATTCCTAAGATTCATTAACTATAAACTCGGTCTACCAATTGAATCAATAAATTACAATCACTTGATGAAAAAATTAAACTTAATAAAACTCTCAGATAGAAGACTTGTTTCCGACTTGACTTTTATTTTTAAAATTGTTAATGGTATTATAGACAGCCTTGATTTATTAAGTCTAATCACCTTCCATATACCTACAAGAACTACTCGATCCAAAATCCTTTTTAATTGCAACAACAATATCAGGACTGAGTCATTTAGATATTCGCTTATACCTAGATTGCATGCAGTTGGGAATGCTTTCTCAGAAGTAGTAGATATGTTCAGCTGCACGGAATATAGTTATAAGAAGGCTATAATAACATACCTCAATCATAATAATCAATGATAGGCATGGTAATATTTATATGTAAGGCTTCTTTATCATATTTTACTAGAGATTCAGAACTACTCTTAACCAACAGACACAAGTGTCATAGCTAATAAGTGCACTGTTTTAATAAAATTTATTATTTTTAATCCATAACTATTATCAAATCTCCAACTGACAGCCCTGAAACCAAAGAGCTAATTTGCTAACTATACCTGCCCAGTCATTTAAAGCAAAGTTAATTTTTAAGGTAACATTAAACTCTCTACAGAATTATTCTATTTATAATCAACTCCTAGATTTGCAAATAAATGCGAATGTGTGAATGTATGATATACCAGACTTTGCTCGATTCTACTTGCCAACAAGCCACCTTTATTTTACATATTTTTATTCTGCGCAAATATAATGTTAATGCCCACATTATTTGTTTGGTTGTAACAAATACTTGTATAATATAACTATGTATATACTAGCTTTTATCTTACATACTTCACATTTTTTTATGTTAGGTCTTTTATAAACCTCGCATATTATTTAAATATTGCTTAACTATTTTATTTCTGTTATTTTTAACATACTGATATCCTCCTGTGAACCATTGAATCATGTATCACTTGAATGTAAAAGCCAAATTTATGGCGTTTAAATAAATAAATAAATAAATAGCTTGCATTATATTCTCAAAAGGTATGAAACTCATGGGTGAACTCAAACTATGTTGGATCATAAGTGCAGTCGCAGTACATTTTGACACATAATTAAAACTAGCAATACATATTTTGTCATTTACCGCATACTCCTTGCTTCACTGACATTCCTACATAGTTAAATTTACGTACAAGTCCAAACCTACCAGTTCAGCCATCCCAACAGACTTTAATACCGTCAGATAGTTTAACCGCAGGGGTAGGCAGAGATGGTGGATCGCCAAATAACTCGGTCACACTGCTTGCTTTAACCACATTTATACATCGTCTTGTTTACTAGTCTTTATTATATACCCACAATTTCAGTTATGGTAGCTAATAACATCAGGCCGTTTCTCTAATAACATCAGGCTGCTTCCCGCAGAGGGAGGCAGAGAGGATAGACCGCCAAACAACTCGGTTCCATTGCTGGCTTAATCACATTTATATGTATGAGAATAGATACATCTTACTAATATTTTAGCCATTGGTATTTAATAGTTGTTTGGCGGTCATCCTATCTCCTACCCATGCGGTAAAAATATCTGATGGTATTGTAGTTTTTGAGATGTAGGTACTAGTAGGAATGGACTTGTATGTTTGAATGTTATTGTAGAAAACAGTGTAACTGAAGCAGAGAGAGCAACGAAACGAAGCAAACGAAACAGTTTTTTTAGGGTTTGTTGATGATTTTGCACAACAAACCCTATCCCATTTCAGCTGCCGCGGCCGCTGCGACTGAACCGGTGTAGGTTTTGTAAATACGCGACCGGGTGCTGAAAGCGAGTCACTGCGTGTTTATTTTATTCCTGTCGAAGCGTGTTATATGTCTCCAACCTATATAAAGGCACTGATTTATCATTTTATGTTCATTAACATTAACGCGCGTCATTAATAACAGGGTTTTAAGAGTTAATCTTTTACTCACGAACCTATCTCTAAATGTCGGAAGTAAAAAAGAAGATACGGCAATATGGTGTGGATTATATTAAATACGGATTTATCGAAAATCCTACAAATCCATCATCGCCAATGTGCCTTATTTGTCGAAAAACATTTTCAAATGAAGCGATGAAGCCTTCTAGGCTTCAAGATCATTTTAATAAAATCCACCCGGATAAGAAAGACAAAGATGTGACCTATTTTCAAGACATGAAAAAGAAGTACGAAATTCAGCCAACTATATCAAAACAATTTTCGACAGCTTCTAAGCAAGACGATGATGGACTTCGAGCTTCGTACAATATCTCATTGTTGATTGCTAGAACAGGCAAACCACATACTATAGGGGAAGATTTAATTTTACCAGCAGTAAAAGAAGTTATAACCACTGTGCTCCATAAACCAGCTGCAGATATTATCAGAAAAATTCCTTTGAGCAATAGTTCTGTGCAAAGACGAATTGATGAAATGGCTGAAAACATTGAAGAATCATTGTTCAATCATCTGCAGTCTTGTCGATTTTCAATTCAGCTGGATGAGTCCACTTTACCAACCAATGAAGCATTGTTATTGTCATACGTGAGATTCATCAAAGATGAGAAAATATGTCAAGAATTATTGTTTGTTACAAATTTGGAAATAGATACAAAAGGAGAAACCATATTTAATACACTGGAAAAGTTTTGTGACGAAAAGAAAATTCCTTTAAATAATATTTTGTCAGCTGCTACGGATGGCGCCCCAGCTATGACAGGGCGCCACAAAGGCTTCATAGCGTGCTTAAAAACTAAAGTTCCTGACTTGCTTGCTGTACATTGCGTAATTCATCGCCAGCATTTGGTTGCGAAAAATCTGAGTGAACGCCTCCATACATCACTGCAATATGTTATCAGAGCAGTTAATAAAATCAGAAGTAACTCATTGAATGACAGATTATTTCGACAGCTTTGCATTGCCAATGATGAAGATTTCAACCGATTGCTGCTTCACACAGAGGTGCGCTGGCTGTCAAAAGGTTCATTTTTGACTCGATTTTACAATCTGTTTGAGTCTGTGATAGAGTTCCTAGAAAACAAAGACACAGAATTGCGCGACAACCTCACCTCATCGAAGAACGATATTGCGTACTTGACAGACCTGTATAAATTGTTTAATGATGTCAATCTCCAACTTCAAGGCGACGACTTAAATTTGATTAAGACAAAAAATTGTGTTGCAGCTTTTGTATTCAAACTGCTATTATACAAAAGAAATATCGGCAGACGGGAATTTAATAACTTCCCAAATTTATCAGCAGTATCATTCAAGAACGACGACTTGCTTGTTTACAGTCAACACTTGGAAAACCTCCACATTGATTTCAAGGAACGATTCCAGGATATTTTAAACATGGACATACCAGATTGGGTTTTGGATCCTTTTTCAAATGTCAACACAGCAGGATCATCCCAGTTAGAAGAAGAACTAATAGAACTGACGACAAATGAGGAATTAAAAATTAAATTTAAGAATGGGTACCAAGAGTTTTGGCTGCAGAAGCCGATTTTGCAACTGTACCCAGGATTATGGTCGGTAGTTCAACGATTTTTAATAGCATTCCCATCGTCTTATTTAGCTGAACGTGGATTCAGTGCTGTAGCAACGTTGGTAACCAAAAAGAGAAATAGGCTCCATATTACAGAACGCGGCGACTTACGTTTGTTTTTAAGTAAAATCAAGCCTAATATAAACAAACTTCTTAAAACGCATCAAATTCAACCATCTCATTAAATAAGTTATAAATTCAATACCTTTTCTATGTTAATAAAAATACTTCTCTATATAATTAAGTACGCGTTTTAATTAACAATCTTCTTCTCAGAAATAGGATAAGAGCCATAACCCATCTCCCTCCCCCCCCCCCCCCCCCCCCCCAAGATGGTATGTAAAAACAGTTGGGGGGCGCCAGAAAAAAAAATAATGTCAAAGGGGGCGGTGGGCAAAAAAAGGTTGAGAATCTATGGTCTAGGTCTTTGAGGCGGATGACCAGGACACACTGAACCCCAGATTCCTACCAACCCCTTTAACCCTTTTCCTTCCCAGAACTCTCCTCTCCTTTCCTTAAAAAAACCTCCACGCAGCATCCCCAAAGATGACATAGGCCCTGAGGGAAATTCTTTTCCTCAGGGCCTCCTGTGTAGAGCTCATGTAAAAACAGTGGTTCTGCGAAGGTGCTATTGGATTAAAATTCATAATTCATTTTCTTCATTGGGATATATTTTTTACTCCGGTGTAAAATAAGGGTGCCAAGTCGTCGCTTTAGTTCGTATTTGTCCAACAGACCATTAGAAAATTTTTCAAGAGGAGAAGGTTTTCTTTCATTATCTCGATGAAACATTATGATAGCTGTTTATGATAAAGCTATTTCCGCATAGGTAAAGGTTCAATTAGTTTAAATAAATCTTTATTCAGTGATTAACTAACCTTTTTTATACTTTATTTTTAATTTTAAAATGAAGATTGAACAAAAATTCAAATGGTCTGTTGGACAAATACGAACTGAGGCGACGAAGTATGTATTGCTCACTAGCCACACTGTTTTTGGATTGTTTATTATTTATTTATATTGGCAAGTTTTTGTGGGAGAATAAAATTGTATGCATATTTTCCAAGTAAATTTAGTGTCTTATTGAAAGATTTAATTGTTATATCTGTTCCAATTTTCCAGGAGACTCTGACGATGAGAGCACCGGGGCCCCACGCGCCAAGAGGCGCCGGGCTGCGGAGAAGGCGGCTGCCGGGGAGACCGTCAGCGAGGATGCGGTGGAGAGCATTGAGAACCTGGAAGACACCAAGGGGCTTTCTGTCAAGGAGTGGGTCTCCATGCTGGGCCCCCGGACTGAGATTGCCAATCGGTTTGTATTTATTATAATATGATAACAAAAAAAACGAGTGTGCTTTAGACCACACGACTGAAGTAAAACTTCACTAACTTATAAAAGAACATATGACATTGGGGTGACATGTGACCTATGACATTGGGGTGTGACCTATGACCCTGGGGTGGCCTATGACCGTGGGGTGACCTACGACTGTGGGGTGACCTACGACCTTGGGGTGACCTACGACCTTGGGGTGACCTATGACCTTGGGTTAGTATGTACGCCTTAGTTGTGCAGTATATACGCCTCACCCGATTACCGTTCACATCGATCACTGTTTGCATCACACTTTTCGTAACGCATCAAACTTTTCATAACGCATTCACTAGCTTACCCCCCAAGTCGAGCGTGCGTAAAGAAGTTTTAATTCAATAATTTTCAACCTTCAATTTTGTATTTTATTATTGCCGCATTGCCAGTGATACTGATGTCTGCAACTATGAGGAAAGGAAGGAGATGGGAAACAGAAAGGTTACAGCAGGCTATTCTGAATTAGACCCTAAACATGGCTAAATACATTTCAATCAACGTTTTGATTTTAAATGGTGGTCTTTCGCAGTGACTTTTAATTAATTTACATTTGATGTTTTTTATTAATTATTATAAAAGGAAATAACTTATTTTGAAAAGACAAGTCCTTAGCACCTCTTATCCATTTGTTATACATTTCCCCCCCCTTATATTACTGTATTATAACATTTTTTTAGATACCAATTTTTTTTTCTTTTCTTTTTCTTTATTCAGTTTTACATGTGATTATAACGTATTTATAATGTGCATTTTATTTTCAGGTTCAAGTGTTTCCTCCGTACCTACGCGAACCAGAAAGGCCAGTACGTCTTCAAGGAGCGCATCCGGCGCATGTGCGAGCTCAACCAGGCCTCGTTCCACGTGGAGTTCACTGTGCTGGTTGCCAAAGAGAATGTGCTCGCTTACTTTCTTCCCGAGGCCCCCTTCCAGATGCTGCAGATCTTCGACGAGGTCGCCAAAGACCTGGTACTGCAGATCTTCCCGAGTTATGAACGAGTCACGTCGGAGATTCACGTCCGGATCTCGGATCTTCCGCTGGTCGAAGAACTTAGGACGTTTAGGAAGCTGCATCTGAACCAGCTGGTGAGGACGCAGGGTGTCATCACGGCCACTACCGGAGTGCTGCCACAGCTGTCCATCGTAAAGTACGACTGTAATCGATGTGGACACGTGCTGGGACCGTTTGTGCAGACCCAGGATACGGAAGTCAGACCTGGATCTTGCCCCGAGTGTCAAAGCTCGGGTCCGTTCATGGTAAGTTATGATAATAATAAAATAATGATAGATGGTCAATCCAGAGTAGTAGATTCATAATATATACGTTGCTTCCTCATTTTCCTTCAGTCAAATTACCCAAATTAGGGATTCTATCAACTTTTGGTGGCACTGACGGCACACACTTTATTATTAGCCAGCCCAACAGATGGCGCCCTACTAGGTCGTGCCAATACGAGGCAAAAACCCGAAACTGTTTCACTAAATAATAAAATATTGGTTGTGTTATAGTAAAAAAAATTGTTTTTACAGGTTAATTTTATTATCAGAAATTAAATTACGAGATGGAAATAATTACATTGACCCACAAACTATTCACAGAAATCGCTGTGGAAACTTTCACAATGCAAGACTTAATTTATTGTTTTTAGGGTTTTTGCTGCTTCATACATACAATTTTTTTACAGTAATAATAATGATAAAATTTGGCTAATTTATATAGCGCTGTTTTTGTGAAAAATCACCCCAAGTGCGCTATATTTCACTATCACTGAGTAATACTTGTCAAGTAACTTTAATCATATGATTAGCATGGCGATAAAAAGACATTTACTTGAAGGGTAGCAGCGGTGGTGAAGCAGACATAATATACTACTAGTTTACTCAGATTTTTTTGACGGTGAGTTGACTCTAAGGCGTATTGTTTCATTTCCAGATCAACATGGAGCACACGGTGTACCGCAACTACCAGAAGGTGACTATCCAAGAGTCTCCGGGTAAGATCCCGGCCGGAAGAATTCCCCGCAGCAAGGACTGCATCCTGCTGGCCGACCTTTGCGACCGCTGCAAGCCCGGAGATGAAGTGGACATTACAGGAATCTACACCAACAACTATGATGGCTCCCTCAACACGGAACAGGTGAGAATAAAATTATCGCAATCATTATATAGTCTATGTAGTTACTTCGACGTCCGCCACGCTTGAATGCTGGGTCTGGTCATGGCTAAAACTATTTCAAGCAATGCTTTAATTCTGAATGGTTGTCTTTCACCGGGGCGATACTGAGAGTTTCTACCACTCTGGAACTGCCGCAAATATACTAGACACAAAAAGACTACAAATGATTCACCAGTTTCACGCTTGCATATTATTTTTAAGGGAATTGAAAGTGAAATAACACAAATTGATCAAACAAATTTTACTTGTGAAACCGTAACCTCTGGTTCATAGTCGATGATCTTAACCACTCGATTACGTAGGCTTCACTTATAATAATAATATATTATTTACATTTCAAAGGCTTAGGGGGCATCCATTAATTACGTGAGCACAAATGGGGGGGGGATCCAGCAAAATCTCACATTACTTGAAAAAAATATACGAATTGGCCCAAATTTATCTCACCGAGGGGGAAGGGGGGGGTCTAGATTGGAAGAAAAACTGCTCACGTAATTAATGGATGCCACCTTATTATTCTATGATGATGCTTGGTTTTGTAATCCTATGATGATGCTTGGTTTTGTAATCGTATTCAGGTGTACATGCCATATACAAGAATAGAGATAACATGATGAAAATAATGGTTAGTTAGCCTGTTGAATGTCTGTCGGAGTAGGAAAATCGTCAAAATAATCGTCAGGAAAAAAAAAAAAACTCAGAAAATACCTCGGAACTGCGTGGAAATTAATGCCTTGATGAGTTTAGCTCAAGTATCAGAATAAACTGGGTACGATTTATGTTTTTGTCAATTGTTTTCAGTTTTATTATTCATAATATATTTCATGTTATTATCGTAATACGTTTTCATTTTTGTGATGCTGTTTTACGTGAATGAATTTTGATATTCGTTGATAAATTATTTCATGAGTCATCAAGCGATTCTGATTTTGCCCTCTATACTGTTTCAAAGCATAAAGGTTAAAATCGCATCACTAAAATTCCAGTGCGGATGGTATTAGAGCATGCATGCTCGAGTACCGAGCACGGTTAAATATAAAAAATTTCACACACATGTGCTTGAAAAGCAGTTGAACGGTTAATCAAGTAATGAATAAAATGTTGTTTTTTCCAGGGTTTCCCTGTGTTCGCCACTGTGATTCTGGCCAACCACATAGTGGTAAAGGACTGCAAGCACATCGTGGAGTCCCTGACAGACGAGGATGTCTCCACCATCATCAAGCTGTCCAAGGACCCGAGGGTGGTGGACCGGATTGTGGCCAGCATGGCTCCGTCCATCTTCGGTCACGACTACATCAAGAGAGCTCTGGCGCTGGCCCTGTTTGGAGGAGAGAGCAAGAATCCTGGTGAGAATCCCTTTCTTCTCCTTATTCACTTACTTCTTTTTTTTGTGAATACCGCACCAGAGTCCTAGCAGTGCTCCCTGGAGCCATCTATGGCATCCCCATTGAGGAGCTTTTTTCAAAAGTCAACAAAGGTTTTACCCAGTTTCACATTTTAAATATTTTAAACTTTTTGATGGGAAAGGGGATGATGGCTATTTAGTTCTGGTCAGCAAACACGGCCTGGTGATCTTACACCAGGGTGATACAGCGAAACCCTCTTAAGAAGTTCTCTCTTAAGACGTTTCGTGGCTTAAGAAGTTTGGTTTTTTCGGTCCCTCGGCTCGATATTGGCCCAATTTTTCCCACACAAGGTTTTCCTGCTTAAGAAGTTAGTTTTTTCCAGTCCCTTGGAAAACTTCTTAAGAGGGTTTCACTGTACTTAGAGTAACTTCACACTTCTGGCATTCAATTTTGAACATAATACTAACTTTTGAAGGCCGGCATGGTCCAGCGGTAAGGCTGTTGACTCGCACACCGAAGGTCGCGGGATCGAATCCCGGCGTGGCAAATAAATTTTATATATAGTATGTAGTAATATATAGTATGTCTGCGGCACGTTCCTGAGTGGAATATACTCTCAGTATCGCCCTGGTGTAAGACCTCCATTCAGAATTGAAACGTTGCTTGAAATGGCATAAGCCGTGTTTGGTGACCAGATCTAAATAGCCAGGTACTTCCCCACCTTTCCCATTCTCCTTCCCCTCCCCACTACCGTCAGCCTCACAACATACCCCAATTGGGGATTTCATAGTCTCACTGGCTTCAGACGGGAGCATTTTGGGACTCTTGTGCGGTATTCATACAAAAAAAATTAAAAAAACTAATTGTAAGTTTTTGTGATTGTTGATATTTCACAATATGATTCATCATGGACACTAAACAATCATATTATTGTTTGCAGGACAAAAGCACAAGTTGCGTGGTGACATCAACATCCTAATCTGCGGAGATCCCGGCACGGCCAAGTCGCAGTTCCTTAAGTACGCTGAGAAGATTGCCCCCCGAGCCGTGTTCACCACGGGACAGGGGGCCAGTGCCGTGGGTCTGACTGCATACGTAAGGAGAAGTCCCTCAACCAGGTAACATATTCTTCTACTGTACTATTCCATTCATCATTTTTAATTTAATTTAATAGCTGCTACCCGGCATGCGTTGCTATGCCATTTAACCTTTTAAATGCCAGTAGGTAGAAGTGTAGCTGTGCACAGCAGGCCGTGAACTTTTAATCAAAATAAATCATTTTTATATCTTATTTAAAAAAAAAAAAACCAAAATCAAAAATTTAAAAAAATTAAAATCATCCCAATAGATCTCTCTGTGTGTTCCATATTTTAAATTAATAAAAAAATGGGACATATGTATGATACAGAATATTCTTGAAAAGTGATATAATTTCATAAAAGATAATAACCAGCTGAGCGATTCCATTTTTGTGGGATCGTTATTAGTTAACGGATGTTATCTCCTGTTAGATTTGTGTGATTTTTACATATTTACCGTCACATTTTAATTTAGATCGTTTTAAACACAAATTCCTGCAAGTATGCATGATTATTTGTTTATTTTATGTATGTTGTACACAGAAAAGGCAAATAACAGCCATAAAAATCACATCTGACAGGAGACAATGTCCGTTATCTAATAACGATCCCACAAAATATATAAAATCGCTCGGCTGTTTAGAACACATAAATGTTTTTTTTTCATCACTTTTAATTCTAGTTGGTTCTGTTTTTTTTTTATATTAGCTTCGAGGCAATAAAAAGGCAGGTTAGGGAGCTTACAGGTGGCTCTGAGAAAAATAAAACCCTCAGGGCCAATGTCATCTTTGTAAGTGATGCACGAAGGGTCCCTTTAGGGAAAGGGAGGAGAGAAAGTTCTGGGAAGGAAAAAGGTAGGAACCTGGAGGTATAAGATTTCAGGAGTGACGGACGTATGAATCCATCCTCATACGTCCGTCCAGCTAGAGAGTTCAAAAGATCTCAATCTCTCCTGATCCGGCCTGCCACGCAGTAGGTGGGCAAATACATCTGCTGCCAAGACCTAGACAGATCTCACCCCATGAATCTGGGCACCCCTGCTAAGTCACCAAACGTAGAGAGCCACAGGGGTGTCCTATGGTAGAAGTGTTGGTTATCCAATAAATGTTTCCCAGGGCGGCGGTACCCTTACCTGCCTCCCTTATTTTTTGGTCATATTTAAATTTTTTTTGTAAACAACGAATATTAGTGTTTTAACCTGTTAAATTTTGTTTTCATAATTATCTATTTAAAATCTGACTCTTTTATTTGGTAGGGAGTGGACCCTGGAGGCTGGAGCGCTAGTGCTGGCTGATCGCGGAGTTTGTCTCATTGATGAGTTTGACAAAATGAACGACCAAGACAGAACTTCCATCCACGAAGCTATGGAGCAGCAGTCCATCTCCATTTCCAAGGCTGGTATCGTCACATCACTTCAGGCTAGGTAATTAAAACTACATACATAGGTATTCACTCATCCCTCTTCAGGTAAAAGCAGCCAACGCCAAAACTAGCTAAATTATATTGCAATTTTATGACAAAATTTTAAGACTAGATACAACTGAATACATACTATGAATTTCAAAATACTTTGAATTTACTCAAAACTATAACATTAATCATAATTAGTTATTTCATCCAGCTCTTCAATTACTATTTCGAAGTTGGTGGCTTTTGTCTGAGGAGACATTTTTTCGCTCTAATAGGCAACTCGCATGCATTTCATAATGCCTTGGAAAATATTGTGTTGATTGATCTTTCTATGTACATACTATGATTTCGAAAATGTTACAAAAAAAAATTGATTATTTTCTTCTTGTGCCCTAACCGTTCAACGGACGTTGGCTATGCAGACTTTGTTTACTGCAGCCCGGAACAGCTCTACAGTAGACTGGCCAAACCACTGTCAGGTTTTTCAGCCATGAGGTTCTCCTTCTTCCAGGGCCCCGTCTTCCTTCCGGCAATCTTTCCCTGCATTATGAAATGCAAGATCTCTTACTTCTCTGGATGTCTCATCCAAATGAAATTATAGTTTTTTAATAATATAAATTAGTGTTCAAATCTGTTTTTTTTAGTTTGCGAAGTCACTATGTATATAAAGATGTTCTTTATTATTTCTTGTTTATTATTTTTCAGGTGTTCGATAATAGCAGCTTCCAATCCCATTGGTGGTCGTTACGACGCCAGTATGACTTTCTCGGAAAACGTCAACTTGTCGGAACCCATTCTGTCTCGTTTTGACATCCTCTGCGTAGTGAGAGACGAGGCTGATCCCATGCAAGACCAACACCTCGCCAAGTAAGTTCTTAACTTATCTGAGACAATTGTAGTGCCTCTGTGATGCCCTTGAATTTATTATATAACTGCTTTGGTGATATAATATCTCACTCTGCATGTCACCTCAAGTTCCACGGGGGAGACTCCTTCGATTAGCTCTCACCCTAGAGACAGGTGGAAGCTTGAGTGGAGTGACAAATGCAGAAGTTTTCCGCTTGTAGTAACTGCATAAGGTCCTGTTCGAAATATTGTCATCTCCTTTGTTCCTTTCCTTCCTCTTAAAGCCTTGCCTAGGAAGAAGAAGATGACTAAATACTACCCACCGATGCTAGTTATATAATGTTATTTGTATAAACTTGTGGAAAGTAGCCACTTGATTAGTTGAAATATTGTCGTTGAGATCACATCAGTTATTGAAACTTGCTAAATCGCTTTAAAACATCGCTCTCTTATAGGTTTTTTTTAAAATATGATTCTGAATCAAATTCAATTCAATTTATTAATTTTAAAAACATTAGAAAATTAAAATTTCAAAGCCTTTTTAAAAGAGAGAAAAATATTTTTTAATTGGTAAACTAATGTTTAAGACAAGATTTTTATGCGTAGCACAAAGGGTAACAATTATTATAAGCAATAATTGGTAGAGCAGTTGACCGGATATCAGAAGGACGCGGGTTCAAGTCCCGTCGGCGGCATTTATCTTTTCTCGGGAAATTTTTTCGGTAAATGTTCCGCTATTGAGTCCACGCTCAAAACACACTTTAAAAAATTAAAATAAGTTGTACTAGGTAGATAATAGTTAGTTATAAGTAATTCAGTAACCGAAATTTAAAAATATTGCGTTTTAATGATTATTTTGTTAACTTTAAAAATGCGAAATGTCATTTTTCAAGGACCGCCATGTTATTAATTACGACGATGAATTATGCACTTTTAAAAGGAAAAATCACTCTCTGTCAGTTACACAATAGTAAGTACGAATTTCAATCTTTGAAAATGATAAATAATGCGTATTAATCATTATTTTGTTAGGTTGCGTAAATTCAAAAAATCATCACTTATTACGCATGCATGACGCGAGACGCAAGCCTATATGAAATGTGAAACTGTTCCTTAAATATACCAAATCATCCACAACTGTTCCATGTGAAACCAAAGACATTAATACTGGACGCGGGGTAGAAATCTCAAAGTGGGAAGCCAAACACAATACGATTGTAGCTGTCTCTATTTCTAATACTTTAGTACTAAACTGTTACGCGTCGAGTGAGGTTGTGTCTTACCAGTAAGTAAATTGCATTGCAAAGCGCCAAAATGCCCTCCTGTGTGATGAAAAAATGCTTCAATTACACGGCAAATAGTCGTAAAGGCGAAGGAATAACACTTTATTTGTAAGCACACGCAAATTACTTATTATTATCAATTATTATAATTATGACAGTTAATTTTATAATAATACGTCATTGTATTCTTTACCCTTCCCTGTCCATTGTGTAACCGAGTGAGAGTATCTTGTTATCTCAGTCACACCCGTGATGTGAAAGCGTATTCGGCGAAGAAATTAATAAGCCGCCCTACTATAGTATATCTATGACATTCACACACCTAAATTCTTTGATTGTCTATCTTTATCACACGGGAATAAAGTTTTGAATTTAGAAATTATATTGAAAACTGCTGAAAACAAAAGAGTGTTGCTTGCTTTCCACATTATATTGTGAGTATGTGAGACTATGGCGAGTCTATTTATAATATAACGTCATTGTGTGAAACATGTTTTACATGCAATTTGCAAATGAGCCAACCTAAAAATAAAAAAAGCATTCACGAAACGAGTAGCTAAAAGCGATACATAGACGATATTATTACGAAAGTACCTGATTTGCCAAATTACGTATGTAATTATTTTAATACCTATAACGAAAATAAATAAAAGAACACGCACGCGTTTTTCTTTTCAATAACACCCAAGTTTTGAAAGGTTTGTACTGCAAGTAGGATTAGTATTATAGACAAGTTTGTACCTGTATTTATAACAGAAGAACATGGAAAGAAATGTCACTTTCTTTTGTATCACAAACCATGTTACACAAACCTAGCGTAGCCGCTAAACTACTTGAAAACTGGGATGTTTTTCTTGCTTTGACGAGCAGGCGGTATAAAGGGGCACTTTCTTTTGTATCACAAACCATGTTACACAAACCTAGCGTAGCCGCTAAACTACTTGAAAACTGGGATGTTTTTCTTGCTTTGACGCGAGCAGGCGGTATAAAGGGGCACTTTCTTTTGTATCACAAACCATGTTACACAAACCTAGCGTAGCCGCTAAACTACTTGAAAACTGGGATGTTTTTCTTGCCTTGACGCGAGCAGGCGGTATAAAGGGGCACTTTCTTTTGTATCACAAAATCACAAACCATGTTACACAAAGCCGCTAAACTACTTGAAAACTGAGATGTTTTTCTTGGTAGGTTATTTTACAACAATTAATTGTTATTATATTATTTGAAACAACTTGTTACGATACGCCCCTGAAGCGAGTAAATACGAGAGCACGGAACACAGCACAAGTCCACACGGCTCGGCCGCCGCCTCTCCCCCCCGCCCCGTATCCTGTTTCACCTTGCCTCTCCCCCGTGCCCTGCCACTCGGCATTCCCGCTGCGCTCGCCACAGAAGAGAGCTGAGCGCCTTTGAGAACGCACGCTCGCGGCTCACCTGTAGCCGGCGGACCCAATTCAATGGGGCCGCGATGTATTATTGAAATACTTTTGAGTAGAATCAGTCTTTTGCCACTATAGTTCGGTCTATTTAGACTACGAAAGTGCCTGATGAAGCTGCCACATGAGACGAGGTTCCTGCCAACCTACATGTAAGCTGTATCTTGATTTCCTCCTTAAATGTTGTCCGTAATTCAGTGAAATGTAGGGCCCCCGCGGAAATCACGACTCGGAGAGTTTCGTTTTGAGAGAGAGTCAGAGAGAGTTAAACACTTTAGCTAGGTTTGTGTAATTTGCATTTCTTGTAATTGAATTGTACTGTAGAAACCTATGTATGTGTTTGAGTTTACAATACATGTCTAAATGATTTAACATTGTTATTATTCTGCTACGGCGGGAGGATTGTTGGCCAGTGAGGATCCCGTGGGTCACCGGAGGATGGAGAGAAGTTCCCTAGCCTTGAGCTGCCCACCCCCCTGAATAGAGAGTACCATAGTCCCGCTGAGAGCTAGTCAGGGACGTGTTTTGGGCCCTGGTGTTGGTTTAGAAGCCGACATCGAGGCACCCTAACAATTGGCGCATCAACGTGGAGCCTGGAATTTTTTTTCTCTATCCCGGTCGCTTTGCGGGACCTTCCTTTGTCGAAATCCTTCCCGCATAACAACTATTTTGTAAACATTAATTATGCCTTGTTATTCTACAGTGAATCCTGTGAAAAAACCACAGAAACCAATATGTAAATTAGATCCATAACGGATCTGACTGGAATTATAAATTGCATCGCAAGTTGAAACAACGGCCATTTTGAGTACCCGAAACGCCGCGAATCTGATTGCGCACGCGTCACCAAACAGCGAGCGCGTAGCAACAGCAATCCGCGCCAAATCCAACGGCCTTTGTTTCACGCGATATTCCGGATTGTGCGCGCAAATGCCTTGTTCCCGCCGATATCCTAACCGACTGTTGCTAGGCTGCGTTTTAAATCCAAACCGTTTTTTATGACTGAACCGGGATACCAACGGAAATCATTGATTCTGGAACCCCAGTTATTTTGCGAATTCCTTAATGAAAATTTCGGACTTACGTATTTTTATTATTTCTGCACAATATACCAATTGGCCCACTTGTGTCTGTCAAATTAGTACAATTTAATGTTTCTCCAAATGGACAAAATAATGACTTTCTTTCCCCATTGTACATTATAGGTATTGTTTTTTTTCAGCATAAGTGAAAGTGAATTGTGTTTTTTCCCTTACATAAGTGAAAAGTGGAATAATAATAAAGCCAATGACTGATTCCATGAATAAATAAAATAATTTTAATATGGTTGGATGCAATAAACCCCATATTCAGTCATTTTCATCCGGAAGTTTGTCCTTTATTTGCCAGAAATGTGCCTTTTGTGAACTTTAGTGCCTTTCTCAGTGCAAAGTGTTTTGTGAAAATAAAAAAACCTGTTTTCTAAAGGTCAGTCCTGGCAAAATTTTTCTAAAATAAATAAATACTTGTGAATTTCACAGTTTTCTCAAAAGTGGTCAGTGAAATACAAAAACCTTTACCACTAAGGTCTTTCCACGCAAAATTTTTTCTCGTCTGCCTCTCCTTGACAAGAATTCTGGTGTCATGTATACAAAACACATTTGGAAGTGCCAACAGTGATCACCAAGTGAAAAGTGCCTCACAAAAATTAATTTTTGCACTTTCTAAAGGAAACCCCTGGCCAATTTTTTTTCTTCTCCTCACCACCCAGGAAACTCGCAATGGAGGACAAGCAAGCTATTACACCATCCAACTTGGGTACCATTCCCAATGTGCATAGTTTATCCAAAGCCCACTTACAAGCTGCTTTAAGGGATAGAGGACTCTCGCCATCAAGCAAATCTAAATCTACATTGAAGGCATATGCACTTTTATTCAACAAAAAGTACATTAGGAGAATAAACCTCGCCCCCTCCAACGAAAATAATTCATGTTCGGCTACGCAAGTTTTGGATAATCTTGACAAAGAACCTACGCCGCATGTAATGATAAAACAGGACGTCGCACCCATCTTGACACAAGATAAAACTTACGATTTATCCTCTTGGAAAGTCAAATATAATGGCGTCTCCGATGTGCTGGATTTCATTGACCGTATTGAAGAAACGGCTACAATCAAAAATATCCCATTCGAGATTCTACGGAGAAACTTTATAGAACTCATCTCCCCAGAATTAATTCCGTGGCACCGCATCCAAAAGACTAAATGCAAAGATTGGAATAAACTCAGAGCTGCCCTAATCTCTAGCTTTGGAAAAAAGGAGGCCCAGCACCGGATCAAACTATCTCTACTATCTATTAAACAACTAGTAGATGAACCTGTGGCTACATTCATAGAAAGGGCTGAGTCCATCAACATCAAGCTTTCACATCCTGTTCCGGAAGCTGAACTATTACCAGTCATAACTGATGGCCTTTTAAGCAAATACGAGAACATCATCACCTCACAGAAAATTGCATCCCTGGCCCAGCTAAACGAAGTCTGCCTCCTCCTGGAATCGTACCAGGATAAGAAAAACATAAAGAATGTGTCGAATAATGTGGTTGTGCCAAGCCGTTCGTCTGGTTTAAAGCCAGAATTCGACAACAAAAAAGTGTGCTCCTTTTGCAAAAAAGTAGGCCACCTGGCCGCTACTTGTTTCAAGCAAGCAAGACTTCTGGAATCCAAGGAACCCCGAACCTCCAAGAGACACCACTCTAGGGACCGCTCTCCTCCACGCGACGAACTGCGCAACATTTTCAAGAGATCAAGGCACAATGCAGAAAGGTTACAAAACCCAAGCGATGTCAGACCTCAGGTGGATTTCTCCAAGCCCCCACCAAATTTCTACATGAAGAGGCCAAAAAACTAAATAATAACCTCTCAGGTACCCATTCTGAACCAAGGTCTAAAGAATGGACTGATTGGTTATCACACATTAAGTATTTTAACCAGACCTTAAATGTTTCCTCGGTTTGTTGCAAACAAGCTAAAGATGGGAGACCCTATGCTCTTTTCTCTGTTAACAATGTGCCCTTTTCCGGATTACTTGATAGCGGTGCATCTGTCAGCTGTCTTGGCAACAATGCTCACCTGCCTTTTGTTAACAGTGATTTTAAAATTTCGCCACAAACAACACACCTGACGACTGCGGATAATGTTTCCCAGCCGGTCATCGGTACCCTTGCACTGCCAATTAATTGTAACAATAAAATAATTACAATCAATTTTCTAATAGTGCCCTCTATATCCCAGAATTTCATCCTTGGCGTTGACTTCTGGAAGGCTTTTAACGTTGCTCCCCAAGTATTTAATACTCTTGGCGAAACCTCCACTGCTGCTCAAATTAGTGAGATCCGCACAATAATACCTCACGAAAATTTAAGCACGGACCAAGCTCTCCAACTAAAGGAAATGGTCAATAAATTCGAATCAATATCTTTCGAAAAATGTGGATTGGGTTTGACAAATTTGGTAGAACACCACATTAAAACCAATGGCCCACCCATAAAGCAACGTTATTACAACTTAGCCCCCCAAAAGCTTAAACTTTTGGAAAAAGAACTTGATGAAATGTTAAAAATGGGTGTGGTGGTTCCCAGCAGAAGTGCATGGACCAACCCAACTCTTTTGGTTTCTAAAAAAGATGGCTCCGCACGTTTCTGTCTCGACAGTAGACGTTTAAATTCTTGTACGGAAGCTGACGCATACCCCTTACCTTACGTCCACGCGACCTTAGACAAACTGCGCAACGCCAAGTTCATCTCCTCTGTTGACCTAAGCAAAGCTTTTTGGCAAATACCTTTGGACGCAGAATCGTGTGAAAAAACTGCTTTCGTTGTACCTGGTAGGGGAATGTTCCATTTTAAAAGATTACCCTTTGGTCTAAAGAACAGCCCCGCCGAATTACAAAGACTGATGGACAAACTCTTCGGTCCTGAAGTCGATAACAGCCTGTTTTGTTACCTTGACGACCTCATCATCGTCAGCGACACCTTTGAAAAACACCTATTAATGTTGGAAAAGGTTTTTCAACAACTCAAGTTCGCTGGTTTAACCATCAACTTGAAGAAGTCTGAATTCTGTAAGTCCCGTTTACGTTATTTGGGATTCATTGTCGACGAAAAAGGTCTAAGAACAGACCCCGCTAAGGTGGAAGCCATGGCAAATTTCCCCCGACCCAAAAACGCGAAAGAAGTCAAAGGTTTCCTTGGACTTGCAGGTTACTACAGAAGATTCATCAAAGACTTTTCCACAATTGCAGCCCCCTTAAATAAAATTACCGGCACCCGTAAAGGTGTCAGCAACTTCCGATGGTCTGCTGAAACTGAAGAAGCGTTTACAACTTTAAAAAATGCCCTTCAAAAAGCCCCCGTTCTGAATTGCCCGGATTTTGCACTCTCTTTTACCCTCCACACGGATGCCTCCAACGTAGGAATCGGTGGAGTCCTAACTCAAGAATTCCCAGATGGCGAACACCCTGTAGCGTATTTTTCCCGTACACTAAATAAACACGAGAAAAACTACGGAATTACCGAAAAGGAGTTATTGGCTGTATTGGATTCTGTTCACCATTTCCGCGGTTACATAGACGGTAGCAAAGTTACTGTAGTCACAGACCATAGTAGTTTGAAATGGTTGATCTCTTTAAGTAATCCCTCCGGTAGACTCGCTCGTTGGGCCTCCCGTTTGTCTCAATTCAATTTTGATGTTGTACACCGTAAAGGCGCGGACAATATTGTTCCTGACGCTCTTTCAAGAATTGAATTGGCTTCATTAAATGTTGACACAATTGCCCCCCCTCCACCCACAAAAGATGAATGGTACTTGAAAATCTTCGAAGGTTGTAAAAATAATCAACAAAAGTTTCCTAATTTTATCATAAAAGAAGGACAACTATACCGTAATTGCAAGGCACCACTATCCATCCTCGAAGATTACTCTTGGAAACTTGTCGTTCCCCTCGAAGGAAGAGAACAAATAATAATTGACAATCATAGTGCTCCCGACTCTATACACCCAGGAACTTTCAAGACGTATAAAAAGATTTCCTTGAAGTATTACTGGCCTGGTCTTTTCAAACAAATTCGCAATTACATCTCTAAATGTGAAACTTGTAAAGCTTATAAACATAGCACGGCAGCACCTGCCGGCCTAATGGGTAACCCCAAACGCGCCGACAGACCCCTACAGTCATTGTCAATGGACCTCGTCGGACCTTTTCCTCGAAGTTATGCCGGACACATGCACATACTTAGTGTAGTGGATGTTTTCACCAAATTCTGTTGGATCTTCCCTTTAAAAAGAGCCAATGCGTCCGCCATCATCAAACTTCTGGAAAAACACATTTTTATACCTTACGGAACACCCAGAACCGTAATTGTTGATAACGGAAAACAATTTATTGCCCAGGAATTCAAAGAATTTCTTGCCAAATACGGAATCAAGGACATTTATTATAACACCTTGTACACTCCCCAAAATAACACTGTCGAACGTTACAACCAAACAATCAACACAGCTCTAGCTATTCTAGTTGATAAAGACCAACGCACTTGGTGTAAAAACCTAGATAAAATTCAGGCCGCTATGAACAACACTGTTAACCTGGCCACTGGTTACACACCTTTCTTCTTAAAACACGGTATGGAACAAGTCGTCCATGGTTCTCTACATAGGGACACAAACTTTCCTACGTCATCTGCCACCACAAGCAACCCTACCGCAGACTATGCCCATCGCTTGGAAGAACTGTCGGCCATTTACAGTGAAGTCACTGATGCTTTGCTCCTGGCTCACCAAAAGAGTGCGGACAGATATAACTTACGTAGAAAACATGTCACCTTCAATACAGGAGACATAGTTTGGAGAAAGAACAACACACTTTCCCAAGGAGCCATGTATTTCTCTGCTAAGCTGGCACCACGTTTCGTGAAGGCCAAAGTCCTAAGGAAAATATCAGACCTAGTGTACTCCTTGTCTGACTCATCTGGAAAGCACATTGGTAATTACCACATTAAGGACATTGTAAAGTCTGGAAGTGAGGAGTCAAGTAAAACTGCCCCCACTATCTCAGCAAACGTAAAATGATCCAGTATGTATCACATTTTTTTTGTAAGCTTACAGAGTCTTACTACGTCAGGCGTGTATTGTGTCAATCACATGCCCATCGTTTCGTAAATGAAACAAGTTGTAAATTATTCTGTAAATTAATGCGTACTCTCCTTGAAGTTACTTTCAAATGTTGTTTTTGCACTGTTTTTTCTTTCCCTCACGGCAATTTTTTTTTTCTTTTATTTTTTTTCACCTGTTCTAAAACTGATCACTTTGGAACGGAGACACTTTTCGAGTTTCAATGTTTGGGAAGTCGCGAGCCCATTTATTGCCTCAACCCGTACACTACGCAATGTTCATGCCATGTCATACCCTGCCTTGTCATGTAATTTTGTAATTTTTCTCCTATTTTTTTGTTGCATTTTTGTCATGTGGAAAGGAACTTTCTCACCTGTTCATTTTGTTCATGTAAAGTAGTTGACAATTGCCCATCGGCGTGTCGTTCTAGAAGTCGGGTTTTGTAAATTCCAAAGTGTTAAATTCCGACTCAGAACCAGTTAACTATTTTTACAATTTTTTTCCTTTCATTTTGTTCATCATGAGTTGTAAAACCTTCCGAGGTATCTCTAGCATGAAAATCAAACAGTGGTTACTTACATAGTCGCCCCTCGTGTATATAAGTTTTTTTCAATTTTTTCCTCTTAAATTAAAAATTGATGGCGTCCTACCCAAATTCATGCTCTTGTACCAAAATTGGATATCGACACGTCCATTTTGGAACTTGTATTTATAAAACCAATGATTGGTCTTTATAACCCTGTATATAAATCAATTTGGCTCGTTTCAACTAAAGTACGTAAAACCGAATCATCCGGTCTTTGGTTGTTATAACAAAACCACCTTTTGTTATTTTTTTTTTTTTTGCTTGTACGTTACGTATGTCTTATATGACACGTTTCAACCCTACGAGATAGGTTAAATAAAACCTTATGGTTATCCTGATTTTGGAATTCACAACTTTTAGGTGTTCATTTAACCAAGTATTTGCAACCCAAATTGCACATAACCTGGTATGTTTGTAACTGCACAAAGGGTATGTAAAACCGTAATTGGTCCCTTTTCTTTGGTCTTCCTCACTGCAGGTTGCCACAACAGACAGTATGTAAAACCATTATAGGTCTGTCTTTGTTTTAAATACTTGGTGTAAGTAGAATTATACTCTGCCATCACCCTTGTATTTTGTAACACATGAAGTAGCATCAAATTGTCTATCTTCTCTGTCGTACGCTCTTGGGCTACGGAGTTAGTTAATCTAACGAATCTTTATAAAATGTGTTAAAAACGAGCATCGTTAACGTTTATTGTGTTGTATTTAAACGTAATCCACCGTCATAGGAGAGATCCTTAGAACATCCACCGTCATAGGAGAGATCCTTAGAACATCCACCGTTATAGGAGGGATCCTTAAAATACCTGCCACGATACGAGAAGTTCGTCATAATCACTTTTGCTCATAGCTAAATGTTATTGAGTTGGTCGTGTGACATATTTGTCATGAGCACCGTTTTGTACAATCTGTTTTGGTCGTGTGTCATTCATTTGTCATGAGTACCACCCTTTCTGTACAATCTATTTTGGTCGTGTGTCATTCATTTGTCATGAGTACCGTTTTTGTATTTTGGTCGTGTGTCATTCATTTGTCATGAGTACCGTTTTTGTATTTTGGTCGTGTGTCATTCATTTGTCATGAGTACCGCTTGTATGTATAATTGTGTACAACCCTTGTACACGAGACGTGGAGACGTTAAAACACTTACCATGAGTCGTGCGAACGAAATAATATCAAACCTTTTGTGTGCGATCTACGAAATGTAGTCCACAACCCTTTGTTGTCATTCAACGCCAATGCCCGTGGACCTCCTGTTTTTTTACTTCTTTGCAAAAAGGAAAGAAGCCCAGGAGTATCTACTATCCCAAAAGGACTAGTTTGTAGCTTCACTGCTAACTATGGGGCATAGTGCTGTGGGAGTTAATCGATTGAGCACAAAACCACCCAACTCGTTGTCTGGGGAACGGATAAGAAAACCCCCAGGTTTGTGAAATTGGAGCAAGGGTCTGTCTTTTCTCACAATCACGCAGGAGTTTTTAAAATGACCCCTAATCTTTTGCCCAATACACGCAAAAGATTAGTCTCTTTGTTAATGTGTATTCAAATTTCTCCTCATCCTTTTAACAATTGTAAAGAGTCAGGAAATCTGCTGGTTGATCATGTTTCATTCTCACATGGAGTTTGAAGTGGAAATTAGTCCAGTCTCTAGCAAGTTTCGTCACTCAACTCCTTTCCTTTTCCTTTCCTTTCTCCTCACCATCATGTTCTCAGGTATATGTTATGAAGAGGAAAATCTGTTGTTAACCATAATTCGCCCTCACTGGGAGTGCGAATCGGTAAACTAACCAATTATCAGCAGGCTTTCTCCCTCACTCTCTGCATATGTCTCACCTTTTGTTCTTTTTCTCAATTTTACGAAACACATTCATGAATGTTGGATATGTACGATATGCACTTGGCGTACCGTCTGTCTCCTTTCGACAACCTTTATTCATGAATTGGTTTCTCTGCTTTTACCGTGACTCATTCACGACTTCTTTGTCTTGTTCGTTGAAATTCTACAAAAATGTTACCACCTTTATGTTAACATAGGCCATGGAAGGCCGGTTGTTTTTTTAACCAAGACATATTGTCACTCGGCAAACGCCAAGTCATCCTGGTAAAGGAAAATGTTCATGTAATCACAATTTAGTTAGAAAACTCTCTCTTCGTCACTCTCTGGGTCGGTGGTTAAAACTTCGTTTATTTCATTATCTGGACACATTTTGTTTCTCTCCAAACCTTTTCTTCATTGGTCCCTAGGCAGGTAAACTTCAAGAATTTTGCTCTAATAATAATTTCTCCCGGATTAAAAAGAAGCCCAGGCGGATGTCATCACCAACAGCCAAGCTGAGCTCCACTTCCTGACAGCACGCGCTGTGGTTACTAGGTCCCTCCTGCTGCCATTTTTCTACGCATTTGTTCCTGAAAGCACAGACCATACCACCCATATGTATGTTGTTTTGTCGTGCCACAGCAAGTTGAGTTGTCCCACTATACATTATGACACTCTGAACCACCCTTTGGGCACGCTAGCTCCTAGGTTTGTTCTTACTCTTGCTATCAATGCCAACCATGTCGTCTCTTGCGCTGTCATGCAGTGACGCATATATCGTCATGTGTAAACCATCATTACCTTGACCTCCAGTATTCGCTGAATGCGTACCAATACAAGTTATGTTGAGCTACATTATGCTTCAATAACCATTATATACGATCCGTGTTTACCTTAATAACACTTTAGGATTCGTACTGGTATGTCTGCAGACACTGGATTCTCCTCTTCAATGACCTCTGTAACCATAGTCGCGGCACAGCAACCACAGTCTCCACTTCATGAACTTCGACGTCTTCGACAAAACCAAGTGTTTTCTAAGGCCCAAGTGTACTTTTGAGTGTTATCTCAAAGGGGTCTGATTACAGTGATAATGTAATCCTTAGAATCTGTGAAACCACGTCCTCCTCTTCGAAATTCTCCGAAACCAAACAAATCCACGCTTCGCAAACTTAGCTCCCAGACCAATGAAACTTTAGAATCACACAGGCATTTTTGTTCTTGTTTTTTTTGTTCTTCGATTGTACAAATATGTATTGTTATTTTTCAATTGCATAACCATGTATTGTTATTTTGTTCAATTGCATAACCATGTATTGTCATCTTTCAATTGCATAATCTTGTATGTTGTTTCACACCATGTACTTTCACCAAAACCGTTCTTTTCCAAACATTGTATGTACCCCTCACCCATTCCCTACAAACATTGTGACCTAAACTATAACATAAATTGCATGTTCTAGCTAGGCATCTCTCAAGCAACGAATCTCTCAAAAACCCCAATGAAAGTTTAAGAGGATTTTTTTTTCCTACAGCTCCATTGCCACGTCGCTTTTTTTCCAAGCGCGGGGGGAAGTGTTACGATACGCCCCTGAAGCGAGTAAATACGAGAGCACGGAACACAGCACAAGTCCACACGGCTCGGCCGCCGCCTCTCCCCGCCCCGTATCCTGTTTCTCCTTGCCTCTCCCCCGTGCCCTGCCACTCGGCATTCCCGCTGCGCTCGCCACAGAAGAGAGCTGAGCGCCTTTGAGAACGCACGCTCGCGGCTCACCTGTAGCCGGCGGACCCAATTCAATGGGGCCGCGATGTATTATTGAAATACTTTTGAGTAGAATCAGTCTTTTGCCACTATAGTTCGGTCTATTTAGACTACGAAAGTGCCTGATGAAGCTGCCACATGAGACGAGGTTCCTGCCAACCTACATGTAAGCTGTATCTTGATTTCCTCCTTAAATGTTGTCCGTAATTCAGTGAAATGTAGGGCCCCCGCGGAAATCACGACTCGGAGAGTTTCGTTTTGAGAGAGAGTCAGAGAGAGTTAAACACTTTAGCTAGGTTTGTGTAATTTGCATTTCTTGTAATTGAATTGTACTGTAGAAACCTATGTATGTGTTTGAGTTTACAATACATGTCTAAATGATTTAACATTGTTATTATTCTGCTACGGCGGGAGGATTGTTGGCCAGTGAGGATCCCGTGGGTCACCGAAGGATGGAGAGAAGTTCCCTAGCCTTGAGCTGCCCACCCCCCTGAATAGAGAGTACCATAGTCCCGCTGAGAGCTAGTCAGGGACGTGTTTTGGGCCCTGGTGTTGGTTTAGAAGCCGACATCGAGGCACCCTAACAAACTGGTTACGTAAATGTTTTTGAATTTTTAGGTTGGTAGTGTGTATTTAAAATTTGCGTATTGCAGTTTCACACGGCACAAGAATGGCCTTCTTATTTAAAAAGATGGCGGTCCTTGAAAAATGACATTTCGCATTTTTAAAGTTAACAAAATAATCATTAAAACGCAATATTTTTAAATTTCGGTTACTGAATTACTTATTACTAACTATTATCTACCTAGTACAACTTATTTTAATTTATTAAAGTGTGTTTTGAGCGTGGACTCAATAGCGGAACATTTACCATTTTTTCAATGTCGATGAGTGTTTCAGGCTAATAATTATTGCTTATAATAAAAATATTTAAGATTAGATTAGCAGATTTAAACTAACAGCAACAAAACTTGCCTTCATTGATGTTACACATGATTTATTTTTTTTACCTTTTTATACCCGTGTCTACTTTGATACATTTCTTTTTTACTAAACATTATTTACCCGCCTCGGAACAGACTTTGTCTAGTGAGGTGGGTAAAATAAATTTATGTACATAAATTAAACGCCCTGATTGCCGGCTCTGAAAAAAAAAATTCAAAGTGATTCTATTTAACAAAAAGACAGCTCTCCCGACTGTCACGACCATTGGCAAGTTAGTTCTGCAAGCCGGGAGATACAGTCTATGCTGTCAAATGTGTAACTGTACCTCCAAAGTGTCAAAATGCAGGAAGAAAATCATCAATCAGTTGAAGGTAAGGCTTCATCTCATCTTCCTTGTTCCCTAGTGATAAAACGCAATTGAATGCTCTTTGTTACATATTTTACAGTCCTTCTAACTGCCAATCGGGCATTAGACAATGAACGAAACTCAAGGTCATTTACGCGCAGGTCTGAAAATTCTCATCCGGTATTTTGACTTTCTCCTACTCTGATGTTGGACAGGTTAAAGAAGATTTTTTAAGATTAAGTTTGTTTATTTCATGTCGATCTGTGTTGCAGGTTCGTAGTTGCTTCCCACATCCGCCACCACCCGACCCAGAAGAGCAATGCGCCACCGCTGGAGCAGAGCCTCCACGACCCTGATTTCAGTATCCCCCAGGACCTCCTCAAGAAGTACATTGTCTACAGCAGGGAAAACATCAGGCCGGAACTCCGGGTAAGTCTCATCAATATCAGATCTGATATTAGTCAGTGGAAAATATTTGTGATTTACGCAGAAATATCCTACCCTCCTTTTTTAACCCCTAGGGTACGACCAACTACAATAGCAGTGCAGTGAAATCATGACTACATCTACAAATGCACTGCAATGTGTGGGTGTAGAGCTAGGTTTTTGAAGTTTTTAACCCATTTTGTTACTGTCCACGAAAATTCGAAAGCAAAAAAGTTGATATTGTAGAAGCCTGTCAATTATTTAAAATGTATTATTCAATTTTATATTTGGTTTTCAGATATTTACAAAATACCTACTACCCGTCTTCAAGGGGTTAAATTTAATTCCAATATAGGGCCGACCACGCCAGAAAATGACTGCGAAAATTTTATTTACATGGGAATAAGTCATATTATTAAGAATTTATTCTAAAAAACCTACCCAAATTTGATCTTGCGGCCGAGGAACTCATTTACAGTGATTTTTTCAATTTTTTTTTCATAAAATTTCTAATTATGTGGTGGGAATTTGTTAATTTGAAATTTTATTTTTGATGTCTCGTGAATTTCGAATTAACAGGGTTCTACTGTATTAAACTGTTCCGTTGTATAGATTCTCGACATGGCCCGAGGCAATCGTTCCCTGTCTTTCCCGAGCATCCTAACTTCTTCCATTAAAATATCTTATTGTTTACGTATTGCAGGGTATGGACCAAGACAAGATAGCGCAGATGTACAGCCAACTGCGCCAGGAGTCGCTGGCCACGGGCTCGTTGCCCATCACGGTGCGTCACATCGAGTCGGTGATCCGCATGACGGAGGCGCACGCACGTATGCAGCTCAAGAGCAGCGTCACGGACGACGACGTCAACATGGCTGTGCGCATGATGGTGGAGAGTTTCGTGGAGACTCAGAAGTACAGCGTCATGAGGAGCATGAGAAACGTAAGTTTTATTGTTTATCCAAGTCTACAGGCTTGCATTTTCATAAATATTAACTGAAGCCATCGCATCAAAAGGCTCGGCTGTCCGATCATCCTTTCCTTCAGTCAAACCCATCTTTCGATCCCTTTACGTTTTCTTAAAAATGGCAAGCCATTATTATTATCGTTATTATCTAAAACGTAAGACATTTTGGCTTTATTCAACATTTTTTCAGTTGATCAATTAGCATCAAATTAAATCTGATTATTATTGTATTTATTGTCACTAAATCATTATTTATTGACAATGACCCGGGTTCATGGGATGACGTTTGCCTGGGTCTTGGCAGCAGGTGCATCTGCCCACCCACCAACTGCGTGGCAGGCTGGATTAGGAGAGACTTGTTGAGGGAGAGCTTTGACCTCTCCAGCAGGACTCTCTCGGAACATACCTTGCACCAAAGTGGGAGGGATGAATTCTTACGGTGACCTCGGTTGGCTCCCTGAAATGATATTTACTGTAAAATTATAATTTTTTGTGAATTATTTACCCATTTCAAACCTAATATCGACTTCAAAAATACCTTTAAGATTAAATTGGTGTGGATATCAAACGAATTTATTTACAGTGTAAGTTTTATACTCGTAAACTGTTATATACAGTCTACAGACCAGTAGTTTTTCCTTAATGCATTTGAATGAAAATATGTTCTGTACTTTTGTTATTTAGCGGCACATCCTCTGTGCACACCCCTTCTACGACACTTAGTTATATTGTGTGTTAGTAGGTATACCATATTTTCCCTAAACCGACTGCATATTGTATATGAGTACGTCGTGGGGCCAACTGTCAGGGGATCAACTGTGATGGAACCGATTCATAAGTCCGTCACTCCTGGATTCCTGTGTGGAGCTAATGTAAAAAAAAAATTATCATGTTTTATAAATCAATGCTTTTGCATAAGTTTGCAATCGGAATAAATGACTTAGCTGATGTTTCAAACTCTTACATACATTTCCAGGTTACAAATCGATGGTCCCGAAGAACAATGTCGGATCTGACAAAAATTGAAAATCGTTCTGTTGGCTTATTTTGTTGATTTAGAAGTCTTTATTTTCGGATTTTTTAATTAAATGAGATGAAGTATCAAAGATCAAAACAACATAACATTTCTTGATACCAAAAACAGTAAACATGCAGAAATGATACTTTAAAAAGATCTACTGCCAAAATTCAAAATCGCATATCTGACATTGTTCTTCGGGACCGTCGAAATAATAACCCGACAATATTTGAATTCCTCCTACTACCATCATTATAAGTGTAAAACGTTGCTGCAATGATGGACGACTTAGTTAGCAGTGAATTGAATGCAATCCCAGGGTGGGAACCCAATGCTCTGGACCACTCGGCCGCATCGATTAAAAACAATTAATTAAAATATATTTCCAGCAAAACAAATTGAATGTCTTTGCTTGTTTCGCTTACGTTTTCGCATATGCTTGTAGAAGTTTTTTACCTACATCAAGATGGGGAGTTGTATTATGAAATTAGGTGGTTATTATTTTTAGATGGAAGTTAGATATGAGAAGGCTAATCTTTTGTTACTACGGGAACCATTTATTGGATAACAACACCTCTGCCATAGGTCACCCCAAGTGGTTCGCTGCGTTTTATGACTTAGCAGGGGTGCCCGGGTTCATGTCAAGATCTTGACGGCCGATATGTCTGCCCACCTGCTGCGTGCCCACCAGATCGAGAGAGAGACTGGTTGAGGAAGTCTTTTGACCTCTCCAGCCAGAATCCCTCGACCCATCACCTTGCATTGCACTTGAAGGGATGAATTCATACTTCCGTCATTCCTGGACTGACCTCAGCTTCCTACCCACTCACACCTATTTCCTTCCCAGAACTTCCTTTTCTTCCTTTCCTTTAAAAAAAAACTCCAAACAGCATCCCCTAATATGACATCGGCCCTGAGGGAAATTCTTTTCTTTTCCTCAGAAACTCCTGTGTAAAGCTAAAGTTTAAAAAAATCTATGATTTTCAACCAATTTGTAGCAGTTGTTAAGTTGTCCTTTTTTTTTTGTCCAGTCCTTCCAGAAGTACCTCTCCTACAAGAAGGACCACAGCGAGCTCCTGTACTACATCCTGCGGCAGCTGACTATGGACCAGCTGGCCTACATGCGCGGCCTTCACGGCCCCAACCAAACCACCGTGGAGATCCTGGAGAGGGACCTGCTGGACCGCGCCCGCCAGATCAACGTCTCCGACCTCAAACCCTTCTACGAGAGCAAGCTCTTCAAGATCAACAACTTCTCCTACGACGCCAAGAGAAAGCTGATTATTCAGGTGGTCCAGGAAAGACCGGTAGAAGCCTGACTTGATAAACTAATAGTATGTTAATTAAGACTTACTTATTATTAATAATTAAGTAAAAATTACTTCATTTTTGTTCCGTCTATTGCCCGTTTCTGTTCACTCATGAAAATAATATGGTCAGTGAAATAAGGAACCAGAAAAAAAATTACCATTTTCTATTTCCATCATGTGGTTGTGTTTTGACACAATTTTTGTTTTAGTGAAACTTCATGGATCACATTTGCAACATTTGCGTGCGGAGATAGCTACTGATGGACTTCATATGCAATATTTCACACCAAAAAAAAAAAACTTGGTTAAAAATTCAACTTAAATTTGATTACTGAGGATGAAATCATAGAAAACTCTCGAATGGTGAGCTCCTGGAGTCATGAATTTTGAAGAACGTTCTCTGTCTGGTATTTTATAGGTCAGTGCTAATATTTCAGCTACAAAGTGAATGTGAGCTGTAGAATTTAGAAATACAGTGAAACCCTCTTAAGAAGTTTTCCAAGGGACCATAAAAAACAAACTTCTTAAGCAGGAAAACCTTATATGTGGTCAAAATTGGGCCAATTTTGGGCTGAGGGACTGAAAAAACCAAACTTCTTAACCTGGCTGTCGTCGTTCGGCCATATGTGGCCGCGGTAGGAATTTAAAAAAAAAACTTTTTTGGATGCGATTTTGACCCTTATGCATAAAGAAATTGTATGAAGAACAAGGACTGAATAGTTTGAGCCATTCTCGTTCTTGACATAACAAAAAGCCGCATAGCGCTTAGCCTCTCGGAATAAATTACAAAAATTATCTTTGGTTGACTTGGCGACCTCGGCGTCACTTCAACTGTCATTTTGTATGTGTAAACTTTGAAAATGTAAATATTTTACATTTTCAATGACGTACCAATGTCATAACTTCTTCGAAAACACCCTTGGATTGTTTTTTTTCACGCAGGGTGTCTATTCAGGTTTGTGTAGAAATAAAAAAATCAGTTCATTTTCGTATAAATATATTTTTTTATGATTTGTTTCCGGAGTGGGAAAAAGCTCATTTCGCGCGGTTTTTTCCAAATACGCCCGGCTTTAGCCAGTTTAAGCCGCAAAACTTTTGAAGAGAGAACTTCTTAAAAGGTATCCACTGTATCCATTTAAGTTATTGCCTCATTGTGACCCCCACTCCAATTGCCTTGATGAATCAGATTCCTTCATTCCTCACGGTACTACAATACTTTGGGAGCAAATTGACATTCTACCTTCCACTTTGCCTAAGACCACAAATTTCACCAGCTTGGAGTTCTAACTTTCCCAAGCAATGACAGCAAGACAGACAGCCTATTTTAGATGCCTAGCTTTTCCAGAATGGATGTGATTAGTGTTCATTTAAGACAAGATACCATATTTTAAAATATAAATATTGTATCTCAAGACAGTCTATTAGTATTTTTATAGGATTTGTGCGATAAGGATGTAATGCCTTTTATTGAATCTCTGGAACAAGAAATATTCTCTGAAAAATAATAAAACATGCCTTTGATAGGTATTTTAGTGTCTTTTGCAAGACCTAAACGCCTGTGATGTTATAATGCTAGTACAAAGCAATGTTAATTATTATTATAAAACTAATATGTATTGTCCTAGTTTTAAGTCTCATATTTTCATACCAGTATTTTGATTAACAAAATAAGTGCCTTTTGAATTCATCGTGTATTTATATACAGTACTCTTTCAGTAAAGTGCTGCTCGAGTATCCGACAACTACTATAATCCACCATTACTTTTATTAGTTGAAAGTACAAAACCAAGCTCTATAATTTGTGTCAAATTTAGTTGTTCGCCGTGTGCCTAGGTACAAACATTGTACATTGACGGTTTGGGTATTACTGTACTGCCTAGCTTGCTCTCGCTGACCATTTTACCATAGTCAGCTGGTTCATTATTGTTGTTTTAGGAAATTTCTTGTCAGCTAGTCTTATGTATATTCTAGCAACTGTCGCTGTTTATTTCGTTCTGCAACGTTTTTTTGTTTGAATAAGTTTATAAAATGAAGTGTTCTTGCAAGCGAAAACATGACACTTTAACTTTAAACCAAAAAATGGAAATTTTACGAAAGATTGATGACAGTATTTGTTTGCTTTTACATAATGTCTATTTCAATGTTTAGCATATTTTGTTTGTGTGCACTGTAATCTACCCATTTTCGCTAATTGGGTACTTGCCTTGTTTTTGAGGCGGCAGATTAGTGAGAGAGTACTGGCACATGTATATTTTTGTTTATTCCATCACTGCTGCAAGTCGATTAAATGTTTGTATGTATTTGTTTATTTTTTCAATTAAAATTGTGATAAAAATTAAACCAGTTTTTATTTTACCATTTATTTAAAATTCATCATGTTTTGTATTATCAAAGAAATAACCACTTACAAAGATAAAACACTTTTTAATGTTTTACAGAAACTTCTCAAATCTCAAAACATTAAAAGTTACTGTATTTAACAATAACTTATTATTCCAATAATTTGTGAAACTACAACAGGGGGGGGGACACGGTACAATATATTTTATTTGAAAGAATAATAATAATTTCTGCTACATCCTTTACTTTAAAAAAAACATTTTAGGGTGATGCATCTGTTTTTGGAAATTCTATTTTAAAATTAAAACAAAAAATATTTTTCAACATCTTTTACTTAATTCTATCAGCTTCATAATAATAAATTCCATTTGTCAACATCAAATGAATCTTGAATATCAAACAAGCTTCTTGGGGAAACTTTTAAAACCACAGTATAGTGACTTGTTGAAACCCTCAGGGTCCTGCTCCATGACCAAACCAAGTTAATGAGATTGTAACAATAATTAATTGTAAGAGCTAAGGTTAGTTGGGTTAATGCGTCCTGTGGGGCAGTTACGTCAATTCCTTCATTCAAACAAAAGGACAACTTTGTAAAAATTTCTATCAACACCAGATGAAACTTTTTATAATTATTTTATAGGTTTTTTTAATGTAACAGCTTGGATTGTCTCGAATCGCCCCATAATATATTTACCCCAACTAACCTTATTACAAAATGAACTATATACGTATAAGCTACACGGTATAGATAAATAAAATAGAATGTTGAAATCTCTTCATCAATCCGATGAACTGCTACTGGAATCCGGCTCACTATCTGATGAACTGCTGTCTGATGAACTACTACTACTACTGGATGAGGAGTCTGATGAACCATCAGTACTGCTGGAGGAGTCCGAGGATGATGAAGATGAACTGCTACTAGAGGAGTCTTTTTTCTTCTTTTGTTTCTTTTTCTGCTGTTTGCTTTGTTGTTCTTTTGATGCTGTCAGCTCTTCTTGTTTTCTGCAAATAAAATAAAATTTAATATACTGTAGCTCGACCGAAAACAAATCACAGTTCCCTAGCATCGCTCAGGAATGGAGGGCAGTGCAGGAGGCAAGCCACCATTAAGGGGTCGTCCATTAATCACGTAAGGCTCGAAAGGGGAGGGGGGGGAATCACGAAACATCACGAGGGGTGGGGGGGGTAAAATGAGATATCACGTGTATTTATTTTTCATTGAACGCACGATTTCTAAAGGTGAATGTCCATCTGTCCAATTTTCTAAAATTTATTCAGAGCGGGTTAGTCTAAAACCTCACCACAAATCACCAGGGGGGAGGGGGTTAAAAAGTTGCTATAAAATATCACGTGATTAATGGACGACCCCTAAGGCGTAATAAGCCACCAACGAACTACTAATAAATCACCCCCTTTCTGCATATGGCAAGAGACTGAGCGCACCTACTTTTGCTTATGGTCTTGTTTTACCGATATATCCACTCGTGCTTATACAAAGCCATAATTATTAATTCAACTGAAGTGAAGTGTGACATTTACAGAACATAATGCGTTATTCATAGAAAAACATTAGTAGTGTATTATGCACAATCACAGTCAAGTCATTGAAGCTGTTAGTCACAGTCACAGCCTGTAGCCAACTTCAGCAGAGTAGTTTTTAATCCACGGTTGCACATCTGTACGCAATCAAAATTGCAATTTGTGAATCATGCTAAAAGTCCAATGTGCAATGCTTTACGCTAAACAAAATGGTTAGTTTGTAGACATACATAGTATAAAATATACAAAGAATGAAGGTAACATGTGGGTTTTATTAAAAGACCTGCAGAAATAAACAATATCATACTTCTGCAGTATTTCCTGATGAGCCTTGATTTTTTTCTTCATGAGCTGCGTGCGGGAGGATCTATGCACATACTTCCTCTTGCCCTTACACTCATAGCTCCAGTGGCCATACTCCAAACACTTCTGGCATCTTATTCCTTGGGGAAAAGCTGCAGCCTGGGCAGCATCCCTGAAATAAAACAATGATATTAATTAAAATAACATTCAGATAACGCAAAGTAGAAATTTCATTGAATTGGATAAGTCAACGAAATTGATCAATGAAAATAGGCTTTCTACGCGATAGAATGCCATACAGAAAAAGAAGCTAATGTTGATTCAACCTCAAATTTCATACTGTTCTACATAGAATCGACCGGCAATAGAACCGTATGAAAGCAGTTGCTACGTCACCCTCTGCTCACATGTGTAACACTAGTACAGTTATGTCCAATGAAAAAATAAAGCGATTCCGACATAACTTAACATTACTACGGCCTGACCTACCAGCTTTCTTTGCTATATTTCTTAATTCTTCCTATAATATTGCACATACTGCATGAATACCAACGCTCAAAATACATGATTGCAGTGACATTTCTTGATCAAAACAATTTTCCTTTTGAAGATTTGCTGCGTCTTTTTGAGCACCGCGAGAGAATACAAATTAATTTATAGAATAGAAATAGAGCATGTATGACCACGCGACAATTCCTTTCTATCAAATAAAGGTTCATTCTACGAAATAGTTCATAAAATAAAGTGGGATATGAGATGGGAACCCGTCATAATATATTTTGTTCATTTTACCAACCTTCTTTTTTGGGAAACTCTGTTGTAGTTTCCTAAGGTCATCTTAGAGTTTAGATAACGCAAGCTGTACACGGATGGTCCGCTGGGTACAGTGGGTTTGTCAGATCACAATAAGTTGAAGTTATCCTTAAATTCGATACAAATTAACAAGTTGGAGGCAAAACACGACGTTGGGCGACGTTGATGTCAAAAATTAGTGCATAGACGAAAATAACAATGGACACCAGGAACTGTCAAAACACAAACTCAGGCCTACCACTAGAAAAAAAAATTACGGTGCCTACTTAAAAATTGGTTTTGTAAAAAAACAGTTTTTTACATAATTTTTTCAGGCTGTTTGGATTGAAATTTTTTTTATTCACAAAGCTTCTAAATAAATCTCTATATATATATCGGTACCAACTCGCTAATCCCACTAAAAGTACAATGTTTTTACTAAAACCAATTTTCCATAAACATATTTTTTCAAGTTCTTTGGATTGAAAAAGATTTATTGACAAAGCTAGTAAATAGATTAAAAAATATATAATAACGATAATTTTTGTTTTTCCAGGACAACAAGACAATTTTTTTTAAGTCAGCATTCACCCACATTGACCTCTCAGGGTTACTTTAAAATCAAGTTTCAATTTAATTGAAATGTAAATGAATTGACTAAGACAGCATTGCTACAAGATAAAATTAGATCCCCTTCAAATATATGTATTTTTTTTTTCATTTTGAATAAAACTTTTCTGTAGGTAATTTTTGCCCGTAGCCATTGGAAACTAATCCACAACAAACAACTCAGACAATTTATTTGACTGACAGTATAATAATAATAGAATCAGCTGCTATTGTGTCAACTCAGTAAAGTTACTAAAATAAATAATATTGGACAAAACAAGGCCGATCAAGAACACATATTTTAAAAATGTCGTCGATTTGGCAGGATCGGGAGATTCGATTTGATTTGCCATTTTCGTAAGTTTTCCCATGATGAATGTATAAATAATAATATCCAATACTTTTATGGTGGAATAACTTATTGATTAAGCCTCTAATTGTAATAGGTTTTTAATCATTGAAGATAATATTAACGACTCTGAAACAAAAAGTGTGAAACAGAAATAGATTCAATTCCTAGATGTGACTGAATCTTTTTCTGATTTTTCTTTTTCACACTTTTCGTTTGAGAGTTTTGACAATATTAACTTCAATGATGTCTTTCAGTGTAATGAGAATGCGCCCCGGAGAGAAAATTTTGGATCGTCTTGACTCTGTCGAGGACACCAAGGGGAACAGTGGGACAAGAGGAAGGCTTATTGTTTCGAATCTCAGAGTATTGTGGCATTGTTTGGCGTCACCCAGGATTAATTTATGTATGATTTAATTTTTATTTATCTTATTTCATTACCACATAAGAATCTTAACTATCTGGAGCCAGTGAAATCATAGCTTCCCCAATTTGGAATATTTTATTGGGCTGAAGGAAGTGGGAAGGGGAAGACCGGTCAGTTGTTCAGTGCCGGATCTGGGGAGAGCTAAAGGGGGCAAGCACCCATGGCGGCTTGTCAGGGGGTCTGCAAAATGAACCTTGCATAACTCTTTTTTTTAAATATAAAAATAAATTGTAGGAATGTGTTTTGAATACTGAGGAGGTATTTCCATTAGTATATGTGTTATATTATTTTAGTCACATTAATGTTTTAATTGAATGTTGAATGTTGTGTTTCCAGGTATTGGCTATAATTGCATTTTAAGTACCAGCACCAAGATGGTGAGATCCCCGCTGCGAGGAACAGCGGAAGCCCTCTATCTCCTCACCAGTTACAATAACAGCAGATATGAATTTATTTTCACAAATCTAATCCCCGGAAATATGCGTCATTTTACAAGCGTCATGGGAGTTCACAAGTAAATATCTAAACCAAATTTATTAACCTTACTGCAAACGCCTCGTACCTTTTTGTAGTGCTTTCCCGAAATCCTATAAAATAAATAATAAAATATCCTAAAATAATTTCAAAAACACGGAAACTTGTTCTTAAGTAATGGACTTTCATTCATCTTCGTAAATGAACTTTCTCTTGATGGCAATGAGTTTTTGAATAATTTGTGGGCAATGGAATATCTTTGAGAAAAGAAAAAGAAAATACATTGTGGTGGGTTAAAATAATTATGTACATGTTACATGATTGCATGAACCAGTGAAGCTTCCGCATAAGATTCATATATATTTAAAAAATATATAAGATAGGAATATAAAGTGGAATTGATAGAAAAGGAAAATTAAAAAATAATACTAATTAAAAGAACATAAATAGATACTGAACAAACTTTCATCATAAAACAATGTTCAAGATAGACAACTTAATGAATATGAGAAAAATAATGTACCTTATGATTTACACGCAGCAGGGGATCCTAAATGTTCATTTATCATCCCCGAAACCACTTGCGTTAATTATTATTAATGATGCATGTAGTTATAGGTATTATATACATATATTATTGATGTATGCACAAAAGCTGTGCAGTTGAAAGTGTGTTGATATGTTTTTACATAATATGTATTACAATTTATTTGAGTTGTATCGACCACCATAGTTGGCTCATGCCCGATCGTTGTAGTTTTAGTCAAAAATAAATTATACAGGATGTCCGGGGGTAAAGTGCATTAACTTCGGGAGGTGATTCTACATTATGGTAGGAGTAAAAAAGATTAATAACTTTTTCTGAAATTCCAACGTTTTTTTCCCATACAAAAAGACATACCTACTAAAAATCCTTAGTGTAAGGTAAAAATAACTCCACAAAGTTGCTGTTAGCTTGCCGGGCGCGATTGTTGCAACGTTGCTGGTAATAATAATGCTGCCCACACACGCCGGTCTAACTTTATCTTTTTACCACAAAATTATCCCTAAAAGTTGGAATTTCGAATAAAGTTATTTATCCTTTTTACTTATACATACTATCATATAGAATCACCTCCCGAAATTAATGCACTTTACCCCCAGACACCCTGTATAATGCAACAACTTTAATAAGAAACGAAAATTAAAAATTAGTGAAATGAGATGAAATTAGGTAATTTGTAAAATATTCAAATTATATAGAAATGTATACTTAAATTTTTCACAAAAACAGCGCTAAGCAAATTGAAAGAAACCATTGCCAATTTTTTTCTTTCCATTCTGCATTTTTATTTATTGATTTACATATTTTTATTGATTTTTACTTTACACTGATTTTTATTTGATTTTTAGGGCATATGTATCTACCCGTCTCTACCGTGAAATGAAACTTCGTGGTGCCATTATTCAAAATAAAAGCTTAAGGGTCCTACCTACAGAACAGGTAAATTCTAAAATCGATTAGTAATTTTATTATACTTGGTTCTTCATGCTCTTTTCAATAAAAATCGGCTCATATCGAATACAAGTTCATAAGTAAATATGTACATATATGTGAATTTGAATTACTTAGTGAATAATTTTCTGCTTTACCTGTGAATAATGTGAATTAGTTTAATATATTTGTATTATTTAATGATTGTAGATTCACACATCCCAGCACGGAGTATGGAACCTCTCCAGCGACACTGGGAACCTTGGGACCATGATATTAACCAATGTGCGAGTAGTTTGGTTCGCAGATATCAATGAGACATTCAATGTATCTCTGCCCTTCATTCAAATTGACAATGTAAGTTACTTTGAGTTATCTCTCTGCCGTGAGTAAAACCTCAAATTGTAATATTCAATCATTGAAGACAATACTATAAAAAGATATGAAAAATCGGAAAAAGATAGGGTCGCATCTAGGAATTGAATGCAGCACCTTAGCCTCGCCGGGGCTCATCTCTAACCATTGAGCTAATTCGAACCTATCCCCTTCGGTCATATTTAACTGTATCATACGTCGACCAAGAACTACCAACAATATCTTTATTTTATTAAAATGCATGTTTTTAATGGCTGTTATCTTTATGTATGATCGCAAAGTTCTTCCAATCAAATACAATCTAGATAACGTCTCGGATAAATATATCCATTTTTATTTTAATGTGCGACATCTATTGACTTACAGGTCTAGGAAGAATATTTTTATTTATTTTTGGAACAACTGAATGAGTAAAACCTCCAATTGTAATATTTAATCATAGACAATATTAGAAAAAGATACGGTTGAATCTAGGAATAGAACCTGGCATCTTAGCCTTGCTGGGCTCTGCTCTAACCACCACAAACTATTAATGTTATGCGTTTGGTTTGTAGGTAGAAACAAATGCGTGGATTGCAAACAAATGCAAATGATCACTCAGTCCTAGATTTGTCAATAGGCCATATAGGCTGTGGCCAAAGATATTGAAATATAAGAGATGTGCTATCTGTAGTTTTTACTGGGTGGGATTGTGTTTCCTGGCGTCGCCAATATTTTTAACCGTTACTACTACACACCGGTTATCATAGCATATCTCTTCTATTTCAATATCTTTGGCCGCAGATTCCAGGCGGCGCCAAGCCAGTGTTTATGATAAGTGGCAACTTCTAAGAAGAAAGAAGGGGCGGCGCAAATGAAGTGCCTATACTTATGAAAAATAAATCCGCCACTGGGGTCCCTTTGCGTAGATGCGATGCATCTCCCCTGTTACTATTATGTATGGTTATTCCTGTATCACTTTGAATGTGTTTCTAATGAAAATCAAACCCCCCAGATAAAGATCCGCGACTCCAAGTTCGGCGAGGCCCTGGTGATGGTGACCTCGGGCCCGGGGGCGGGCTATGTCCTCGGCTTCAGGGTGGACCCTCAGGAGAAGCTGCAGCCCCTGTTCAAGGAGCTCTGCGCCCTGCACTCCATCTACATAAATAAGCCGATCTTTGGGGTGCAGTACACTTGGACAAATCGGGTACCTACCTACTCTACTCTTTTATTAAATTAATTTTCTTTCCTCACACTTGCTGCCATTCTGATTTTTTTCTTTATATTAATAACTATTTAAGACACATTTATTATGCGATACATATATTAAGTTTAAGTGTACATAGTATATTAAGTTATTTACATTCACAGTCCTCCTCACTAGTCCTGTTCCGAGACGGACTGTAGGCTGTTGTATTGGAGTTATAATTTTGCGGTCTTCGTATTTCTTATAATTACCATTTTTTATTACTTAGCCCTATTTTTATTGGTAAATATTCGGAACAAACGTCAACGGTTAATACGCATTTTTTTTGATAAAACCTTTAGCTTCATGTCATCATAATTTTAAAAAACATCCCAGGTTTTTAATGGTTTGAGGGCAAGGCAGGGTTTATCTTAGCGGGTTTGTGTAATTATGATTGATTGTTATGAAATAAATATTCCGTATTAACCGTTGACGTTTTTTCCGAAGAATTACCTTTTTATTTTGTTTTGAAAATTGTTTATCTTCATATATTTAAAAATAAATGTTTACTTCATATTCGCTTTTTTAAAACTCGTTTATCTCCGTGATATTTTAAATTTCATTTGGAAGGGCATTATGTGAATGGTTTTCTGGCCAAAAATATATTTAATTTTTAAAGGTGTATTTGAGATTTTTGATTTTGTAATGTAGATGTAATAAGGTACGTACTCATTTTTTCCAGTTGAGTAGAGCGTTTCTTTTAGTATAGTTATAAAGTGGGTACTTACCTTTAACTTTGACTAATGACTATCTTCAGTGAAACAATTTTATTTAATTGCAAGTTTTTTTGCTTCTAATCACTAACAATTTATAATCTTGGTATTGCTTGAAACCACTATCAATCTCAAACATTTTTATAACTCTCGAATAAGTTTAGATACCACTTGTAGGTGATCTCAAACCCATTTGTAATTCCTTTTAATTTTGCTTGTTTTCTCTAACCTGTGTAACCCTGATCTCCATTAATCCCAAACAATTTGCTTGTAATCACAAACAATTTGTAATCTTGGATCTTGGTGTCTCTGGTCGCTCTAGCAAACTTTTCACTTCTATCAAATAATTTATGATTTTGACATACATTGAAAATTTTTCTTATGACAATCACCATATTTATTTCTTTCACATAAACATTCCAATTATTGCATTTCACATTTCTAGCGATCTCCCTCCGTCCAGGAGACAGAGCCAGAGGAGGAAATCGAGGAGATAGGCGAGCCCCGCGGCGAGATGGGCCCCGCCATCTATCTGGCCTCGCAGGCGGCTCAGCGTCCCGGGCTGGCTGGGGAGCCCGAAGCCCCCGTGTACAGCCCCTATCTGGGCTTGGCCGTGGAGCCCCCCCGCCCGGGCTTCTCGCTTAAAACCCTGTGGGAGGTGCTGCCCTCGATTTAGAATTTTTGAAATAAACTACGAATAACTTTAATTTTGTCCAGAATGCATGTTGCTGACATATGAGGCAGCTCGTATCTAGCAAGTCAATAAGTTTGCAGTCAAAAGGGCATCATTGAGGGCAGTATAAAGTCAGTAACATTAATTTTTTTTTTTTTGTTTACTTGAAGTTTAGTAAAGTACAAAGTACATTTTTAAATGGTACCTAGGTACCTACCTACTTAATGCTAAAGAAAGTTGTTTTTCCTGTCAAACTGCCAATTTCAGGAATCAAACATAACCTCACATCAGAATTTACTATCATTGTCCAAAGTCCAAGCATCCACATGGAAGAAAACACCAATAATTGAAACATGAGTGACATACATCTAGTGAACAGTTTACACTAAGACCCAGTTGTTTCACAGAATGTGAACAATTCATCAAATTTCAAAAGTTAATTTTCGAGTTCTGTGAAAGTTCTTTTCAAGTTCTGTTATTATTTCAGTTAAGTGATACAACTTGCCAATTTAATTTTTTTGCACCAGAAAATAATCGGTGCTCGTGTCATCTTGGGGATACTGTGTGAAGGGTTTTAAGGAAAGGAAGTTCTGAGAAGGAAAAAAGGGTGGATAGGAATCTGAAGGGTTAGTGTGTCCAGGTGTGACAGATATATGAATCCATCCCTCCAACTGCAAGTGCAAATTTATGGTCCAGAGAGTCCGGCCGGAGAGGTCAAAAGACATTCTTTAACCAGATTCTCTCGATCCAGCCCACCACACAGTCGGCGGGCAGACTCATCTGTTGCCAAGACCTGGACAGAAAATTTGAACCTGGGAGTCCCTGCTAAGTCACCAAACGTAGTGAACCACTTGGGGTGACCTATAGCAGAGGCGTTGGTTATCCAATAAATGGTTCCCTGCACGGCAGTACCCAAAACCCCTCTTCCAAATTGAAAACTTGGGAGGCCAATAATGAAATAAAAACAGAACTTGAAACTTGAAAATTCACCTTGAAATTTGACAACTCGCCCTAAAAGACAGAGCATAGATTTAATGATGTTGTGGTTTGGAACACCTTTGTCCGTCATTTGTTACTTATCACAATATCATTTTCCAATACTTTTATCGATAATATCAGCATACGGACATATTTTAAAAGCTAGTTTATAAAAAATCAAAATGGAGTGATTTTGTTTTGTGAAATTATGTCACCTACCTACTTATCGATAAATAATTATTGTACGTATGTTATATTCTTACAAATTATGTTTTAAAGGTGCGTTTGAAAATAGAAATCAAAAATAAGTTTAGAAGAAAGGGGTTTTATTTCATTTACATCAATATTTATAGTAAGGCATAATCTAGTATAATAGAAATATTTAACATTGTACTTTGTACCAATACTTTTTTTCATCTTTGTAAATAATAATTTCTCACTGATATTATTATATACAGTATTTTATTAAAATACAGAACTTTAAAAACATTAACATATTACTGTCTGTTTTACTTACTTCTACATTACACATACCTACTTGATTAATCGACAACTTTTTATAAAAATTCCTAAATTGCTACACAACTAAAAGTAATAAAAGAGTTTTTTTATCAATAAAGAAAGGTAAAATGAAAAAGGTTCCTAATATTTAATTGGACAGTGTTTCATAGAATTTTAACAATTCTTCAAGTTTCCAAGTTGTTTTTCAAGTTCTGTAAAGGTTCTATTCAAGTTCTGTTATATTAACATGACTTGAATTGAACTTGAAAATTAACTTTGACAAATTGTTCAAATTTTGTGAAATAACTGACCCTAAAGAGCCGTTCGCACACGCCAAGTATTTTAATCGAGTAGAGAGTATAGTAGTAACTAAATGCATCCGAACACCACAATTTTAGTAGAGTGGGTTAGTCAGCTCTTTAGTAGATTAAATCCATTTCGTTCTATTTTTTTGGGTGAGTAAGGACCTCCACCATACGTCTTTTTAGCAGAGTTCATTACTAGACTCGCCAATATGTCATGCCGTGAGAGCGAAAATGCTACTCTAAATAAAAATATTTATTTATGCTGCTATTAATCTCTTTTCGTGTCCATAGTTTATTAATTTTCATCTCACTAATTTCTTCTTCCACCTCTTCTAAAATATTCATTGCAATCAGCTTAATAAGCCTATTTACTTTAATACGCCGCGGCCTGCTCATCTTCCAATGCGCCACTTACTAATGTACTCTTTACAGTCAAGTAGCGAGTATATTCGCCACTCGACTAACTACTTGCTTTGCGAATAAGCCATTGAAGTAAGTAAAATTTGATGTAAACATCGACAATGGTCGATGGATGTGATCAATATTTTCCCGATATTTATACAATAACGAATGTTTGATTTTTCCTGACATAGATATAGATATAATATAAGATTAAGTTCTCCTTGCCTAGCAAGGATTGGAATTAACCTATCTATGATTTAGTCATATTATTCCCTTCTATGATTATTTACTAGCTTTATTACCCGGCTTCGCCTGAGATTTAAATGAAAAAATATGGCTTTTAGTCATTTTATTTATAGTTCATTGATATTTCAAAGCTCCTTTACTGATTATGGAAATATAGTAACGAGAAAATTAATTCTAGATATGTACCTAGAAATTTTAGACAAATAAAATCTTTGCAAGTTCCATTATGCCAAGAGTTTTTACTGCTTTGAAAAAACTGATTATTGACTGGAGATATTTTATTTAAATTAGTGGTCTTAGACTTGACTGATATTATTACGTGCTATATTTTTTAGCACAATTAATTTAATTACTCTTGGTATATAATATTAATTTTATTTCAATTAATAATTTATTTAGTTTAAAAATCATTAGGTATAAGTATATGGCTACCTGTTCCAATGATTTGACATTAAATATTTAAAAAAAAATTCTAATGCCTGTTCTCCTGCTATACTGACTTTCGACTCAAAGGAGGGGTGAACCATTATGTGATGACATTTAACATAATACACCCAACAATAATTCAAGCAACAACAGTGCCGATAATGAAGTGATATCTGGCACTCTCCTCGGCAAAAGTCTGGCTGTAGAGCTTAGAGAAGGCATAATAAAATGATGTGGGCATATGGGTGAAACAATGTTCATTATTGGTGGTCGTATTGGCATTTACAATATCATTGATGTTAAATAGAAACACGGGAGATGGGCTATGAACTATTATTAATGTGAATCTGCGCAGATTGCAAATGTCGTCAATATCGTTGACCCATTCTATTGCAAATTGCATCTACGTACAGCGAAGCACATCGTTTTCTTATACCTACACACCAAACGCATCACTTTCATTGGCTTCCTTTGATAGTCCGTGCAATTTGGCTGTAGATCATTCAACATCCTTCAACACCATATCTTATTCTGTTTCTATCATCTATGTTTGCAACGGTTCCATGTCAACTCAGAATCAAGTCAACTCAACACCTCTTTGAAAAGTCATTAAAAGCAATGAAAAAAATAATTTTAAAATAGCCGTTAACCCTAACCTAACGTAACCTATTTAACCATTTTTTTTATATTTTTTTATCACCACTCTTAATGACCTCTCTGAGGTGGTTCTGAGTTGGTTTCCTTCTGAGTTGGCAGGTCACCGTTTGCGACAGTATTCATTTATCATCGTCTTGGTTTTTATCGGTGATCATTATATTGCTGACATTTGATTTCTAGGGATTGACGTCTATAAGCGTCTATTCCTTGAGTAGAATTGTGACGTGTGCATCCTGGTGAGGTCTCTCTCGCTCATGGTAGGCACCCGGGGCTTCTCCTCCGGCTGAATGGCGCTTCCAAACACGGACAGTTCCTCCTCGTTTTCATTTCCAAGGGATTGCTGGCTCATCTCCATTCTCGAGAGTTTCCTGAAACCATAATAGATTTATGAAACATACGCTAATGGAATGTGGCTTTCACTTTTTTGAAGAGTAGGCAGTGCCTACGAAAACCTGTTTGTAACCTGCCTGCGTAACAACATGTTCCAATCTTCGGTCGGGATGAAATTAATGTTCCTGTTATTGCAGTTTGGCAACGCCCAGCACAAAGGCATTTCGATATGTCATAGTCAACCACTGACGATGGCTGTAGGTCTACTAAAGTGATGGGTTAGAGTTAAATATTCATAACATCCAAATAAGTGGAACCTCTTCGATGCATGTCTCATCTAATTATTATAGATCAATGTAAAAATAGGTTTTTTATGGTAGTTACACGCATAGTTGAACAGAGAAATTAGTAATCATACAAAAATTGTAAAAATGAAAAGTTGTACCTATTTAACAAGATTAAAAGATGCCATTGTATTCGTTTCCTAGCGTATTTAAGGCAAGAAGGTTTATTTTCGGGTCATTGCTACAAAACAATACTAGGTGTATTTAAAATGGTGACTCACGGTCTTCCAGGAAGCTTATCTTCGGGGAGCCAGCAGTGCAGGGAGAATCGGCGAGCCATCTGAAACACTCCTCTGCATAATTTAATTTCAACAATGCCAAAAGACGAAGAGTAACAACATCTTAGCCATAGCATGATAAAACAGACATTTTATTGTATATTTAAATTGACATACACTAAAAACACGCAGCAAATACGAGTTTATGAGCCAAACTTCGCCGGAAGAAGTTAGAGGAAGTTTCCTGGAATTACTAAGAGCTTTTTGTAAATGCCAAGCATATAAATTTATCCCTGAAAACTCACCTTTATCATTGATTTCTTGGATTTGCTTTTAACTGCTTGAGGAGAATTCACATCTGGAAGATATTGAAAATTTCTGGCTGCACTCGACAGCTGCTCGATAGACCCTTAAAGTTCAATGCAATCAAAACAACGCTGAAAAAAATGAAATAAGAAGAGATGGATGGTTTTCGATAATGCTAATGCTGCTTACCTTCCTGAGCTATTGAAACATTCTTGTTGACTTTTCGAATCAAAGCTGGTGGTAAAAATGATTCATTCTCCTTTTCTATCGCTTCCTGGATTCTCATTGAATTTAGGCAAGTGCAGCTTTTTAAGGTATGGCAACTTTGGCAGACGTTTTCCCCCGAGCCGCATTTCTTACAAACAACTCCCGGAGTTTTTTTTTTTGGGTAGTTATTGTGTTCTTCTCCCAAACCTGAATCAGACTGACTTGTTCCTTGCTGAGAATTTTTGGGAAATACGACTTTCATCTCCACGTCAGATGGTAATGTTGTGTAGCAACTTCCTGCTAGCGTTACAGACCAACCACCTTTAAAAATATAACAGCGTTAAATGACTTATTCCTTACTATATAACTACATTGGTGCAAGTGAGCTCTTTAGGAAAGCTCGCATATATCCTTATTAAATAGTGCAAAACTTCTACATTGTATCAAAAACATTAAATACCTGCAACATTCTGGTATGGTAATCTAATGGGTTCCTCTTTCCTTTGGGATTTGCGATTGATATTTCTCCTTTGTCGAAGGTTGTTATTTGGCAGGAATCTCGGAACCAAAGCAGGACAGTTCACCGCTACTTCCGAATCACTTCCACTACTTGTAGTATCGGTCGATCTACTGAAACTTTGATTCATAAAAGGACTTGGCAATCTAACTCTTTTATGTTCTACACTTTCGTTGCTTCCGCTTTTTTGTAAAAGTATCTCCACCTTTTTCTGGCTTGATTTTCCGTGGGCAGATTTTTCAGGATATGTATTATCTGTATCAGGGGTGTGATCTTTCTTATGTTTGCTGGAATTTGTTGTATATTTAATTCTTTCAGTAAGTTTAGAATACTTTTCGGATATTACTGGTGATCCGGTGGTTCCCTCGCTTTTAACATTCTCACCGGAATGTCTGGAATCATCGGATGCGATTTTAGGACTTCCTTCAATGTTTCTAGGCTTTTTAAACTCTGAAGAGATCTCTCTTATCTTAACTACATTGGGTTTGTCTGGTATTGGTGGCTTGTGGTGTATGCTGATTTGTCTGATGTTGTTTCTGCTATCCATTGTCCTCAATATTCTTTGAGAGTGTGGAGCAGAGTCTTTGACTTGTGTATCTGTATTCATCTTTTCAACAGCTTCCCTATCAGAATGAGTATTGGAAGTTGGGTGAGAACCTTAAAAAAAAGCTGTTATTATTTTGGAATATATTTTATTTTTCATTTTTAATACATTCAAATGAAAACACACAAACATCAAATCTAACGGCAGTGTTTTAAAACTATGTATTAGTTTTTTAGTGTGCTGGTGAAACATCTTCTTTATCAAACTTTATGATGTGCAGAAATGGTGCAATGTGGAATCGTTGAACTGGTGATGTTGACAGTACCTTCATGTTCCGGTGAATATCCTGAATGGGGTTGGAAGAAACCCGCCCAACCGTCTCTGGTGGCGAGAGCTTTCTTCCCCTTCACGTGCGAACCGCTGCTCTCGTGTTGTGTATTGTCAATAGGAATGGGACTTGTAGCGATGGAAACATATTGTGGCATTGGAGATGTGGACACGTCATGAATATCTACGCGTCTTGTACATGGCGTACTTTGAGTTTGTACATCAGATTTCACCAAATCAACTGCGATTTGAGTCTGTGGGGTATTTCTGGATGGACTTTCTTTGGGATTTAATTGTATTATCGGACTATTTTCATCTATCTCTGGTATGGCACTCATGTCCTTCCCTTGATACATTCCACTGTCGTCCATGTGTAAAGAATCATGTTTTTTGTTAGTTTGTTGTAATAGTTTAACTTCTGCTGGCAATGATGGCCGCCTATTAGATTTTGTCATATCTTCATTTGAAGATTCAATACTAAGACTACTTCTTTCTTCAGGAATAGCGTCAAATTTTTGTTTGTATTTTGGAATGATGGCTATTTTTTCATGATTTTGCTGAGGTATCGACGCTCGTCTTCCGGAAATGTCTGCAGTTGAGGCAAGTTTCTTCACAGTAGGGTGAGCTGGTTTTTTGGGAGAAGATAATGACGCTTGTTTTTTTCGACTTTGGTTATCGTCTTCATTCAAAGCATCGATTAGAATGTTAGCTATTATTTGGTCCATTTCTGAATTTGCATCATTGTAAATATTATTTTGGTCATTTTTTGCAGCTAATATATTATAAGGAGGAATGATTACATTGACAGGAGATTGCGAAAGAGATGATTTGAGTGAATGTTCATTTTTCGAAATCTTGGAAGGAGATTTTTCTGCCACAGGGACGGGAATTTTGGACTTTTTAATTTTCCTTGATCCCCTCAAATAATTGCGGTTGTCATCAGACTGAGGCTCTGGGGAACTGTCAATGCATTCTACAATTTCTAAAATTTCTACATGCCTATTTCCCTCTTCGAATTCTGTTTTCTGGTAAAGTCTTCTGGGTCCAGACAAATTTGGATTATAACTAGGTTGTTGATATTCAAAATTATTTTGAACATACGCATTATTAGAATCTTGTTTAAGGCTATTATTTTTTTGGTAATATGCTCTTTCGCCTTTTTTATCCCCACTCTCCTTTTTTGTACCACGTTGATCTTTTAATTTATTTAAATGTGTCAGTTGAATATTTCCTTGTTTATCTATTACAAACGATTCAAAATCTTTTATGTTTTTATCATCTTTTACGAGTTTCTTTTCTGTTTTCTGCGGCGGCTTTTTATCGTTAGTTTTTAGCTTCGGCACATCTTGAACATGTTTCTTTACAGGTGATCTTGAGTTGGAGGGAATCTTATTGGATCCGCCTTTACTTACTTTTTCAACCACTTCATCAATGATTTGTGTTAAAATATCAAAACATTCCCTTTCATGCTCATCCCTCAATCTTTGCATGCCTGCTAGTTTTTGGTTTTCGAGATCTCTTTTCATTTGCCTGTTCTTTTTCCTTTTAAAATGTTCCTTCCGTAACTCTCGTTTTTGTTGTCTTTTGAAAAGTTTGTCTTTAATCTTTTCAGGCATGTGCTCAGCTACTACGATGTTGTCTTTTTCACATTCAGTTGAATCTTCTTTAATGGGTACGAAAAAGGTTTCACTTTTATCTTTGGGAAATCTGCAAGCTTTGTTGTTGCTGTTTTCAGGCAACAGTAACATAATATCACCTCGAACCGGCTTGTTGTCATGCTTTGATGTTTTCCTTTTCATTCTATGATCATGTTCCATAAGCCTTGGGGAGTTGGGGTCATCCAAACTGTCGACCATACTCAAGCAATCTGATTCACAGCTTGAAGCCTCTTCTTCAGACGATGTGTTTACCTCCATTGACTCTGAATAGGGGACAGCAGAAAATCTAGGAACCACTATCGGAACTTGCTGTGCTTTTTGATACAAACATGGCATAATGTTGCTTAATACATTGTTTGTCGTATTCACATCACATGCATTTTCAGGTGAAGTTTTTTTACTTTTAAAGTTGTCGTGGGAATTATTTATATCTGCGGAGTTATCAACAATTTCAGACAAAAGGTTTTGGTTTTCGGGTGATAGATCTTGAGTATCTGAATGTAGCTCTGATGCACTATATTCAATATCAATACTATTCATCATTTTGTTCAAACTGTTGTCGACAAATACATCGACATCAGTTGACATTTCGAGGTGGGAGACATCTCTGTAGACTGACCCGCAAAAATAATTGTTGGCTGAATCATCAATGCAGATATTGTAATTAGAGTCCATGCTGGCGTGCAGACTTTGGGAACTATTTTCAAACAGTTTGTTGAGTTTTTGTAAAACAGCCTTTGAAGGTTTTTCGTGTTCAATGAAGCTAGTGTTGATGTTGTTTTCGTGATCCGTTGTATTTTGGTGAGAGTCGTTTAGATAAAATTGCGCATTATTGCTCATGCTTTCAGCTGCGTTATTTGTGTACATATTTGTGTCAATGTTATTGTTTGAAGTCTGAGTCTCCACTGGTGAAGTGATATCAGAATCAATGTTTAGTAATCGGTCTTCCGGCTGCATCATGTCCGAGTATCTCAGTATGTTGTCTTCTACAATATTACTCATATCATTCTCTAAATAATATGAATTGTTTTCATCTTCATAGCCCGCTGACCTGGTGCTCTCCTGAAGCTCTGATTGGTTTTTTGTGGGGAAGCATGTTGATTCCGTTGAGTATGACAAGGATCGTGTTTGCTCTTCGATGATGGTAGTTTCAAGCAGATCTTTGTCCGGCATATGAGTGATTAAAGAGGTTATAATATTGTTGGTTGGCAAGTTGACAGGACTTGCACAAACATTTTGGAGTTTGACCTTTATTTCTTTCTCTAAAATACTTAATTTGAATTCATCTTCAGTATTAAAATTGATTTCATTAATCTGATCTGTCATTGTATTTAAACTATCAATCAATATATTTGAAACGTATTGATCGATATCGATCATATTACAATGTGGCTTAAGCATATTGTCTTTATTGAGAGTTTTGACCTTATCCAGTTTTTCATCACCGCTGATGTGCTTGTGAACATCGGATATCTCTTTATTTTTACTAAATGTGTCATTATTTATAAATGCTGACGAATTCAGAGTTTCCGAAACCACAACTTCTAAGCACTCTACTTTTGAATGTCTCAAGTTGTGTTTTGATAATTTATAAGCTGGGTTTTCTATGCATGTTAATAAATCACTAGTTATATCAGTTGTGCTCATGTTATCGGAATTTGATATGCTCCCTGATTTGGATAGGTTATGATCAGATTCGTCCATTGAATTAATATAATTCTTATTGCTGTCGCAATCATTCACAAAAGTTTCTGATATTCCAGTGTCCGAGAATTCCAGGTTATTAATATTTTGGTTTCGGTAATGATGATCTTCGCCTTCATATTTTTGGTCAACACTAGATGCTGTAGATGTTTGAGAATTATCTTTATCGGCAGTTTTACTGCTGGTTGTTATACAACTCCTAGTTGAAACAGCTGAGTCGCTAGGAGAAGATGTTTCTCGATTGAGAGTCGATGATGTAACATTTGAGGTTTCTGTTGAAGTGGTCTTCTCCGATGATGTGGTTGAGGGTTGTGTTGAAGTACTTTCCCTAACAATGCTATCGTCTGTATATGTGGGATCCAATGATGAAGATCTGTCAGCATTTAAAGCCCCTAAATCCGCATTCGAACTCGTTTCTTGACTAAGGGGAGCGCTGGAATCAGTGACGCTTGCCGATATTATTTCTACAGTTGGAGAATCAAAAGAATTCATATATATGCAGACACTTTTCCTTCTCTTTTTCTGAGCTTCGGAAACCGTGTCATACAGATCATTTGCCGAAGAAACCACAGCGGATTCTGGGCGGTCTTTGGATGACTTGCTCCTTGAACGTGTAACGTCCTCAATGGAGTAACTGGTAGACGATCGGGTTATTTCGCTGGTCACGTCTGAAACACTTGTTCCATCTGTTGTTGGATAGGAAGATGTAGCTAATGAACTGAGCCTGAATTTCGGAGATCCTTCTGTAAGTGAAGCTGTTTTAAAGGAAGATCTTTCAGATGGTGTTGAAGCACTTGCCAATAAGCTGGGCGATGTAATTTGGCTTTTGCTCTCTCTAAGGAGCATGTCTCTTGCATTTTCAAGATGTGTAATGTATCGTTCGGGGCTGAATCCTTGACTAGCGAATGGGATCAGTTTTTTGGGTGATCTCGAAGCTCTGTACAGTTTATGGGAGGGGGAGACTGGGTGGGTCTCGGTTCTGACGGCAGCTGGAATGTTTTTTTCGGAAAGCTTTCGACAAGCCTCGCAATCACTGCTGGCGGAGCAGGAGTCCCAGTAACGGAGCTCGGAATGCGAGCCCCCTTGGCGCCCCCAAAGCCTGCGGAGGAGAGGGGACGGCCTAGCCACCCCCAGGAGCCCTCGGGCGCCGCCCCTTCTGGCAGGACTCCAGCCCCGTGGAGATGGGGCACTGCCTACTTCACTTTCTTCCGTGTCGGACTTTTGCTGGGCTAATTTGTATCTGAAATGACAATCGAAAAACATTATGAAGAAAAATTATAAAACCTTTTTCCCGTAGGTAGGTAGGTACCTACATATTGTTTCATAGTGCTTTTGAAGTATTTTTTTTACAAATATTAAGAAATCTAGGGCATCATTTTAAATAATGGAGAGATGGAAGGTGAATAAAATATTATTTTAATGCGCAAATTTTAAAATTATAAAGAAGATATTGAATTCCGTAAATCTATCTTGAACTTTAGGGAAAATAAAAACTTAAATATTTTAGAAATTTAACTACTTTCAGCGAAGCAACACATTTGTATTCATAATGTTTATTATGATTATTAAATATGCCGTAATAAAATTATCGTATTCAACTATATAATAGGTACTAAAAGTCGGGATTTATTAAAGTGCAAAACTTTTGGGACTACCTACTATTGCCCAGAATACTAATAGAGGGAAATAATTACGCAGAGTCTGTTGGCATCTATTTTACTATTCCTATGTAAAAGTCTCTAAAAAGGACGTTAATAATTAAAAATTTAAAAAAATAAAATTAACCAAAAAACCATGTTTGCGATTAATATTAGGTATTAGGTTCTGATTAATATTAGAATATGACATACTTCCGCATGACGGTTTCTGGCACCGAGTACCTCCTTCTGAGCAGGCCGGGGGAGGCCGCTCCGTGCTCCCCGCTGCCCGCCCCCGCCTTCACGCCCCCGCGGGCCCCAGCCATGCCTGAGACGCCCCCACGCGGCGCCCCCGTACTGAAACAGAAATCATTCATCATTATTTGACTAATTAATTGGCACTGGTAATGAGAGATGACAGTTTACCAACCTATCCGAAATTAGCAAAGAACAACCAAGAAAAAAAAATTCAATTATGTGAACTTAATTTTGACACTTGCGCAAGTCAAAAAGAACAATATGGATATACAGATTTGACAGTACGAGTGAAGTGAGCGTCGGACATTCAAGGGCGGATCCAGCTTTTGCGCCAGGGGGGGGGGGGGGGGGGGTCACATAGTCGTGGTCAAGTCACAAGAAGTTATGATTTTATTTTGATTATAATAAATATATTAAATTAATTAAATATTGAAGGTACTTTTAAAATCTACATTATGACAAAAAATATGTTTAACAATTTTAATTAGTGGTCCACCTAGGTCCCGGACCCAGCCCAGGGGAGCGTCATGACCCTCATGACCCCCCCCCCCTGGATCCGCCCTTGGGGACATTTATTATATATTTCTGCTGTTCTGTTTTTTTCATGGTGGAAGATGTGAAACGTCACCTGAAATGGCATTCCCCAAAAAACTATTTCAATGAGATGGTTTGCAAATTCCGAGAATCCATTATTGTGTAAACGTGTTCCTTGACACGGGTGTTTATGTTACGTGCCGTTTTGCCTATTTAATACGCGGGACAGTCACTGCATTCGAGTGAATAAATTCCCGAGTTTGCACATTATTATTAGTTTGACGCATAAATAATGTTTGGCATAGGTAATAGTTCCATGATTTTTTTCTAGGTAGGTATACGTAGGTGTAGGTATACACAACGCTTACTTTAAAAATGTTTGTGCCTCCACACTTTTTAACCCCGCAAGTCGCCACTGATGTTTAGTGACCAGATATGAATAATTACGCACTTCACAACCTCCCTTTCTTTTACACTTCGTTATTCCTCCCTTATGTAAGTAGGTACCTGCGTCCGTCGACCTCACAACATTCCCTAAGATCCACAGATGTTATAATTCATTTGGCTCCATTTAATTTGAGACCCTTGTGAAGCAATCACATGGAAAAGCCACGTATTTTCTAGATATTCTTATACAGTAGACAGTACCTATATACCTAATTGGCAATGTTATTATTCGTCTTTCAGACAGCTTGTGTGAAAAATCTCTGCTATTGTTCTACATGAATTAATACTGGACAAACGGCGACGCTTAAAACTATAATTTAACCCTTATGTTTATACAATTGTTTATGTTATTTGTTTCAACGGAGATATCATAAAACAGACAGACTCCAGGGTGCCATATAAGATGCCAAGTTAGGAACAGACTGGCCCCATCTTGCGGGCTGAAGAACTATTATATGCAAGGTAACGTGTGGTCTGTGATTATACCCAGACCAGGGCAGTGCATACCCGAACGGATCATACATTATGAAGTATGAAAGGAACGTTTCTAAGCAATGACACTAGGAAAATATTTGATGTTTTGAGAACTGTGGTAAGATATTATCATTATCCTTTTTGTCTGTTATATTTTTAGAACAGGTATGGTTCTACTTTCGACAACTCGGTCGAAACGCTTCTTTCTGGTGTGTGCGTCGTTCATGAGAAATAGGGGAGGTTACAGCGGAAATATCAGCAGAAATATCAATTTTTAAAGTGAGAATATTTATGAATGTTCTTATCAAATATTTGAAATCCTGGCAGCGTCTAAAAATATGTGCTTCTACTCTGCAGATATTCTGCTGACTTCCTTTATTTCCTTGCCCAAGGATACGCCGTGCATTCACCTAAGCATCGACAAACCAATAAACTTTTGTATAATAAATTCGGAAATACATTTATTTTCACAAATGAAAACACCTTTTCCTTCAGACACAACCTTGCCTTCAGTATGAATAAACTACAGTATTTTGTGATACTTTGTATTTTTCTTGTAGAAGACATGGTTTGTTCTAACTAATTAGAATATATCGCCAATTCTGTTTTGGCACACGCTTCATTCATACTTCATACATCGTCTCTCTTCTGTTCTGTCAACATTCCCGTACCATCTCAGCGTCCCCTTCTTTATCTTAACCATTACGATTAGGAAATCAGCACTGCATTATTTCCAGATCGCCTCCTTTTTAACACGGTTGTACAAATCTTTACAACACATACCAATCAGTAATCTCATCTACAGTATTCTGTTCACTTTCATCCTTCCTCTGCATAGTTCTGTCTTACTGTCATACATTGGGGTTGGTATCAGCACTCCATTGTGGACTACTAGTTTCGCTTCTTTTTTCTAAACCGTGTAGCGCCCGGTATTTTGTCCGACGCACGGATGCGAATACTTTCTCCCTCAAACGCATAGCGCCGTTTCGCTCAGCAACTATCGCCTCGCTGCCCGGCCGAAAGGACACCCCATCGGCCCAAGCTACTCCCACCCTCCGTCGCCATCCGGCCACTGCAGGCCCCACCCGGCGCTAAGGGGTGTATAAGAGCGTGCTGACCTATATCAAATCAGTGTAGCCGGACTCCTGGTAGAATTAAGCAACAGCATCCTAGTGGTCAGACTGGTCAGTGCTAAGTTTAAAAAAATTCCAAGTCGAGAGAACCCTCTGGGTCCCTCCTTGGGAATTAAAGTAACCGTGCCCTAGTGGACATTACTTGCCGTGCATCTTTTGCCCAACTAAGAGACCGCGGGTCCTATGTTGGAGTGTTAACTAAATACGCTTAAGTGAGGACAATCGTGAACTTTCTTTTATACTCTCAATGATTCTATTTTGTTCTAAACTATTCTGTACTCTTTACTAAAATTATAAGTTGTGAAACCTATTATAAGTTAAATAAAATTGACATTGTGAAAATCGACTATTTACTTATATTAATACCCGCCACAACCGGTTATTAAAAATAACCTCGGCGACTAGTGCAGAATTGTTATGTACTTCAATGAGAGTTACTGGCTTCCATTAGAAAATACTTTTTATTTTTCTTTAGCGGTTGGGTGTCCGCGGAATATTTTTCATTGAGAGTTATGTTGCCATTAAAATCTGCTTTGAGACTAACAAGATATATCTACTAACCAGGTATGTAACCACGAATTTATAACCCTTTCGTGTTTGCTGCAAAATAAAAATAATAAGTATCGCGTGATGGAAACACAAAGCTTAACGTAATAATCTGAACGTTCACAGCATGATTATATAAAAAAATTGAGAATAATAATAATAAAAACAATAATTGGACAATTTGTAGAGCGCCGTTTTTGTGAAAAATCACCTCAAGGGCGCTGTAATGAGAGACCCTGCTCCAAAATGATAAAGTTGTGGTTGATAACAATCCATGTACCTATCTTTGAATACCTAACTTAATGTAACCAACCTAAATTCTTTGGTATTGATCATTGACGTATTATAACATTATGTATTTATTTATAATTAAGCAATATATTATCCCAATTTCTTCAATTAATTTTAAAAAAAAACTCTAAATGTAGTTAAAAATAAATATTTACATTTACATATAATTATGCAATATTATAGACGATATAGACATAATATATTTTAGACATATTGATTCGGTGGATCCTACAGATAATTCAATTTGGGAGGCGGGAATGGGTACCGCCGCCCCGGGAACCTTTATTGGATGACCAACACCTCTCCCATAGGTCACCCCAAGTGGTTCGCTACGTTTGATGATTTAGCAGGGGTGCCCGGGTGCATGGGGTGAGGTTTGTCTAGGTCTTGGAGGCGGGAGACCAGAATACACTGAACCCCAGATTCCTACCGATCCCTAAACCCTTTTGCTTCCCAGAACTCTCCTCTCCTTCCTTTCCCTAAAAAACCCTCCCCACAGAATCCCCAAAGATGACTTAGGCCCTGAGGGAAAATATTTTCCTCTGGGCCTCCTGCGTGGAGCTCATGTAAAAAAAAAGATAAGCTGTCTTGTGACAGCTATGTGGGACTACCTGTCTGATAAAAATAACTTGTAATAAAAAAATTCTTGTATGAATAAATAAACATCTTACTAACTTACTAATAACGCGAAAGTTTGTATCGATGTATATGTGTTTGTTACTCTTTCACGCAAAAACTACTGAATGGATATTAATGAAACTTTACAACAATATAACTTATACATCAGAATAACATATAGGCTATATATAATGGTAAGCTCTGGCGTTATGAAATTTATATAAACAAAAATGTGTGTATTTCATGTATTTTAGCGGCAGGGAGGAAAGGCAGGGGTACCATGAAGTAGGCGTCCTGGTGTTGTCTCGGGAGGTCTCCGGTCAGGTTGTAAGGCTGACGCTGCTTTTTTGGCCTCTTTCGTTTCAACGCCAAGATGGGCGTACTGGGAGGATTGATTGTTGTAGGTTGTCCGTAAAACACTTTTCTGGATTAATTGTAACTTTATTTTCACTTTACAATCAGATATTGACTGGCAATTAGTTATAGCTTAATTGAGTCGGTAAGAGATTGGGTGAAGTTCGCGGAGAGGGAAGAGACGAGGGAGGGGGAAGGCGGGGAAGGTGAAAGGGAACGGGGACGCACGGGAAAGGACATGCAGGGAGAATCAATTAATTTCTTTGAATGGCATTGCAACGAATGCCGGAGACCAGCTAGTAAAAAATAAAATAATACTGTATAGACTCGCCATTGTCTCACAAACTTAAAATAGAATTTGGCAAGTAAGAAACAGTCTTGTGTTTTCAGTAAATTCTTAATACAAAAAGTAATTTATCTATGATAAAGATGGACATTCAAATAGTGTCTGTGTATGAACGACATATACATAGGAACGGGCGGCGTTTTCATATTGTCCCGAATACTACATTCCATATCACGGGTGCGACTGAGATGCCAAGACGCGCTTACCGCTTACTCGCTTACACTAAGGCGATTACGGAATGCTGAATGAGACGACCTACGGACCTTGGGTTATCCTTATTCTTATACTTAATTGTTTGCTATCTCACTTTATCTAATGGCGCTATAAGCCTTTGGGAAACGATATAAATAATTGTATTTTTTTTAATAATAGGTTTTTTTTTTATTTATATATATTTTTTATTTTTATTTTTTTATTTTTTTTTTAAATATATAATTTGCGTGTATTTACGAATGAAATGTTATTCCTTGGCTTTTACTAGTGTTTGCCGTGGAATCGAAATATTTTCTCATCACACATGAGGACATTTTGGCGCTTTTTTAGTGCTATTTACCTACTAGTAACTAGTAGGACACGATCTTATGCAAGGCATGATATTTGAGTACTAAAACTACGAAATCGAAGACACATACAATTGTCTTGTCTTTGGCTTTGAGATTTCTACCACGTGTCTATATAATATATATAAAGTCTTTAGTAACAGTAGGGTTGAACACTCTTGGTTTTTCCGAGGAATCGGCAGTATCACTACCCAAGATGTCAACATGTGTCTAATGGTACTGGAAACCGGTAGGGTGTGAATAAAATAAAATTAAAGTACTAAAACATATAACTTTGTTATAGACCGCTTTAATTTTATTTTATTCACACTTTACCGAGGTCCTTAATATTCTCCTGACGAAGGAAGTGTGCTTCCGAAACCGGTAGGGTGTGAATAAAATAAAATTAAAGTGGTAAGACATATAACTCTGTTATAAACCGCTTTAATTTTATTTTATTCACACTGCCGGTTAATTTTCTCCTGACGAAGGAAGGGTGCTTCCGAAACCGGTATAATTAAAATAAAATGAAAGTGGTCTATAACAAATTTAAATGTTTTTATTTTTAATTATGGTGAGCCACAAAGTTAATGCTTTTTACAAATAAATATTATAGAATTTTTTCTGTTCGTGACAACTCTTTTCCCATGTTGAACTTTGAAAAATCCAATTTGCTGTAAAAAAATAAGACATGAAGCATTATTTTTAGTTTATTTCATACTAGCTGGGTTACCCGGCTTCGCTCGGGAAAACATTTGAGAGTGTTATGGAATGTTTCACAATGATGATCCCGATTCCCCATTCCCGAACATTCCACGACATACTCCGCCACCCCTTCCAGAACTTTCTAGAGTTCTATAGAACCTTCTTGAACTTTCCGAAATTTCAAGAGGGCGAAACTTCCAGCCCTTATATCTTCAAAAGCACGCCCTTTAGGTAAAAACGGGTACCTTTTTTCTCGAGAGGGGACAGAGATCTACCACACCTTATAACTCCCTTGATCGTACCGGGACTCGTTTCTGAGTTTTTGCGGTCCGCGCGTTTTTTTGGATTTTCTTTTATAATATATAGCTGTTTCCCGGCATGCGTTGCAATGCCATATTCAAATAAATAAAATGTTACTCCTTGCATGTCCTTTCCCGTGCGTTCCTCTCCAGCGTTCCTCTTCCACCGTCCCCACCAACGCTCTCCCGCTCCCCCGTCCCGCCAACCCCCCTGGCACTTCATTTCTTGACTCCTCTCCCGCCCGGCCCGTAGCCGAAACTTTTTTCTAATGCTAACATTATTAAACTCGTGATATCTTTCTAATTAAATATCTGAATTGAAAAAATCCAAAAGTCAAATAAAGATATTGAAGCTGTCTTGAATATGAAGTAATTTATTTTGATAAGGATTAACACCAAGATACAAAGAAAGAGCCTTTTCAAGCAATGACATATTAATTAAATTTTTTAAATAAAAGAATACTTATTGTGGCATAACCATAATAGTTAGACATATTTTGCAACGACCTTTTTTGTAAATAATAATGTGTTCTACAAAGTCGTAGTACATTATTTAATTCTATCATCAATAGTTTTCGCAGCGTACGTGATGTATAGAATATTTTAGGTAATTTTTTTACTCCTTGGGTTGCATTATTGGAGTTTTAGTAAGGATCCCTAATTTTTTTGAAAATATAATATAGCCTATGTCACCCGGGGATATTTTTTTATAAACTTTTAATAAGCCTATAAAAAAATAAGGTCTAAAAATAAAGTATAAGGTCTATAAAAAACACTTTCAAGTCCAAAACTCTCCTATTTATAAACCCCTTTCGGATATGGTTTTATGTGGCAAATTCACTTTCTTTTATAATAATCGCAAAAAATGATACTTAAGCCCGTCAACCAATTTAGTTTTTCAAAGTGAACCCTATGCCGTCTACCGAAGAACTACTGACCACGCCACACCTCTTTCGTATCAGTCACGCTTCACGCCCCGGCCGGAGCGGGAAATAGACGCGTCGCTCGATTTCGTTAAATCAATTTTTTAATTTCCGTTTTATTACATTTAAAGTAATTACTTAAAACTGTTTGGCACCTCTGTGTATTGAATCTGATAAGTCCCAAATGTACTTCCCAGCATAAAAAATGGTAACAATAATAATAATTTACTATTCGTCGGACTGAAACGAACTCTTGGTACTTACATACTAACTGTACAGTGTAATTCGCCGGACTTGTATACATAAAGCCTAACATTTATTTGTACAAAAATTGGCTTAAAATAATGTACTTACCAATATAACCACGCACATTTAGATTTGCAATATAATAAAAATCCTTTCTTATTTGCTTACCATATAGTACTCACTTTGATTTTATATATTTTATAATTACACTTTTGTATTCTTTCGTTATATGATTTCTATGTTTTATACTTTTCATAATCTTTTATATTCACTTTCTTTCTAACTCTTTTAAATTAAAATTCTTTTATATTATTTTGTATTCTACTATAATATTCTTTAATATTATATTATTTTATGTATATATTTTCTATTTTTGCACATTCTTTATATTGCATATGTAGATGTACCTACTGTATAGAAAATCGACCACTGCAACACGGGCATGTGCCTAGCATGGTGGTCGAAAAATCCCCAATCTATGTAAAAAAAATAAAAAAATTCAAATGAATAAAGAAAACTTAAAAAAAAAAAAAACACATTAAATAATGCGTAAAAAAGGAGTTAATGTTTTTTACAGGTTTTTACGAAATCAACCTGTAAAAAAAATTCTCAAATACCTTTTCCAACCTTTCCAAAAGCTTATTTTCAAACTCCTCCCTTAAAGGGGCATGAATTCCGATTTCGATTCTTTCCTGGACTATTGGATCACCTTAAAAAGCAAGTGTATTGGACAAAGCGTGTAGTAACTAGTAATTTATTGGAACTGAATAAAACATACACAAATTCGAACGACAAATGAATAAAGTACTGTGAGCACATATCGTTCTCTTTTTTTAGTTTGTTATTGTTTGCTTTCATCTGTTATGACGTAAGAGCACGTAATACTAATTCCAGTGAATAGAGCAGACGTCGGCGTCGTTGAGTGACAGGAATGACAGGCGTCGGCGGCAGGTCAGACGGGCAGACGGGCCCGACGCCGGACGCCGGACCTCGGCGGCGCTCATCGACACGTGAGGACCTGAGGTCAGTGAAGTGGACATATTGTAATATAAACTAACCAACCTGAACAGACAGATGTCTTCAATAATATTGATGTTAACCCCTCAGACTAATTTGTTCGCTTTTCAAAAAACCCATAGAAATAGTTGTGTCTGACACAGTGAGAAATATGATCCAAACGGTGTTAGGAAGGAAAACACCACCCTTTATATTCAAATATTAACCACAAAAGAAGTAAAATTAACACCTTTATAAAACAAAGTTTCGGATGGCAATTTGAAAAGAAATTATAAAACTTTGGGAATTTTTACTAATTATTTTTACATGGAACGACAAAAAAAGTGAGGTGCCAATAGCGTTTATAATAAATTAATCTAATAAAATAGTTAACAAATATTATAATCAATAATTATCAGCCTGAAACACTCATCTACATTGAAAAAATCTTCCGAGAAAAGATACTGGCCGCCAACGGGAATTGAACCCGTGACCATCTGATTGCCGGTCAGCAGCTCTGACCACTGAGCTATGGCGGCTTATCAAATACCCGCCAAATAATTCAATATATACTAGTGTTTCATTCGACAATTACTTATTATTACATTTTTCCAACTGAAAACAACCAACTTTATCTTTGTGAGAGAGGTATTTTTAATACTAAATCTCCCGCTAGGTGGCGTCGAGACTAATTATGTCTGCTTTATATATCTTATATCTTTTCTCGGAAGATTTTTTCAATGTAGATGAGTGTTTCAGGCTGATAATTATTGATTATAATATTTGTTATCTACCCTTTGTGCTATGCATAAAAATCTTGTTTAAACGTTAGTTTATCAATTAAAAATAATAATTAATAAAATAGTGTTTTATTTGGTTTCGGTATCAGTAATCTTAGTTACAAAAAAATTAAGGTGAGCCATTCTTAAAACTTTTTTATGTTTGCACGCAAAATTTTTATAAATCAAAAATTATAAGTTTATTTTTAACTAGCAGACCCGGCTAAACGTTGCTGTGGCTAACGAAAAACAACGCCATTACCCAATCTTTAAAAAATCCACACCACCCGCTTGCCAGCTGCCCGCTGCCTGAATTGAATATTTGAATTTCTCGGCTTTTCTCTACTATAAAAAGCATGTTTTGTACATATAAACCTTCCTCTTGAATCACTCTATCTATTGGTGAAAAACGAATGAAAATCCGTTGCGTAGTTTAAAAGATCTGAGCGCACAAACATTTTGAGCGACTTCATTTTATACTGTGTATTTTTAATTATAAAACAGTTTTTCAAATTCCATTATTTGGATTTTATTGCAAAGAGGAAATATTTTGACCCTCCGACAAAACATGGCCGAGGCCTAAGGGGTTTCTCATTCAAGCTTGTAACAGAAATCGAGGTTACAAAGGAGCTCTCACTAGCAGGACAATGTTAATTTTATTTTTCATTATATTTAGAGTCATGTTTTTAATTTTTATTTTAAATATTCATCTTTATTAATTAAATTAAATTGGTGATGTGCTGTGCCTGCCTCACTTTGAACTCCTATGTTGAGAGCAGGCGCAGTTCGAGTAATTTACCATAAAAATAAAAATACCAACAACAATATTGCTTTTAAAATTAAAGACAAAAGACAATCACCATTGGAAAAACATACTTATAAATAGGTTTAATAAAATCGTTGATGTTTGATCTATCTTGGCTGATGATCCAAAACTCGGTGTCTGATTTATATTTCAAATAATTTGTATTCTGTCTAATGGCCAGTGGAAGTGCATTGAATAGCTTTATTTCGAAGTAGGTACCCATCTAAAAATTTTGGCCAAAAGTTGTTTTAGCGAAAGGGATAATAAGAGATTAAGCTTTTTGGTTCTAAATTATTTTTTTACATTTGCAATATATAGGTAATGTTAACTCAACATACAGAAGCATTAAACTACACGTATGTTAGTAACTTGATATTTAGCAACAATTATCGTTCCACGACAACTTTCTTTTTTCACCACTTTTTATGACTGTATATCACTTCAAAAAAAGTGTTGATTTGTTACTGTCCCGAGTTGTTCGGTTACCATAATTATATAACTTTATTTTAATGAAAAATAACATCTAGAGCTCCTTACAATTAGTCAAATGACTCAAAGAAATTGAAAGCTAAATGACAACATTATGTGAGACAGAAGCCTTGACAATATATACAAAATTGTAAGCTATGAAATTAAGTACAAAATTAATCTCTTTCAGAACTTACCACATTCAACTAAAAGTCTTTTAGCTTATGTGTATACATTAGTTAAACTAATATCGGTCAATCCCGAATACCATATTTTTTGTTATTCAATTTTCATGGAATAGGTATTTTAAATATTTTTTCTTTTTACTTATTTTTATTTTACTTTTATGGGTAAGAATGTGTTTTTCCGACAAGGATACTCGTGTAAGACAATACATAAGTAACCTTTCGAGTATAGGTTTCAAAGAACATCGAGGACGAGATGCCGAAGTGCAACTCTCAAGTTCTTGTCACTGACAATAGAAAACCAGTTTCAAGTGAGCTTTTGAGAACTGTATGATTCTTGAGACATACATCTTTGAATTGTTGTAGCTATCTTTATAATGTTGTAGTTTTAGTTTAGGTTTAAGTAAATTTACTTCGTCATGCTAGCCCCAAATATGAAGGTATTTTTTTTTAGTTATTGCACAAGTATTTCTATAGTCTTTTTTCTATAATTAATTAATTACTCAGACATTCACAAAGATTTCGAGAGTATGTTCTTTTTTTAAGCCTTTTATGTGCATCTAGGTAGGTTCAATACCAACTCAGAATCAAATCAACTCAAAACCTCTTTAAAAAGTAATCAAAAGCTTTGAAAAAAATAATTGAAAAATTGCACACAACCTAGACTAACGTAACCTATTTAATCAATTTTTTCATCACTTTAAATGACTTTTCAAAGAAGGTGTTGAGTTGATTTCATTCCGAATTGTCCGATCATCATCCAGGTAACGCGTCGTTTTTTTCTGTACTTGTATATCCAGGTGATACGTCATTCCTCAAAGCTTTAGTCAAATCCCTAAATGATAATAAATGCCTGAATCTTGCGAGGTCTTCAAATAGAATTGGGTAAATAATGGCCGATGAAGACGCGTTGATAATTTAAGGTCCCAATTTTCTTTAAATGACAACACTAAATCTCATTTAGTGTAAAGGTAATAAATTTTCCTTCGTGTGGCAATTTTTTACCCAGAGAGGTTCGAATATTTTACCATAATTTACAGCTTAAGTGTGAACAGTAAAAAAATAGCGACCCCGATTTGGCGTTGACGCAACTTTAGTTCAAATTCAGGGTCTTATTTTATCGACTGAAACAAATAATGGACGACGATTAGAGGTCACATTGCATTAAGTTTGTGTAAAACCAAGAATGTTCTGACTACAACTCAAGGTCAACAAAGGTCAATATACAGTCTTAAGTCGCCCCTAGGTCTCAAAATATGAACACGCCAACTAACACATTACGCTTTATTCGCACTGAGATGGTTTTTGTCCCATAGCAACGGATTGTTTGGACTTTTAAAGCGGTTGCTAGCCTTAATCTGCGATGATTTCCTTTGCTGAATCTTTTTCTTTGTTAAAACGAAATTATTTTGTCAATGTCTTGGAGATTGATTATTTCGATGGCGATTTGGTGGAAAATTCTGAGAAATAAAATGACCTTCGTGAATATGTAGTAAATTATGTAAAACAGTTATGGCTAAAAGGTGCGAGCACTTAAGTCGGTTGAATGACTGTTTATTTTGTTTCATGTTTCAGCTGATGTCAGTGTAGATATGTCTAATTGAATTTTCAGGGACAAACCGTAATACACAAGTACATCTTCCGGAAATTGAATTTTATGTTTAGGTATATTTAATTCAAAACTCACTATAAACTAATTACATTATTTTTAATCGGGGGTTGGAGAAAATGCTTTGTCTTTGTTTTAATGGAAGAAGATGTAGGTGTGCTAGAAAATCTATTTGTCTTCGGGAAAAAAAAATGTGCAGGATCTAATAATTAATCATAGTTACAAAGCGTAATATATGTAATATTTTAAGACACTTTCATTGTTAAGATGTTAAGTTTAACTACGATAATCTACGATGTATTCCGCATGAAACGATGTTTCAAAAAAGTGATGCCGACTCGGCATCTAATCATCCGAATTTCAACGAATATACAATATACTTTCCTTGAACACCAAGTTTTTAAACATATAAAAAAATGTTTTTCTTGAAGATAGTATCTGTATATTTGCCATGTCGAAACTGTAAATATATGAAATTGCCTCGATAGAAAAAAATCTCAAAAAATTGCTCCGAAAATTATTATAAATACGTTTTTTTCTGTGATTATACAAGTTCACGGTGTTTCTTTATATGATACTTAAAGCTCCGTTTCCGGCCCCAAAAAGAAGAAGATGGAGAAATATGAAATAACGAATGTTAGAAGAGCGCGCTAACATTTACAGCGATAAAATCGATGTAAAAATCATGAAAATCTTTAATAAAACACGACTCATTTAAAATAGACCAAAATCTCGCAAGGGTTGTCTTAAATAGCATCTAAAGAAACGCTGTGAATTTTTTCACCCACATTAATTGTAAAATAACTGAAACAAACGTGTTTATACTTATTTTTGGATTTAGCGATTTTTTTCTATCGGGGGAATTTTATATAATTTGCGTTTCGGTGCGACGAATGTCTAGATATTATATTCAAGAATAACATATATTTTTAAAGAGCTTAAAAACTTCAAATGTTTAAGGGAGGTTTGCAAGAAATCGGTAGAAATTCGGATAGCGGCCTCTTAAGACATTTCTCATGAGATTTTTGCTCTATTTTAAACGAGTCACGGAGTAAACGAGTCGAGATTTTCACTTGATTATTATATTTTTTTAATTAGCGCGCTCCTTCTAACATCCGTATTTACATACCTCTTCATCTTCTTCCTTTTGAACGCTTACTACCGGGCCTTAAACGGGTATTACAGGCTCAACAACGAAATTTAAATCTGTCGAAAAGTTCATCAATTCAAACCCGTTCAAGTTGAGGATTTTTAATATAACTTCTAAGAAGCCTACTTAATTTGGGTTATTTTATAGAGCTGTAGTAGTTAGTTGGTAGCTTCCGTTCAGCTTGCCGAAATAACTTCACTGATAAAGTTTTCGTTCATGGGCACTTCGGCAAAGCAAAAAGTTAATTTCCCTCAAAGTTGTTTCGGAGCTTAAAGCCTCCTTCCGGACTCGAACGGGCGAACCCTTTGCGGCATTACGGACCGTGTTATTACGTGAAAATGTGCTTTTAAAGCTCTCTGGGGTTTCATTCGGAATTCGGTTAGTGGTTCTCAAATTTTTGAAGCAATCGGAAATTGCATACGATGGATTGTGGATTATATTGGAAATTAAGTACCTAACAGAAACTATTTTTAGAATGTTAGACACATTTGGAAACTTTCCAAAATTGTGATTGATTGACAAAATGCGTTTTGTGAATGCGTGGGAGAACCTTTACGCAAATTATGAGAGAAAAATTTTCTATCTAAATAATATGTTAATTCTGGATTATACTCGGTGTCCGGAAACTCATAATACATGCGAGAAACGGGTGAATCTAGATCACATAGAGAAACCGAAAAAAAAAATTTTGTCATTAAGGGTTAAAAAATTTTGGAGTTGGTCATAAGTTTCTACGCATTTTAAAAAACAATATGGTAGCACAGTCGCAAGACGTTTTTTAAATCAATTTTGAACTCGATTTTCTCTAAAACGAAACTTAAATCAAAAAAATTATACCCACTACAAAATACGATGTAAACTAAAAAGTGTGTTTCTACTTAGGTAAATGAAATTTAAAATCAAACCCTAAATTTCCTCTGAAATCATAATATTTGTAAGGTACTTAAATTTCTTCCCACACACTATTATAGACCGTATTATATTTTTCGTATAATACTTTTTTTATTTCAAATTATACAATTCGTCCAAAAAAATGTCAATATCTCGATGACAATTCTTTTTTCAAAATTTCTTCAGGCCGATAGATGATTATTCCAATTTAAAAAAAAAAGTGAGTACTTCACAAAAGCTGCTTCCGTCTGAAGCCAGTGAGACTATGACATCCCTAATTGGAGAATGTTGTGAGTTGTGAGGCTGAAGGTAGTGTGGAGGGAAATAAGATGAGGGAGAGGAAGGTGGGAAAGTACGTGGCCATTCAGATATAGCCGTTTCAAGCAGCGTTTAAATTCTGAATGGTGGTTTTAAACCAGGGCGATACTGAGAGTGTCTTCCACTCTGGAACGTGCCGCTAATATACTATATATTATTTTTAAATTGTTTTTTTTTTTTTTTTAGTTTTCTTTATTCATTGAATTGTTTATTACATGAACTGGGGATTTTTCGACCACCATGTTAGGCACATGCCCTTGTGGTGGTCGATTAATTGTGAAATAACACAAATTAATCAAATATTTATTTGCGCACGCCGGGATTCGATCCTGCGATCTTCGGACTACGAGTCAAGAGCCTTACCCCTCGACAACGAAGAATTTGACAGCTCTTAATAGGAATCACGATCATGCGAACTCTGGCGGGATAAAAAAAGGTAGTATCCAAAACGGCCACCATTTTGAACAAATTTACAGATCAAATACCAAATGGTCGAGTTAAAATAGGACTTCACTACGCTCGGTCAATTATGTATACTGCAATAATATTATTGAAGGTATAAAAAATAATCACGTTAATCTTTCATTAGTGACCTGTGCGCATGTAAAATGAACGTGGCATTTGGAGGCGGAAAACCTCTATTTTCTTTGTTTTTCCGTGGGGGAAATGGAGAAAACAAGGTAAAAATAAGGCAGTCTCGTGTATTATTAAAATCAATTATTCGTTGTGCAGAACCGAGGCGGGGGAGGGAACAATATGGACACATGTCTGGAAGGGATGTTGTTTGGTTTGGCAGGGGTCAAATTGAAAACGGGCAGGAGACACAATAATTCAATTTTAAGGCATCTTAAATTTGTGGCATGTTTGTAGGTCGAATTGGTATTTCTTTAGAAATCCTTTATCTCCCACCACTTCAATAATATTTTATTTATGCGTTTTACAGTAGTTAGTGTAGATACCTCATTAACGTTATATAAATGATATGTGTATTAATTTATTTTTATTAATATAATAATATTACTTATTGACAAAGTTAAATAAGATAAAGATACATTGTAAACCCGCGCTGAAGTCAAGAATCTCTGATTTCTGGATTTCCCACGAAAAACGTACTTACCCCACTCAATAGTACACACTTTTGTTGACCGATAAAAACCAAGTCTGGTTGACATGATTTCTTGAAAAAATCTTAGAGGTAAAAATAACCCAAAAACCATAAAAACATCTTAAAAACCATGCACATGGCAGTATGCCGAGCTTAATTAAACCCGCGCCCTACATAATTGATTATATATATTTTTTTTGTCAATTTTTTTTAATTTCAATTATTTAAATTCTACTAGTTTATTTTCTTAAAATTTACTGTATTCTCATATTACCAAAAAATATGTATAACTATATGGGACATGTGGAATTGCACTATCCTCTCCACATTCTGTTATTATTGTTATAAACATTCCTTCTTTGAAAAAATGTAGAAAATATACATAATGGGGCCGACAGACTTAGCCACAAAAGATCAAAGATCATCGCACGCACAATATCGCTCGCCATACAATCCTTACAGACCCGCCACATGTTTTCATTTTTTACAACTTTCACCAAACATATACAGCTTCTGTGTTTCCATCCTCATACAACGGGTCTAGTCCTTCCTTTCCCAGTAGGTATCGTATATCCAATCAGCATCCCCAAAGATAGGGTTAATGTTAAAAAACAAAAAAATCTACAAACATATTTATGAAAACTCAAATACACCATATTATTGGTACCTATCACTAACACGAGCGAGGGCACTGAAATATCTGTTTGTGGTACCGTAAAGTTAAGTCACCTTCTAAAAGGTTTAAAGAGACGGTCGTATAGATTGGTATATGACAAAACATAGCAATATTTTTTAATGTATTTAAGCATATTAGCATGTAAAATATATTCATACTTAATATAATACTATACGAATAAAACTGTGTCAAAAAACCATTAAATAGAGCTTAATTTCCATAACACGTTAGGTGACTTTCGTTTTACTGATAGAGCTTTTAGTCAAATTTCCTTTCATAAAAATACAATAGGTACCTATCCCACGCAATTAGGAGCCTTGGCGAAACCTCCTTCTTTTCATACAAGCGTAAGGCCAATAATTATCTCTACATTCATTATCAATCATTAGGGTCATGGTTCACAATATATTAGGTGTAGGGATACAAGTATAACCATATATAATAACATTAAATAAAAAGCAGATATGACATGACGGTCGTCGAGCTACGACCAAACTGCACGGACTATTGACGCGATGAAGCCAATGAATGTTATGATGATGTTGATTTGTAAGTAGAAACAAAGAAAGACCGCCGGAGTGCCAAGAAAATGTGATTTGATATTGGCGACACGCGCTGCGTGCGGTTTCACACTAATAACAGTTCATGGCCAATCTCCCAATTCTAATTTCTATGATTATGTTAAAGGTTTCAGGGTGTAGGTTAGGGGTTGGGGGTGAGACTGGGGGATGATTGTATTAGGGGGAAGGTTTCATTGCGAATTATCTTAAAACGGTCCCAAACTGCGTATGTGTTTCTAGAATGTGGGTGGAATCAATTAATTCACCATTCAGAACCCATTTACGCAATTTAACAGCTTACACTTATTGCAAGCGTGGGTTGGTAATACGATCTGTTACCAGGTGTTGTAATGTGTACCTTCCTATTACAGAGTATTTGGAAGCATTATTTAAGCTTTAATTAAATGTAGTCAATGATAAAAGAATATAATAGCTTGCTTAATTCTCAATTAACTAATTTAACACATGGAAGATGTGGATTTTCTTTGTATAGTTTTTAAAATAGATTGGCAATTTTTTCCCCATCTGAACCCGTCTGTCACGTCTGTGAGAAACCTCTTATTATTTTTCTCAATCAAAAAAACCCTTACGTTTCTACTTATTTTGATTAGCGTCAACATAACTGTCGAAAAAATATAGAACTCTTAGTTCAATTTCGTTCGATTGCCAACGAACGGCGACATCTAGGTAATATTTTCAAAAGCCTCCCGTTTTCTACGAAATTTTCTCAAGGTGCTGAGTTTGTTCTACGCCTTAACTATCCTAAACACATAGATGCGGGATCAAACGCAATTCGGGTTCCAAAGTAATTAGTGTGAATCACAGTTTGTTAGGCAGGGATGGGATATGGGATGGGGGTTGTGACGGTAAGCAGAAGTAGGTATCTAATTGTTTGCAGGCGTGTGGTGCGAGGTTGTAGCTTGTAAGTGGTTGGTGCCACATTAAGGGAGTAATATAAAAGCACTTTGTAAAGTGACATCATCAAGCTCCTAATATGTCAACAGGGGTTGTGATAAACGGTTATAGGGGTTGTAATATGATGGTATCAGTGAGTAACATCTGATAGCAATCTTGACCTATTTTCTTTGTTTGTGGCGTCGTTTTGAGCATATAGAACTTTTATATTTTGTTGTAACATTGACTCTCGTTTACATTTTATGTTTTCACAGTTTTTTTATTGGTCTTGTGATTTCGCCGTTTGAAAAATAATTGAAATTCAATTATTTTATTGATTAATATTATTAAAATGCTTACGGCCACTTTCCTGTCAGTTAAAATGCACATAAGGGCAATAATGTCGATGTCACTAATGTGGTTGAGCGTAATTTTATCTTATTAGCAGGAACTTGTCTTTTAAAATTGTGTGAATGCTAGAATTGGTTTTTTCTTCAACAAATCTTTCGCTAAGGGTATTTTTAAAACTAAATGAAAACAATATTAGCGAAACTCAATGAAAAATCTGAAAACAGAAACATCAGAAAAATAAACGGTCACATATAGGACTAGAACCCAGTGGCGTAGCGTGGGGGGGGGGGGGGGGGGGCGGCCCGCCCGGGCGGCACTTTTGACGGGGTGGAAAATTTTCACAATAATAATGTTTATAAATTATTTAAGAAAATAATTATTATCATTAGAGAGAAACATGATGTAAACATCGTTGTACCTCAGTGGCGTTGCGTGGGGGGAATAAAGTAAGTTATTTTTTTTAAATGTACCTTTAATAATTATTTTAAAATATTCTGCGATACTTTCGTTTACGAATGCAACTCTTATTTTTATTATTTATTATAAATGTCAATAATTACATTTCTTTTTTCTTCAAATTTCGTTATTCATGGGAAAACCATACGCATATTATGAGAGAAATACTAATTAAAGTGGGTAACTTGCAATGGAACTGGGAACTCGCAAATAAATTCACTCTTTATTAAAACCAGAATAAAATTTTGTTCAGAATGTAACGATTTAATTTCAGTTGTGTATTCATCAGCTAATACATTTCGAAAGAGACCATCATTTTATTCGAAGTTATTCACCACTTACCCGCCCCTCTACTAGATCTAGAAACTAGACCTCCCTCACTCGAAGTGCAGTCATAAAATTCTAGTTGCAGTCTCTGTATGTGCTGCCAGAATCAAAGAAAAACCATTTTTATATTCTGAGTGTACTTTTAATATGCCGCATACATAAAGACTTTATTTAAACCAATTTTTTGTTAAGAATGTAAAATATCTGTTGTCGATTCATCTGCTGACACATTTCGAAGGAAAACATTATCTTATTCGAAGTGCAATGAAATTCTAGTTAAAGAATATGTATGTATTGCCAGAATCAAAGAGAGACCATTTTCATGTTCTGAGTGTAGTTTTAATTCGACGCATACACATATAGTTTAAACCCGTTTTGTGTTCAAAATATAAAATTTCTGTTGTAGTTTCATCTGCTGACACATTGCGAAGGAAAACATTATCTTATTCGATGTGCAGTTATAAAATTCCTGTTGTAGACTATTTATTTAATGCCAGAATTAAAGAAAAGCCATTTTCGTGTTCGGAGTGTAATTTTAATTCACCGCATACAAACTGGTTTTGTGTTCAGAATAACACGATAAAATAAATGAAGAGTTGCATATTCATAGTGTACCGATTGAAGCTTTACATTTGAGTTGCATACCAAATGCTGCAAAATTCTGAGAAATTGATTGTTCCGTGTGTAACTATTGGGGACTCTAACGCAGAATCAATCGTAAGTTAAAACCTGCATTGCGTAAACGTAACGTAACTTGCTTTTAACGTAAACTTGCGTTTCACACGGTGTAAAAGTTAGAGATGCGAAATCCTCTTACATGGATACCATTTTCGATTTCCGACAGTTATAAACTTTATAGTAGAATTTATAAAAATGATTTTCGTTGGAAGAATAATCCCCCCCCCCCGCCCCGCCGGCGCTAGAATTTCCCAAATAAGTGGGTGACGAAAAAATTTCCCCCGCCCCGGACGGCCGACACCCGCGCTACGCTACTGCTAGAACCCACCCTGAACCTGTCACTTAAAATGCAACCTAAGGGCAGCAATGTCGATGTCACTAAAGTAATTTTCTCTTATTAGCAAGGACTGTCTTTTGAAATTATGTGAATGCTAGAATTGATTAATTCTTCAACACACCTTTCGCTAATAGTCCAAGAGCCCGTGACGATCAGACCTTCGTTACTTTATAAAACCTGAAAGTTTATCTGTATATGTCTCTAATACAGGTAAAGATGATCCCCGTCTATGAAGTTTGGACCACGGTGGCTTTGTAAGATATTATATTAATTAATTATAATTGTACTTACGTTAAATATAAAAGCTTAATTTTATATATGTTACTTGAGGAACTATCAACACATGTTTTCTCAGTAATCAGACAGTTTAGATCATTGATTTTCAAAGTGGGGGGCGCGCCCCCCTAGGGGGGCGTGAAGATATGTTATGGGGGGCGTCATATCTTCATTCCAATTCTTGTCAAAAAAATGCAAGCTCATCCGTCACATTGACTTTTCTTATAACAAGTGTGTAAAAGAAATATTTTTATAATAAAACATCTAAAAATATATTTTTGGACTTTATTACCTACCCTTATTTTATTTTACAATTGCTTGGCGAGCCCACTTGCTGTTACTTACTGGGCCCTGGGCCGAGGGGAGGCGTGGGCATATTCATTTTAAGCATTAGGGAGGCGTGATACTTATAAGTTTGGGAACCCCTGGTTTAGATGGATCCTTCACCTTCTCAGACACATTAAAAGTCTTCCGTACGATATCATATTGTGAAAAACGAGGTGCAGAGAACTCAATCTCTATTTCTCGCGAACTGAGGGTGTATATGTACCTGGGGGATGGTTTTTTTCTACCCGAAGTGTGGGCTGCCTATCGCAACATGTAGGGCTTTAATACTAAATTTTTTGTATTATTGTTTTTTTATTTTTATTTCTGTAGGTATTATTTATTTGTTTGTTTTTTTGATTGAGTGAAGAATTTTTTATTTATTTTTTTAATACTATTTTTTTTTGTATTTTTGGTTGCATTTTGTATTTTTTATTTGAGTCCACACTTCAAGGGGGGAAGGTAATGGAGATGGGATAGGGGAAGGTCGGAGTTTCGTCGGGTCTTAGGCGCCCGAGACAAGCTATACTGGGGTTTGGGTGTATAGGAAGTTTTGCATAGAATGTTTTGGCTAATTCTACCATGTGTTTTTTCAGGGGTGGGATATTTGTGTCAGAGTTGATAATTGAGTTTCGGACAAACCAGGGGCTTTTTGTGTAATTTCTAAGAGTGGCATTTTGGAAAGATTCGAGACGTTTTGTGTTACCTATGGCCCAAATGGGTGAGGCATAGGTGATGGTAGGACGGATTTGTGTTTTGTATACTAGAAGTTTGTTTTGAATTGAAGTCTTTGAGTTTGAGTTGAGTAGGGGGTGTAAAGAACCCGCTACTTTTTTTGCTTTGGTCAGTGTGTTTTTTATGTGTGGTTTCCAGTTTAGTCGTTTGTCAAGTGTAACTCCAAGATATTTGGCGGTGTTTTGCCATGGTATGACCTGGTCGTACATTTTTATTTCCTCCCTGGGAGCCCTGTCACTCTTTCTGTGTGAGAAAAAGACGGCTACGCTTTTTGAGGGGTTCACGTCTATGCGCGATAGGTCATACCAATCTTGGAGTTTGTTTATGTTTATTTGAAGTCGGTGGGTTATCATCCTGGACGAACTGTATCTCACCATAACGGTGGTATCGTCAGCATAGAGAGCTGTAAGTGAGTTATTTTTGTCGGCTGGGAGGGGGATATCATGAGTATAGATATTGAAGAGGGTTGGAGACAGCAGTGAGCCTTGTGGCACCCCTGCTGTCATGAAGCGTTTTTTGGAGAGAGCGCCCCTGTATTTCACTTGGAAAGTACGTAGGCGGAGAAATGATTTGAAAACACCGAGGAGCTGCGGGTCGATGCCTATGTCGTGGAGTTTGAGGAGAAGACCGTTGGTCCAGACTTTATCGAAAGCTTTAGCGATGTCTAGGAAAATGGCTCCAGTTGAACGTTTGGAGTTAAAACCTTCGATGATGATTTCTGAAACTCGTAAGAGTTGGTGGAGGGTGGAGTGTTTTTCTCTAAAACCGTGTTGCTCTTCAGGTAGGGTTGATACCTCGTTAATGTGCTTTAGGAGCCGAGTGAGTAAAATCTGTTCATAGATTTTTCCAATATTTGAAAGTAAACTGATTGGACGGTGATTCTCGCAAAAGAGCGGATCTTTACCCGGTTTCGGGAGAACAATGACGTGCGCATGTTTCCAACTTTTGGGGAAATAACGCAGTCTGAGGGCTGTGTTAATTAGGTTTACTATTGCTAGTATTCCTTTTTGTGGGAGTGCTTTAAGAGCGAAATTTGTGACGCCATCTGGACCGGGAGCTTTTTTATTTTTCCGGCCATTTATGGCACGGATAACTTCGGTCGGGGTGGTGAAGTGGATGTTTGTGGGAGGGAGGTGATTTAGTATGCTATTTACTTTGCGGTTTACATTAGCTATGTGATTTAAATTTGCGTGTTTGAAGCTGGGACTGAATTGAATTTCTAGACTGTCAGCGAACGCCTCCGCTTTGTCTAGATCATCAAATACTAGGCCGCTTTCGGCGTGGATTGGGTGATTTGGTGAAGGGGAGGCTTGGAGAGTTTTGGATAATTTCCAGAGGGACCCGTCCCGAGGATTTATCTCTTGAAGTTTCATGTTCCACGTGGTATTTGAATTTTCTTGTAATTTTTTTCTAATGAGGGCTTGAGTACGATTGAGCGTGGTTTTCAATCTGGGATCTTGGTATTTTTGCCAGTGGCGGCGAAGAGTATTTTTGGTTTTGATTAAATCTTTAATTGAGTTTGGGAGATTTTCACTGAGAATAATTTGAGGGCGTTCAGGGAGGGGTTTTGAGGAATCCTCTATTGCGGACATGATGGTCTCTGCAAAATTATCAACCGCAATGTCAAGTTCTATGGGGTTTTGGATGGAAGGATTTATGATTAATTTTTCCCCGACTCTGTGCGAAAAATATGTCCAATCAGTTTTCTTGTTGATTTTAGTGGGGGGGAGATTTGAAAATTCGTTCAGAGTTAGCAACACAGGATTGTGATCAGATGACAGATCGTTGATAGTTTTGATACAGTAAGTCCAGGGAGTTTTGTACAGTAGTGCAATGTCTAAAACGTCCGGTCTGTAGCCTAGTGAAGAAAAGAAAGTAGGTTCTACAGGGCCGGCGACGTGTATGTCTGGGTGAGAGGATGAAAATTTGTGTAGTATGCGTCCGTTGTTGTTTGTCAGCCTAGAATTCCAGTCCGGGTGTTTCGCGTTGAAATCACCCGCCAGAATGGTAGGCGTGTGGCCGTCGAGAAGTAACTCGATATCGGACTTTTGTAAAGTCTTGTTTGGTGGGTGATATATCGAATTAATTTTCAGCGGCCCTGAGTGTTTGGTGAAGATGGTGATGGAGGTACTTTCTATTGAGGAAAGTGTAGGGGTGGTGTTGAGTTGGTGGGCGATTTTAGATTTCACGTAGATGGCGGTGCCGCCACCACGTGAGTGAAGTCTGTCGTTTCTGTAAAGTGTGAAGTTTGCAATTTTTGGTGTGTGTGATGGATTTAGATGTGTTTCGTTGATGAGTATGATGTCTAGGTCGTGTGTGTTTGTAAAAATGCGTAATTCTTGAATGTTTTTGTCAAGACCGTTTGCATTCCAAAATGCCAGACGTAGCGCGGAGGGCAGGGTGGTAGAGTTAGCCATATTTAGTTAGTAAAAAGGGAGATGATTTGGGGGGCTGCTGAGAAAATGATGGTCAAGTAATCCGCTGGGGAGGTGGCGGATTGGAATTTTGGGACGAGATCGGCAATGAGGGAGCCGATCTTTGAAAAGAAATCATTTTTGAAAAAGTCAAAAATGTTGAACGGAGTAGCTGTGGGCTGGGGGGTGGGGTCTGAACGGGGGGGTGGGGGGGTGTTTGTGGAGGGGTCGGGGGAGGGAATGGGGATCTGGTTGTTTGTGTGGAGTGCTTGGGCATATGATACGGAGGGGTTTGTGGGATGGGAGGTGAAAGTATTTTGGGGAGGTACCTCAGTTCGCCGTGAAGAGGGGATTGAGCTCCCTGCAGGTCGCTTTGGGCACTCTTTGTAGTTTGCCGGGTGGGGACCGCCACAGTTTACACAGGTGGCCGGTCCGTCCTCTCTCCTCTTGCTGCAGGATGCTGTGAAGTGGTCCCCCGCGCATTTGACGCAGCGGGGCGGAAGGTGGCAACCCTTGGCAGAGTGTCCGAAGAATTGGCATCTGTGGCATTGTGTAGGGGCTTCCTTGTGGTCTAGGTATTCCACTTTGATACGGAGGTGGAATATGCTTTGTAGATTAAAAATTTTTTTGCCCTCTTCTCCGTGCGCTAGTTGGACTAGGACCATCGGGACGTTGGTGCGGTCTGGTCCTGCGCGCATTCTTGTGACGGAGATCGCGGGGAGGTCCATGTCTTGGAGCTCCATGAGGATTTCCTCCTCCGAGATGGTGGTGGGGATGCCTCTGAGGACCGCCTTTGTGGTCTTGTCCTCATGGAGCTCAAATGTATGAAAGTTTGTTTGCTGCTCTTGTAAGATTCGGGTGGCAAGACGGAAGCTGTTTGAGTCGGCCGTGTTTATAACTACACCTGTCGGGATGGCCTTTGCATTAGTGATGAGGACTCCGGCATCCTCCAGTTTTTTCCTCAGGGAGTTCCAATTTGCTGATGATTTTGTGATGATGGGCGGGATTTTCGGTGGACGTGGGGCGGGGGTTTGTGTATTGTTATTGTTGTTAGAATCGTCATCTCCGTCGTCATCATTAGTGTCAGTGTTTGTGCTTGAGGAAGGAGTCAGGGCGCTAAATCTGTTTGTAATTTTAGTATGTTGGATTTTTGGAGCAGGGGTGGCCCGTTTCCCTGTAGTTTGAGTTTGCCAGGTATTTGTGGAGGTGGACGGTAGTGGCGGGAAGTCTTGAGGTAGAGGGGTGTTTTTCGCCAGGTGCATGTCTATCTGTGTAGGGATGGGCGGCGGGGTGTTAGCGGGCGGATTTGTGGCCGTAGGTAGGATGGCGGAAGTCGGCAGGGTTTTTTTCAGGGCTTGTGGTTTCGTATTTGTGATGTATGTAGTTGCCGATGGATTACCTTCAAGTCCGTCCGGGTAGAATGTGACTTTGCCACGTCTGGTAGATCTTCTGAGGGTGATGGAGGAGAGGTATTGTTGGATAATTTCTATTGGTGGGTCCAGTTTGGTCAGTTCTTCAATGAAATTCATATTAAAAAATGTAGGATTTACTTGTGTGATTTGAGCTGGGCGCTTGTGGGTGGCTGTAGGTACAGGGCGTCGTCGGGAGTTTTTGAAGGAGAGGGCGTGTGCACAGGTGGTTTTAGTGGTAGGTCGCAGGGTGTTCGGACAGGGTGCATGCAGGTTTTAATGTCGCAAGGAGCACAAATTTAAGGTACATACAAGTATTTGAATTATTAACTGTTTTTAATTCGAATTAATCAATCGGTGTCTCTGGGAGTCCGTAATCTCGCGGAGCCTCCCAGGGTCAAGGATTTTTTAATCAATATCTCCGTGAGTCCGTAATCTCGCGGAGCCTCACTTTGAAATTGAATTTTAATTCGAATTGTTTTTACTATCAGTGTCTCTGGGAGTCCGTAATCTCGCGGAGCCTCTCAAGGTCAAAGATTGTTGTTTTTGTTTTTGTTTTTGGTTTTCCAAAAGTCTTCCATAATATCATATTGTTAAATAAACGAGTTACAGGGAAATCAATCCCTTTTTCTCGCGAACTGTGGTTTGTAGTCACCTGAAGGATGGTTTTTTTCTACCCGATGTGTGGGCTGCCTTTGGCAACATTAAGGACTTTTAAATACTAAATTTTTTGTATTTTTTTTTTTTTTTTTTTTTTTAATCGTTTGAAAGAATTTTATTTTATTATTATTTATTTTTTTTGTCTGTAGGTATTTTAGATTTTATGTAATACTATATTTTTTGTATATCTGGTTTCGCTTACTTTTCTTTTATTAGAGCCCACACATCAGGGGGGATGTGTGATGGATACAGGTAAGGGGTAGGTGGGGGGGTCGCCGGGTCTTATGTGCCCGAGACGGGAGATGCTTGGGTTCGAATTTGAAGCGAGTTTAGAGAAAAACGTCTTGGCTAAATCTACTATGTGCGTTTTTAGTGGGGGGATTTTCGTGCCTGAGTTAATTATACTATTTCGGACAAACCAAGGGCTTTTGGTATATCTTCTGAGCGCAGCGTTCTGGAATTGTTCGAGTCTCTTGGTGTTGCCTGTCCCCCAAATTGGGGAGGCGTATGTGATGGCGGGACGAATTTGGGATTTATATAAAAGGAGTTTGTTTTGGAGGGATGTTTTGGAGTTTGTATGTAGTAGTGGGTATAAAGCTCCAGAGATGCTCCTGGCTTTTGTGAGTGTATTTTTGATATGAGGTGTCCATGTGAGTTTTGTGTCTAGTGTGACTCCAAGATATTTTGCAGTATTCTGCCAAGGTATGACCTGTCCGTACATCGTCACAACACCCACCGGAGTCGAGCCGATTCTTCTTCGTGAGAAGAAGATCGCCACGCTCTTTGAGGGGTTGACGTCTATACGCCACAGGTCATAAAATTCTTGGAGGCTGTTTATATTTTCTTGTAGGCGGTGAGTAATCATCCTGGGTGAACTGTATCTGACCATTGCCGTTGTATCGTCTGCGTACAGAGCTTTCAGTGAATTATGGTCTTCTGAGAGGGGAATATCGTGTGTGTAGATATTGAAAAGGACGGGGGACAGCAAGGAGCCTTGGGGGACACCTGCTGTCATGAATCTTATTTTGGAGAGAGCACCTTTGTATTTTACTTGGAAAGTACGCCGGTGGAGAAATGATTTTAAGACACCGAGCAATTGGGGGTCGATGCCTGTGTTGTGGAGTTTGAGAAGTAGGCCGTATAGCCATACCTTATCGAAGGCTTTGGCGATATCCAAGAAAATGGCGCCAGTTGATCGCTGGGTATTGAAACCATCTATGATGTGTTCTGTGACTCTGAGGAGCTGGTGGAGGGTGGAATGTTGAGATCTAAAACCGTGTTGCTCATCAGGTAGTGTGGATACCTCGTGAATATGCTTTAGGAGCCTGGTGAGGAGAATTTTTTCGTAAATTTTACCGATGTTTGACAGGAGACTAATTGGGCGATGGTTTTCACAGAAGAGGGGGTTTTTTCCCGGTTTTGGGAGAACGATGACGTGGGCGTGCTTCCAACTTTTGGGGAAGTAGCGCAGTCTGAGGGCGGCATTTATAAGATTGACTATTGCTAGGATTCCTTTTGGGGGGAGGGCTTTAAGAGCGAAGTTTGTGACGCCGTCCGGGCCGGGAGCTTTCTTGTTTTTACGGCCTTTGATAGCACTTATGACTTCGGCCGGGGTAGTGAAGTGGATATTTGTAGGGGGGAGTGAGTTAAATATACTATTTACTTGGCGGTTGACATCTGCAATGTGATCGAGGTTGGCGTGTTTGAAGCTGGGGCTGAATTGTTTTTCTAGACTGTCGGCGAACGCCTCCGCTTTGTCTAGGTCGTCGAATACGAGGCCGTTTTCGGCGTGAATGGGGTGGTTCGGTGAGGGGGTAGATTTGAGGTTTTTGGATAGTTTCCACAGGGAGCCATCCTGTGGATTTATCTCTTGAATTTTCATGTTCCAAGTGGTGTTTGAATGCTCAGTTAGTTTTTTCCTAATGAGGGCTTGAAGGCGATTTATACTGGTTTTGACTTTGGGATTCTGATTTTTTTGCCAGTGGCGGCGAAGATTATTTTTTGTTTTAATTAACTCTTTAATTGTGTTTGGGAGGTTTTCTTTGAGATTTTGATAGCGCTCCGGGAGGGTTTTTGAGGCTTCATTTACTGAGGACATTATTGTCTCGGCGAATGTGTCAACCGCTGAGTCGAGTTCGGCCGAGTTTTGGAGGGAGTGGTTTATGGATAATTTATCCCCGACTATCTGTGAAAAATATGTCCAATCGGTTTTTTTTGAGGGCAAGGGGGGGGAGGGGTCTAAGAATTTATTGAGAGTTAGCAACACGGGGTTGTGGTCGGAGTCGAGGTCGTTGATAGATTCGATACAGTACATCCAGGGTGATTTGTTAAAAATTGCGATGTCTAGTACGTCGGGTGGGTGGCCCTGGGCGGAGAAATGTGTGGGATCCACAGGGCCTGCGACGACTAGGTCAGGGTGGGATTTGGAGAATTCGAGGAGGATTCTACCATTGGCGTTTGCGCGCCTGCTATTCCAATTTGGATGCTTCGAGTTGAAGTCTCCCATCAGAATAGTAGGCGTTTGTCCTTCGAGAAGTAATTCAAGATCAGACTTTTGCAAAGTCTTTTGTGGTGGATTATATATTGAATTAATTCTCAAAGGGCCAGCTTGCTTGGTAAAAAGGGTTATCGAGGTACTCTCTATGGATGAAAGCGTGGGGGTGATGTTGTGTTTGTGTGCGAGTTTAGTTTTCACGAAGATGGCTGTGCCACCACCTCGTGAGTGTAATCGGTCGTTTCGGTACAGTGTATAGTTTGCAATTTTTGGTGTTGTTGACGGGTTTAGGTGTGTTTCGTTTATGAGAAGTACATCGAGATTGTGTGTATTAGTGAATAATTTAAGCTCCTGTAAGCTCTTTGTGAGACCGTTCGCATTCCAGAAGGCCAAGCGCAGCGCGGAGGACATAGTAGCAGAGTTAGCCATTTAGACGGTAAAGAGAGCGAAGAATTGAGGGGCTGCTGTGAAAATGATGGAGAGGTAATCTGACGTGGAAGAGGCAGAAATGAATTTTGGGATGAGGTCGGCGATGAATTCGCCGATCCTGGAAAAATTAATGTTTTTAAAGAAATCAAATATATTAAAGGGGGTTGATGCAGGGGTGGGGGTGGCTTGGGGGCCTGGGGGTGGGGGGGTGGGTTGGGTAGGCTGGTTCGGGCTTGCAGCCTGAGCGTAGGAGGTGTGGTGGGAGGTGGGGCGGGAGTTGAAGGTGACTTGGGGGCGTACCTCAGTTCGGCGAGCGACGGGTGTAGGGTCGGCGGGGCGCTTCGGGCACTCCTTGAAGTTGGCGGGGTGAGGTCCGCCGCAGTTTGTACAGGTGGCAGGGCCATCCTCCCTCCGCTTTGTGCATTCCGCTGTAAAATGTCCTAATGTGCACTTTACGCAGCGGGGGGGGAGGTTGCATCCCTTGGCGGAGTGCCCGAAGTGTTGACATCTGTGGCATTGTGTGGGGGCTGATTTTTTATCTAGGTATTCCACTTTGATCTTGAGGTGGAAGATGGATTGAAGACCGAAAATTTGCTGGCCAGCTTCTCCATGGCTCAACTGGACCAGGACCATGGGGACGTTTGTGCGGTCCGGCCCTGATCGCATGCGGGTGACGGAGATGACGGGCAGGGTCATGTCGAGCAGTTCAAGTTTTATCTCCTCCTCGGAGATTGTGGTAGGGATGCCCCTAAGGACGGCTTTGGTTGTTTTGTCCTCGGACAGTTGGAAGGTATGGAAGTCGGTTTTGTCCTCTTGTAGCAGTTTGGTCGCGAGACGGAAGCTGGAGGAGTCCCTGGTGTGGAGGACAATACCCTGGGGGATGGCTTTTGCGTTGGCGATGTTTACGCCCGCATCCTCCAGCTTGCGTCTCAAAAAGTTCCAATTTTTGTCAGATTTTATAATTATGGGGGGAATTTTGATGGGGCGGGGTCTGGGGGCAGTATTGTCGGTCTGGTCTCGAGTGTTCTCGAGACCGTCAGTTGGGTTTGTGTCGGAGTTTGTCACAGTCTCGGTGTCATTTTGTTCTAGCGGGGAGAATCGGTTTGAGGTAGGTGTCTGGGGTTTTGGTGGGGGCGTGTTAGGGGCTTTTCGTTTTCTGTCGTGGTGGGTAGGGTTGGGGGTGATCCAGAGGGGGGGGAAATCCGAGGAGGAGGCGATCGGAAGAGGCGTGTTGAGGGCGGCGATGGTGTCGTCTGATGCGCTAGGTACGGAGTTGAAAGGTGGAATCGGCGGGACACTGAATTTATTCGGCTTTATTAGTGTACTGAGGTATTGTTCAAGCACGGATATTGGAGGGTCAAGCTTTTTTAATTCTAGCATATACTCTTCCATCTTGGTAATCGAGGCACGGAAGTATTTTGCGCGTCCCTCGAACAGGGTGGGCCAGGTTTTTTAACTTGTACACAAAAACAGCACTGAGGTTTTTTTTTTTATTTAACACTAAACTGAGTTACTGTACATTAAAGAGCACACACTGAGGGATTGTTTTACACACGCGTGTGGCATCGACCGGACGGGGCCACGCTTATTGGTGAGAAATCGGCACTGTGGGTTTTGTAATAACCACAAAAACAACTTTTGGTGAGAACCGGTGGCGTCACAAACAATGTGGGTTTGATAGCGAAGCACAAACCATTGAAAATTGTAATACGGTAAATACCGAACGATCAAAAGTCTTCCGTAGGTGCGAGCGCGGTATATATACCTATGTACATGCAAGCGGGTGGGAGTGAAATAGTGCGAAATTTCGACGCTAGCAGACTACTACCTTGTAAAAGTGCGAACAAAAAGCTCTTGAAATTGTGGTGCAATTTTATATACCTTTGCAACCTGCTATATTTCAAGTCCACCGTGATCCAAACTTCATAGTCGGGTATCGTCTTTACCTGTATTAGGGACATACATAGAGAAACGTTCAGGTTTTATAAAATAACGAAGGTCTGATCGTCACCGGCTCTTGCCCTATAAGGGTATTAAAAAAAAAATTGAATGAAAACAATATTAGCGAAATTCAATCGAAAATCTGAATACAGAAAAATCAGAAAAAGATACGGTCAAATCTAGGACTAGAAACCAGGACGGATCTCTGCCAACTGAGCTTATGTGTCAGTCATTGTACTAAGTTACTGTACCACTTCGACTAAGAACTACCAACATTATCTTCATTTTCTTAACGCATATTTTCGTTAGCTGCTATCTTTATTTAAGATTATAAGATTCAAACCTGAACTAAATGCTATCTAGGTAGTGTCTTGGATAAATATTATTTTTGATATGCGATATCTATTGAATTTTTTCTGCTACAATTTGAAGGTTTTTTTCCAAAAATAAAAAAATCTTTTGGGACATATTATTGGCATATTATTGTCCTATATTATTTGCAAATAATATTCAAATCTTTAAATATTATGGTGTTACAAAGGTCTCAAGTCTTACATACTCATTTATAATGAAATAGTGGCTTTAATAATGCTGATAATGTAAAATCGATAATGTCGGAACCACTGCAGTATTTAAGCAGGTGTGGAATTACGTTCAAACGATTTCAGGTGCTGGAACTTATGGTATATGTAACGTGGAATTTTTTGTAGTTCAAAAAAAAATTTTGGAGTACCTACTCTTCCTACATCTTACAATAATCGTCGTCATTTTTACAACTGTAAACCTATATGTTTCCAAATATTATTTAAAACCCAAAAATAAACTTGTAATTAAGCTTTTCATTAATATTCTAAAATTTTTAACCCCTCAGGCTAATTTGTTCGCATTTCTGAAAAACTCGTGTAGGTCTCATAGAAATCGTTGGGTCTCCCTTATTATTATGGCTAGAAATGTGATCCAAAAGGTGTTATAGAAAGACAAAACACCACACTTACACACCACACACCATAAAATCAATGTTTCGGAACGCAATTTGAAAAAAATATTGGAATTTTTTAGTGATTATTTTCACATGAAACAACAAAAAAGTGATTGACGATAACGTTTAATATATTTTTTTTATTGGTGCCCTTTTTTACTCATTTAAAGTACGCTCTAGCGTGTTTAAATCGCACTTTATGGAACGCGCGTTTTTTAAAGTTACCATGGCAACATCAACAAATCAACAAAATGTGAAGTCTAAATGTCAACTTTTAACTATAAATCTGACAGGAATATTTTAAACGTCAAATAAAACATTACAAATGTTTCAAAAATTTTATTCAAAGTTTACATTCTTTTTTACATCGTTTACATTCTAATTATTAATATATAGTCGATGCTTTGTACTGTTCCGACATTTTCTGAAGGTAAGCAAGCACAACTCGTTCATCTACATCTACTACGTTTTGCTCCTCCATCCATGTTATGAACCTTTCATATTCTTTTTTATAAACGTCTTTGGATTTTTCAGGTATTAACCGCGATTCTGCTTTGGTATTTAAATTATCAATGTTAGAACTCATTTTACAACACACAATAACTAGTAAAAACTGTGATGTCAACTATTAATCTTATGTGACAGATTGCAAATTAATGTTTGTGTTTTTCATTTCCATGACAACAAGATATTGTGATGTCACATCACGAATTCATTAATAGTTCTTATTTCCAAATTTTTAATAATAATATCAATATTTATGTTTTCAAAGTGTACCAATAAAGAAAAATAGCGTAAAATATTCGTGGATAACTGGTCTTTAAAACACTTGCTTTATTTCGAGCACTCGGCTACGCCGTCGGGCGAAAAATCGCGCGTGTTTTAAAGACCTGTTTATCCACTTATATTTTAATATACTATTTCTTTTAAAATATGTGTGTGTTCGTATCAGTCATTTTAGTTAGCTATTTATTTATTTATCTATTTTTGAAAGTTTATATGTTTACTTTCAAAAATTTTAAATTAAAAAAAATATTTGTTTATTTCGAATTATAAAATTTAAAAAGCGTATGTCATCACCTTTCAAAAACAGTTTTTTGTTTCTAGGTAGGTTCAGAAATATTCCATTTAATTGGATTTTATTGCAAAGCGGAAATATGTTAACCTTCCGACAAAACAGGCCCGATGGTTAACTAAACGAGGCCTGACGATTAACAAATGTTATACTGAAATAATTGTCGCAAATAAGCTCTATGTTTCCATTTCTGTCATTTTTAACAAAGCTCGGTGCTTGTGCGTGTACGTGAAGAGCTTTCAGTGCTTACTTCGGTGGAAGAGTCATTTGAGTGAAGTCATTAGGAGCTGGGGGCAATAACAGGCAATAAAAAAAGGTTTTGCAAAGAAAGTGGGGGTGGGAAAAGCATTTCTCTGAGAGCCCATTAACCCAAATACTTTCGCGAACCTTTGTTTGTGAAAGCAGGCCATAGCAAAGCCGGTGCATTCGAAATAATTATTTTCCATTTCGCTGCCAGCCAAATTCCTTCATATTTATGTTGACTGCAGTTCAGTTAATATTATGTCCTTACATATGAAATTGGCGTTTTGTATGGGAGGAACTTTGTATGGGAGCTTATGGGAGTTTTGTATGGGAGCTTTTTCACCTTCCCGATTTGCTTCAAGTGGATTAAAACAGTTTTATCACTAACACCGCAGCCTGCAGCTAACTCGGACGTGGTTTGCGATGGATCCGCTTCCACAATAGCCCAACTTTGGTCTCCGGCCGTCCACGGGGCTTGTTCTGCAGGTCGAAATTTCCAGAACGAAAACGTTGAAACCAAAAACGCACTGTGTTTTCTATTGCGGCACCGTCGCGACGCGTCGCCATACACATCATTAATCCTTCGAGCCGTTTCTGCAGCACTGGTGCCACGGTGGAACTCGTACTAGTAAATAACGTGATATTTCAAGTTTTCCATTTTGTAAACTAAGTGACGAAAAGAAAAAAAAAAACAATTAAAGAAAAAACAAATGAACTAAAATTTTCTAAACACAAATACATGAGTAAATAGCTGTATAAATTTGAATTTGGAATTCCTAACCAAAGAGATATTTGAGGTCAAAGTTGCCAGTACGGCAAAACGCCAATTTCATGTGTAAGGACCCAATATATTAGTTAACAAATTATAATATATTTTTTATGAACATGGTTACCTTAACAGTTGTAATAATCTAAATGTATTGTTGTGGAGTACAAGTTTAGCGTATGTACCTATATGAAATTGCCTATTACGTGTATTTACGCCTTGTACATCGTTAAAACCTCACTAGGAATATCTACCACGAGATTTAAGACTAGGTATAAGAATAAAATTTAAGGGTGTTAAACTATTTGTGGAGGTTCATTGCTGTTTAACTACATAGTTCCAATTGATAAAGTCTGTCATTTCCAGTCTCTCCATCATATGTTTATTTCGTTTTGTCTCGAATAACAACATTCTCGTCGAATAAACTAATTAGACCGGTAGTCAAAGTGTCAGTCACGTTTGTTATTTATACATTCTAAGTCAACAAACGTAGCGAACCACTTGGGGTGACCTACGGCAATAAATGGTTCCCGGGGCGGCGATACCCATACCCGCCTCATTACGATTAAAAATTCCGAATTACCCACATAAGCCAAACTAACCATCACGCCGTTTCCCCTCAGGAGTAGGCAGAGAGGACGGACCTCTTCACACTCTTTGCTTCACTCGCATTCATACATCGTCTCATACATTCTCTTCTATTATTATGACTTTTGACATGGGCCGACTCAAGTATCAGATTTACTTGATCGTGCCTTGTCTTCCTCGGGCGTCTCCGACTTCTTCTACCATTCACAGTTGTATCGTACATTCTTCTTACACTACTTTCTTCGTTCATTCGCTATACATGCCCAAACCATCTGAGGTTCCCTTTCTTAATCTTACTCATTACGATTACATCAGCCTTACATTATTTGCGGATATCCACATTTCTCACACGAACATACATTGTTATACCAAACATACGCCTCAGGGATCTCATTTCAGCAGCATTCAGTTTACTTTCATCCTTTCTCTGCCAGTTCCATGCCTCACTGCCATACATCAGAGTAGGTGCCAGGACTCCATTGTGCTTCAAAATACGTAAGCGAAAGGTGAAAATTATGTTTCATTAAATAAAATAAAAATTAAATTAACTATACATGTAAATATTGCAAGCTTTATTCGTAGTTTAAAAAAAACTATAATAATTTCATCGTGATAAACAATTTAAATTTGAAAACCACTCCTAATTTTAAAAAAATGGTACGATGCACAATAATATAAACATCAACTACGCGAAAGAATTATTCTTGTCCATAGTTAATTGTAAATTCGCAATAAAATTCTTCTCCCTTGCCATCATAAATACGCCCTTTCGTTTCCTACATACGCTTTATCGTAGCCATATGTTTGATAGAGATATGAAAGGTCTGTAAACCCAAATAAAACCTTGAAATACAACCGCTATCGGATCCAAACGGATTATAAGTTCATTTTAATACCGTTGAAGCTTTATTAAAAGGGGATAAAGGCTTTAGACAGCAACGCCACTCGTAATAAATTTTGATTTTAATCTATTTCGAAATCCATTGACTATAAACCTTTCATAGTTTAAATGATTTATTTATGTGTTTTCATTTCGATGTTGATGGGAGCACTTTGATACTAATGCAATAGAAGTTGCTGTTTGTTTAATTTACCCGCGCATTTTGGTTGACTTCGGTAAATATTATTTACTAACGCAGACCCTGGAAAAATTACGGGATATTATACACAATTGTAGGATTTGCGAAGCTGAAAGTTTAATTAATGAACTTACAAATAATGATGCAGAATGATCAAAAAAAATTGCACGAAAATGTACCCACTATTAATTTATGGGTTAGTACTTTATCGCAGATCTGAATTCTTAAAACATCAGTTCCAATTTTTAAAATGACAATTTCTCTGAGGAAAATAAAATCTTTGGTAATGTGGTATAGTGGATCTTCTGAAGTCTTCTGAAGTGAAGTTCTGGGAAGTAAAAGGTAAGAGGGGTGGGAAGAAATCTAAGGGTCAGAAATCTGAAGGATGTATGAATCCATCCCTCTTACCGGTGCAAGCCGTTGGCTTGAGAGAGTCCGGCTGGAGAAGTCAAAGGGGCTCCCTCAATCGGCATCTCTCGATCCGGTTCCCCAAGAAGCTGGTGAGCAGAAGCATCCGCCATCAAGATCTGGACCAGCTTCACCCCCACGAAACGGATAACCAATTAATACGCTTAACAAATTGTATTTTTTGATAAATTATTAAATGTTTTATGTAATTTATCGTTTGGCTGAATTCTTGACGCAATCAGTTCCAATGTTGTTGATACTTTTATAGATTATAAATAAATCGAATCCAGAATGACAATTACTACAATTACAGAATTAAAAAAGAAATGAGTATTTTTTTATTAATTCAATTTGTAGTATTTTGGTCAAACATATTTTCTTTAATTATCTAACTAACTAACCATCACGTCGTTTCCTCGCAGGGGTAGGCAGGGAAAACAGACCGCCGAACAATTCAGTGTTGGAAAACAATTTTTGCCTCATTCAAATTCATACATCTAGACGAGCTTATTCATTACATACTCTTCTATTATTCTGCCGTTCTACCGATTGAACGAAATGAAGTTCCGACAGATTATTTATTTGCGAATCTGAATGGTAGAAGAAGTTGGGGACGCCTGAAGAAAACATGTTGATCAAATGAATCTAGTAGTTAGTCGAGCCATGTCAAGAATCAGAATAAAAGAAGAGCAATTTGCATTATCGATAGCTTTGTAATGAGTAATTTGTAAATAAATAATCCCTTCAACGTCCAACGTAACACTCGAGTAGCACAATTTTGTCGATTTTATTAAATCATGCTTCGGCTCACATAATATTATGGTTTATTTCAAAAGCAGCAAGAACTGAACTGAATGTCCTATCAGCCAATTTCCCAAGAACACACTCCTTAAGGACATTTCGGAACTAGACAGCCTAACGAACTTTAACCAGAATTTATTCCCGTTTCCTGGAAAAGCTCTCTGACGTTAATGATAATCTTTTGGTACTCAGTTTTGAAGCCAGATATCCGCTTATAAATATTTAGGACTAATTTCCCGGAATATTTCAAACCATCAGACGTTTCAATGCAATTACAATTTGGATTAAAAATGTACGAAATAAAATGGTAACAACCTACTCACTCGATGATTGAATTCGAGGATCACAATTTATATTGAATGCGATTTATTTGTAATTGAATATAGGATACGTATTTTCATTTAGTTTAGAGTGGAAGATTTTCTCTGTATCTCTCTGGTGGGAGATTATCATTCAGAATTGAGTCTCCGCAACCCGAATTTCTACCAATTTCTTACATATCTCCCTAAAACACTTTAAGTTTTATAGCTCTTAAAAAGATATATGTTATTCTTGAAGATAATATCTAGAAATTCCCCGCGCCACAACGCAAATTATATAAAATTCCCTCTATAGAAAAAAATCGCAAAGTATGCTCCAAAAATTATTATAAACACGTTTGTTTCAGTTATTTTACAAGTTATATGTATGAAAAAATTCTCAATGTTTCTTTAAATGCTGTTTAAGATAACCCTTGCGAGATTTTTGCTCTATTTTACGAGTCGTGTTTTATTAAAGATTTTCACAATTTTCGCATCGATTTTATCGCTGTAAATGTTAGCGCGCTCCTCTAACATCCGTAAATTCGTATCTCTCCATCTTCTTCTTTTTGAGGCTGGTTACGGCGCCTTAAAGTATTACTAATCTTCAGGAAAATATGAGTTTTGGACATTAGGCAACTTTATGCCAAAAATATACTATAAATAGCATACCTCTTCAAACACAGAATTACCTTCTTTTTTTTTTATTCCAGTTAAAAGAAAATTACATTTTCACTCATTAAACTAGAAATAATTATACACATTAAGATTAACTAAATATTTCAATACATTTCATTATTTTGTTTATCAAGAATAAATATTAATAATTTTTTTTTTAAATTTACCCAACTTATTTTCGTTTTTAATGTCATTTGGGAGACAATTATATAAGTTGCCCCCCTCGTAACCAATGGATTGTTTACCATAGTTAGTGTGGATGGTTTTTAAATGTATGTTATCATGTTGTCGTGTAAAATGTTTATGTACTTGAGACGTTTTAATGAATTCTGTGTTTGTATTATTATTAATTATTTTGTATATAAGGAGACATGTACTGTATTTATATAGTTTTATTAATGTTAATAGTTTTGTTTACATATATAATTTTTTTGTGAATGTTCTAGGCTTGTAGTTAAATAGTTTTTTGATTACCTTGTTTTGTATTACCTGTAATTCATTTATGTATGTTTCACATGCGTTTCCCCAGATTTCAATCAGGTAATTTAGGTGTGAGTGTACGAGACTATAATATAAACTTTTTTTCAATTTAATTGGTAATAGATATGATAACCGGCTAAAAACTCTAATTAAGGGTGTAATTTTATCTTTCACGTCTTGTTTGTGTTGTTTGAAAGTTAAATGCTTATCGATGCACAGCCCAAGATATTTTTCCTGTATCAGGATTTGCAAATCGTTATTTTCAATTTTTAAAGGTACATGAGGAGGAATTATTTTACGGGTTGAGCTTAAAATCATGTTTCCTGTTTTTTTTTATGTTCATTGTTAGGATATTTAATTGGAGCCAACTGCAAATTCTTTCTATGTCACTTTGTGCATTTTCTAGTAGTATGTTTAGATCTTTACCCCAGTAGAATATTGCAGTATCATCTGCATACAAGAAAATTTCACAGTTTAATTCTAATTGCGAAATATCATTGATATAAATTTGGAACAGTAGTGGCCCTAGTATGGATCCTTGAGGAACTCCATAGTGTCCATAGTTTATTGGAAGGTGCTTACTATTTGAAAATGTCCAAACTGCTCGAGATACTAGAACTCACTAGAACCAATGGGCAAAATCTCTTACTTATCCCTTTTGCTAAAACAACTTTTAGCCAAAGAAATTTCAGATACTTTGGAATACATAAAACTATACAATGCACTTTCGCTAGCCATTCTACAAAACACAATGTATCTTAAATATAAATCAGACACCAAGTCTTGGATTACCAGCCAAGACAGATCTAACATCGAAGATATTATCAAAACCAACTTATATGTAAGTATGTATTTTTTCAATTATACAATGATGATTACTGTCACTTTAAATGTAATTTTGTGTCGTTATTTGAATTTTTATTATAAACTGCTCACGTTATAAAGCGCCTGCTCTCAACATAGGTTTTCCTAGTGGACAGGCATAGGGCATCACAAATTGTAAGTCTAGAATTAATAAATGACTAATTAAAAATTGCTTTAGTTATCAGATCTGTTATGACCAGGTATTTCTTAACCTTCCTCTTTCTTATTTCCTTCAACTCCACCCACTCAAAGGACATTGAAGATCCTCCGCAACATAGTGCGGAATTCATATATAACATAACACTTCAATTAATAATTGTGTTTATTAACCACATCTGAACAGCTAGGTGCTTCCTCACGCCATGCATCACCCCCCCCCCCCCCCTCCCCCCCTCTAACCCCATAATATTCTACACATTAGTTACATATTATATTCTATCCAAGTTAAGTAATAATTAATAAGGTAATAATTAAACCAAGTTATAATGATCTGAATTGACATGGACTTCCTAAACCATCCCCTTTACTATCTTCACTTCATTAGCCTCACAACACTTTTAAAATAGAGACGCCACGAGCTCCTGCAGATAAACTTTGATACGCTTTCACATTAAATTACAAAATAAAATTGCAAACATTAAATCAAAGCGCTCATCGAAAATATTCACCCAGAAGCAGGGCGATTTTAATGGATTCAGATGGGTTTTGGACGTTTGTTTATTGAATTCCCTTCCCATTGAACGGTGGCTGAACAAACGAAAGGAATTAAACAGTAGAAGCGAGCTGAAATTCCCCCTAAAACCTCCCTCGAACGTGATATTCGCAGAGAGATCTACTGGACATTCGTTTCAATCTCATTAAACATTGATCCCTCGTGCTCTTCCATGGAATTGCGCCTAGAAACGAGTTTTCCGCAATATGACCTGCAGTTGTGCTGTACGGGTTGCTGTCTGGCTTTAGGGAGGCGCCACGTACATCGTAAAGCCACAACATGGCACATCATGGTGCGGTATTACGAGGTGTTCATCCATTTTTGACGGATGTGAGGCATTGGCATCGAAGTAATGAAGACAAACGTAGTAAATAAATGTCTTGATAAAGGCGATTATAACGCTTAAGTTTAACATATTTTAAATAAGCTTATCAGTAAGGGGGTTAGGAGATGAAAATGTCCAAATAAGAAGGTAAGCATAATTTATTTACCTATCATATTATGTCGTTTCGTGGTTTCACACAAACCAAGTACATAATAAATTCCGTAACTTAAATTTGTGCACAAATGCATTTATGCAGTTTAGATTTCCCAGTAACAGACGAATCCCTACAAAACCAAATAAAATCCAGACTGCTGTCCAGAAACACCAAGATATTAGTGAACAAAACACTTATCAGACCAGTACTTACATACGCAGCTGATACTTGGGCACTAACTAAAAGGAATGAGCGAGCACTGGATGTTTTTAAAAGGAAAATGGATTTTGGCGCCGACGTTATAACAATGAGCTATATAGGTACTATATTTAAGGAACTAAACGTCACAAAATGTATTAAACTGGGAAGACTTCTGTGGCTGGGTCGTGTAGAGAGAATGACTGAGCATTAAGCACCAAAGTCCCTACTAAACTCAATACAGACAGGGCGAAGGAGCCTGGGAAGACCATGTTTAAGATGGAGCGACAACGTCCTCAAAGATTTATTCACCTTGGAGATTTTAAACTAGAGAGAGCTGGCACAAAACCGTGACGAGTGGAGGAAGACTCTTGAGGAGGCCAAGACCCACCAGGGGTTGTAGAGCCAAGAGTGATGGTGATGATGAGTAACACACGAAAACACTTTAATTTAAAAAAAAATGCTTTTCTGAAGAAAGTTTTTTTTTAAATTTAATATTTTAATATTCTATTTAATTTGCTTCCAGATATGTACAAAACATCCAGCACAATAAAATGTTTCAAAGTACTGCTTTATAAGAATACTTTTTTAGTACGAGTGTGTTTAAAAATGAAAATATTTAATTTAAAACAAGACGGAACAAAGTATCTAGTTATGACATATTTTATTCCGTCTTGCTTCTTTTTCTCTCCTTTTCTTTTCCCTTTATTTGTAATCATCCAATGTATATCCTTGTTTTTTTTCTTTATTAATTGGTTTTCTGTTCTATTTAACCTGTCTTTTATTTTTATTGGTACGTTGTAACGTGAAATTTATATTTTTGATATCAGAATACCTTTGTAAAATTGTAACTATTACCTCCCATCTATGAATTGTAGGTTTCTAAATTGAGCTTTGTTACTCATCAGGATTGCCCTAACAAGAAATTAAAAAACAATAAAATATTTCGTCTCCCATCTATTTATGCCTACACTAATATATTCTAAAAGGCTTCCATTCTATCGAGTGTAATGACTCGAACAACTGTTATACCAAGAACAAAGAAAGTTAAAACTTATTGATTTGATTATTGGCTCAGCACAGGGTAATGACTTGGCCACTTAACGGTTGAATAATTTGAACATGGCATAACAACCATAAATAAATTGATGTCAGGAGTTTTACATGAAAATTCATTAAATTAAAGTTTGATTTACTCGCAGTAGTAATATCACCGGGCGGTGAATGACTCGCGGTCACTCCGTATCGACTTTCCTCCACCCCCTCTCCCTTCGGAACAGTTCATACAGATATCCTCGTACCTACACTTATACCACCGGGTAAGTCTATGTGAACAGGGTAAGTACTGTACGGAAGTGGTCCAAAACCTTTTACAGTTATCAGAATTAAAGTAAAAAAAGTGCAAAAAATAAATGACAATTCCGATTGTTCAAAAGCAAGAAATTTCGTAATTCAAATCACACGGCTTATTATTATTTTATTACTAGTGTATGCACATCCTTAAAAAATAGGGATATTATAAATTCAATTTCTAAATAGAAAATTAAAATTATTTTCTGATAAAATATTATACTTATAAATTTATCGCTTGTCTGAATTATTCCTCATGGAAGCAGTTCCAATTTTGAAAATTATTGATTTAATTCTTCTTCTTCTCGTGCCCTGTCCGTTCAACGGACGTTGGCTATCATGTTGGTTATTATGCGGACTTTGTTTACTGTGGCCCGAAACCACTGTCTCAGATTTTTCAGCCATTATGTTCTCCTTCTTCCAGGGACCCTTATTGCGGCAATCTTTCCCTGCTTTATGAGATACAAGATCTCTTACTTCTCTGGATATCTCATCACATATTGAAGTTTTTGAATTTTTATTGTTTTCTATAACATCTTTATTCGTAACTCTGTCCATCCAACTTACTTTGAGTATTCTTCTGTAGATCCACATCTCGAATGCCTCAGGTCGCCTTATCAGTTCTTCAGTAAGCGTCCATGCTTCCATTCCATAAAATAATACCGAAAACACGTAGCAGTGAGGTCAGAATTGGCTTCTCCGGGTTCGTAGATGTAAGCATGTTCATTTGGTCGTATTCGTCATGACCTTCTTCCAGAAAAGTCAGTTTTTAGTGCACTGAAAAAAAATTTAAAGAAAATATTGTGGACGCCCAAAACCCTACCATACCAAAACAGAAATACCTCCTCCCTCCCACAATATGAAATGAATATTTTTATGTTAGGTACCTTGTAATTTTTTTCCCCTCGGGCTAATTTTTAGGGCTTTTCGGAACAACTCAGGTAATCGTTGTATCTCCCTTACTATCATGATGAAAAATATGATTTAACCTTGTTAGAAAGAGAAAACACCATGATTTCATTTGAAAAAAAAAATTACTTGGGGAATTTTATTAATTGTTTTTACATAGAATGACAAAAAGTGAGATGACTATAACATTTGTATATATATTATACATAATACATATTTCTAATAAAAAATGTACCTATATGTTTTTTTACGTAAGATGATTTTTAAAACATGTCATTTTGTTAATGTCATTTTAAAACATTTTTATATTTGCATTCAAAAATTTTATATTTAAAAAATGATATGTTTATTTCGAATTACAAAATTTGAAAGCGTATTTTAGCACCTTTCAAAGACTGTTTTTAGTTTCCTGCTGCGTATAGGAATATTCTATTTATTTGGATTTTATTGCAAAGTGGAAATATTTTGACCCTCTTATAAAATATGGCCGAGGCCTGAGGGGTTAGTGATGAAACCATTTTTTTTATTAATAAAATATAAAAAATGTTTCAGGGCTCTCTGGGTTAAGAAGCAATGCACCGCATCATGTCGTGGCACACTGGTTGCAGAGCACTACCCTCAGTATACTACCAGGGTTAAGTAGGTTCAGACTCTACCGTATTTTCCACCAGCGAAGGAAAACCGTCTACAAATAGGAATAGTTGCGTGATCGTACAAACCATCGGACGATCAAGATAAAGTGGTTTAAGTTTTTTTTTCTTTCCAACGTGTGTTTGTGTCAGAAAAGTGTGGATTTTAATTGCATAATTTCTCTTAAATAAGCGAAACGTTAGTACACGTACACGTAGAGTCCTACTAGTTGTACAGTTCTACTGGTATAAGCGGCTCGCGCTAATGGGGACGTATCACGGAATGTGAAGAATTATCTAACTTTTAACACAATATGCTCCAGGAGATATGCTCGCCGTCTCGCCTCACAGGAGCATCTCACTTTTGCTTGTTTGTTTGTTTCTCACGTAGGATAATTTTTATCTGAAACCGTGAAATTGTGTCAGAAAATAATGTAATTAGGTTTTCTTTATAGGTACCTACTTGACAACAAATCGTTACTTTGGTTCTAACGTTACCTTGTTCTGAGATATAAAATGTCAAAGTTGGCAAAGACGATTTCTCCTAATCTATTTGCCAATTTCTGAATTTAAGATTGATTCTTGTCAATCTTGTGTAAAGTTTTTTACTCTAATATACGTACATACGTTAAAAGAAATTGTTTAAATAGGACATCTATTTACCATTTTAGAATATACCTAAGCGTGCAGATGGAACAATATGCAACCAGCTAGGGCATAATAATCTATTGCATAAGGTTCTAAGCATTTTACAAGGGTGTAAATAGAACAATATGCGACCAACTGGGCCATAATAATTCATTGCATAAGGTTCTAAGTACATTTTGAAAGGGTATAGACAGAACAATATGCAACCAGCTACGGCATGCTAATTCATTGCATAAGGTTCTAACTATATTTTTCTAGTACCTTTATAAGATAGGACCACGTTTTAAATAAATATTTTCCTTCAGAACATGTTAAACCAAATACTTTACATATAATGAAAACTCAAAATCAGAAATTGTTAGATATATTATGAGAACTCGTCTTTGCAAATTTATACATCTCAAAACGTGGTAAGGCGAAGTTAGAACCCTATTCAAAAAACGATCTACGGTCAGATACAAACAATATGTGTAATTGAAAAAGGTTCAAAGTGATGTTAGAAACTTGTAAAATAAATGGAAGCTTTAAAAACTTGATGTTAGAACTTAGAACTTTGTCATACTAATATCAACGGAAATACAACACTGCAACAATTTTGCATTCTAATGTCATTTTTGAAAAAATGTCATATAGAACCTTGTGAATAAAACTGAGGTGAAGAAATACCTAACACGGTGGAATCAATATTCTGCGAAGAAAATGGTTTAACTTTTTCCGAAGACATAAAATAAGATTTTGACAAAATTATTTTATCATTTTAAAACCTACTTGACTTTAGGTTCTCAAAAAGCCTAACTACCGTATTTAATATGCATGTTTGGGATACACTGCAGATATTACTTAGATATAAAGTGCACATTTTGCTGCTGTTCTTTCGCTAGTTTCTATTTTTGCCACCTGCATAGTTACAATTTTTAAATATGTAATTTGTTGATCATTAGTCTGAAATTTAATCATATTGATAACTGTGTCCAATACATATAATATGTAATTTGTTTTATTTCAAAGATTTCCCTTTCTTCCCTTCCTTAAAAAGAACCCCACACAGCATCCCCTAAGATGACATAGGCCGTGAGGGAAATTATTTTCTCCTCCTGTTTGTGTAAAGCCAATATAAAAAAGTTTAAAAATTAAAAAAATGTTAATTTTTAACAACGTTTGAAAGTTACTATTTTCAAAAACAATTTATTTTATATTTATTTCTCCCCTATTTCATAAAACTTTTAAATTAAATTCTGATTTAAAATTCGGGTTATGTGCAGTCAAACTCAAATAGCTGCGAAAAGTATGAAATGAAAATTGCACGCCGCCCACCCACTCCCCCCCCCCCCTCCCCCTCCCCCTCCCCCTCCCCCTCCCCCTCCCCCTCCCCCTCCCCCCCCCCCCCCCCCTCCCCCTCCACCTCCCCCTCCCCCTCCCCCTCCCCCTCAGGCACTGCGGCCTTTATGACCCTTGGACAAATGATGGCGCCGAGACAAGACTATATTAAATACGGCCAGGCGAGTCCGGATGTACTTTCATACCTAACACTTACTACGTAACACACACAAGAAGTAGAAATGCTGTGCTTGTTCTACAGGTATTTCAATGGAAAGCACTCAAAGGGAATAAGCCTTATGGATCTATTCCTCTTATACACCGGTAGACGGTTTAAATTTCTTCGACTGTGAAATGATTTGCAGGTTTTCGTATTTTCTTCCTAATTCAACGTGGATCTATTTAAAGCCCAGGTGCCATCGCCAAAGGTAATAAAAGTCCGGAAGCTTTCCTCAAAGAAATCTGCGGAAATATTTAAATAGATAAAAGAGGAAAGAAATGTCTTGAAATTTGGTGTATTTACACGAAAAACATATGTGTATTATTATAATATCAAATTAAATGGAGCCTCTGAACTAATTTCGCTTTCAAAACCCATTATTATCCGGTTTGCATATCGTAATAACATAATACAATATGTAAATACGTTTTTAGCATCAGCATTATATCCGCGACGGCGGTTTTACCCAAAGCAAAATTTTTCTTTGTTAGAAAGTTTAATTTTTCGATACAAAAATCACACAAAGGCGAGTTGCGTAAGAGAATTCATTTTCAAAAGGGTTGCCGGCTTACTCGTGTATTATAAATTAATTTATATAATACACGAGTAAGGAGAATAATAATATTAATACTAAAGGAGATTATGAAAAACAGCGTTAAAAACAAAAACTTGGAGGCTTTCCTCTCAAATGAAAATAGGTTTATCCTTGTCAACGAAGTTAAGAAGTGACAATAATTTATTTATGTTTGCCTCGAATTTGTGAAAAAAGGTTTCATGTATCAACCCTCAAGGACTCGCTGAAACTATGGGTGAATTTGGAAGATCGATTTTTATTTTAAACACGTAGTTTTTCAGAATGTGTATTTGGGATAGATACAGAAAAGACTGAGATTTACGTATTCTCGACAAATTGTCATTTGCCATGAAAATACAACATGCCGATCTAAATTTTCGCATATTCACATTTTTTCCTCTAGATTTATTTATGTAAATCTAACAAGAGTTCAAATGCGAAGAGCTAATAGAATTAATGCACCACCAAATGGGGAACATTATGAGACAGGTATAAAGAGATGAGAAAAAACAACAACAAAAAAATAGTTTTAAACCAAAAAGAAAGAAATTAAATTTAAAGAAGCTGAATTAATTGTCCTAAAGCCATTTCAAAGTTTTGTTTCTGAATTGTGCTCTAAAATTAATAAATAATCGTACCTATGCATAAAAAACAATACTTTTATTTTTTAGAATCCACGTTGTTACTGAAAAGTAACATTTCTGTTACCTCTATCTACGAAAAACTTATTTTCTACGATGTTCCGTGAGATTTTCTTGTTTGCGTCGAATTGTGTGGACTCTACAACGATTTCTTATGATATTGGTTGTAAAGTTATGATATTTTTCCATTTTCGATATATTCTCTCGAATAAAATTTGTTTTGCCTATTTTCTCAGAATCGCTTTACTGCAACAACATGTGAAAAATTCCTACGGTAGCATGCTTTATTTACAACACAATAAGTTTGGGACCTTCTTTCTTAATACTATTGCTCAATCTCTATGAACGATTATTAATCTCGTGGTGAAACTAATTAAAATTTTATGAAGTAGATACACTCTTATTCATTGGAGCGTTCGGCTATATAATCGATTTCAATCTCGAGTGCTTGGAAATTTTTAATCCTTAGGTTTGGAAATTTCCCACCCTTTCTTTTAATATGGTGACTTATAAATTGTTTATGGTATTAGAGAGCCATTGAATGCACCTACACTTGATCGTTTATCCCAAAAATTTTAGGATTCATAAATAAATCGGTAAATTTATAAACGCAAAAATTCACTGCATTATTTACTATAAAATTGGTGTTTGTAGTACCTATTTGGATAATATTAGATATTATGACTTTTAGCCCACTTGATAATTACAGATATAAATTTAAATTCAAACAAACACTTTTTATGATGATCAATAATTTTAAGAAATTGGTTTCAACAATTTCAACAGATTTAAACAGATTTCAGCAGATTTCAACAATTTCGAGAAATGTCAATAACAAATAACAACAGAAGAGATGCTAGAAATATCTCTTGTTAAGTGCAACTACTGAGTTATTTTTATGCATATTCGAAGTATACAACGCGCGGGAAGATTTGAAAAAATTCCAATAAATGGCTTAAAATATCTCTTCCAATTGGCCATATTTTGGCAAGCGAACGCTCGCGGGTGTTTGGAAATTGGCCAAAATATGGCCAAAAACGCTCCAGTGGTTATTTGAATACAAAACAGGTAGTAGTTCTCGCGAGAGATCGTACATGACGTCATCTAGTATCTTCTGTCTTTTTCGTTTTTTAAATAAGACGCTTGAAAAGAAAGAGGACGTCGAGACATGCGTACTTGTTCTCGCTGGGACTAGTTAATTTATGGAAAAGAAAATATTGTCCAATAACATGAAAATGATAGGTAATATCTTTTTATGTTAAGTTTCGTAACTAAAATCTTGAATGTTGAGCTCTGGCGTCACGAAAATTGCACGTTTATATCCGAAATTCCTAGGAAATCTATTAAAAACCACGTTTGACTTTCATCCGCCACGAGCGATTAAGCGTGGAAATTACACATTCAACTGTCAAAAAAACAAGACAAGCCATCATTAAATAATAATAACGTTGTATTTATATAGAGCAGTTTTGTGATATTTCACTTCAAGTGCGGTATATGTTCAATATTTTAAAAGAGTTGTTCAATTAGAAAAAGCTGTGAAAAACTCGGGCACAGCCGGGTAATAACTGCTAGTCCTGTAAGTACAGCTTGACACACTTAAGTTTACAGGCAGCCAAAATAAGAACCAACGGACTATCTTTTACAACTCTTATGGTACTCTTTGGTATCTGTAAAGTTAGGACTTGGTCTAATTTTCAACTAATTTAATTGTCGTCATCTTTACAATATACAAAACACGACTGCACCTCTGCGACGATAGAACAATATAAATTAGGAAGGCGGGTGTAGGTACCGCCGCCCCGGGAACCATTTATAGAATAACCAACACATCTGCCATAGGTCACGTGGTCAAGGGGTCCAAGAGGTGAGGTTTGGCGGCAGATGCGTCTTCCCACCTGCTGCGTTGCGGGTCGGATCGAGAGAGATTGGTTGATGGAAGCCTTTTGACTTCTCCACCCGGACTGATTCAAACCATCGCCTTGCACCGCGATTGGAGGGATGGGTTCAAACGTCTGTCACTCTTGGACACTGACCCCCATATTCCACCCCTCATGCCTTTTTCCTTCTCAGAACTTCATATCCTTCCTTTCCTTAAAAATACCCTCCACACAGCATCCCCTAAGATGCCTTAAGGGAAATTAGGAAAAAAAATGCGTGCTGACTGTCGCCTAGCTACGATCAAAGCGGTAGAGTCAATGAAAGTTATGCGTCTGGCATGTAGGTAGAAGCAAAGGCGGGGCGCCACTTTGTATAGAAGCGATTTGAAGTAATATGGGAGAGCGAGGATGGCGACACATCTGATACTCATGGTTAATTTACAACAATATGACTACAACGTGACGTGTTTCCTCTTAATTTCCGTTCCGCTGCACTCCTCGCGTGTCACACTCCTAAAGTGTCTGTGTTCAGAGCTCAGATTACAATTTTCTTTTGTTGCAAACACAATGCGAGTCACACTGATTTAATCTCTAATACAGGATTACTAATGCTCTAAATGCAGATGCGATGGGCTGCAACGAACCGAGAAACTGCGCTAAGTGTCTACCCAACGAGTGCAGTATGCAGTTCTCAGAATCTAATAATCACTTCATATTATTTCTAAAGTTCTTAAAATTACTTTATACATAGAGGGGTATCTAACATTTTTAAGCCGCGGCATTCCGAATTCCTACCGTTTTATAACATATTTCTCTAAGTTTAAAAAAAAAAAGTTATTTTTTAAGATAATATCTATAAATTTGCCACACCGAAATTGTAATTATATGATTTTCCCTCACAAACACGTTTTTCTGTTATTTTGCAAGTTAAATTCATGAAAAATATTAAGAGTTTCTTTAAATGCTATTTAAGATATTTCCCACGAGATTTTTTCTCTATTTTAAATGAGTCGTGTTTTATTTTAACAATTTCACAATTTTCGCTTAAATATTATCGTTTTTAATATTAGCGCGCTCCCTCTAACATTCCTATTTACATATATCATTGTTTAAGCGTCTTCTTTTTCTTCCTTCCTCCTTCTTATTTTTAACGCTTACTAGTGGGCCTTAAGCTCATTTCGTCTTCTTTCAGCATTGAGTACATTATGTATTTTCAATATAATATTTGTACCACGCTTCAAAGTAGTCGACACTATCAGTATTTTGAAGTAAAAGAAACGTTGTTTGTGGCTTTATCTGTCCTTAGTGACAAAATCTGAGAAGTTAAGTACTTCCAACCTTCCTCTTGCTAATCATGCCCCCTCCCTCCCCTCACTGCAATCTGTCACATAACGTATTTCAAATAACTCCGCAATGTTATGGGACTCCTGCGTCTAAAATCATACAAAAAAACTTACTAACGATCACCCAATTTATTCTCAGAGATAGGCAGATTACTCGTAGATTTTTTTTATTAGATTGTTATGACTAGGTATTGAGTTTTTTAACAAACGAGGTATTTTATACAATATTTGATGGTCAAATATAGAGTTAACAACGCAAGCTCTACCGTTTCAACATAAAAGCTTAGCTCGGTGACGCAAACGAAAGCAAATTAGTAGTATTTAAATTTGTGAAGGACTCCTAATTATTTTTAATCCAAGGCAATTTAAAATTCTATTGCGTTGTTTGTTGGATTTTCTATACTTAGATTGTTTGTCAACGGCTTCTCTACCGTTTTATAATGCTTTCAGAAGGCAAAACAGCTAACACGCTAAAATACCCAGCCGAACATTCTTGTGAGGTTAAAATATTGTTCTACAAAATAACCAAAAGGGGCCTAATTTTATAGATATACTGTCTGGTTTCGAGTGGCAATTCCATATCTCATAACGGAAATTTTAACGAGCTTAAAGCAGTTGACACGGACAATTCAAACATAAACTATGATCAAAATTCATAATACCAGATCTTATAGTTTTAGAATTTTGGTTTTAGATCGTACATGCCAAGGGCGTAGTATTCAAATGAAGGGTTTGACCCAGGGGTTTCGATCCTGGAGGGAAAGGGAGAAAGGTGGGGGTTGGAAAAAATATTAGAATTTTTTTTGGGACCTCTATAATAACCACAACTTATTATATTTACATCACATTGATAAAAAGAGAGAGTGAAAAAATAATATCGTCGTATTTTCCAGGAATGTAATCTATTATCTTTATTCCTGCGCAATAGTGAGAACGATGGGGAGGTTTGCACCCCTTTATACGCCCTTGGTACATGTTATCTCATTATTTTCATATGATTAACTAAAAACATGATAACTTAAAGTAATTACTAATTGGAAGTTCTAGGAAGGTAATAGAAAACACTAGTAATAATTGTACGAAGATTAATAACCGTTTGTCTTCACCTTTCCCATGGAAGTATCATACCAAGCTATGTACTAACTACTCGGATAGACACATGACACTGATTGTCGTTTAGATTATATACAAAATGGCTAAATAATCAATTAACGCCGTTAAAAATGGATTGACATCAATTTCCTAGCATTAAACACCACACGATTAAACCCATTACTTCTAGTATTAATATCGTCGGCCAATCTAATCAAGACCTTAAGGTACATTACTGTTGGAATGTTCGTGTATTAATGCTGTACTTATCTATATACGTTCATGCATAGGAACCATCTTAAAATGTCCCCAGTAAAATAAATTAAAAGTCCTCATAGGGAGCCATCAAATTATGTCACACCTTCAGGGGGGGGGGGTGGGGGGGGGGGTGTAGAGAAGTGTGACATTATGTGGGTATGGGGGGGGGGGTCATCAGCTAAATTATTAAAACGCAAAACTTTTTTTGATGTTAAATTGTAAAATATGTGACGTTACACTAGGGGGGAGGGGGTCTCGCAAACGTGACGATGTGTGACAGGGACGGGGGGGGGGGGGGCAAAAAATGATGAAATACGTATGACGTAATTTATGGATGGCCCCTAGCAATAATAATAATAATAATAATTGGATAATTTATAGAGCGCCGTTTTTGTGAAAAATCACCTCAAGGGCGCAATAAGCAGTGTATATATATTTAACAATTTTCTAAGATGTATTAACTATTATACATTATATTATACAACATTTGGACAAAGAAACTTCAAATACTTTGACTAAAATTTACAATAAATCTAAACAAATTTTAATTCTTAACAAAGCTATTTCATCAACAAAATTTTTGCTATAATTAATTATTGGTAAACTCATTCAAATTTAAAATCATCCAATTTTTGTTCCCAATGCCAAGCTGATTTAATACTGTCAAATTTAATCGAATTATATCGATCGTTCAGTTGATTAGTCAGACATCTTCAAATACTAAGTTTTGAGATTGAGGAAAATAATATTCGAACGACATCCAGCGTATTGAAAAATTTACCTATCGATAACAAAATATTTGTAGCCTGTCTCGATCAAGGATATCCTAGCGAATATTTATGTAGACCAGTGATTCCCAAAGCGGTACAGGTAGACCCCCAGGAGTCCACGGAGACTCGACGGGGGTCTAAGTTAGCGTGATAAAAAAAATGGTGGTTCTCAAGTTGTAAGTAGGGGTCCACGAAAATTTATCTAGTAATTTATCGACAGAAAAGAATAAAAAATTTTGCTTGGTTTTATCTATCAATGTAGTCACTAGATACTAAAAAAAAATGAACAGAGCAAAAAAAATTACAAATTTTTCGGTGAATTTTGATAGGCTGTATTTCGGTAAAAATGGTCGTATTGAGACTTTAAAAAGTCATTGATTTTTTTTCAATGAGGCTGGCGTATAGATCAGATAGCCTGTTTATTTAGCATTAATTTCCTTTTTTAAAAATCTCCCTTAATCTTCCCTCCCTTCTACGTCTGTAATCATATTTTTATATCAATTAGATACCAGAAAATATACTATTTTTATTTTTATTTTACCACTTCGAATTTAAGGTTGGAACTCAGCCGCGACGCAAATTTCCTTCGTTAGATCTAATCTTCACATTTTTTGACGAGTTTTGGGAATATGGTAGAAATGTAGCAGCAGGGGGTCGACCGAAATCAGAACATTTTGAAAGTGGTCTACGAGAAAAAAAAGTTTGGGAGCCTCTGATGTAGACGTCCCTAATAAATAAAATAAAATACAAGGTAGATGTGAAAGATATAGGAAGAGAAGGACGTCCCAAAGACACGTGGCACTATCAGATTATATTATCTAAATCACTTTAGACGACCTTGAAAGAAACAAATGAGAGTTTGAAAGTTATATTAATTTCTTATATCATCCGAATCTTAAGAAAACTTTTTATCAAATTGTCTCTAAAACATTTATTACAGTGACAAAACCAATTTTCTTATTTAAATCTGAAAACTTCAATGTAATTTGATCTACGTTACAAAATACGTGTTTTTTTTTCTTTTATGTGTAGATAATATTATTAATATTACTTATTTAATTTATAAAATTCTGCTATGTAATTATTATTATGCGTGACAGCTTTTTCGCCCTCTGAAAGCATTATCAAACTGTAGTAATAAATGAAATAAATTTTGTGATGATAAATTAAATAATAATATTATTGAATTTATAAAAGAAATTAAAATGGAGTTCTCCAAATTAAACTTTTTTATATTAACTCCACACAGGAGGCCCTGAGGGGGCTATGTCATCTGAGATGCTGTGAAGAAGCGACCCGTTCTCATTGAACAAATGTCAACCGTGTACATATGTTAGGCGCGCGTTTGGCGTGTTTACCGACTATGCACCGGTGCCGAAGGGATTATACGATTATAGTGACGCTAGTCCGTAACACTTAATTTCACAATTATATTTTGCATACAATTATTTCATGTAGTTGCAAAATTTAAAAAAAAAACTATAAAAAAAAACAAAAAAAAAACAAGGATAGCATTCCCACCCGACGCGTCTCCTGTGCCCTAAAGATTGCAATCCTTTTTTTAAGTTAGGAGAATCTATCAAACGGACCTATTAAACTAGATAACGATAAAAAATATGATTCTAAAAACAAACGGTTTTTAATTGTCTTCTCTTTTTTATATAGTCGTGAAATTTTTGTCTTTTCTGTTACAACAAATCAATGTCATGTTTTACAAGAGAGATGAATTGATATCTGCTTAGGTAACATTTTAAATAAAAATCTTGTTATTATAGTATTAAAGCGTTATCATTACGGATAAAACCACATAATATTCCATTTCCCTCCTTTATTTTATTGTTATCTAACTCCATCTCAGCTGTAGCTATTGGCTCTCTCGCCCTTTCCCAAATCTATGGTTTTATCGAATTCTCATAACATAATATTGTAGTTCTAGTTCCTGTCAGTATCGCCCTGGTTCACTAACTAATTTTGTTTACCAACATATTATTTGCATTTTCTCCGGCTAAGCACTTGCATACTGCTTACTAACAATGTATGCAGGGACACTAGAGGTCTAGAATCGTTCAAAATAAATAAATGTAGCTGGTGGAAACTGCCATTCAGAATCGAAACGTTGCGCGTTGCTTGAAACGTGTTTTTGTTTCTATTATATGTGGTCTAACTATTATATTCCTCATACCAACACTTCTGCCACTGGTCACCCCAATTGGTTCGCTACGTTTGGCGACTTAGCAGGGGTGCCCGGGTTCAGGAGGTGAGGTTTGTCCGGGTCTTGGTGGCGGATGCGTATGCCCACCAGCTGAATGGCTGGCCGGATCGGGAGAGAATGGTTGTGGGAGTCCCTTTCACTTCTCCAGCCGTACTCTCTCGGAACATCGGCATGCACCACGGTGAGAGGGATGGATTCATACGGCTGTCACTCCTGGATACACTGACCCTGACCCCTATATTCCTACCCACCCCTAATACCCTTTTCCTTCCCAGAACTTCCTCTCCTTCCTTTCCTAAAAAACCCGCCTCACAGCATCCCCAAAGATGGCATAGGCCCTGAAGGGAATTATTTTCGTCAGGGCCTCCTGTGTGGAGCCAATGTAAAACAAAAAGAAAATCCACTTCAAATTAAAAATTCAAGTTCATAAGTAGGTACAGGTACTAACTTAAGCAAGAAAACGTTCCTCTTCAGTTCTACAATATCCTTCAGCGGCAAAATGTGCAAAATTTATGATAATATTGTATTACTTTAATGGTGGCATTCATACTATAGGGGCAATTTATTACCCTGGCTCGGGTCATAAGTCACTTACAGAAGTCCACAGTGGACCGCGACACGCCATTTATTACACCTATTTTCAAAAATTCACTGTAGAAAATGCTTCACGTAATGGGTTATATACATCGTACATATATATATATATATATAGGTAAATTCACTAAATACATTAGATCCTCAAGATTTCTTCATATTATAAACCTATGTATTATATTATCTAGGTTTTAAATAAGTTTTCTTATAAATAGGCACTTAGGACGAGTTATTTAAAAAAAAATTAACAATTCGAGACAATTCTTAGACTATTCTTTATATAATTCTTATACTTTCGTATAATTGGGTAACTAGGCACTTAGGCCTCCGTGGTCGAAGGGTAAGGCTCTTGACTCGCAATCCGAAGGTCCATTTCACGATTAATTCATTTAAAAATAATATATGTACCTATAGTATATTTGCGGCACGTTCCATAGTGGAAGATACTCTCAATATTGCCCGGAATAGAAACGTTGCTTGAAATGTTTGATGACTAGTTCTGATACTTCCCCACCTTCCTCTTCCCCATCTCCTTTCCCTCCCAAGTGTACTCCAGTGAACTCTTTGCTCAGAGCCAAAGATCTTACACGTTTCTAGGATATTATATTCATGATAATATAATTAAAACCTACTTCCGAAATTAATATTATATAATAGTATTAGGAAAATTCTAAGATATTTCATACGATAAATAAAATATATTGCACGTCTTGGGGCTTATTGGCAGGGCTGTATAATCTGGAAACAAAAAAAATCAGAAAAAGATATGGGCACATGTGGGACTCGAACCCATGACCTTCGGCTTTCCGGGCCACAACTCTACCAACGGAGCTAATGTGTCCCTATCCGATTCCATCATTTTTAACTATATCATACTTTGACTAAGAACTGCCAACATCATCTTCATTTTTCTTAACACAAATTTTGTTGGCTGATGTCTTTGTTCATTAGTTTAACATGTTTCACTGCAACAAGAGTTTTGAACGCCAAAATGACAAAAAAACAATTTACCGAAATGAAATTAAATTAAGACAGAACCACAACAGCACAGAATAACTAAATATATAAAGTTATAAAATTGTCTAATCAATTACCTGCTGATATGCGAACAGAAAAAAACAACGACAGATATTAAAAAAAAAATTAAATCATATTCTGGTAGTACCACCATATAATTTTAACTTTCTCATAGATATATTTTTGACTGTTTGTTATTCGTAATGTTTTATGTACATCCTATATACATTTCTTGTTTAATTACCCTTATCCCTTAAAATAATATGTTAAGTCTAAATCTCTTCATGAGTTAAATTCTTAGGTTTGTTTTAAGGATTTTTTAAATAATTCTTAAGTTATTAACAAGTTGTCCTCTCCTCAACACAAGCATTTGCTTTATTATTAGGAGAGTGTAAAAAAATATGTAAGCTATATTATGTAATATTGTGTAAATGTTAAAATAAATAAATATATAATAAAAAATATTATTTTTTTAATAAGCAGTCTCCTCTTTGTGCGGTGCTTTGTAGCCTCTCCATTCTTGTATACTTAGTTTTCTGAAGGTTTTACTTCTACCGCCTGTGAATTGCACACTCTGATTTTTTGTTTTGTTTTTCATCATTTTTAATGACTTTTCAAAGAAGTGATGAGGTGCTACTTTGTTGCGTTTTTCTGTCACCGCTGAAATGCGGCCCTGCTTACCAGTGAAAATATGTCTCACAGTTAAGAAGTACGGCGATCTTTTCTCGCTTCGCTGCACTTTTCAGCGAATAAATTTTCGTTGCATTTAAATTGCACTGAATGCAGAACGTTGGGTTGAACTCGACGTTCAACTTAACACAATATAAATAACCCTAAGATAAAAGTAAATCCGTGTAACTTTACATAGTAGCACTATCTTGCAAAAGTAAACAGTCCAGAATGAAACACTTTCAAAATGAAAGACCGAGTTCAGAGATGTAAAGTTTCTTGGCTTAGACAAAAGTGTAACTTTACTTAACAACACAATAACTTTACAGTATTAAAACAAAATAACACAACAACTTAATAGCATTATACTCGATAAGTTAATATCACAATAATTGATATGAAGTACTTTACTACTAATCATTCTCATCTATGTCTCTCTTTTCCTTCCACCACGCAAAATCTATATATCCCGTTACATATATAAATCAATGTACCTATGTTTGTTTGCTTGCCCGCTTGTATGTGTGTATGTTTGTTCCTTATTTATTTATTTTTATTTATTCATTTATTTATTTGCAAAAACAGTATAAAACCAATACATTGCAAGAGCGGTAAGAAAAGATACATAATAAATACATTTACAGTTAAAGTAATACATTTCGTTAAAACATAAGTGCTATTTCACGCTTTAAATCGTTGTAGGAAATGTGGAATATATCCACATTTCCTGCGAGGCAGTTAATTAATCCAGTGAGTCTTCCCAGGGGCACCACTATTGGTAAGTTAGTTCTGCACCTAGGAAGAATCAAAAGCCTGTGTTGGCGACCTCGCGTGAAATTATCCGGGACAAAGAATCCTATTTCAGCCAGAATATCTGGTACCGATACAAAACCATTTAGAATCTTATAAGCCATCAGCAGTAATGCGACATTTCTTCTGAAACTAAGGCTGCAGATACCCAGCATTCCCGAGATAAATGCTGTTGGAAACAGCCATGGGTAAAAACCAAAGTCTCTCATATAGAGGTATCGTCAAAATTTATTTTGTATTTTCTCGACCATTAGTACATAGACGATGTCCTCTGGCCCCCATATCTGAGATCCACTCTCGAGAATGCTACGCACCAAGCTAAAGTAAAGCAGCCTTATAACTGTGAGGTTGGTCAATTCCTTTGAATTGTGTATGACAAAACCCAACATCTTTGTGGCTGATTTAAGGGGTCTCCACACGGTGCTGCCGCAGTAACAACTGCCGAAGAACTGACTAAAAATCGTATAGTCTGTAGTCAAAAGCGCCAGCCGTATTGTTATTATAATAACAATACGGCTGGCGCTTTTGACTACAGTCAACTAAAGTTCTGCAGCAGTTGGTGCTGCGGCAGCACCGTGTGGAGACCGTCTTACAGATCTTTTCAATGTGAGCATGAAATGTTAAGCGAGCGTCATACACAATTCCCAAGTCCTTGCAAGTCACCATGTGTTTCAATGACGTGTCTTTCATTTTATAATTAAAATATATGGTCTTTTGTGACCTCGTAAAGCACATAACTGAACATTTTTGGAAGTTGAAATCGAGTTTATTATCGATACGCCAGTCAATAATTGCATTTATATCTTGCTGGAGTTTTCTACAGTCTTCTAAAGATCTTATTCTTATGCGTTGCTAAACCATTCATCCGATTGCGATGAAACTTTGGGGATTGGATATGTGCATGCCCGCGATGGTTTCTATATGTAATAGTGAGCTCTGGCGTCATAAAATTGTTTCCTACACTATTCGTCCGATTGCGATGTAGTGATTTGGTGTGTGCACGCCCGCGATAGTTTCTATAAATAGTGGTGAGATCTGACGTTATGAAATTATTTCCTAAACTATTCATCCGGTTGCGATGAATCTTGGTGAGTTGTTGTGAGTACGCCCGCGAAGGTTTCTATGTATACTGGTGAGCTCTGGCATTCTGAAATTTGTATAAAAAATTGCAATAGTTGGCAAGCGAGCTATTTGAAAACTGAATGTACTGGGACTAAATGCATGGAACGCGAAAAGGGGGAGGGGAACGCGGGAGGGGGGTTTGCAGGACGGGGTAAACGAGAGAGGGAAGTGAAGAGAGGGAAGGCGGAGGGAACGTGCGAGGGGAAGGGGACGCGAGAGATGAAGGGAAGGCGGAAGGGAAACGAATGGGAAAATGGGAAAGGACACGCAGGGAGAAACAATTTATTTTTTAAGTGGCATTGCAACGCAATGGGACGAATAGGAAAGTACACGCAGGGAGAAACAATTTCGTTCTTAAGAGTGTATAACCAGAGAAAACCAGAAATATGTCATTTTTAAATTAGTGTTTAGACGTATTGACTCTTTTCCACAAAAAATTATAAATTGATTTCGAAAGATTGTTATTTTATCTAGTAAACGTATGTAATAAATTTTCAGAAAAAATGTTTATTTTTAATATAATAAGGTTATACCATAGGTCGTTGGCGGATTTGTTAAATTTTCAAAAAATTATATGTATTATACCACACCCATTTCAAATCATATAATCATGCAGTAAAATAAATCAATGTATTATCTGGTAAACGTATGTAACAGAATTTTAATTTTAGTTTAAATAAAATTATTAAAAAATATATAAGTACATGTGTTTCTTGACGGAAATTGGTCCGTTTGTGCATTTATTTACGCACTTACAGACTAATATATTTCAGATTTTTTTACATTATAATTTTGCTAAGACATTATTGAAAAATGATAAATACTTATGATCAAAAAATAATTACAAAAAGTACATAATTTTAATAGTTTTATCGTAACGCCTTTCAGCATTTTTGGATGCAGGTATAAATTAAAGCAACTTTGGAATGAAGCAAAATCGATATTAAGTTATAATTTTAAAAAGCTGGTACGGAGAATACCTTATCTTTCTCATTGGAACCGCCCTGTACGATCGTAAGAACATCTTTCGACGAAATGTGGATTTTCGTCCGCTGGCTGGTTATGCGCTCTTAAGTGACATTGCATTACCGGGAACTCGTTATCTATAAAAAATTCTCACTTTTATTATTTTTCAGAACAATTGAATTACTAAAACATATACGTGAATTTCACGTTTGTTTATTTGAATGAAGCGCTTGGAAGTGAAAATTAACCCATTTCCCGACATCCAATCGATATGGCAGTTAAAACATCAAATGCATTCTATCAAATTTTGGTGGCAATCATACGCACCCACTATACTATTTTTTCTGAAATTCGATAAATTAAAGCACTTAACATACCAAATAACCGGGTAGAAAAGTAGAAAGGTTCAAACCTCAGCCAAACTATTTTTTTAGGTTTAAAAGATATTTGAAAATAGATGTAGTATGTATAGTAAAAAAAAGTTTGCTTTTACGGATCGAATTTATTATATCGATCGGATATGAATATTAGAAATTCTCGTAGATCAAGACATAAATAATGTTACGGCCTTAGTTTCATTAACCTATTGCTCAATTTCAGACACTAAAAGCTGTGCAAATTTTACGACGCCAGATTTCACAGTTCGGGAGTACTCTGCATGCGTCGCAATGCCACTTAAATAAAGGAAATGTTTGTGTTTTTATTCTATCTCCTTCCCCTCCCGCGTTCCCCTTCTCCATTCCCCTTCAACAACTCCCCCCCTTCCCTTCACGCTACCTCCCCTCTTCTCATTCCCCTTCCCCCTCCCGGATTTCCCTCCCCCTCTGGCATTCCCTCCCTGCCGCTAAACTATATGAAATACACTCCTTTTTCAAACAACTCGCGCGCCACCTATTGTAATTTTTTATACAAATTTTCCGGTCAGTGGTTGAGTGGGCATAGCGCTTGGGTCCCACCCGGGCGTCGCATGTTCGATTCCTCGGCTGGCTAAGTCCTCCATCATAACACAAGCAACATTTTCGGATTTCTGTGGTGGAAGTAGGAGATTTTCAAACATTGTTGGATTATTCGTAACCCGGGAATGTTTGTCTTTCTTTAAAAAAAAAAATAAAAAATTAAAAAAATAAAAAATAAAAAAATAAAAAACCAAAAAAAAAACTAAAAAAAAACGCCGGAACTCATCCTTAGATATAGAAACCATCGAGAGGGCGTTCACAAAACAAATCATCAAAGTTTCATCGCAATCGGATGAACGGTTTAGGGACCGCAAAAGGGACAAACAAGAAAACATTCATTTTTATATATGAAGGTACACTAGTTTGTTATAATTAACCTCAAATTTCGTTGGAAATAATATGATACAAAATACATGTTTAACAATACAACATTATATTCCTGTGATAAATTAATTAGAATATGAGCCCTCGTGTGAAACCTCATAAATTATTGTAACATGAGGGTCCTATTATAAAATCACACACCCATCCCATCCTCTCCGTGTAAACTGTAATAAGATACAGGTAATGATTTATTTACCTTTTGGTTTGTTATTTGTTTCATGATAAAGTATGTTTGAAGATGGTTTGAAGTATGAAGCTTCATACAAAAATTATTTTATATTACCGTAAAAATGTATACTAAAAAATGTGCTTCTCGTTTTATTGACGCTAATATTCGAAGAATATATTTTTATTTTTATTTTAACAATGAGTAAAACGGTAACCGGCCAACTCAGAATGAAACCAACTCAGAACCATCATTAATAGTGATGATGAAAGCAATTTAAAAAATTGATTAAATAGGTTACGTTGGTTAGGGTTAACGGTTATTTTAAAATATAATTGTCATAGCTTTTAATGACTTTTCAAAGAGGGGTTGAGTTGACTTGATTTGAATTGGCATGGAACTGAGTAAAACCTCAAATTGTAATATTTATTTAATGAAGACAATATAAGTGACTCTCAATCGAATAAAAATTTCTCATTTGAATCAGAATAATCAGAAAAAGATACGATCACACCTAGGAATCGAACCCACGACCTTAGCCTTGCCGTTAATGTTAGTTTTTAGTCGAAGTGCGAGGGTTGTTCAAGAATTATAGACGTTTACTCATTTTTGAAGACGCGGATATTATTTTTCAAAGTGTGGCTTTCCCTAAAAAACGAGCGGTGATCCGGCTTGGTAGCTGCTTCAGTTCGATCTTTGCATCCCTTTGAGAATCCCGCCGCGTTCGCGGTGCGATGTAGGTACGGTATGCGTATTATACAGTTAAATATGACCGAATGGGGTGGGGTCCCATTAACTCGGAGATAGAGCATCGCCCCGGTAAGCTAAGGTCCTAGATTTGATTCCTGGATGTGATAGTATCTTTTTTTGATTTTCAGATTTTCGATTGAGGGTCGCTAATACTATCTTCATTAATTAAATATGTTTTTACATCCTTACTCTTGAGTTTATCGTTCGTAACCGGGGTGGTTGCATAGGTGTGGCGTTATTGGTCTCGATTTAGACGTCGCGGGTTCGAAACCTGGCGCGGCCAAATAAAGTTCACCGAATATTTGTTAAAAATGGTATCAAGCGTCACGAACGGATGGTTATAAACCCGGCCCTAAGTAGACTTAAGGTTTTTGTCCGTGTGATGTAGGTGTGTTGATAAGGTATTGATTTTTCATTTTAAGTTGAGTAGAGCATTTTTTTAGTAGAGTTTTAAAATAAGTACTTACTGAAATTCACGTCTGTAAGTAATAATAAAGGAATATTAATGTAACATTAGATAGAAGTGCATTTGCAGCTTCCAATTACCTGATATTCTTATTTAAAAAATTACTTCGGAAAATTTTATAATTTCCCCTAATCCTTTACCCTAGTACGAAAATAGCCACAACCCACATTGCCTGGGGTTAGATACCTACCGCGTAGTTATGATTATCTGTGACCGTCTAGACAGCACTTAACCCAAATAAACCCAACACCAGAACAAAGGACAATACTTTTTATATTATACATTTTTTACACACAATAATCATCAATTGGCAAGCAACAGATTGTTTTTGGAAATGCCCTAATAAAAGTACAATATTTGTTCATATGAAGCAGATACTTTGTGATGTGACATTATAATATATCTATCTATCTATCTATATATATGTAAAGGAATAGGTACCTACCTAGAAATGCATAGGATTCCTTTATGTTCGAATTTTAAATAGGTGTTGTCATGGAGACAGAAAATGATAGATGTTTTTTGTTTTGGTTGTCTAGCTGGGTAGCACAGATTTAAGTAATAAGAAGATTGAAAAATAAGTTTATAATTACAAAGTGATATAATATTTTGAAGACGGACAAATAACTTTAATTGTAGTTTCTTTGTCAGCAAAGCAACTCATGATATTTGTATGTCACATTATTAATAAAAAATTACAACAAATAGACAAATTGTCTTATAAAACTACAATTTTAGTGAAGAGAAACAATAACCTTGGAAATGGAAAAATTAAGATTCACAATTACAGTGTCAGCAGCATCGGATGGAAAAAGCAATGTGATCTGCGTAACCTCAATCGAGACACCCGATGGACATATATTTGATATTCCCGATGATTTAAAACATGCAAGCAAACATACCGCCATAACGACTACGGATTTTTATAACAAAATTAAGAATTCTCTAAAGAAAAGATATCAAACACGGAAAATATGGTTTCCCTTAACCCAAGATTTGAGGAAAATTTACTTAGATGAAGGTGAGAATATACAATTTGGTGACCAATACCTGGAAGAAATTATATATGACACGAAACTTTCTGACAATAATATTAGTACTGAAAATAAAAATCTAGGAAAAATAGCAGAAAGATTTTTACTCGAGAAGTTTTCAGGAAAAACATCAAATGTACACCAATGGATCAATGATTTTGAAAATGAATGTCAACGTTTCGAGATATTAAAGGAGGCAGAAAAAATTGAGACTTTCAAATATTTACTTGAAAAACAGTGCCTAGATTGGTACACTAGTATGTTAATAAAATATACAGTAAACGCAGAATGGGCAATATGGAAAACAAATTTTTGTGAAACATACGGAAACAAAGGTTGGTCACAAGTTAAATTTGCATTTGCCTTTAAATTTCAAGGAGGTTCATTACGAGAATATGCCACAAAGAAAGAAAGATTGTTATTAGAGATAAATAAAAATATTGACACACAGACATTGATTCATCTTATTGTTATGGGTCTACCAGATTATATAATGTACAAAATGAATAAGGAATCTATAACATCGACTGCAAATCTATTCAATGAAATTGGTAAACATGAACAAACAGTCAATAAAAATAATTATGATAAATTCAAGAGAAATACATTTGTTAATAAAGTAAGAGTTGATAAAATTAAGCCCTGCAAAACTTGTGAAAAATTAAATAAAGGTAGCCGTTTCCACTCTGAAGAGAAATGCTGGTTTAAACAAACTGATGATTATGAGAACAAGAGAAAATATAATAAGAATGTAAACAACACTGTATTAGATGTTGAACTGAATGATAATGAGTCAAAAAACGAATAATTACACCATTAATTAAAGTAAAACTATCATTAGAAGGAAAATTAGACATATTTGGTATATATGATTCTGGCTCTAATGTTTCCTTAATAAATTCTAAATTATTAAGAATAAAGGAAGAAGGAAAAAATATACATAACAATACAAACTTACTAACGATTAATGGTGTAAAAAAGACAAAAGGCTTAACAACAAGAAAAATTAAGATATTTAATTTAGAGAAGAAAATTGATGTTTATATTGTAGATGGAAAAGAATTAAAATACAATTTTCTAATTGGACTTGATACTATAAAAGAGTTTAATTTGATTCAGAATGAAAAATTGGAAATTGTTCAGAAATCTGAAGAAAGCTTTAAAAAAGAGGAAATACATTGTAAAAACAATCCTAATGAAAATGAAGATATAAAGAACTTGAACTTTATAAACTTTAAGGAACATACAAAAGAAAAAGAATTTAAAATGGATCTGAGTCATTTAAATATACAACAAAAATCTAAAATAAATAAACTTATTGATAAATATAAATCAAGCTTTGCAAATGATAAATATGATATTGGAACAGTAAAGGATTATGAAGCACGCATTGATCTACTTGTGGACAAATACTGCAGTAAAAGACCCTACAGATGTTCAATAGAAGATAAGTTAGAGATAGAAGAACAAGTAAGAAAATTGCTTGAAAGAAATCTTATAGAGGAATCATACAGCCCTTTTGCAGCACCAGTAACCTTAGCTTTCAAAAAAGAAGACAATAGAAAAACAAGATTGTGTATCGATTTTAGAGAATTAAATAAAATGGTGGTACCTCAGGCTCAACCATTTCCTTTGATTGAGGACTTAGTAACAAAAACCAGAAACTGTAAATACTTTTCAACATTAGATATAAATTCTGCATTCTGGTCTATTCCCCTGCGAATTGAAGATAGAAAAAAAACTGCTTTTGTAACCCAGGAAGGCCACTACCAATGGACATGTTTACCCTTCGGTTTAAAAACTTCTCCAGCCATATTTCAAAGAATACTAAGCAACATATTGAGAAAGTACAAGTTAACGGATTTTGCTGTAAATTTTATTGACGACATTTTAATATTTTCAAAAAGCTTTACCGAGCACATAAATCATTTATCACAGATTTTAAAGGCGATAGAAAAAGAAGGTTTCCGACTTAAGCTCACAAAATGTCGATTTGCAACAAATTGGGTAAAATACCTTGGACATATAATATAAGATAATACAGTAAAACCAGTGAGAGATAACTTAATTTCAATAAGAGATTTCCCAACACCAAAGAATCAGAAAAATATTAGACAACTTCTAGGAAAAATCAATTTCTACCACGAGTACATACCTAACAGTTCAATAATTTTAGAACCATTACATAATTTACTAAGGAAGCACCAAAAATTCATATGGTCAATAGACTGCCAAGAAGCTTTTGAAAAGATTAAACAACTATTGTGTTCACAACCAATCTTAGAAATTTTTGATAAAGACTTATCAATAAACATATATACGGATGCATCATTGGAAGGTATTGGAGCAGTGCTGAAACAAACTCAACAAGACGGAAAAGAAAAACCTGTAGCATATTTTTCAAAAAAATTAAATGAAGTCCAAAAGAAAAAAAAGGCTATATATTTAGAATGCTTAGCTATTAAAGAGGCCATAAGATATTGGCAGTACTGGCTAATAGGCAAACCTTTCACAGTATATTCCGACCACAAACCATTGGAAAATTTAAATATTAAATCTAGAACGGACGAAGAGTTAGGAGATTTATCCTATTACCTATCACAATATGACTTCGAAATAAAATATAAACCAGGAAAAAATAATTTAGAGGCAGATTGCTTGAGCAGAAACCCAGTATTAGAAGCTAATAAAGATGTACATGAACAATTAAAAATAATAAACTTAGTAACATTGAATGATATATTAACAGATCAAGAGAAAAATGAGGATATAAAAAAATACAATAACAAGTTAATATATAAAAACAATATATATTATAAGAGGGTAAGAAAGCAAGAAAAAATACTACTGTCAGAGGAACTCAGTACAAAATTTATAAAACTGATACATGAAAATATGTGTCATATAGGTATAAAACAAATGCAAAAGAAAATAGGAAACATTTATACAGCAAAGAATTTAACTAGAAATATCACCGATTTATGCAAACAATGTGAAATATGTATAAAAAATAAGACAAGAGGACAGGCTAAATATGGTGTAATGTCACACTTAGGCCCTGCCACAAAACCACTTGAAATTGTCTCAATAGATACAATTGGGGGATTTGGTGGCTCTCGATCAACCAAAAAATACTTGCACCTTTTAGTCGACCATTTTACTCGATATGCTTATATAGTAACCTCAAAGACACAGAGTGCAAAGGACTTTATAAGACTTATAAATATTGTACCAAATTGTAATGAAATTGGCATGGTTCTCACCGACCAATATCCTGGAATTAACTCAAAAGAGTTTAAAACTTTTTTAAATGAAAGATCAATCACACTAATTTTCACTGCAGTAAATTCGCCGTTTTCTAATGGACTGAACGAAAGGCTAAACCAAACACTCGTAAATAAAATAAGGTGTAAGATAAATGAAAATCTAAATACTAAAGCATGGACAACTATTGCTCATAATTGTGTTGATAGATATAATAACACGGAACACTCAATAACAGGCTTTGCACCGAGATACCTATTGGATGGTACTGATGTTTCATTCATACCAAATGAACTTAAATTAAAAAAAGAAGCAGATGACTGGATTAGAGATAGAAAATTTGCATTAGAAAGAACAATTAAGTCACATGAATATAATAAAATGTTAATTGATAAAAAAAGAACAATTCATAATTTTAAAATAGGCGATATGGTATATGTTGAAAATGGTCACAAACTAAATAGAAGAAAATTAGATGAGTTAAGGATTGGTCCATTTAAAATCGAAGATAAACTATCCCAATCAATATACAAGATTAATACAGGACATAGAAAGATGGAGTCAAATTTTTTCAATATTAAAAAAATTATTCCTGCCCCCATACTAGAAGAAAATGAAGATTAGAAAGAAGAAAAAGGAATTGAAAGAGACGAAAATCTCCAGAGAAATTTTCTAACCCTAGGGGGGGAGATGTAAAGGAATAGGTACCTACCTAGAAATGCATAGGATTCCTTTATGTTCGAATTTTAAATAGGTGTTGTCATGGAGACAGAAAATGATAGATGTTTTTTGTTTTGGTTGTCTAGCTGGGTAGCACAGATTGAAGTAATAAGAAGATTGAAAAATAAGTTTATAATTACAAAGTGATATAATATTTTGAAGACGGACAAATAACTTTAATTGTAGTTTCTTTTCAGCAAAGCAACTCATGATATTTGTATGTCACATTATTAATAAAAAAATTACAACAAATAGACAAATTGTCTTATATATACATAAAAAAATTAGGTTCCGTATGTTTGCGTTCGCAAATTTCGGAAAGTAATTGAAGGATTGACCCCATTTTTATACAGAACATTGCATTTTAGCAGAAGATTGTTTCTATATATAATGGCAAGCTCTGGCTTAACAAAATTTGAATAAAAAAATAGTACAGGTGGCGCACGAGTGGTTTGAAAATGTATGCATTTCATAGGGAGGGAAACGGGAACGCATGAGAATGGACATGCAGGGAGAAACAATTTATTTCTTTCAATGGTAGAGCAACGCATGCTGAGAATCAGCCAGTAAAATAAAACAATAACTTTGTAAACACCACTTTTATTTTATACACTTTATGCTGCCGTGAAGAAGCTACGGTTGTAGCGAAATCCGGTCTGCAAAAAGTATATAATTTGATAAAAATAACGTAGTCTGGTAGTTTGGTGGGCAGGAAGCTCCTGAAAAATTGAGTTCAACATTCATGTGCGGCGGATGCCGACCTATTCCTCTTCCAAAACATAGTGATTTACATAGAATAAATTTAATGTCAGCATTTAACGGTATTTTCTTTAATTTTTCAATATATATATTTCACGTTTCAATTGACTTACGTTTCTGAAGTTTGTGTATTTTATAAGGCACTAGCTCAGACTTTTGAAAAATTACAGTTAGTCAGAATTTTCCACAATTCAGTTCCAATTTTAAAATGAAAATGAAAATAACGTTCTGTTAAAAATTTAATATTATATTACAGGTTCTTAGGTACTTTATCGCTTGACTGAATTCTTCAAACAAACACTACCAATTTTTGAAATTACGACACTTGAATTCAAAACAACTCCGAGTCACGCAGTTCATTGAACCAGAGTTACAGACACATTGACGAAATGAGTTTTTTTTATTATCCAAAAACAAGGTAAGAAATAGTTTCAAAATAAGTTGCATGACAATAACACCACACCTTTTAATTATATGAAGTAATATGTCGAAATGTATTTTAATGTTCATACCCAGGGCCGGATTAACCAAGACGGGCCCCCTAGACAATGCACGTCTCAGGGCCCCTTTACCATAGGAGCCCCTATACGATGCGTGGCCCCTAGGCAGTAGCCTACACTGCCTTATGGACAATATGGCCCTGCCAGGTCCGGCTTAAACACGTCGGGGCCCCTACTCTATGCAGGACCCCCTAGGCAATTGCCTACACTTCCTTATGGATAGTACGGCCCTGTTCATACCTCCTTATATAGTTTAATATTATACTTTGCAGGCTGCCAAAAAAAGATCTACCAAATAAACGAACTATTTTTTAAATCCATATATTTTTTTAATTCCCAAGTTACATCTACAATGATGGCGCTCCCACTGTAAACTTAAATTTTAAATAAATTTTAAGGTTTTTAAGGAGAACCAAATATAGAACTTTTATAAAAAATTAGCTGAGGTAGATCATTAATCATTTGCCTCAATTCGCATTCCTCCCACTCCTAATTAATCGTAAAGTTATACAAGAATATTAAACCGACATTACTACGGCGTATAATGAGCCAAAACGTTTTAAATATTTTCCACTTTTAAATATTCATTTAAACATTTTCCGACAGCCTTTTGCGGGAACAGCTGAAGGGCGGGGGATGTCTGTCTACGTCACATTCCTGCTGGAATCGGTGGTAGTACTAATTATTATTCCATATTTAAAATTGGCCGACAGCTACCATTTTATGAATTATTTATGAAATGATCGCATGCTGAAATAAATATTCGGTTTTCGTTGCAGCAGAACTATGAAATTTTGATATATTGAAAAATTATTTTGTTGATTTTGCTTAGCTGAATTTGCCCTTAAAAACATATTTTTAATTTTACTGAAAGCAGAAAACAACATCATTAATAATTTCTTAATGTCAATAAAGCATTTTTTCAAGCTAAGATTAAAAACTACTCGTAAAAACTCGCCAGGCGAGCCATGTGTCGTGACGTCACATAGTGTCAATTATTACGTGCTCTATTGTGTTATACTTTAAATTTTTTTTTTTTTTAAAGTAAGACAAACATTTCCGGGTTACGAATAACCTGACAATTTTTGAAAATTTTCCTACTATCACCACGGTACGTGGAAAATGTTGCTTGTGTCGTGATGGAGGACTTAGTCAGACGAGGAATTGAACACACGACGCGTCGTGTAGGTGGGATCCAAACGCGATGCCAATCCGGCCACCGACCGGTTTTGCCAATTTCATATAAAATGGTACTGGTTAATAGTTAGTTAGTAATAATAGGTTAGTTTTCCATATAAATAAAATCGGATATATTTATCCGTGACACTATCTAGGTTAAGTACAAACCAATTCTCCGAACACCTGTTTACAATGAAAAAGGACCTAGGTGCCAATTATAACGAAAAAATTAGACAAACATAATATTATTAATTCTGAAATTTGAAATATGAGGTTGACAAAAAATGACGTTTAAGTAATATATTAAGTAAGTATCAGTAGGCGAATTGGTAAGGCGTTTGTCCTGGTTAGACGTGAGGTTGTGAGTTCGAGTCCTATTGCAACCGTTATCTTCATTTTTTTCTGTGTCTTGTTCTCATCCATATGTTCGTTTAAATTATTAGTGTTATCTTCTTCTTTAATGATATATTACGAGTAATATTAACGGCCTCCGTGGTCGAGACGCACTTGACTCGCAATCTGAAGGTCACGGGGTCGAATCACGGCGTGCGCAAATAAATTTTATTTGATTGATTGGTGTCATTTCACAATTAATTAATTCAAAAATAATATAGTAAATAATATTTGAGGTACGTTCCAGAATGGAAGATACCTCCATTCAGAACTGAAGCGTTGCTTGAAATGGGTTTAATCGTGTTTGGGGTGACCAGTTCTGTATAGCCAGGTACTTCCCCTCCTTTTTCTTACCATCTCCCTCTCCTCCCCACTACATTTAGCCTCACAACATACCCCAATTGGGGATGCCATAGTCTCACTGGCTCCAGACGAGAGCAGTTGGGAGTCTTGTGAGGAATTCACATAAAAAAACGAGTGTGTTATAGACCACACGACTGAAGTAAAACTTCACTAATTATAAAAGAAGAGAGAACGAAAATGTGCGCGCGCACTGCTCTCTCTTGCTCCTACAGTGATACAGACAATAGGCCTGCACTATATCGATAAACGAAACGTAATTAGCTATGAGAGAAAGAGACAAAGAAAATGTATGCTCGCACCTCTCTCTCTTGTTCCTACAGTAAATACGAAACGAAACTCTCTCTCTTTCTATCTTCACTAACTTATATCTCCCTCTCAACTTCCATCCGCCTTGCCCGATCACACTTTTCGTAACGCTCTCGTCACGCATTCACCAGCTTACTCCCCAAGTCAAGCGTGCTTAAAGAAGTTTTACTTAAAAAACATTGATGAACACTTCTAAAGTTATTAAAAGAGCTCTTTTAAAAATTATATATATTTTTTAAGACATTTTGCAATTCAGAATATACTACATCTTTCACATTTCCAAGAAAACTAAACAAACTGTTAGAATTTTTTTATCGTTACATAACAAATAGGATGTGAAAAAAATTCTAAAATGTATTATTACTATATCAATATCGGACAAGATAAAGTCTATTTATTCTAAGATTCAACCATTTCGAGAAGTCCTTGAGTTTGGTATTCCCGAAAAATAAAACTTTTTCCAAGACCGATTCAAGTTTTATTTAGTTCAAGTTCCTTCCACCCGGCGGCACGGCGCCTCTCCACATCCGCTTCCTGCTGGTAAGGGTACAACCACACTCCTGAATATTCAACAGCTGAAATTATTTCTGAAAGGCAGCCATAAATTAATATTGTTATTCCGAAACGAAGTGGCCTCGCCGTACAATAATTAGCGAAGAATAAATAATGCTGAATAAATTGGCGAAATACATTCGGGGGTGGTGGGGATGTAGGTACTTGCTGCTTTATCGTCCCGAGAATAATTAACTAAAACAACCGAAAATAAATTACAAAATTTACGATTTGAACATTCATGGTAAGAAAAGGAATTTTCCCTATAAAAAGTAAAGTTCTCATCAATACGAATACATAACCTAAACTACTTTTTATAAACTACTAATTAAAAGGATTATCAGATTTATTTTTATATGAAGGCATGTGAAATAATAATGCAAAATCATGTGATTTTGTTTAGAAAATTTTATCGCTTAGAAGTATTACAGATGCTGAAATTAAATACTGCCAGTAGAACTCATCTTGGCCTTTGAAAACACAGTGTAATTTTTTTGATGTGTCTTTTAATAAGACTAGAAAAAAGTAAAGTATCCGGTCTATAAAAAATGCTTTGAAGTCTCCTACTGATAAACCATTTTTCGGATATGGTTTTATTGAATAATATAATAAATTAAGTTTCTTAGAAAATAATTAGAAAACATTTAATTATTTGTTTCTGAACTTCACAAAATATAATAAAACATAAATTTTGGCTATGTTTTTTTAAGTGCTTCAAAAGAGGCGTTACCCAACTGCGAATTTAATCCTTAAGCCATCTGCAGAAGGGCCGATAGCGCGTAGTATATTCGCACTCAGTCGCCGCACTGATTTCGGGCCGAAAAGACGTGCTTTGCTCTTCGCGTCGCTTCGTTTTGTAAAAATGTACTTGCGAAATAACAAAACATGGTTTTTATTGGTCAACGTAAAATAGAAACTTTTGACTTACGACACTTTTCTTTGTATCGCTATTCGTATGTGAATCCCGGGAGAAACCCGCTGGAGAAGCAGTGAAATAAAATGAAAAATAGTTTTGTAAACACCATGAATAGATGTCTTCAATTCCTATTCTTAATTAAACGAACCCATAAATTTTCAGAAAGCCTTTCACCTGGTAACAAATAATACGCCTAGGCTGGCGAAGGCTTTCAATAAATTGTAGGAAGAATAAAAGAGAAGCTTCTGTTTATTACAAGCTGTCGGGGAGGGCGCTAACAAATTCAAACAAATATAGCCTCGACAAGCTGGCGGCACTATGAAGCCTTCAATTCAGTTATCAGTCGCGGAGAAAAGTACTCAATAATCACTCTTTTTACATTAACTCGAAACAGGAGGCCCTGAGGAAATAATTTTCCTCAGTGCCTTTGTAATCTTTGGAGTTGCTATATGGAGGGTGAAGGTGAGGAAATTCTGAGAAGGAAAATCTATGAGGGGTGGGTAGAATTCTGGGGTCCGTGTATCCATTCATTCACATTCACCCCATGAACCCGGGCACTCTTGCTGCATCACCAAACGTAGCGAACCACTTGAGGTGACCTATGGCAGAGGTGTTGGTTATTAAACGAATATTTCCCGGGGTGGCGAAACCCACACCCACAAAACGCCACCCAAATCAAAAGTCAAAAGCAAATAATATTAAAATTCAAAATAAATAATATAATCACAAACACACGTAGGTATTAATTTCATTGTAAATTCTATCAATTAAGATGTTTTGCGGTTGACTGTTCAATCAGCAACCATTCGCCGCAGAGCTTTCTTGAAGCACTGCAACGATGTCGATATTCGAATTATTGACAGAGGTATTTCATTCCAAAGTTTTGATTATATGCCTGACGATAGATCATAAATTTATCAAAAGCTGAAAGGGGCCTTCACCACATCAAATGGAGCTGGTCGACGATTTTATGGTTATGAAATGTGACGAATGACATGTACAAGTTCACAATACACGCCTACCTCATTTATTATTTAAACTTTATAAAAATTGTAGTATTTCAACTCGTGGGTTGAACGTGTATGCACCCCTTTTCAACAAAACAATAATTAAGTTTTTTTTTCGTTTGGATTCTCTTATTTACGGATGAAGGATGTACCTATATAGTATTTTTTTATTTATGGGTGGAAAGTTTCATTGAAGAGTAGAATGGTTGATCGACCGGAGACGGAACGCGCCAGGAATAAGTTTCGCATTAATTCCGCATAACGGCGATGGCGCGGGAATCAATCATGGCAGGGGTTTGAACAAACACGGAGGCCGCTAGTCGGACATATACCTCGTAAATAAAGAACAATACGAGAAATGCGATGTGGGCGTGATTCGTGATCCAAAAGTCTGGCCAATCCGGCCTTAAATTTCGAATACAAAAGGTGTTTCATCATTATTGTGAAATTCAAATGAGATGACAATATACGATGAAAGGCAAGTGTGGGAGAGACAAAGTGCCTGCTTATTGGACTAAAACCGAAAGGTACAACGTTAGTGGCGACACTGGTTTCATAAATAAATTTTAAAAATCTTTGAATATTGCACAAGAGTCCCAACTGCTTCCAACCGACTGGAGCCATTGGGACTATGGCATCTCCAACTAGGATATGTTGTGAGTATCTATAGGTTCTCCACCTCCCCACTGTGAGTAGTGGGGACTGGGGAGGTGGAGAAGATGGGGAAGAAGGAGGTGGGGAAGAATCTGATTATTCAGATCTAGCGACTTTTCAAGCAACCTTTCACTTTTGACTCAAGGTGAAATACCTTACCCATCTCCTTCCCTTCCACATTTCCTTCAGCTTCCACAACATACCCTAATCGGGGATGTCATAAAACGTGCTCTGGACTCAACAATTGGTACTCTTCACGACCAAGCGTGAAGCCTTGGATAATACCGCTTTGACAAGGAGGTCAAACATTGTTTTAGCTTCTACTATAAAAATAATATTTGTTTCATAACAGGTTTACAACTTTACTGTTTACTTTACCTAACTTTACTCGGGTTTACTAAAAAATTCTCGAAAACTAAATTACTTTAATAACCACGTAAAGCATCAATAGATAATCCTTTTTAAATATGTTAGAGCAAGTAAACTTAGGTTTAGGTACTCTGAAAAATAAATGAATCCAAAGTCCAAAGTAACAGGTTTACATGTATCCTTGTATTTCAACGTACGTGCTAAAAGCAGTAAAAAAATTACAGCGAGGTCCGTACAATTCTGTATTCGTTGGCAGGCCAAGTTGGTGAGAAAACAGACGCTTGAAAATGGATGGAGTTGAAGGTCAGGGAAAATAAAGGAAAAGTGAGTCAACTTTAAAACTAGTCACTTTGGAAAATTGGAAGTTTCGTAATGCTTACATTTACATAACAGATGGGGTTGTCACTTGACACCACCAAGGGCGGAATAAGAATTATATAGAGTCACGCATTGTATACATTACCTCAATGATTGAGATTGTAGATTATTCGAAAGTTTTTGCTATGTTGGTTTTATATGCTCCTCCCCTGCCTAGTATTCCATATTGTAGAATTGATTGGGCTAATGCATAGTAAACCTTCTGTAGCACATGTTTTTGAAGAAAAATTATTAGTTTGAGGAAAATGTAACAAAGTTTACGTATTCTTTTTATAGTTGGTGCAATATGTCCTGCTAATTTAATGCGTTGATATATTATTATGCCCAAATATTTCAAACGGTAATATATATTGTGCCAGTAGTGTGCATTTTGAAGAGTTTTTACAAGAACACTTTTTATAAAAGTCTAAATGAATATTAATTTTCTCTAAGAACAACTCTCTTTTTGAAGGTTATTCTCATCAACGTAATATATCACTGAAGAAGAAAATAGCACTAGAGACAATATCAAGGAGGATACGGTGTTTCTACTTTTGTCGTCAGAATTTCAATTATTCCAAAATATAGGAACACCTCAGCACAGGTTCGCCTAGTGAGGTGTTCACAAAATACTACTAGGTACTTACCTATATACAGTTACGGATCATTACCATTTTTTTTCCTTATTACTTAACTTGATATCTATGTATACCGATGTAATTATCTGTAATATGTATGTATGTTAAAGAATAGAAATAAATAAATAAAAAAAATAAATTTAAAAAAAAACGAAAGTATAAAAGAGAACAAGACACATAAAAATAGAAAAAGATAATGGTCGCAACTGGGACTCGAACCCAGGACCTCTCGCCTAACCGGGACGTGCGCTTTTACCAATTCAGCCATTGCCACATTCCATCAAACTGTTTTAATTGTAAATCTCATATTTTAAAATTTTAGAAATAACAATATTATCTTCGAGTAATTTTTCCATATCATGTGCAACTACCTTTTTCATTGCAAACAATAGTTCTAAGAACTGGTTTGCAACCTAGATAGCGTATCGGATAAATATATTAGATTTTATTTACATGGAACATATATTGACCTTTTTATAAAAGTCTAAATGAATATTCAATTTTTTATATGAACAACTCTCTTTTTATAACTTTTGAAGGTTATTCCCATCAATGAAATATATAATATATACTATATGCATTTTTCATCCAACCATTCATTGTTTCAAATTGTTTATTTCTACATTCGCGCTTCTATAGTCTTCTTCCCAGGTTTTTGAAGTGAAAACATCTTTAGCACCGTTGTGATTCGAAACTAATGAAAGAAAAAATAGCGACACTAAAAAGAGACAAACACATACATCTATAGGACTTAGTCTGCGAGAGAATGAGATAGATTAATCGGGCTAATCTTTGTGCGGTGCTTCAAAGCCTTCCCTCTTGTCTACTTTAGTTTTCTGAAGGTTTCACTTATACCGCGTGCAAACTGCATACTCTGATTTTTTAAGTGAAAACTTCTTTAGCACCGTTGTGATTTGAAACTCGATGAAACGGAAGCGAGCGGCACAAGTTATATTGTGATCTACTGATGTGATTCGAAATGATAAAATAAGTGTAATTCGTGGAAAATTAATTAGTCAAGAGAAACAGAAAATATATAATGGGACAAATTCGTATAGTGGTCATTTTTCGCATTCGTCTCCCTCCCTACTTACATATCCTTTATATATAGAAAGCCTTCCTAGAAATTTTATTCATAGATACCTTCAAATATTAAATGCTGTTTCCAAGAAAGGTGATTATTTTTTATTTAGCGAGACTTTACACACACAAAGAAGATATATTAGGATAGGAATGCTTTATTTGTAGGTCGCCTCTTTAATATTTCAACTTTGACTATAGAAAAAACTCGAAGACGGTTCCACCTTTATCGATTATTCTTTAACGTATTTATACTTCAGCTTTATTCTGTAGACCGAAATTCATTACAAAAATAAACGGATTAATCTTGAAAAGGAATCCAGGCAATTTGAGATGTTTGTATGTTAAATTTATTTTAATTTTTACGTTTCTTATAAAGTAATTTCAATTACATACTTGATTTTCGGTTAAAAAAACTTAAACTGTATTTCAGTTGTTGGAGTTTTTTTTATGTTAGTATCGCATGTTGATCGAAATTGGTTTATAATTCAATAACATATTTGTAGTTGACCTAAGTACCTACATACATAGGTAATAATCGTATTATTTTTGTTGTAGGTATTCAAATTTTGAACTCTAGCCAGAGGCCTTACTAATAAAGGTTTTTTATTTATTATTTTTATTATTTATCTAGACATATTCTTTATTGTTCTTCGCGCTAGCCCATATACTTCACATATGTATGGGGGACACTTTTCAAAAATAATTTAGTATCTACAATATAGTGGAAGACCAATATAATATAGAATATGTTATGTAAAATCAATACAATAAAACATTTATCAGGGGTATATTTACTTTGTGATTTTTTTTTAATTATACGGAAATACAGTTTCCTCACCCCTATATTTAAAAAGGGTGACAAAAACGAGGTGAGCAATTATAGACCGATCTGCCTGTTATCAACCATCCCAAAATTGTTTGAGAAACTTATTTTAAATACAATCATCCACTGTATCAAGCCATTAATATTACCTAACCAACATGGTTTCACTTCAGGAAAATCTACCTTGTCTAATCTTTTAATTTACCAAAATTATATATCCGAATCCATTTCTAAGAAGTTACAAGTTGATTTAGTCTATACCGATTTCAGCAAAGCATTCGACAGAGTTAATCATGAGCTCTTGTTAAAAAAACTTCTCAAATTAGGAATAGTGGGGTATTTATACGAGTGGTTTAAAAGTTATTTAAGTAACAGGAAATTAGCCGTCAAAATTGACGGCTTTACTTCATATTTATTTATCGCTACCAGCGGCGTTCCACAAGGGTCACATTTGGGACCAATTTTATTTTTGTTATTTGTGAATGATGTTCTTTCTATTTTCAACGATGTCCAAGTCTTAATGTTTGCAGACGATATGAAAATATATAAAGCTATAAAAAGTATTAATGACTGTCAAACATTGTCTAATAACTTGTTTAAACTTTTTGTTTGGTGCCAAGAGAACCATCTACAACTAAATTTAAGTAAATGTTTTATTATGAGATTTCATTGAATAAAAAATCCAATAATTTATGAATACTCCATTAATGATGTAGTTCTAACAACTGTAACCGAGGTGAATGATTTAGGTGTAAACTTTGATCAAAAACTGAAATTTATAAATCATATTGAAATTACATCAAATAAAGCTTTGAAAATGTTGGGTTTTGTAATAAGAATTTGCAGCCAATTTAAAAATATTCAAACCATTAAAAACTTGTACATGTCATTGGTTAGGAGTCAAATCGAGTACAACTCGACAGTATGGGCACCTAGTTATGCTAGTCATTCACTCACGATAGAAAGAATTCAAAATAAATTCTTAAGATATATTAATTTCAGAATGGGTATTACAAGGGAATGTATCAACTATGATTATCTACTATGTCAACTTAATTTATTAAAATTATCCGAACGTAGAATAGTATATGACCTAACATGTTTACATAAAATCATAAATTCAATAATTGACAGCCCAGAACTATTATACTTGATATCTTTCCATATACCTCGCAATTCAACATCGAGGCACTATCTACCATTCTATTGTGACAACTCCAACACAGAATCACAATTGTATACCCCTGTTCGCCGTATACAAAATTTGGCTAATGACTATAAAGATGTTGTTGACATATTTAACACATCATTCACTAAATATAAACAAGTCATAGTAAAATTTATATCAGAAAGAAGAATCACAAATTTAATAATTCCAACTGCATAGCTCTGCTTCGAATTATTTCACATGTATTGCAGTTTTTCCATCTTGCATGGTGGAGTATTTTGTTTTTATTTCAATTTGTTTTTTTTACTCTATTTTTGTTTTAGATTTGGTTATGATTTTGATTTTGATATTGATTCTGATTTTTATTTTGAATTTGATTTTGATTCTGATTTTGATTTTGATTTTGATTTTGATTTTGATTTTGATTTTGATTTTGATTTTGATTTTGATTTCGATTTCGATTTCGATTTTGATTTTGATTTTGATTTTGTTTTGTTTATGATTTTGTTTTTTATTTTGTTATGCACATTTAGATTTAGATGTTCTTTGTTTTAAAAATAATGTATGTAAAAGCCCAGCCGGGCGTGAAATTCCAAATAAATAAATAAATATAAAAACAAATTAAAATTGAAATTTTAAAATCAATTTCACGACAATAAAATATCGATTTTTTTCAAGTTCGACAATATACATAACATATATGGCTGCGTATACACACGCGAGCCGAACAACGAATTATGGGAAAAGAACAAAGCAATCGCGAGAAGCGTTTCGCAGCGTTTCACGGCTCGAGATTTTGCACGGCACGATCTTTAAATATTTGAATGTGTAATTTATAGACATATTAATTTTTGCAGAGTTTTTACTCTTAATAAATATCCAAATTATACATATATTAAAATTTAAATATTGAAATTCGATAAAATTATAGGATAGATTAATATATATAATGGTTGCTTCATTCCTTTCCATATGTGGTTCGGCTCGCGTCTCGGTTCGCAAATGTATACGCAAAATTATATACATGTTTACGACGACGCGATGTCCTCGGGCGTGAGATTTTCGTGCAAATATAATAAAAGGTAATATCATTTGTTTGATCCATAGTTTGAACCCAAAGAGATAGCAATATATTAGTAAGATATGGTCCATATAAATTTTATATGTTATTGGTTCCCTAAAACGAATCATTCCATTTATATTCGCTGACACAAGGAAAGGAAAGGGAGGACGTGCTTTACTTACATATTCCTGGTTAAGGTACACAAACACATGAGTGTAGTTAAATCTCACGTGCAAAATAAATTATTCTAACATTTCCCGAAAATATTTTCTCAAAATGCAGGAATAGACCATTTTATATTATGAGGCAAAACATGTTCTGGATTTTAGAGCTTTTGAATTTGTTGGTTTCTTTGATAAAAATGGTTTGAAGAACAACTAACTACTTTTTTAATTCATCCCGACGTTCAACTCTCTTCTTTTTCATTTTTTTTATATTTACTTCACACAGGAGGCCCTGAGGATAATTTCCCTCAGGGGCTATGTCATCTTCAAAGATGCTTTGTGGAGGGTATTTTTGGGGAGAGGAATGAGTGAACATGTGTCTTGAAGAGATCCATGTTGTAGGAGGGAGGGAAACACAGAGGCTGGCAAATCATTCCATAGCCGAAGTTTTGAACTCAAAAACGAGTCGTAGAAACGACCCTTTCTCGTGTGACTAATGTCAACCATGTTGAGCGCGTGTTTGGCGTGTTTCCAGATTATGCACCGGTGCCGAGGGGATCAACGACGCTAGTTCCTCGGAGTATCTTCCATTGTAAGAACGGTAGAACAAGGACAGCATTCCCACCTGACGCCTGTGCTCTGAAGATTGCAATCCGTTTGTCAACATAGGAGAATCTATCAAACGGACTGCCCGTTTCTGCACTTTTTGGTATTTTGGGGCTCCAGACTAGAGGTGGCTACCAAATTCAACCGTGGGGCGCACTAGTGATTTGTGAAGGATTAGCAGTTGTGTACTATTAAAGTATCTCCGGGCCATGGACAGTACGCCCAGTTTCTGAGAGGCTAACTTAACTCTGGGTTCGATGGAGCCCTCGTACATGACCTGGGTGTTTGGCATGGTCGATCGATATATCTTTTATCGAAAATGTCGGTAACTTGTCATCGCTCCCGAGCACGGCTGCAGGCCGCTAACGAAGAAACAACAGTTCACAGCGACTAATAATTCCTAATTTATTTGACGTGAACTGTTGTTGGTTCGCTAGCGGACTGCACTTGTGCTCGGGAGCGATGACAAGTTACCGACATTTTCGATAAAAAACTATATCGATCGAACATGCTAGATACTCCGGGGTCCTAGCTTGGTAAATCGATATAGGTTTTATCGAAAATGAAGGTAACTTGTCATCGCTCTCGAGCACGACTGCAGGCTGCTAGCGAACAAACAACAATTCACAACGACTAAGGGTTCCTAATTTATTTGACGTTAGCGGCCTGCAGTCGTGCTCGGGAACGACGATAAGTTACCGACATTTTAGAAAAAACCTACATCGATCGACCATGCTAGGGGGCCTGCTGAATAATTACTAAAAATCTAAAAATTAAGTTAGAATACTATAATATATTGAAATTTTCCTGATTCTGATCATTTTTACACTATTTTCTCTCATTAAGAGTTTAAAAGTTTTCCACCCACAAAATGTTAACAGTTATTTCACAGCTACATGACTCACGAGTTGATCAAAAATATTCGTGTGAAATAAGTTATGTAAATTTGGTTCTAAGACTTTTGCTTTTTTATGCGTACCTAATTTCTGATTTTAATTAAGTTTTGCTGGGGTTCTAATAAATTGATAATCACGTTAAAAACCTGTAGTCAAACACCTCCTTAAACCACGTTTCAAAAACCTTGAACATTAATTGAATTACTTAACATTATTATGTAAGTTTTCCAACTACCCCTTTGTGTGGGTCAGTGACCCCCCGACCTAGCCCATTGCTACGTGGAGAGGGGAGGTATCGGTCGGGGGGTGGGAGGGTGGGAATAAACCGCACGACGTACTACGCCATACTCGCACGTGCAGTAATCCCTCGTTATCCCTGGATTTAATGTAACATGGTGCAGTTGATGAAACACTGGTATCTACAATGCATTTATGTATGTGCATGTGAAGGCTTTCGACGTCGTTCAATTTAGAAAGGTGTGTGAAAAAAGGTTTACAACTAAAAAAATCTCCTGTTTTCCAGCTGTTATCGTTAAAAAAACCGTGTTTCTGACAATTTTACATAAATGTATCATTATGCGTATTTTCAATTAAGGTACCACGTGCGAATTTTTTTTTCAAAAATAACTTTAAATTAGTTACAAACATTTACCAAAGTTTACTTTAAATCACAAAAAAGTTGTATCTTTTGTGGCCTACTTTTATAATTACAAACAACAACAAAAAAAACCTCCACACAGCATCCCCATAGATGACATATGCCCTGAGGGAAATTATTTTCCTCAGTGCCTCCTGTGCGGAGCTTTATAATAACTAAAACTTTCTCCAACGTATATTTCATAATGCTATTCCTTTTAATTAAAATCGATCATTCAGTTTAGTTATTTTAAGTGCCGGAATTCCGAATTTCTACCGATTTATAATATATTTTTCTTGAACACTTAATTAACACTTAAAAATATATGTTATTTTAGAAGTTAATATCTATACATTCGCTGAAACGGTAATTATATGAAATTCCCTCGATAGAAAAAAACTCGTAAAATATGCTCCGAAAATTATTAAAACCACATTTTGTTCTGTTTTTCAAGCATGTTCTGAAAAAAATCTGTGTATTTTTAAATGCTACTTTAGACATTTAACGAGAGGTTTTTGCTCTATTTTAAACGAGTAGGGTTTTTTTTGTTGTTTTTAGTTTTTGGGGTGTTATGCCGTGTTGCGCTACCTCCTTCTATAGCCAAATAGGCTATAGAATGAGGTAGCGCAACACGGCATAACACCCCAAAAACTAACAACAAAAATGCTTTTGGCCGTGAAAATCTAAAAAAAGAGTAGGGTTTTATTAAATATTTTCACAATTTTTGCTAAATTATAATCGTTTTTTTACAATAGCGCGCTCCCTCTAACCTTCGTATTTACATATCTCCCTTTCAAACAATATGTTCTTCTTTTTGAACGCTTACTACGGAGCCTTAGCTTTAAAATTTAGCATGAAACAGGCACTGCAAGCATCATTTAATCAAGAGTTTCCGGAATCTCCCAGAAACTCTTGGGAAGACAGATCCTGGTAATTATGGGAACTAAAAAATTATAAACTCTTTACCAAATATTTTAATATGTGTGTTGTTTGTTTCTAAAATAATTTAAAAAAATAATAGTACTGTGTTGTGCACATTAAAAAGAAGAACACCTGAACCCTTGATGATGTAGGCAGAAATAAGATTGTACTTGTGTTTTTTTTTCAAAACACTTTCGGAGATTCCTCTGCCAATATGGGCGCTTTGCGCCAATACATATTTTGTGACGTTGTTTTTTTTCTTCTATAACATGATTAGTTTACGTCTATAATTCATTTTTCTATTGTGCGCAAAATTACCCCAGTTAGCGTTTACATTTTTTCTGTGATTGATATTTTACCTGTCTTTGGACATTCTTATCGTGACTGTTAGCTATTCGTTATGTCCAAGGAATTCACAACATGCGAGAAATACCCAGAGGCCTACATTCTTTTCTGTTTTACAGAGCACTTATATTTATTATTTACAAAGCGTACCAAACTACCTGTAGTTTCTTTCTTTGTAGACATCTTTGTATACACCACTTAACTAGAGTTTATAGCGGGGCAGTATAAAACCAGGTGAAGGCACGTGTCCGAAACTAAGAAATTGGCATACTCAAGTAAAGAATAAAGTAGCATATCCAAAGTTATATTTTTTTAGTAACGTTGAAAAACACAGTAAAAAAAATCTGCGGCCCCGATTCCATTCCCCTTTGATTCGTTTAATTGAAAAATGATTGTCCGACAACAAAATTTTCTCCTATACGCTACAATGCTCGTCAATATTGTGACTAGGAAGTATATTATAAAGGTGATATGGAAGTAGGTATATTATAATAAATGTATGTTGGCAATTACCGCGCTGGCTGGATCCACACTCTACGAATGACCTGCCATTTATTCAGAAACTGGCTGTGAAAAAGTGAATTAAGTACCTACATATTTTTTTAATGAATTATTGGCGTATTACATACAATTATTACTGAGTAAAAAGCGCTTAATATGATTCAATCACTCAACGGCGCGGCGTAATATAAAATTGACTCGATGACCGCTTTTAGTAAATACTAATTTATTTAAAATTATAAGAGCATTAACTATATTTATATCAGGATTGGGGGCTAATTTTGAGTATGATTTAAAAAAAATTATTGCCCTTTCTCATTTTTAATAATAATAAAAAGGCGTTCTTTTCATGCCCATTGAGCGCTTTTGTTATCACCGTGACGATTTACGGTTACGGTACCGTGACCGCTATAACGCTGCAGCTCTTTCAGAAGATGAGATACACAATGTACGTAGGTCTGTTTCTTTCAAAGGAAAAAAAGTGATCATTTTCTTGCATCTCTCTCACACACCGCACCGTGACGTCTCCGTAGACCACTACAATATACTAACCGTGACGGTAAATTATGGAAAATAGTTACAAGGATTATATTGAAGGGTGATTGAATTATAAAATTTAAAAAACTTCAAATGTCAATGCGTTGATGGTTTGGCTATTGTTATTAAACATATAATGCTGCAGTTCATTCTTACACACCAAATAATAACAATCGAAAATAAAACAAAAAATGAACGTATGTCTGCAACTCCCCCCCCCCCCCCCCCCCCCCCCAAAGGTATCATATAATCGTTATCATACATCTCCCTCACACGTATAAAAAAATGAAACAAAGGAAAAAGTAGCTCTTCGGAGGAAACACTCACATGTATTTTGTGTGTCTCAACTTTTGTCTCACCAGAAAGAGCTGCAGCATTATAGTGATAAGGAACATATGTTTATTGCCTTTTTTGCCGTCACGGTCCCGTAACCGTAAATTTTCACGGTAATTGGTGTTGTCGCTTATATCATAAATCACTATGGAATTAAGGTATATTTGAGCTATATTTTAAGCTATATTCGATACAATCCATATATAATTACTGTGTATGTACTTAACTTATTTATTGTTCTGTACTTTTTAATTTTCTTATATTATTGTTATGTACTTTTTAATTTTCTTATTAAGTATCTACTTATTTCGTATCATAATTTACTTACTACACAATATTATAATTGTTTATTATTATTTACTCATAATTATTATGTACTTTATTTACGTATATTTATTTATTTACTTATTATTAATAAATTGTTTATTATTGTTTACTCATAATTATATTATATTATTTGTTTAATTTATTAATATCTACATATTTACTTAATATATTATATTTATTTCATAAACTATATAAATTTATGGCTTCCCTCTCCCCACTCCACTTCCTCCCTTCCCCCGTCCCGCGAACCCCCTACTCGAGTTCCCCTCTCCCCTACCGCATTCCATACATTCAGTCGCGGTACATTCAGTTTTAAAATAGCTCGCGTGCCACCTACTGTAATTTTTTATACAAGTTTCATAATGCCAGAGCTCACCAGTAGTTTTATACAAACCTTTTCCTGACAATAACGAACACAAAAAAAAAGAATTATCCAATTTAGTGCAGTCGTTCGGAAGTTATGGGTGTACATAGATTTCTCCGATTTTTTTTTATTTATAAAGATATAGATAGATTAGACATAGAAATGGTGGTGTTCAATCTCCTGTAACAGAAGCACAGGAAGAAAAAGAATAATATGTGCATTACATGAGTTTATCTCAATGTTACTGCGTAATAAAGGGTTTCCACTTTTGCAGGTTTAATATTCGCTTGATACTTGACTCATAAAACACCGTTTTACCAACCGAAATTTGTTTTTGAGGAAGGCCTCAATTTACTACAGAATTTAGCCTAGGGGTGGGAATACGGGTAATGAGTAATGTGTTTCCCCCGAGGATTACAATAGCATGTTCGTTAAACGCAAATTATTACATCGCCTGTTCGTTTATGTAGGTACACCATTTTATATTTACGTTATGAAATAAAGCACTCATCGATTAACTGATCGTGTGCGAGCATTTTCCTGGGAAATTTTACGCAGCGAATTTTCTATTGAACACGCTGCTCGGTATGTGAAATGATTTTAGATACACATTTTATAAACCGCTGATGTGGAGCAATCAAGGTGGGGCCGTTGCGGTGCAAAAAATATTTCATATTATTTGCTGATGAGGGCAGAATGCTAACCCGATACAGATCCATATATATAATGTATATAATTCTGGGATGAAGGTGTAAAGGCATCATAAAAATGTAAGGTGGTAATATCTTTTACTGTAGTGTAAAAAATAGATCAGTATATCCAATCTCATTCGTTGGCTATGAAAATATACAACGCTACATAATATTGAAAAATTTGTTGTTTCAATCACATATTTTTATTTAAGATTTTATTGATCTGTGGTTTGATGAATCTCTCAGGATAAATAGTTCGCTTTTTTTAACAACTCATATAGGTCTCATAAAAATCATTGTGTCTCCTTTACTATCATGGTTATGAATATGATCTAAACGGTGGTAGAAAGATAAAACATCACGCTTTATATTCAAAGCTAAAAGATAACCACAAAATAATTAAAATATACACCTTTACGAAACCAAAGTTTAAGACCGCAATTAGAAAAAAAAAACTTTAGAATTTTTTTATTAACTATTTTTACATGAAACGTTCATTTGCCTAATAAAATATGCGGATGTTTTTATTTTTTTCGTTATCAGTAATTTTAGTTAGAAAAACGTAAGTTAAGTCATTTTTAAAACTTTTTTATGTTTGCATTAAAAAATATATATTTATTTCGAATTATAAAATATTAAAGCCTATTTCATCACATTTCAAAAACAGTTTTTAGTTTTCGGATGCTTTCAGAAATATTCTATTTATTTGGATCTTATTGCAAAGCGGAAATATTTTGACCTTCCGACAAAATAAGCCCGGCCCGGGGGGTTAAGACTCGATGCTTACTAAATTAAATTTAGGTAATAAAAACAATTACACATTTTTATTTTGATTTTATCATGAAAGAATATACGCATTTTCTTGAAAGATTATGGATTTAAATCTTTTTTACACACGGAGGAAAGTACCTAATTTCTTTTAAAAATTTAAAAACAGTATTTACCTTTTTACCGAAAAAATATTTCATAATACTCCAACGCATATCATCGGTGAAAATATTATTATGAATTATTTACTTTCAGAGATTCTGAGAAGTTATTTTCTTTTCCGGCACGCCTGTACAAAAGAATGGAATGATTCGATGGAGCGTGGGTAAATATTAATTGAAACTATTCATGAGAAGTAATATCATTTTTCGTTCATTATGTATTATGTAAAAAATTAATAGACTTTTCTCATTCACATTTTTTCGCAAACAAAAAATGTAGGTACTTAACTTTCTATCCCTGCCAAAATAAGCAACGCAAGACATGCGTATAAAAATTATTATGAAAAAAATTAGCATATAGAAATGGGGACATTCTGTTTATTAGCGATTTGGCACGCACCATGTACATTTGTACAAAACAATGAACCTAATTATTAATTCAGTAATAAAAAACCTACGCCTTTACGTGATGAATTGTTTATGGAGGTCGCTGAGGACGCCACTGAAGTGATCTCTGATGACAAAATCTCAGAACCAATGCGTGGGCTCACAACTCAACTTATAACAAACTCAATATAAGATAAAACATGTTATAAAAACTATAATTTTGATAATCTTTATCTAAAGTGTTCATTGTTCATGGATGGTTCAAATCCTACGAGCTAGGTAATCAAAACGCACTAAGTGAATATTTTAAGGACTCTGGGCTATTAACAGGACACTGTCACCTCAGGCGACATATATGCAGTTATGCAGTTATTGAGAATAGATATCACCAATGGTTGTAAGGTATATGTAGAGTATATCGAAAGATCTATGGTACTGTGGGGGTTAATTATATTATTCATTGTATTACCAACCTAGCGCCGACGAGGCCTGCTCATCTTCCCAGCAGCCACTAAACTACCGCCGCAGTATCATTGGTGCCTTTGATGGGAAGATTACAGCCAGATTCCTGGGGAACCATGTTTAGTTGGTTGCATTTTCAACCGCTCGACCCACCGATGGTCCTGATTTTTTTAAAGTGAATTTGTTGTTATTTGTTTTTCTTCGGGACCTACGTCGCTTTAGGTTAAGGGGTACTGTGCAAAGAGTCATAAACCAATCTTTGGGAAAACGTCGGTAGAAGTTTAGAAACACGAGGTGTTTGGCTAAGGAGCGAGTCGTAAAAACGATCCGTTATCTAGTAAATGTCAACTGTGTACAAATTTCCATTGATTGCTGTCTTATCTGTACCTGTTACTAAATAAAAGTAAGAAATCAGTTGAATCACACTAAATAAAAGTAAGAAATCTGGTGAATCATACTAAATGAAAGTAAGAAATCAGGTAAATCATACTAAATGAAAGTAAGAAATCAGGTGAATCATACTAAATGAATGTAAGAAATCAGGTGAATCATACTAAAAAAAGCAAGATATCAGGTAAATCATACTAAATAAAAGTAAGAAATCAGGTGAATCATACTAAATGAATGTAAGAAATCAGGTGAATCATATTAAATAAAAATAAGAAATCAGGTGAATCATACTAAATAAAAGTAAGAAATCAGGTGAATCATATTAAATAAAAATAAGAAATCAGGTGAATCATAGTAAATAAAAGTAAGAAATCAGGTGAATCATATTAAATAAAAATAAGAAATCAGGTGAATCAAACTAAATAAAAGTAAGAAAACAGGTGAATCATACTAAACGAAAGTAAGAAATCAGGTGAATTATATTAAATAAAAATAAGAAATCAGGTGTATCATGCTTAAGGGAGATTTATGCATACCGTCTACGTATTAGCCAAAATAAAAATAAATTAGTTTGATTTTAAGTTCAGCCCGTCATTAGTTAAGGTGCGTTAAAGTAAAAATCTCAAATACCCCTCAATAAAAGTTTCTGGTTGAAGTGTACATCACATTCGGCCGGTTAAACGGCACGTAGAACAAGCTCTACACCCGTTAACCCTCTAATGAAGGTTCGGCATTAAAGTATCGCCCCGAACCGAGAAAAGAAGTCATTTTGGGGAATTTACAAGTTCGGGAACATTTTACGATCCACTTTATGGCCCGAGACTCGGCCAGAGCCAAAACACGGAGATATAATCATTTACTGGAAGGCATCGGTGAGGAAAATGCTAGATGAGAAAATGACAGACGAAATCAAGATGCTGTGATGCATAAAATGGTTTTGTTTACGACCTTAAAGGCTTGATGGCTTCCAAGACGGAGGAAAAAGTTTTATTTTTAGAAAAACACGCAAAGTCACCCATTAGTTTTTCATACCTCATACCTATATATTGCAAGGATAATATAGACGAGTCTGATAAGTCAAAATATAAACTAAGAGTAAAATTTATCGAAACAAAAGATAAGATTCGTTTAGCCTTCTCATTTCGATAGAGCTTATTTTGACTCGACCCCTACTTCCTTTCGATAGAAGAAATATTGTCCACGAATGGAAAAGGGAAAAAATCGTTTGATCTTCGTCCCAAGGCGGATGATTGTGGTGACTTCACTTTCTCTAAAGCTGACTTTTTTTTTTTTTTTTTTTTTACATGAATACCTCACAAGAGTCCCAACTGCTCCCGTCTGAAGCCAGTGAGACTATGGCATCCCCAATTGGGGTATGTTGTGAGGCTGAGGGTAGTCGGGAGGGGAAGGAGATAGGGAAGAGGAGGTGGGGAAGTACCTGGCTATTCAGATCTGGTCACCAAACACGGCTAATGCCGTTTCAAGAAACGTTTCATTTCTGAATGGTGGTCTTACACCAGGGCGATACAGAGAGTATCTTCCACTCTGGAACGTGCCGCAAATATACTATTTATTATTTTAAATGAATAAATTGTGAAATAACACAAATTAATCAAATAAAATTTATTTGCCACGCCGGGATTCGATCCCGCGACCTTCGGTGCGCGAGTCAAGCGTCTTACCGCTGCGCTACGCCGGCCTAGAGCTAGTAAAAAATAATATGTACCTATCGTATAATTTTGTTACTTAAGGGGCCGCAACTCGAATTTCTACCTATTTCTTACGTATCCCCCTTAAACATTTAAAGTTTTTAAGCTCTTAAAAAAATATATGTAATTTTTGAAGATAATGTCTAGATGCTGCCCAAGCCGAAACGCAAATTATATGAAATTCCATCGATAGGAAAATAATCGAAAAGTATGCTCCAAAAATTATTAAAAACAAATCTGTTTCTATTATCTCATAAATCATATTTGTGAATGATTTCACAATGTTTCTTTAAATGATACTTGAGATGCTCCCCAAGAGATTTTTGCTCTATTTTAAACGAGTCGTGTTTTATTAAACATTTTAGCAAATTTCGCATCGATTTTGGCGCTGTAAATGTTAGCGCTCTCCTCTAACATTCGTAATTTCGTCTCTCTATCTTCTTCTTTTCGAGCCCGGTTGCGGAGCCTTAAGGGAAGCAGCTTTATGTAATATCTGTGAACAATTTGAAGAAAGTTCGTGGTGCATTTTCTGTCATTTATTTTTACCTGAATATTCGGTTAGGGGTCATTTTTCATTTTATATGTATGTCTACCAACTCTATGTCAATGCTACAAGGAAGGATGGATGAGGTTGCAGGCAGAAGTAATAAATAATAATGTAAGAAAAATCCAAGCACAAATTTTATCAGCACTATTCGATAGGATTATATCAAAATACCTTTAGATACTGACAACACGTTGGGCGATGCCAAAAGAAACGGTTTGTTCAAAATATTTTATTCTGTGAAAACGTTCACAGTTTTATTTATTTATATTTACAATCGTTTTTTGTAAGATTTTTTTAATGTGAATACCGTACAAAAGTCTGAACTGCTCCTAATCGTCTGGATCCAATGAGACTATGGCATCCCCAATTGGGGTATGTTGACTATGTTGTGAGGCTAAAGTAGTGTGAGGAGGGGAAGGAGATGGTAGAAAGGAAGGTGTGGGAGTACCAGGCTATTCACATCTGGTAACCAGCCATTTCAAGCAAGTTTCAATTCTGAATGGTGGTCTTATACCAGGGCGTAACTGAGAGTATTTTCCACTTCGGAACGTGCCGCAAATATACTGCATATTATTTTTAATTAATAAATTGAGGAATAACACAAATTATTCAAATAAAATTAACTTGCGCACGCCGGGGTTTTAACCCACGACCTCCGGATTGCGAGTCGAGAGCGTTATCGCTCGACCACGGAGTGCGTCAAAAGTTTCATAAATATAACGGTTTTACCACATTTTACAGAAGAACAATTTTTTTTATAACTGTTTCATAAAAACGAGTGCAAGTCAATTTGATTAGAATTCAATATTCACCGTAACTTTGAAAAGACTGTGGGGAAATGGTCCAATTTATTTTGCATAATATCGCATGCAACATTCCCTGAGCGAAAAACTGCATGTTTTCCAAGCTTACTTAATTTAAGTCATACAATTAGGCATATATTAGAGTACATTTCAATAGTAGGTATTTAGAACATGGCTATTGGCTATATAACTCACCGATAAGCTCGTGTGATGAGGGATATGGGGGAAGTCCAAGCAGCTCTAACAGTACTCAACACCTCCGTCAGGGCAGGCAGAGAGGCTGTGGGAACTCGTCGACCTACAAACAAAACACATTCTTATTATATATTATCTTTATGAACATTAGTGTAGTTGTTAGGGTTCATGAGTGTAGGCACGGTGGGGCAAGGCATGGCGTTTTCCCCATCCTGGCTGACCGATGCATGTCCTCTGGGATTGTCGACCGAGTCGCATTTTCAAATTTACCACATTTCATAGGATGGTTTTTTCTTCTTCCGTTCATATTCTTTGTATTCAAGCGTGAATATGTTGTAGAAGCCTACTGTTTTCGGTACCTACTCTAGATTTTTATTTTTTTGGCCCACCGTAAATCAAAACCTGGCTACGTCCATGTTAGGTTCAAATAACGTACAAAAAATATTACTAACATAGTATCTAATATATTAATGTAATATTCATATGATTTGAGATTATCACGTCAAAAGTAGACATTTCTGTGATTAGTTTACGGGTATTATCGTGTTAATATCGCAAGTAGTATCGCGATAATATTGATCCAAAAAAATCCCATTAATATTAATAGAAACGACGGGGCTAATCTTTGGTTGTAGGTAGGTATCCGATATTGAAGGCTACACCAAAACTATCTCCGAAAACCACAATATTTAACTGATTATGTTAGTGAAATTCCGGCCCCAAGCCGGAGTTAAAGTGTGCAACATGTATGTATCACTTCTAAATACATAAACACAAATTTCAGCACAATCTATGTACACATCTGCCCTGAGAATGGACTGTGTAACCTGTGCGAAAAATAGGCTAAAGGGGGAAGAGCAAGTCGGCATAATAACCCAAAAATTATTCACGAAAAAGACACAATACTGTTTGTTCTTCATATTTATATATATTTTTTTAATAGTTGTAATATTTTTTTTATTTAAGAAAAATCAACGGCTCTAGGGCTTTTACATATTATTAAATTTTCTGTGATAAGGTGCATACAGTTATCAAAACAGCTTTAAAGGATAAGATAAACATTTTAAAAATAAGATAGACATGGGTATAACACGTGGTACCTAGGTGAAGAGGGGCATTTTGATAATATACAGTAAAGGAGAAATAAATAGTTTTTGGATTGCAGATGTCATAAAATACAACATAAGTTAATAATTGTTAAAAAAAAAGAAATACAAACATTCCCGGGTTACAAATAACCTGACAATATTTGAAAATCTCCTACTACCAACACAGTAAGCTGAAAATGTTACTTGAGTCGTGATGGAGGACTTAGCCAGCCGAGGAATCGAACACGGAACGCCTGGGTGGGACCCAAATGCGATGCCCACTCAACCACTGACCGGTCATAATTGTCATAATTGTCATATTGTTATATTGGTAATAATGTGGATTCTTTTCATATTTTATAAATGCAAGATACATAACCATGTAGATTTAAATACATAAACACATACAACCGCTTCGCACAGCACTAAAATGAATATTCAAAACAATTATACTTAAAGCACTTACACAATGGTCAGAACTTCTGAGAAATCTAATTCAGATAAATGTTTTATACTGCTACCACGCAACATTGTAGATTTATAAAAACAATGTTAGGTTATAACACTATCACGGAAAGTACAAATGAGTTCAATAATATATTATAATTGCGAGGGTACCAAGATATAAGTCATTAAAGTAAGTTAGTTATTATATTTATAAAAATAAATACGAAAAGATTGTTGGTAAGTTTGTTTATAATTAGCAACCTTTATTGTGAATATCGTCGCAGGAAAGCAATACTGCTGTAACCGCCACAAATAATAAAAATACTTTTTAGGATTTTGAGGTGTGTATAGTACATCAGTTAATAAACGTATTGTTGACAAAACATATATAGTGGGTATTTTGCAGATCATAGCTCAATAATTTTACGATAAAAGGTGCAAACGCTGGAAATTTATAGTTTTATTAAAAATATTCGAATAAGCTGAATTTAAGTTTGGACAGTTTGGACACTGATTGATGACGATAAACATCGGTTGAACTATATTTATTTCCCAACCTATGAAGCCTTTGGATAGAAGAGTTTTTGAAATAATTATTATCAGACTTGGTAACAAAATACAGCGCAATTAACCGGTTGTCACGGGTAGGTAGGTACTCGCAAATTTAAGGAGACATGTATTGTACATATATTTAATAAGGAGACATGTATTGTATTCGTATAGTTTTCTTAATAGTTTTGTTTCATATATAATTTTTTCGTTGATGTTCTGGGCTTTGGATAGGAGAGTTTTTGAAATAATTATTATCAGACTTGGTAACAAAATACAGCGCATTTAACCGGTTGTCACGGGTAGGTACTCGCAAATTTATTAGGCTGGTTAGATAAACGGCTTCCAGTCATTGTATTATTTACAGGATCACATTTTTGGCTTTTTTATTTACACATATTCTCAACTTCTATTTTCTATTCTTTGCTGTTTTACATAGTCATCAGAACTGTTTTTGGTTTTGGGACACATTTTTATATCTTACATATTTTTTCAACTTGAAATATACTTCACTTATTACATGCATTTACTGTGTTCCTCATCTTCATCTAAAGCTATTTACATATATTTTTAATTAATAGAATAAGCATTCAGTATTATATTTCTTATTCATTCCAATATTGTATTACTTAAACAGGATTTCATTTCACCCTTTTTTTAGTATACGTTTAGTTAACTACTAATTACTATCCTTTGCTGTTTTACACGCTCGTGGCTCTTTATTATTTACGCAATTCTATTTTCTCATGTTGTAGTTTATGCCTTATACTATTTTATGTTATGTTAAAGCCGAAAGGCGTTAATGTTACAAATAAATAGATTATCACTATGTCACTTTTATGAACATGATTATTATCAAAATTTTATGTAGATAAAAGACCAAATAGTTTCGAATACCCAACGGCTATTAGAGCCTAAAACTTCAGAACCCTTTTAGCTTCGTTAATGAAGGCTTACCTTTACGGGGTTGCAGTGGAAATACTTCTATAAATCGGTTTAGTTTTGATTGATAGTTTCGGTAAGGTCGTTAGCGAACCCTTTTCAAAATTGTGACAAAAATCGTGAACAGTTTACGAGTACCAACCTCGCCTAATAGGAAACCCATTTTGTAGAAAAGAACGCCAAATCGATTATAATGTAAAAAAGGTTTTTTAGTTTTAAAGGTTATTACATGAACTAAGATGATAATACATGATGTAAATGCAAATGGTAAAACAAGTCTGATGCCCGAGAAAGACATAGCACGATCAAGTAAAACGGGTCTTATAACTGAGTCGGATTATGTCAAGAGTCAGAATGACAAAAGGGCATGTTTGAGACCATGTATCAATGTGGCTTATGCAAGGAATGTATACGTATATGAATGTCCGCCCTCTCTGCCTACCCTGCGGAGAATAATGATTGGTTAACTCAACGAGATAATCACGTTTTTCCACTCCGCTTTATAAATACATGTTTTTTCGCAGAAGTGTACATCTAATTTGAATTTTGGAGTCGGATGCGGGTACCGCTACCCCGGGAACCATGTATTGGATAACCATTACCCCTGCCATAGCAAAAACAAAAACATAACAAAACTTCAAATAATATGTTATCTTTACAAAAAAGACGCACATTGTCAGATCTGATGTTTCTACATAACCTGCTCAATAATAAAATAGATAGTCCCGAATTGCTATATGTCATTGGTTTAAATGTTCCAATGAGGCGTACCAGGCACACTTCACTTTTTCACATAGGATCCAATAATACTAATGCAGCAAAAAACTCACCAATCTCTCGCGCAATCACATCTTATACACACTATGAAAAATTATTACACTTAGACATTTTCCACAACTCCTTGCAAACATACAAAACTAATTTACTAAATTTGTTGGCGTGATACAATTTATTTTAAAACTTCTTATTTACACTTATATTTTCATTAAACTTTAATTACTATTCATGAGCACATAATTCTTGCACTAAAAACCCTTATCTTTTCATTAAACTAATTACTATTTGTGAGCATGTAATTCTTGTTCTAAAAATATATCTCTTTTATCTTTATACACAATCTTCCTTTATATTATTCTTCTCATTCTTTCATTAGTTACGTTTTAAGAACTGTTCTAATCCCAGGCGAATTATCCCAGATATTCTACGGACTTACGTAATAGGTACTATATCATGTAATAACTTCATCTCATATTCCTTATAACTTGTAAACTTATATACTGTGTATGTCCTAATAAACAAATAAACAAATAGTACACCCCAAGAGGTTCGCTACGTTTGTTGATTTAGCAGAGGTTTGTCTAGGTCTTGGCGGCGAATGTGTTTGCCCACCGACAGGATGGCGGGCCTGATCGGGAGAGACTGGTTGAGGGAGACCTAACCTAGACCTCTCTCTCGACACATCGCCTTGAACCGCAGTGATAATGATGGATTCGTACGTCCGTCACTCTTGGACACATTCACCCCCAGATTCTTACCAACCCCTCATACCTTTTTCCTTCCCAGAACTACCCTCTCCTTTCTTTCCCTAATAAGACCATTAAATATGTATGTTAAAAAATATTTGCAATAGTGTCAAAATCCAGAGAAGAAATTGGACAATACGTTTGTATGGACAAAACGTCTCCCGGTTTCCTCTCAATTAAAAATGCTAATTAAACCAATCGCCAAACAAGCAACATAATTATTTTACAATAACAGGGACATACTCGTGGAAATATAATACATTATAATTTGTCGCATTTTTTATTATTATATCAGGTCAACCGATCACGTTACCCGTAACGGCCATTTGATATTCTCAGCCTTACCTACCTCGCCATCACATTACAAGGTGCATTCCTAGACCCATAGAAGATAGAGAGGGCATTTACACGTTTTGTGCAGAAATATTTAATCCCTCAGGCCTCGAGCTTACTTTGCCGGAAGATCAAAATATTAGCGCTTTGCAATAAAATACAAATTAATGGCATATTTCTGAACGCATCCGAAAACTAAAAACTGTTTTTGTAAGGGGTTGAAATACGCTTTCAAATTTTTAAATTTAAATAATTTTTTTAAATATAATTTTTTTTTAATGCAAACTTAATAAAGTTTTGGAAATGCCTCACCTTATGTTTTTTCTAACTAAAATTACTGATAACGAAAAAATAAAAACGCACACATATTTTATTAGACAAATATATTATAAACGTTATCGTCGACACAAGTTTTAGTCGTTTCATGTAAAAATAATTAATAAAAAGTTGCCAAAATTTCAAAAAAATTTTTACACTGCAGTCGGAAATTTTGGTAAAGGTGTACAATAAATTATTTTGTGGTTGTCTTTAGTAATTGATTAAAAATCGTGTTTTATTCTCTTTCTAAGATCTTTTAGATTATATTTCTGACCATGGTAGTAAGGGAGACACAACGATTTCTATGAGACCTATATGAGTTGTTCCGAAAAGCGAACAAATTAGCCAGAGAGGTTTAGTATTAGTCGTTTTGTTTACTTGCATATTTATATGGACGGACTCCCTAGAGTCTAGAGGACAGGTCCAATGAAAGCTTCCACTTTATTAAAATAATAAACTTCAAATGTGTTCAGGAGCACTTGGTTTTGCTGCTGAATTTATAATAATCCGTGTGGATAGACATAATGTCGTGAAAAACAGTCTCCAGTCGTTCGCTAGATTGCTCGAAGATCGTGAAAATAAAATTTCGTGTTGCCGGGTCAATAATAAGTACAAAAATTCCAAGAAACATATTATTTTGATTCTGTGTTTTAATTTATAAATACAATATTTATTATAATGATCATCTCAATCATTTAAAATAATTAATTTTACTTTATTAACTAATTAATTGCCTTGTCCCATCGCTTATTGTTATATTTTTGTACATAGGTAAGTAAGTAAGTATTTATCTATTCTTATGTCTTAATTTTCAGTATCTAAACTTACTCTGTATCTTGATGAAGAAACCTTTGGTTTTGAAACGTGTTGTTTATGTGTTTGGTTAGGCATCATAATATGTTTTAGTTTTTTTTAATCTCGATTATAAATTAAAACTAGTTATATAACAAAGTGGTAGTTTAGCGGTCTCCACGTGCATTCAGGGATACTAAAATATATTGGGCCCGTTTGAACTAAGAATTTAATAGACCACCACATACCACAGATGTTTTATTAAAAAGTGATTTTTTTCATTAAATTAAAATGAAGTCACAAAGAAAAATACGATTATTGAAGAAATGTAAAAGAATTGGAGGAAAATCCAATGAACTTTGGTGTAATATTCCTACATCGCCGACGCTAAATGATTGATTGCCAAAACGAGTGTTATTTGCCGTAGGAAATGGAAGGGATGCACGCACCACGTACCTAAATGAAGGTGGGAGATTCTAAAGAAAGATGTGTGGATTTTTAAAAATAGAAATGATCAATCAAAAGAACAAAAGGATCGGGAGAGACCGGTTGAGGAACTCTTTCACCGCTCCTGCGATTATTTTTTTTACTTACATAAATTGGGGATTTTTCGACCACCATGCTAGACACATGCCCGTGTTATGGTGGTCGATTCTCTCAACCCATCGCCTTGCTCACCAATGGGAAGAATGATTCATGTCCGTCACTCCTGAACACACGACCCTCGGATTCCTGATCTCCCCTCAAAAGTTCCTCATCTCGTGCTCATGGAATATTCCCGGATTACGAATAACCCAAAAAAGTTTGAAAATCTCCTGCTACCACCAAATTAATGAAAAAATGTTGCTTGTGTCGTGATGGAGGACTTAGCCAGCCGAAGAATCGAACACGCGACACCCGGGTGGGACCCAAACGCGATGCGCACTCATGCAGCCACTGACCGGTTGTTGACTGATTTGTGTTATTTCACAATTAATTCGTTTAAAATAATATATGTATAGCTATTATATTTCCGTCACGTTCCAGAGTGGAAAATACACTCAATATCGCCCTGGTGTAAGACCAACACTCAGAATGGAACGTTTCCTTAAATAGCTTTAGCGGTAATTGGTGACCAGATCTGAATAGCCAGGTACTTCCCCACCTTTTTCTTCCCCATATCCTTCCTCTCTCTACTACCTTCAGCCTCACAAAATACCCCAATTGGTGAGACTATAGTCTCACTGGTTCCAGACGGGAGCAGCTGGAACTCCTGTGAGGTAATTCACACTATTAAAAAAAGTAAGTGATTTGTTTAGTAACGCTCGATTCGACTGTTAGTCGAAGAGTTGCGTTGGGAAGAGCGCATTTGTGCATTTGAGGGGTATTGAACATAAATTTCGGCTCAACCGTCGATCAGTAGTATTGGGAAAACGGCCGTATTAAATACGCCAAAAACTCAAACAAAATAATAGATACCATTGGCTTGAGGAATCTATAATCTTAATAATATAGCTATGCTGTAGTAATCAACCAACTGGCTTTTCTATTTAATCTATATAATATGTGTCTACAATACTTGTTCAACTTGATTCTTTTTTAAGAGTACCGACTAATTGTAAATGTGAATTCTTAGAATTAGTTACGGAATATGTGTATCTTGTAGTTACCGTAGATTGTTTTTTTAAATGGGACAAACATATTAAAAAAAAAACTGTAAATGACCCTGAAATTGCTGGCAGAATGTACACATTATTTTTTTTCCTATCAATTGAAACACTAAAAATAATGTTTATGTCACTGGCAGAATCTACTATAAAATATGGATTAACAATATGGGGAAATACTACTATAACCAATCTGAAACAAGTCCAAGTTGTACAAAACGCAATTGTAACATTATAAGTCGTCCCTAATATTTTCAAACAGATATATAATATACTATTGCTGTTTCAGAGTGCCAAAATTTTACCTGTTAAGGCAATATGAATGCACAAAATTATAATTCAGCATATATTTACCCAGCAGCATAAAGAGAAATTAGAACATAAATACAGCACTAGATTCGCCCGCAACGACGGGTTAATAGTTCAGAAATTTAATAATAAGTACGGACCGAGAACGTTTGAATACATCACACCGAAGATATTTAATTTATTACCTGACAATATAAAGCAATTTAATTCTATGAATAAGGTTAAATATATGGTGAAAAATTGGCTATCGGAAAAAAAACTTTTTAAATGTACATGTAACTAAAGTATAAGCACCTGTTGACAAGCCAATTCAATTGGCTTAGCAGGACTTGTTTGTTGATACGTATTAACTATTCTTTCAATAAAAGATAATAAATATAAAATTACCAAGCAAAAAAAAACTTATAAGCAGACGTAGACGTAAGTCTGTTCCAGACATTCTTCCAAACGTAAATACATTTGTTAAAAAAATCCAAGAAATCGCCACGTCGAATATTCGCTAGAACCATTTGCTACAAATGGGCCTCTCTCTATTCGGAGGTATTTTGAAAATTTTATACCAGCAGAACACGAAAGCAAGGGTAAAATTTTTCTATCAAAGAAAAATTCCTGTCACTTTCCTTCAAGCCTGTTATCAAAACACCTTTTTATTATCCTGCGCTCCCGGGCTAACAATGCAAGAAGGTAGAGTAATAGGATCACAGTAAAAAGTTTTTATGTGCCGGGATCAACATAAAGAAACCTAGTGAAGCCGAGGAAAAATAATATTAAATTATGTCTAAGACAAAACAGTTGGTATTGTCAGTGTTTGGAAATAATCTGGTTGAGTTCAGATTGTTATTTTAATTTCAATCAAGAGGCAAAATTAATGTACTTAGTAATTGAAAATATATATTTAAAAAAAGATATTTCTGAGAAAACTGGGCAATCTAACAGTAATAGAATTTTATTTGGAATTTCCTGTAAATATATTATGACAGTATTAATGCACAACTAACGACGATTCTATGTACATGTTTTAGTTTTGACGAATAATTCCATTAAGTTTTTAGATTTTCATGGCCAAAAGCATTTTCGTTGTTAGTTTTTGGGGTGTTATGCCATGTTGCGCTACCTCCTTCTATAGCCGACGTTTCGACAGCGTTGCAGTGTCCATCATCAGGGCAGATCCGGTAGATACGACGATGTGCACACATGTGCACACATCGTGGCTATATAAGGAGGTAGCGCAACACGGCATCATAACACCCCAAAAACTAACAACGAAAAAAATATATATTGGCAATTGAGTCTTGATAATTTCTAACTTATGTCTATATTTTCCTATAAAACGCGTTTAAAAAAATATTGACTTTTAAAATACAGGAATATCTCCTTTAATTTAAAGAAAATAGACATTTTTCAAATCCCTTTAGGCCATTATGACTAACTTGAAATTTTGTACGCCAATATTATTTTAGTTTAGATATTAAAAACAAAATAATAAACGTGAGAGAAAATTTGACGGTGTGGTGATTGATTTTCTTACAAGGATTCAATTTGATGAGTTTAGTTGCTTTTACATCATTTCCTACCAACTTCTGGCAAGAATCCAAGTTCCGTAACGACTTTATGAACATGATACGCGGGAGTTGTACCATACGAGCAAATGAGGACCAACATGTACAATGTACACACCAAACATAATGCAGAGGATAAACAAGATATGCGAACAAGTACACGTACATAATATATTACATAGTTTTATAATATGAGAGTATGTGCTCCGTAACATATTTTACGTTTATTCTTGCCAACATATAAACACAAGAGATTTTTCTTTAAAAAACGTAAGAATTTCTGACAGTTTGAGATAAATTTTCCACCGCAAAACAAAGTGGAAGACAATTATTAATGAGAGTCACGATGGAAGCCTTAATAAAGACCAACGTGTGCCAAGAAGTACACTGATGACGAGGGTGTGATTGCGTCGGAAAATAAATAATGCTTTCATCTTACCGGCGTTTGCGCTTGGCATTGAATATCTCCTTTTGATCCAGTTGGTGAATAAAATTACAAAGTACTTAGGAGAATACTCAAATACCTACAATTTACTTTTTTTGAGTGTTAGTTTCATTTCTTTATTATATACAGTGAAAAGGGCCCATCCAAATTCCACAAAGCTAAATACGGGTAGAAGAATACTGTGGACTGGAACGGGTATATTTTGAATGAAATGAAATCGATTTTGAGATATTAGTTTAAAATGCTGGTACGAGGAACAATCAATCTTTCTTATGTTGCAAGGATCACAAGAACATCTTTCGATGAAATTTGAATTCTCGGCCGCCGGCTAATTAAGTCCGTGACATTTTTGGTTTCCAATGCAGCAACAAGGAAACTTTAAAATAAATTTAACATAACGCCTGAGTATATAATTGTATACTATATTTATTATATTATAATTTTACATAATATTCAAAATTCAATTTTCTCGAATTTTTCAATTTGTTATCTAATTCAATGCTTTATTGGCTCAAGAAGATGGGGTAAAATTAAAAAAAAAAAACTTGTAGTACTTACGAATTAAGACCTGGCTTTCCGAAATTCTTCCTTTTTTATAAAAGTTTTTTTGTTTTTAAAAAAATATTTGTTATTTATAAGATAATATCTATACATTTGCTGAGCCGAAACGGTAATTAAATGAAATTCCCTCGATAGAAAAAAATCGTAAAGTATGCTCCGAAAATTATTAAAATCACATTTTAATAATAATACTTGGCTAATTTATTTAGCGCCGTTTTTGTGAGAAATCACCTCAAGGGCGCTGTAAATTTGTTTTGTTATTTTACAAACTATATACTATATGAATGATAAAATTCGCAGTGTTTCTTTAAATACCTTTTAAAGACATTTCCCACGAGATTTTAAACGAGTCGTGTTTTATTAAACATTCTCAAAATTTTCGCTTAAATACTAGCGTTTTTTAATATTAGCGCGCTCTCTCTAACATTCGTAATACGAATAATGCGAATGTAATATAATATGTAATACGAGTATTATTTCCCCTTGTTCTTCTCTTTGAGTGCTTACTAAACGTGTATTACAATCATTCGATTCGATACAAATAAGTTAGTTGTGTGTATGAACAACGAAAAAAATTCCATCCACTGCATTGTAGCATATAAAGCTTTGTTCCAAAGTTCCAAGGATTACCAAATAATGAGCAGTGAATGGCGCAAAGTTCTGAACTGATTTCAGCCGAAATCCCATCAGATTATAGCGATGCTACAATGTGCACTGATAAACAAAGGCTGTTAGATTATGCAACACACGGAAATTTTGCATTATTACGAAAATTATTTCAATTATATTACTCATTATGATTAATGAGGATAAAATATGTTATGTAAATCTCATTGGTTTTCAGAATGAACCCGTAGATATTTATTATGTTTCGAAACCTGAAAACTTTTCTTTATTATTTGGGTAAAGTGGAATTACGTTTTGTTAACAAATCATTTCATATTTTGAGCGTAAATTGAGAGTTATTCATTCTCGAATACTTTCTCTTTCCCAGTTTTCTACCCGCGCATCTTCAAGGAAAAATTTCTGGCAGGTCTGAAATACGTTCAGCTGACCCCGTGTGAATACTCGTATTCATTTTATTGAAAGTTTTAACTAGCGGTCGTGGGAAAAATTATTGTTTTAGTTTTATACTGTTTTACTATTATTGAATTGTGTCATACTTGCAAATTGAATGTACCTACCTGCCCCAAATAAAGACTAATTGTGTTTACCATAAAATAACTTTGCATTTTCTTTAATCACCGCCGCTACGGTTTAATTTATTTTTTGGTAAATGCCGCACAAAATTTCCAGCTGAACGAAGCCAATGGAGCAGTCCCTTTAGTTTGGGGAATTGGAAGTTGTAGCCAGAATTGGAGATGGGCAATGGAAGGTTAGCACCCCATATTCATTTTTTATACGTAGATAGGTACATTCGCAGAGGTCTTAACATTTTACCTTTGGTCGGGAGACTGCGGGTTCAAATCCCGATTATAGAAAAACTCGCTGCGTTAAAAAATTTCACTATCGATTGTTATTATTTTTTTGTTATATATTAATACCACACAAGAGTCCCAATTGCTCCCGTCTGAAGCCAGTGAGACTATGCCATCCCCAATTAGAGTATGTTGTGAGGCTGAGGGTAGTGGAGAGGGGAAGGAGATAGGGAAGACGAAGGTGGTGAAGTACCTGGTTATTCAGATCTGGTCACCAAACACGGCTAAAGCCATTTCAAGCAACGTTTCAATTCTGAATGGTGGTCGATACTGAGAGTATCTTCCACTCTGGAAACTGCCGCAAATATACTATATACTATTTTAAATGAATAAATTGTGAAATAACACAAATTAATCAAGTAAAATTTATTTGCCACGCCGGGATTCGATCCCGAGACCTTCGGTGTGCGAGTCAAGCGCCTTACCGCTGCAATACGCCGGCTAAAAATCTCCCTAAGTTATAAAAAAAGTCAACTTCTTGTTTATTTATTAAAATACTTACGGATATTATTGGCAAGTCTGGGTATTGATTGTGGTGTATAATTTCTGTCAGTTTTAAGACCCGGCTTTCGGAATTTCTTCCGATGTATAACGTATTTTCCTTGAACACTTTATATTTTTTAGTTCTTTAAAAAATATGTTATTTTAGAAGATAATATCTGCACATTTGCTGAGCCGAAACGGTAATTATAAGAAATATCTCGATAGAAAGAAATAATGCAGTATGTTCCGAAAATGATTTAAAACACACTATGGTCTGTTATTTTACATGTTATAGGTATGAAAAAATCACAGTGTATCTTCAAATGCTACTTTAGACATTGTCCGAGAGATTTTTGCTCTGTTTTAAATATGTCGTGTTTTATTAAATATTTTCACAACTTTTGCAATTTTTTTTTAATATGAGCGCGCTCCCTCTAATATTTATATTTACATATCTCCCTTTCAAACCATATCTTCTTTTTGAATGATCGCTACGGAGCCCTATAGCCCAGTCAACGAAGGGAAAAAACACCCACTGACGGAACTAATTCCCCGGAAGAGTTTTTCACATCATTTTTTCAGAATTTTTCATATAAATTAGCCACAAAAAAAAAAAAAAAATATGATTTCATATAGCGGTTAAGATGATATTAAGGTACTCAGAAAGTTTTCGCAAAATATATTCGAGAGGGGGTGGGGAGTGGGAAGGGAAGCAAAAGGGGGGGAAATCGAGGATTTTTGTTAAAACACATGTCTAAGGGTGTTCTATCATTTATGAAAAATTCAGCTTCCAGGGAATTAGTTCCGATATGAAACCTTCATTGACTGGGATATTAATGGGATATATATATTCGATTTGGGAGGCGGGAATGGGTACCGCTGCCCCGGGAACCTTTATTGGATAACCAACACCTCTGCCATAGGTCACCCCAAGTGGTTCGCTACGTTTGGTGATTTAGCAGGGGTGCCCGGGTTTATGGGGTGAGGTTTGTCAATGCCTTGGAGGCGGATGACCAGGGCACACTGAACCCCGGATTCCTACCCACCCCTTAAACCCTCTTCCTTCCCAGAATTCTCCTATCCTTCCTTTCCTTAAAAAAACCCTCCCCACAGCATCTCCAAATATGACATAGGCCTTGATGGAAATTATTTTCCTCAGGGCCTCCCGTGTGGAGTTCATGAAAAAAAAATATCTATACAAAACTGGCCAGCTAAATAAATAAGTAATATGAAACGAAGCCCGTAAATGGAATGATATCCGGAATCTCACAATTAAGTACAGTGCACCTAATCGTTGTAAGCAGTTATCGTCTATCCCGAGAACAACGATTATTCGTTTACTGACATCCATGCGGTTAAAAAAAACTGTTAGCCAAGAAAAGTATTTCTGCAAACAATACAAGATAATAATATTCAACAAAAAAGTTACATTTTATTAAAAAATGTTCATAGAATGTGTTATAATAATACAGCAATGTTTTCAGTAATGGCTCCCTATCGCATTTTCGTAGCCATTTTGTAATATCTTATGCACTCATCGCTCTAGCATTAACTTTATGGAATGATTACTTTCCTGAGATTGGATCATCAATCCACCTGCCCTCTACCCTCTGACCTTCCCCTTTCTCCTCTCCGCACCTCTTACCGTCCACCTACACTCACACCACCACTATCAGAACCTTCTGAGAATCCTTTTCTATCTTTCACCGTGTTTGGTTGGTAATATCATAAAATAAGTTAACTGCGTAGTTACGTACTTACAAGCATGGCAAAGGAAAACTTGGTCATTTATTAAAAAAATATTATTATTATGAACGATATTTATTTCCATGGTACAATTTTATTATTGCTGTACCTACTACCTGATTTGTACATGGTTAAATATATCCGTGTCAGAGAGGAGTAGAGAAAGTATTGATAAAGATTTTCCTCTTTTATTAAATGGTTTGGCATAATTATCTCAAAAGCCCTACAAATCTTTTTTTTTAGAAAGAAAATCAATCGAATTTTTTTAAAGAGAGACAATTTTTAGTTTGGGAGGCGGGAATGGGTACCGCCGCCCCGAGAACCTTTATTGGGTAACCAACACCTCTGCCATAGGTCACCCCAAGGGGTTCGCTACGTTTGGTGATTTACCAGGGGTGCCCGGGTTCATGGGGTGAGGTTTGTCTAGGTCTTGGAGGAGGATGACCAGCACACACTGAACCCCAGATTCTTACCCACCCCTTAAACCCTTTTCCTTCCCAGATCTCCCCTCTTTCTCGTTTCCTTAAAAACCCTCCACGCAGCATCCCCAAAGATAACATAGGCCCTGAGGCAAATTATTTTCCTCAGGGCCTCCTGTGAAGCCCTTGTAAAAAAAATCATTCCCATGTTACTGACAATATTTGAAAATCTCTTACTACCACCGCAGTAAGCGGAAAATGTTTCAGTGTCGTGATGGAGGATTTAGCCAGCCGAGGAAACGAACACGCGACGCCCGGATGGGACCCAAACGCGATGCCAGCTCAGCCGCTGACTGGTTTATAAAGAATATGCGTTCGACGTAATACTAGTTGGGCTTACATCATTATTTCTATCATGAGCTATTGAACTTTGAAATATATTTTTATCGATATAAATATCTAAATATAAGACGTAATATTGATTGTTTCGTATTAGTCAAATATTTTACGAGCATATGGAAGAAAAGTTTAACCGTCATAAAGTTATTTATATAAATAAACCATAATGCTAGTGACAGACTCGACTATAAAAGCAGCAGCGTTATTTGGCTTTGCGTATTTCGGCATACCACTTGCCGTGCATTTCCAATGGGAGCGAAATGCTGTACATTCCCAATGGGAATGTATGGCAAGCGATACGCCGAAATAGGCCAAACCAAATAACCCAGGCGCTTTTATAGCTAATTCTGGCGGCCCCATAAATCTATCTATTTGATATAAAATATACGTAAACTTTTCATCTTATGAATTGTTTTCTTGTTTATGGTTTTAAATATTCATTTATTGGCTAATTTTTTCATAACCATTCATGGCGTAGTGTGTTTGTCACCTAGTAATAAAAATAGTTATTGTAATTTGCAAAGTTCTATTGAAAACAATGATTGGAAAAAGAAACAGTTTGTAAAAAACTTTTCGTTAATATAATGGACACCCACTTCTTATCTATCAGAACCAGAACAATTATCTTTTGAGTGGATTGCTAATAAACAAGTATAATGAAGAGATGGGATATTTTTCGATAAAGCATCAAATTTATTTCTTTTTTATCTTTTATCAGGCGTGCATATATTTACAAAATTTAATGCCGAAATCTGATGTTCCTAGTTCCTATCAGGATTTATTGACATTATGCCCACTACTTAAATAGAGCTTTTACCAAAAAAATATATTGAATGTTTGTTGACAACATGGCAACCATGACCACGATAAACATTGGGTACGTTTTTAGATTTTCACGCATTCTGTCGGATCTGCCGGATCTGCCTTGATGATGGACACTGCAACGCTGTCCGAAAAGTCGGCTAAAGAAGGAGGTAGCGCAACACAGCATAACACCCCAAAAATAAATAACGAAAATGATGAATATTGGTTATGGAGACATTCTACAACAACACATACACATTATGTGGACGGTTAGGTCAATGCCGATGTTTTTGCTTTCCGTGACCGATAGAAAACAAAAAACGTTGTGTCCCTACGCCATGTTTGAGGTATTGTTTGTACCTACTAACGGTCGCAGGAAACGGGCCTTTACAAAAAACGCAATAATGATCTACATTACCTATTACAAAATTTACTTTTTACTTTTTAGTCTTCAACTCAAGTGTTCTAAAATTAGGAAAAGACACGAGTAGGTATATCGTATATCGCATTATGTGGGTTTTAAGGTTTCAGAAACTTTCACTATTAAACTGAGGACTTTATCGATAAATCAAGCAATAAAGATTTTAGTGAAAGAAGCTGAACAACAGAGAAGTTAGAAGTTAACTGTAGAAATTCAAACCGTCCATTGGTTTGAACTTTTATTGTTTGCAGCTTTGCACCACGATTGACCTGGGATTTCTGTTTGTTTGCACTCGCCTCATATGATCCTCTATTAATAGGTACCTAATGTTCTTTAGTTTCGCCTCGTATGATGCCGCCCAATGACTTGTCATAAGTTATCAAATTTTCAAGGTTTTTTTCATTCGACGAATTTAGAAAACAATCTTAATTATATTTATTATAATGTTTATTATTATTTATAATAATTTAAGATGAATGTGTTTTTTGGGGCATCGCTATTCATATTAGTAAATTAATTCTGCCGCTTCGAGTTTTTCTGTTTTTAAAACTTAATGAAAAATTTTAAGTTTCACACAAACATTATATCCATCTTGTTTATTTTATAGAGGAATCGATGTGACATTACACCAAAGCTTATAGTGAAAATGAAATTGATCAAGAAATTAAAAGAAATAGTTGCTCTGAAACTTCATGAAATCATAGCTCGACATTCAAGAATTTTGATAATTTAGAACAGATTTATAATTTTAATAACTCATCAATAGAATCAAATTTCATGATTTTCAAACAGCAGTCAAGTATTCGAAACAATTTGCGTTCAGGGACAGATAGGAGCGGTGAAGCAGGACACGGGATACAGGACACAGGACGCAGGACGTTGACCCAACAGCCAACAGGCACAAAGCACCAGCCCACAGCAACACACAGGACAATATGTCCTTATTTGTAGGAACAAGGACTCGCTTGTGGGAACGTTAAACACAACCAGATGGGTTTAATGAGGATGTTATTCTAGGGTTACCACCGGAAAAATGGATTTTACGAATGTTAACTGCAAAATGTTGATACTTACATATTTGATAGTACCTAGTGATTAGGTACTAGATAGGTGTGGGTACCTATTACCTATGTAATCATACCACGTTGTGAAAATTTCCGACTGAAAAAAGTGCTATGAATTTCACACAACTTCATTTTCAAAGAGCTTAAGTCAAAAACATGCTTTTTAGTTTTTCGAAACAGTTCATAAGAATGAACGTCATAGAACATAAGATTTGGCCTTTTTTGAGTTAAATGAACATTTCGTTGCTATGTCGCTCAAAATAAACAAGAACAAGTAGTTCGCTACATTTGGTGATTTAGCAGAGGGTACCCAGGTTGTATATTTCCAAAACCTGTACCGTTTCAGTCGCAGTACCCACAATTTACATTTTCAATATCAAAATTTAAATAATTTCAGAAATAAAATTATTTATTTCTAAAATAGGTACCTACACACTGGAATTATTATTTTATCTAGATTTTAGAACGATCCAACCCACCACGGTGTGGTATTGGGATTGGTCTGCACCTCAGAGGGAGTAATGAATACGTCTGCCACTTGACGACCATTCCTACCCACTTCTCGTACTTTTTCCTTCCTCGTACGTTTTCCTTCCTCATACTTTTTCCTTTCCATAAAAAGATCTTCCACAAAGCATCCCCAAAGTTGACCGGAGGGATTTTTTTTCTCAGTGTTTCCCATGTGAAGTTAATGTAAAAAAAATATATGAACGTGTGAAACATTGCGTTGAACTGAAAAAAAAGTACGGAGAAAGTTCCAATTTCATGATGCCAGAAATCATCCTCAGATTTTTACTTTTTCAGACATTAGAAAAACAAACAAGTTCAAAAATATTTATATTTGTAAACAGGCAACCCTAGTAAAGTAAGTTAGGAGTTTATGAATGCGATTGGCAAACGGTATACGAAATCCTTGAATAACCAAACGGTTGAGGGGGATAATCAAGTTATGGGTTTTCTTATTTTATTTTTAAAGAATTCAGAAAACCAACTTACATAAAACGAAATCTTCGTCTTTTTGGAATCTATTCCCGCGGTATTCTAAAACACGTTGTCATTAGTTTTGGTTTGGTTTTATGTTTGAGTTCAACGAATTATACAGAAAATTCTATGGAATAATGGCAGCAGGTTCAATCTTCATAGATCGCTTTACCACAAAATAATATTATAAAAGGGAGGATAGTCAAACAGATCTGTCTCTAATCTGGTTTAATATCAATATATGGATCCGTTGCCTGGAGCCTTCGGTGTACGTTAGATAAAATCACAAAAAATGGCACAATTCATTAAATCCACACAAGAGGCCCACAAAATCCACACAGGAGGAAAATAATTTCCCTCAGGGCCTATGTCATCTTTGAGGATGCTGTGTGGAGAGTCTTTTTTATGAGATGAAGGAGTGAACATCAAGACTCGTGTTGTAGGAAGGAGAAAATACAGAGGCCGGCAAATCGTTTCACATTCGAGCTGTCAAACTCAAGAACGAGTCGTAGAAGCGACCCGTTCACATGTGTCAAATGTCAACCGTGTACTTTATGTTGAGCACACGTTTGGTGTTTCCGACTACGCACCGGAGCCGATGACGCTAGTTCCTCGGAGCATCTTCCACTAAAATACCGGTAGAACACGGACAGCATTCCTACCTGAGGATTATGCTCTAAGGATTGCAATCCGTTTGTTAGCATGGAGAATCAATCAAACGGACCGCCTATTTCTGCACAGAATCGAGGGTTTTCAGGTATTTTGGGGCTCCAGACCAGAGGTTCTAACGTGGAGCGTAATTGCGATTTGTAAAGAGTTAGCAGTTGTATACTATTAAAGTAATATTGTCAATAACTTCATGATTCCCGTCAATGTTGGGAATCAGCGTAAACTCCTCTACACTCATTCCAAGGTAGTGGTAGAGTTAAGCAGCAGTGTTGCCAACTTGATTTTTAAAAAAAAGCCAGACGAAAAGAAGCTAAAAAACAGCAAAAATGTTGCACATCCTAAGTTGGGACCGAAATATCACCATCCTGGGGGTGGCTAGAGAAATTCGGTTCCACGACGACTCAACAAAATGGCATTTCAACACCCCTTTGAAAAGTAATTAAGATTTATTATTTTTTTATAATAAATAATAACCCATATGGGATCGTCCATTAATCAAGTGAGGCTCGTAAGGGGGGGGGGGGGGTTCGGAAAAAAATGACGAAATATCACATGGAGGGGGGGATATAATGAGATACCACGTGTATCTATTTTTCGTTGAACGCATGATTTCTAAACCAAATGCCAGTTAAAAACAACCTCCAATCTTAACGTGTCTCTTGAAATTTTTATCACGATGTTTAATTTTCCAAAATTTAATCAGATTATACCTGTATTTAAAGATAATATTCTCAAAATTTCAATGCACTTTGTACTAAAAAAATACACGTGATTTTGGGTAGTGGGGTAGTCTAAAACTCACCACATATCACTAGGGGGGGGGGGGGGTTAAAAAGTTTCTAAAAACATCACGTGGTTAATGGGCCACCCCTAACCTAACCTAACGTATTCTATTTAACATTTTTTCATCACTTTTAATGACTTCAAAGGAAGTGTTGAATTTGCATGATTCTGAGTTGTTAGGTCACCATAAATTTGATGAATAAATAAACCAGTTCCTTCACATTTTCGTGAATCTTTAGGCGGCGAGCGGCTAGATAAATTCTGTGGTAAAAACAAGGTTTTCAATACGAAAATAACCGGTTTCTAAGGAAATAGCTTTTCCGTTTGTTATTTTCCGTTGATGACTTGTACAAAAACAGGAGCTAGAAATAAGCTAAACCACTTTTTATGGAGCTGACGGCCTCATTTTAGAGCTAAATCTGGCTCTAAAGGAACTGAGTTGACAACATTGAGTAAGCAGAAATAAGACAGTAGTGGTACACGTTCAGTTATATCAACCGTCTTAAGAAGACATGGAATGTACACATACATATAAATATATCAGACAGGATGCCGCAGTCCAAGAATTCAATTTGCCAAAAATGATCCCCGTCCTATGTAGGTTCCCGTGACGTCATCTGTAAGATCAATAGTACGTAGATACTGTTGGGTCAATCATTTCATTACGGATGAAGCCAACGAACAATAGATGATTTATGGACGTATTTATGCCGTGGGGTGAGCTTACCGCTAAGTGATTATCATAACAAACATTATGCCTATGCTGATTATATGTTGTGGGTACACAGTGCCGGATCCACGAAATATGGTGCCCTTGCAGTAAGTACTGATGCCCCCCCACCCGCATTTTTTAATTAAGATTAATTCTTACTGAAAAAATTTTATATCCACCTGTGTTTTGTACCAAAAAAATTTCAGCTCGTGTAGCCCCCTAGTTCTGGATGCGACGGGGATTCCCCTGGCAGCGACATCACGCAAACTATGCATGCGTTCAAAATCGACTTAGGATACGTTCATAAATCAACTTAGGATGTGTTCAAAAACCAAATGGGCTTTTTAAAATTAAATGAATAATCAATAGAACAACGTGCGCTGGATGAATTTATTTTCAATTAAAGATATAATTTACAATTTGGGAGGCAAATACGGGTACCTCCGCCCCAGGAACCATTTATTGGATAACCAACACCTCTGCCATTGTCTTTGGTGACTTAGCAGGGGTTCTCGGGTTCATGGGGTGAGGTTTGTCCAGGTCTTGGAAGCAGATGCGTCTGCCCACTTGCTGCTTGGCGGGCCGGATCGAGAGAGACTGATTGATGGAGGCCTTTTAACCTCTCCAGCCGGACTCTCTCGACCCATCACCTTTCACTGCAGTTGAGGGATAGGTTCATATATCCGTCGCTCCTGGACACACTGACTTCTAGATTCCAACCCACCCCTCATACCCTTTTTCTTTCCAGAACTTCATATCCTTCCCTTCATCATAAAGACCCTCTACACAGTATCCCCTAAGATGACACAACCCCTGAGGGAAATTATTTCCGCAGGTCCTCCTGTGTGGAGCTAATGTAAAAAATACATATATACACATATATAAATTACGACTTTGGCATCCCCTAAAGATGCCGCCTGGTTTGCCGCCCCCTAGATCCGGGGCTGCGGGTACAAAATAAATGTGGGATGTAGCTACCTAGTTGTAGGTAGCGTATTTCAATGACGTATTCCTATGTACGTGACTCGTTTTCACTGAGCAACTGTAGTTCATCTCCGTATTACGTTGAGTCTGTGCGTGTCACGTAACTCAGGACTTTTAAGAACTCAGGTTCTGCACCGGTTTATAATATATACCGTCCGCCAAAATTACATTTGTACAGACTATAATACCTATTATCGGTGATCAACAGTGCAAAACAGCCCTACTAAGGTACCTATACGTTATGCGGGGTCACCAGATATTGTCAAATCCCTTCCACTGTATGGAATTCTTGTCATTCTTCGAAACCCAGAAATAATATCTACCGTTTAAAATTAATCTTACGATCAAAGGCAATGAATGTATTGTCATCATTATACAAATTATATGTAATCAAAAATAGTAATTTTGGTTTGTGGTTGGTTTGGTTTGGTTATGTTTGTCTGTAACTCTGGTTCAATGAACTCGAATTTGCTATGAATTTTAGTGTCATTTTTAATATCGGAACGGATTACGTCAAGATTTCAGACAAGCGCTAACTAACTAGAAAATTATTTCAATAGGCCTCTTGCATCGCATTTTTTTACGTTCTTTTCCAAATTTTAGGCAAATATTCTAAGACATTTCGTATATTTTTTTTATCGTATTTTTGAAACCCTGGCGATTTTTTAAAAATTTCAATCCGAAAAATCAGACCATTTTTTGTAAACCGGAAAGACGGGACATAATTTTATGGGTGCGAAAAAACGATAGTTACATGGCCAAAATTTTTTTTTTTTAATAACGTTTTCCACACGATTGGCAATAAAATGTACGGGGTTTTCTTCGTAACATCTGTCGAAACACCTCCATCTTTATAAAATCGTCAAAACAAAGGATAAGTTCGCAGAGAACAAACAATAAATCTAGTGAATGTTAAATGTCAAATTCAAAAATTCGCCTGAAATCAAAGAGTTGCCATATAAAAAAAAAATCACTGTGGAATTATCGGAGACGGGACATTTTCATGTAGTGACGTTAAAAATAAAATAAAACTATATATACATTTCTAGAAAAATTTACTAACGTTTTCGTAATCTTAGTAAAAAAAAACTATCCACACGATTTCCAGTCGTTATCAAATCCATGCAAGTGGTCTATTGAGATTTTCAAAATTGAAACCGATTTGTCAATAATTCACAATATCCCGTGATTTTTCACAGATCTGCGCTAGCAAAATGGGACTGACCCGCTTGCGTTATACTCTCATGGCTTGGCCTATTTCAGCAGGTTGCTCGCCATACGTTCCCATTGGGAATGCAAAAAAACGCTAAAATAGGCTATGCCACGAGAAAATAGTGCGCATACAGCGTGGTCTGACTCAGGCATAACATATTATTATAAACATAAAATCATTGAAATTTGGGGATAACACATATTTTATGTAGTAGACCCATCGATCAATAAGTCTACGTCAATGAGTAGACCGTATAAACTATCAAGCCAACTTATATATTTGATGTGAATGACACGAATGCAGAGTATCAGTAGTAGATTAATTGCAAATGATTGGTTTATTTATTATAATATTGTTACCAAGTTTAAAAATTATTTTACATTTTATTCTACGAAGCACCGCACAATGAGGTGGTTTAAAGGCTACTAAGCACCGCACAAAGAGGACACCGATTTGTCTATCTCATTCTCTCGCAGGCTAAATCCTATAGACGTATTTGAGTTTGTCTCTTTTTAGTGTCGTTCGTTTCCGTTTCATCGAGTTTCAAATTACAACGGTGCTAAAGAAGATTTCACTTCAAAAATAGTAATATAATTTGTATTATGTAATATCGTTTATCAAAATCAAGTGTTATACATTTTTTTTTTGATGAACTGAAAATCTTGGCAAGTGAATTTTCGAAGATTGAAATCATTAGTAAAAAAATGTATTGTGAATGACGTTATTTTACTAGTATTTGCCTTTCTCTGAATCTCAAAAAAACATCTTGGCTCAAATCTCCATTAAAAAATATGCAATGTCGTTGGAAGTTTGGGATGTGTATTAGAAACGTCTCTAGTGATGACAAAGCGTGGGTTTCAGAATTTCGGTCTGGATATTATGCCGAGTTGTCGAAACAAACATTAACGTAACAACTGCAAACAGTTCATTATTAATGATATTGCGTCATAATTCAATACCAATATCACATAAAATGGTACTTGTTACATAGCAGATTTATATCCTTTGGTTAGATTAATTTGCTCTTTGATTTTTTCATATCAATTGAATAAAATTGGTTTTCAAGAATCTCAATATGGCCTACATTTTTATAGTTGATTTTTACTCTATGTAATGAAAATTTGTTGACTTTTTTTGACATCCCAATGTTTGGTTGAACTATTGCCTCCAAAATATTTAATAATTTCATCAAATCTATAGTATCAAATGCCTTTGAATTGTCTATGAACAGTACCAAAACATGTCTTTTGTTATTCAATTCGTTATTTATATAGTTAGAAAAATCCTGGAGTAACATTTCGGTACTTTTTTTTTTGAAACCAAATTGATTGGGATCTATTAATGAAAAGCAATCCAAGTATTTAGTCAGTTTTAATGATATGTATTTCTCGAGAATCTTTTCTATAGCGGGTTATATACTAATTGGTCTATAGTTTCCTACATCAGTATGTTTTCCACTTTTGTAAACAGGTCTGACAATACTAAACTTGAGTTCATCTGGTATTACTACTTGTGTTAAAATTGTGTTAATCAGATGAGTTAAGATAGGGCCTAAGATATCTATGTTTCGTTTAATGTTAAACATTCGAATATTGTCTACGCCGGGAGACTTTGAATTTTTGAGAAGTTTCACAATGTTCACTATGTCTGCGAGTGACGTTGTGATTTTAGGGGGATGATATTTGACGCTCTAAAATCACATTTATGTACCATTGCTGTGTGAAAAATAGTTTACAAATTGGTTGGTCACAATTTCCACAGATTGGTCTTTTAACATATATCTAGTTATTACATCATCACAGTTACTCTTTGTCCTACGTCCAAGAATTTTATTTATTTCATCCCAGGTCTTTTTGATGTCTGAAAAATGATTTTTAAATCTATCATTATAAAATGCAGTTTTACTTTTGATTATTAATTTGGTGACAAAATTACGAAAGGATTTATATTTGTTTTCATAAGTTGTATTTTTGGTGAGTTTTTCCATCGTTTGAATAAATAATCTTTTTTTTTAATATGTAATAAAATATCTTTGGTCATCCATTCTTTTATTATCCAAGGTCTAGCTTTAGGTTTGACATCTATAATTAATCAAAACTAAATAATATAAATAAGTGCATAATTTTTATAGAGCCGTTTTTGTGAAAAATCACCTCAAGAGCGCTGAAGCACACCTTTAGCGGTTTTTTACAGTCAAATGCCATATTCCTACTGATTCCGGGAATTTAAACTCGTGTACGATATTTTTTTAAAATTAATACCTTAATCTTTTATTCAATTTTTGATATATTGCATTCAAAGTACTGCGCAGATTTATTAATTGAGGTCAATTTTTCCCAAAAACTTTTCAGTTATTAAATACTAAACGAATATTTGATAAAATTATACTGTTCGCTCCTGGATAAGCGCTGAAAAAATATATAAGACTAAATTCTAGCTTTTAGCCAAATCTGATCAGATTGTGATCTATCTAGCAAAGGACTCGCCTAGTTTACTTTGCCAATTTCTCCAGGTAATTCGATGATACGATTGATCTTAATCAGTACAACACTGTATCCGTATATAGATATAGATACCTTCTAGCTAATATACCTACCTACTATCCGTATTCCTTTACTCCCACGTTATATCGCGTGGGACGTGCCTGGGATAACTTTGTAGACACATCACACTTCGAGTTAATAAGTAATTTCAATTGTAGCTACATTTTATCCCTTAATTCGAGTGTAATTTACTAATTCCACGAAAAGTCTCGTTAAATATTAACGTTCATTGTTGTGGTCATGTTTTTAGGTCAAGGGGTTCGAGATTGAAGTAAAAAGAAAACAGTTTTCTTTAAAAAAAAATGTGACTTTGGAACATAAGAAACTTAATCAAAGAGAGCAGATAAAATTTTGCAAAAGTGATAGTAAGGAAAATAATTATGATTTCTTTAAAACCTACGTTTTTAGCTACAGCATTAAGGGGGAAGTCTGGTCCCGCTGATCCAAAAAATCATCTTTTTTTTGCCTAAAAATCTTCCTGTAGAATAGCATAGAATTAACCGTAAAAAAGTTTTAAAAATGGCACACCTTACGTTTTTTCTAACTAAAATTACTGATAACGAAAAAAATAAAAACACACACACCTTTTTTAGACAAATGTATTATAAACGTTATTGTTAACTAGCTTTTTTGTCGTTCCGTGTAAAAAAACCAAAAGTTTCATAATTTTTGTTCAAATTGAGATCCTTTTAACTATGGTTTCATAAACATAAAGGTGTACATTCTACTTCTTTTGTGATTAATTTTTAGATTTGATTACAAAGCGTGGTGTTTTTTCTTTAGAAATTTCTAACATCTAACATCATAACTTTTTTAACATCGTTTAGATCATATTTCTCACAATGATAGTAAGGGAGACACAACGATATCTAATAGACCTATGTGAGTTGTTCCGAAAAGCGAACAAATTATCCTGAGGGGTTGAATATTATTGACGTCCTCTAAAAGTTGGCGCAAAGGTTCCCATCCGACATGTCTGTATAAATTGTCGATAAGCGCCGCAGCTCGATTTATGGCAAATGTGTTATTTTGGAGGAGAAACTTTTACAAAGCACAAAACGTGTCTCTTTTGTTTTGGAGCCATCATTACAGTAAATCGGACTCGATAAGGATGTCACGTAATTATGTCTTTACGCGATTACTTGTAGTTATTCCTTACTTTCGCACGAGTTTAGACACTATTTTTTTTATCTTGAACAATTAAAAAAAAATTGTATGTTGTTTTATATTTACCCGGATATTTCAAGGCTCCGTAGCTCATAATGTAAATAACACAGCTAGCTGAAATATTTGCTTTGACCTATCTCCACAGACCAGCTGCCTACATTTCATCAAGTGGAAAATATTTTCAGAAACGCCATAGTATAAGACATAAGACCACCATTCAGAATAGAAACGTTGCTTGAAATGGCTTTAGCCATGTTTGAACACCACATCTGATTAGCCAGGTTCTTTCTCACCTTCCTCCTTTCCATCCCCATTACCTCTATTCTCCTTTCCCTCCCCACTACCTTCATCCTCACAACGTACATCATTTAATTAATTTACTGAGATTCTGGGAAGTTCTGGGAAGGAATCAGGTATGAGGGGTGGGTAATAATCTAGGGTTAAATATGTCCAGGAATGACGGACGTATAAATCCATCCCTCCCACTGCGGTGCAAGGTGGCGGGTCGAAAGAGTCCGGCTGGAAAGGTCTAAAGATCTCCCTCAACCAGTCTCTACTGATCCTGATTGCCAGTTGGCAAACACATCCGTCGCCAAGGCCTACACCTATGTCACCCTATGAATCCGGGCACCCCTGCAAACTTAGCGAACCACTTGGGGTGACCTATCTCTGCCATAGGTCGTGTTGGTTATCCAATAAATGGTTACCGGGGCGGCAGTACCCGTACCCGCTTCCCAAATTGTTATGACAACACCGCTACACATTTCTTCAGAGTGATTCGTGGATGGTTGAAAACTCGATATCATTGAGAGCATTCATTTCTATGTTACCGATGGTTATCTCCGCCACCGACAGCACATCCTGTTCTATCGCCGGCTCCAGACGGTTGGAAGTAGCTGAGACTCATGTGCAGTATTCACATAAAATAAAATGGCGTGATTATAAAAAGGAATATGCGAAAATAAATTTAACACGACATGTGGATTGAATATTGATTGCTGTAAGTTTAAAGACCTTTCGTAGACATCGTGATCACTAAGTACTTCAGCAGAAAGCAAGTGAACATTGCATGCATAGGGCAGAGTGTTATAATGTGTACCATGGAACTATGATTATAATCTTAGGTGTGTACTGTGCCTTGTTATTTCACGGTCTGACAGATTTACCTGGCCCGTGGCGAATTGCATCTCGGATCAGCACCAACAGCAAATCTCAGAGAAAAACACAGCTTATCAGTTTTCATCGCGGGGTACTTTTGTTTGGGGAAATTACCAACACACCATTTATCGAATTGCTCATAAAAACATTAAAAAATGATTATTTCACAAATTCAAATGATTCGAGTTCTGACTGATTAACTTTTCTCATTGTTTTTTTTTAATTAACTCTCCTGCTGTGTGCACCAAACAGAAAACACAATTTTAAACTAATTTCGCAATTTGATGTGCTAGCAATATTGTGGTACGAGTATCCATTCATAGATAATTTTTCTTCGACCCCTCGACACTTTGCAATCAATACAAATTTTTATTTGTAGTTTTATATGCCACACTAAAAACTCGTGCAAATTCAAGCACGAAAAGCAATGCATTTTTCACGTGACGGTAATGTAGAAACGTCATTTTGTTTTATGCACCATTTCAATCTTATCACTAACTATGATTCTTTGGAGAAAAAAAAACTAGAAACTATGTTCGTTCATTCTTTACCAATAAGTGCTTCATATTTTTTTAGTTAAATATTTGAAAACTAGCGCAGGCCCGGGAAAAATAAAATATTGAAAATAGAAATTTATATTAAAAATAAAATAAAAACATGTTTTGTTGTATAAAATTAAAACAAAGTATAAAACTTTTTTACACCAGCTCCACGCAGGAGCATGAGGAAAGTAATTCCCCTCAGCGCCTACGTCATCTTTGAGGATGCTATGTGGAGGTTATTTTTAGGATAGGAAGTTCTGGGAAAGAAAAAGGTTGTGAGGGGTGGATTGGAATCTGGAGGTCATGGACGTCGCGTCGGGGAGTGACGGACGTATGAATCTATCCCTCCCACTTCGGTGCAAGGTGATGTTCGTAGAGAGCCCTGCTGGATAGGTCAAAAAGACTCCATCCACCAGTCTCTCTCGTTATGTACTCTTTACGTAACAATCTATGCATTAGAACCAATTGAACATTGAAAAAAAAAAAAACAATCGTCTTGGATACCTACTATCTTTATATCTTGGTACTCTAAAATTGGAATTGTCAATTATTATTGTTATGCCAATGACGATATTAATCAAAACTAGTTCAAACAAACCCATTTTTTCGTGAATGAACTTTGTTATATGTAATAATAATATTTAGACGATTTATATAGCGCCGTTTTTGTGAAAAATCACCTCAAGGGCGCTATAGCCCAGACGTATTGTAAATATTCAGACAGGATTCTGTTATATTGAACTTCTTCCAATCAAAAGTATAACAACTTTATTAACAAATTAACGTTTTATAACACCATTCAAAATATCATTTATTTTTTTAATTTATTCATTTATTTATTTCACACCATTAATTATCATTTATCACCATTAATTTAATCAATTTTTAGCTAGTCATTTGTATGATTTTATTAAAGCTTTATGTAATGTGGCTAACTTAATTAAATATTTAATTGAAACCTTTGATTCAATTAATTATACCTACATAATAGCTCAATTATTTTATTAATTGTTTTTGTGTTAAATTCGTAGAACTAAAATTGAAATTTAATAATGTTAAATATTATCAAGTTCTGAAAGTATTTTAGTATTTATTTTTGTTACAGCTGTTTCGGCTTACTAGGCCATTTTCAAACTGTGAACTTTGAATATGGCCTTGTTAACCGAAACATATGCAACAAAAGTAAATACTAAAATACTTGCAGAACTTAATAATAAGATTATTTAATTTAATTTAAATTTTAAAAAATTAAGGTTGCACGCATTACGTAAGTGAATATTATATTAATTTTGAAAACCCACGTTATCTCTGATTGAAAATGGACAAGGTAAACAGCTCTAGTCTAGTCGTAGGTTTAATATCACAGCAATTACCAGCATATATATATAATTACAACGATGTGTTATGAAAAGTGGATATCTTAAATTGCGAGATGAATAAATGTAATAACTCCATAAAATTATGTTTTTCCAGCACGCCATGAGTGACATTTTGTAGTTTTTTTTAATACCTAAAGTGGTTATGAATTTAATGAATGTTTTATCCTGCCTTATTATTATTATACTATATTATCTTGTCTTAATATTATGTTGAAATCTTCAATTACCGACTGAATAAGAAATCCATACTGTAATGTAATGGAAAAACTTTTTATGAAAATATAAGAAGAAAAAACGACAGAATTTTTATTTTAGTCGGATTGTCCATTATCCCGTGTCAATCAATGTTGTACACAGTTTGAACCAAGAAAAGAAGAAGAAAAAACCTTCTGATATCCCAAAGTTTCAATTACTTCATCCAACATGGGCACATGTTCACTTATATAAGTACTCTAAAATATGTCAGGACGGCAAGGGAAACTTTCGGAGAGAAATTTATATTGGAACTCCGCATGGGAAAAGCATTTATGATACACAACATTCAGCCTTTGAATAAATCTGCTTGACTTTGATTGAAATACATCCACATAAGCTCGATAATATTCGAGTTCGGCATCATAACTTTCACAATTTGTTTCTTTGAAATTTGGGAATATTTTTTAAGCAACAATAACACGGAAAACAAGATTGAGAGAAAAATATGTCGGGGTTAACTCAGCGACTTTTTGTTGGTTAAAATTAATTCAATTGAATGAAGTTGTAGGTGTTATGTACCAATCTTTAAATTAGCATCATAGTCCATTATTATACCGTCGCTTGATATATTTACTTACATAATAATACTTTTAATTCTAAAGTAATTACTTATGTTTGTATATGCTAGTGTTATATCTTCGAAATCATCTTTCATTTTATTTTACTCACTGTCACTACATCTTTAATAAAACAAAAAGATTAAAAATTGAAGACCTATCAAATTTACTAGTAAACAATATCAAACCCACGCATATTAAGGAATTAATTATTCCCAAGTAGTACGTTCATTATATTCTTTATGAACTTAAAGAGTGTAAACAAAATTTTGATGCACTCTCAATCCTTCCTTTTGAAAATCTTTTTACGTAGACCTGTTCCTCTCTGATCTAGGCAAAATGTTATCACGTGTAGCCTTTCGTGCTAAAAAACAATGATGTTTGGCAAGTCAGGTGTCAAGTCATTGTTTGGCAAATGTCAGGTGTTTGGTGATCGAGGAGTATGTCTGGATCCTGAAGCTTCTCTTACCCCAGTAACATTTAACAATGAAACTATTCACTGTGCCGTGAACTAAAAAAAAAGCTGTAGCATCATTGCAAGAAAAGGGAGTAAAGAATGTGTCCATGTTATCAGGAAAGTTCCATAAATTCAAATATTATCGACGAAAAACACCCCCTCTTATTTTCTTATTTTTTCCGCCGTATCCTTTCTTTTTACTTCCAACACATACTTGTTCCCGTGTGTTCCTAATATCCAACAATTTTCGCAGCAGTTTTCAAGCTGTATTAATAATTCGTCGTCGCAAAATCGTCTTTTTATACGAGTGTTGCCATTCTTCCTTCTCACCTTGGAGAATTTGAGCCATGAATAGTATATTTGATGGAATGCCCACTACGGCACTACACGGAACACAGAAGGTAAAATCTACGGCATTTCCCAGCCAGGTAGGCAGGTAGGCAATTGGGATGGCAGGGCAAGTAGACTATATTTTGGTAAGTCGACCATTAAATATTTGAATGCAGTGGGAACTAAATTCACCCATTGAAAGAAGACGACACAATTATTTTAGTGTGAATAAAATCCACTGAAATATTCATGGGCCAACGTCAGTTTTAGAGTGGGACATAAAATGGCAGAGTGCTGAGACGTTAATGTAACTGCATTATTTAAAACTTTAGTACTTCCAAGAAATACTAAAAGTGAAGAGTAATTATTATACAAAAATAACTCGTAAAAATAACTAATAATTTTTTTTAGTGTAATTCGCTGGTTCTTTATACCATAAAGTACAAATTAATTACAAGGTTGAAAATATTGAACTAACGATATGATGTTTTATGCGTCGATGACACAGGACGAGTTTACAAGCTACTATCTCGGAAATTCACTATCTGTTGGTAAACTCACTCAGTGTCATCGCGTTACTTTCTAACTAGCAGATTGTTGACAATCCACGGAAAAAGTTGAAAGGTCCTCAACTTTACACGCTACAAGCCGACTCGTGATTGGTTTATTTGTGTTTCCAATATGGCTGCCAAAAACCAGCTGATTTCGACTGTCAACTGTCTGAAGGATTAGTTCACGTTATTTCCGCTATTGGCGCTAGCAGCTACGTGCGAGTCCAGTTTCCTACAAAAATGTCGCGAGCTACTGAGCGAGTGGACAGTTTTGTGTGTCATCATGACAATCTCACTCGCCGATTCACCCGCTTTTAAATTTAATAGATAGTAGCTTGTAAACTCGCCGTGTGTCATCGAGGCTTTAGCGTATTTTTTTGACAATTCAATTAATATTTGAAAATTCCATAGCTCATGGTGGAAATATCTTTATGAGCTGAAAAAATTTGCATCGACCTGTAAAGTGGATTAAAGATTACACTGATAATTCAAAGAGCTTAGGATGTAAATGAGCTAAAAATAATTGCGTTTTGATTTGAAGGGTTTTATATCACATGTACACCTGTTACTTAATTTTTAGTTATCTGCTATTGCATTGCTGGTGAATGACACGGATGTGTCGAAATTGATGTGTGGTAGCAGATATAAAAATTAAGTAACAAATGTACATGTGAAATAAAACTCTTCAAAACAAAATGTCTAGAAATTGTTGCCCAAGATATACAAATAATTGTGTTCTCACATAATATTATACACCTATGTAAACAGAAAAGCTGAACAAATTTCACGGCGCTCTAGTGCACTGTTTCGATTTTGGTTTATCTGTTCGTGAAACAGATTGGATTCGCAATTGGATATATTTTTGTACTTTGATTGCTTTGTGACATCCCATTTCCGTTAAGTCATCTCTGTTTTGGAACTACATTGTAATTACGGTGAATTGAGCTAAAGTGTCCTCAGTGCAATTAAGTGCCAAATGAGAACATGGCATATTGGCCCGATTGGCCGGGCATCACTTAGTACTCAATTCTCTACATGAGTTAAAGTTAATTCTGAATTTTTTTATGCTACCCACGAAGCCAGCGAAGGACAGACATCGGACACCAGAAACCAAGTGCTGACGTGGGTACAAGAATCAAGGTACAAAGTAATAGAAACAAAGGGGATACAGCGTAGAAGCGATCCGACTGTCGCTGATATTCAAATTGCACGAACTATCAAAGCGGATTTGAAATGGATGTTATGCGTTTGGTGTGTAGGCAGAAACAAAGGTGGGGTGCCGCTTTATATATATTCGATTTGCAGTATTCAGAATGGAATTTCATAAAAAATATTGGGAATTACATAAAAATCTGCTGCAGGATCAGAATTTTTTGAAAGCTACTAGAAGTTGTAACCTTTCCTTCCTTACTAGTGACTCTGAGAACAGTGGTCCTCACGTCCAAAAAAGTACGTTCTAAATTTCTCTCTCATTGTGTGTCTGTGTGTAATTATGATTAGTTAATAATGTGTATAAGTCCTAATGATGATGAAGCTGATGATGATGCTCGAAACCTGGTTGGTCGTCATTTGTTAATTAAATTAAAGTGATGTATTACAAAGGGCGTCTGTTTATTTCTCTCTTTAGCCAAAAAATCCTCTAAAATCGTAAGATTTTTAAACAGGTACTTATTAAATGTGAAATATGAAGTAATTTTACAATTTAGCCACAGAAACGTCACTATCTCAATGACAATTCGTTTTTCAAACATTCTTAAGGCAGGTACGGTTACTTAGTTCTTATTTTTACATTTAATCATTATTTTTGTTTATTAAATAAAATATACTTACTAAAAATACATATATATTATAATGTTGAAAAAATGCAAACATAAGATAGAGCAAGTGTCTATTTCAAAAAATAATCTTTACTGTACCTTAAAATGCCACCATTTTGTAACTTAAACGTACAAAACAAATTTCACGGGATATTTAAACAGATTTAATAATTGTTGGACTGTTTAGTTAGCTCTAAAGCGCAGACCTTATCTGACTTTAATTGTCAAGAGTAACTCTAAAAAATTTAAAAAAAAGAAATTCACAAATCTAATATGGAATTAAAATAACTTCCTAGTGCGTCGCATACTTGACAAGTCACTTTATCATTCTTTCTTTAATTCTCGGCACATCGGTTTCAATTTTGAAAATGATATTTAAATTCAAAACAAATTTTAATCATTGAAAGTTCATTGAAGCAAAGTAACTATCATTCACACTCACAGACAGACCCACAACCGAATTAGTATTTTTAATTAGAAAATAAAACTCGTACAATGAAATTCCTTCACGGTTTGATAGTTTCGAAACCAAAAATCTTTTCCATTTCTTTCAATTCAATGAGTTAGGTTAGGTACTGGTAGCTGTATCTTCTGTACGTGTTGTACCGAATGAGCTCGACGGTACGACCTGCTAAATATCAAGTACAGGTTTACTATGAACGTATGAACTTACTTTCGTTTCCGATTCATTGAGCTGATCTCCGTAACCAGATGGTATATTCCACAAATTCCCTTCGCAAGCAGATTTTCCATATGATATATCATAAGAACACACAACATTATATGGCAAAATTACCGAATAAGTATAGAATATAATAAATCTCACGTTCGTTCGGCTCACAAATAATGGTGGCGTTGTGGGGGTATTCGGTGATACGACTACCTCAAGATACGACGTTCCTTGTTTTGAACACAGAGATTGATACGATACGTCCGGGATATTTTCACGATCCGTCGCCAAACGATATTCTCATGTATTATTTTTTATTAATGTTAGATTACAATCACTGTGAAGTCATCACAACACCCAAGTCTATACTACCAGCATCCACAAATAAAATGATAAATGTATGTAAAAAAATTTAAACCACAATAAAAAGAACAACAGTAATAAAAAATCTTAATAACTAAATAAACAACATCTGCCTCCTATACACACAAGCATAGCTTTTTATGGGAATACATTTTATAAAAAAAAATATATATAGATATAATATACAAGCAAAAGTAGGAAGATGAAATGATTATTGATTATTATTCTGTTATCAATTATGTTTATATTTTGTAAAAAAAATTCTTCAATAAAAAAATAAAATAAACACATATCTCTTCGCATTTATCTTTAGTAACTCACATGATGTCCATATTTTGTCCTCTTTCTTTTGGTACACCTAACCATTAAAACTTTTTCTTATGCAAAATTGGTTCATGAAATCAAACTATCCAGTAAAACCTAAAATTATTTATCAAATTATTGTAAGATCCAAAAAAAAAACTGAAAATAGTTATTTTTACAGGTTTTTAGATTAGGCACATGCCCGTATTGTAGCGGTCGTTTATTGTTCTGAGTAATTTTATATTTGCACTTTTCGTACTTTGAACTAAGATTAAAAAAAAGGAAACATTTTTTCCTTTGTAAAAGAATATTTTTATAAATTATGGTGCTCATCTATTTCTACTATATATTTATTATTTATTATATATATTATATTTTTTTTTTTTTTTTACTATATAAAGAGGAAAGATTTGTTTGTTTGTTTGTTTGTTTGCATTGAATAGGCTCCGAAACTACTGAACCGATTTGAAAAATTCTTTCACTGTTGGGAAGCTACACTATTCCCGGGTGACATAGGCTATATTATATTTTCAAAAAAATAGGAATCCTTGCTAAAACCCCAATAATGTAACCCAGGGTGTAAAAAATTACCTAAAATATTCTTTACATCGCGTGCGCTGCGAAAACTATTGATGATAGAATAAAATAATGTACTACGACTTTGCAGAACACATCATTATATACAAAAAGTGTCGGGACAGCATAAGTCTAGCTATTATAGTTATACCACAATAAGTGTTCTTTTATTTTTAAAATTTAATTAAAATGTCCCCGCTTAAAAAGGTTCTTTATTCGTATCTTGGTTGTAGTCCTTATCAAAATAAGTTACTTCGTGTTCAAGAATGCTTCAATACCTTTATTTAACTTTTTGAAATATTCAATTCGGACATACCTTTCGAAATATATCACGAGTTTAAAAATGTAAGTATTAGAAAAGTAAGAAGGGAGGGGAACGGGGACGCACGGGAAGGTGATTCCGGGAGAAAAATGTATTTATTTGAATATGGCATTGCAACGCATGCCGGGAACCAGCTAGTTGTAGATATATACAAAAATTAAGAATGAAATCTTAATATTTTGTTTTGAAGATTCAACGTGCATTTGTTACTTTATATTTTAAATTAAAACTCTTCAAAACAAAATGTATAGAAATTGTTACATATTTAATGCCAAAGAAATACAAAAAAATGAAATCTTAAAACTATTACAGCGATGGATTATTCAAATCATGTGATATCAAAGTAAAGTGTCATTACTAACTTTCCAAGTTCTGGAACGGACTAGAAGTAAAACGTAATCATGTTACGACTGTTCTGGTTCCAATCTCTCTTGGTAGTTTGCAGTAACGTCGGCGTCGTAACTTTGGCTACGCGTGTATTATATTATAATCTGATCAGCGATCGGCTCCAATCCGCTGGGTAAACTCAATCATCCTTTGTCTCTTTCATCTCTTAATTAAATCTCCGGATTGCTTTACCAACCATATCTTCCACTACTTGTTTCTCATCTCACAACTCTCTATCTCACGAAACTGAGGCAAGGAAATCGATCAGGTCTAGGCGAAATAATTGTGTTTGTTTAGATTGATGGATATTGGAAAAATAAGAAGAACAAGTCTCAATTTTATTTACGAGAAAAAAAAATTGTTTTATGATTGTGATAAAGTAGGTACCTACCCAGAAAATTCTTCTTAAAATGTGTGATTTATAATATCCGGTGATTTATCAGGGGTGTGATGTTAGAAATCTTTTTGGTTTTAATGCATTAACATGAAGACTTTGAGAATGCCCTCCGATGCCCGGGGGGTTCTCACGTCACTGGATATTATAAGAAAATTGAAATATAATAACCCCACAATACATAAAACCTGCACATACAAAAAATATGTCAGATTCTACCGAAAATATAAACAAAGGGAGATGTGGCATGCGTAGGGTATTCATCCATTTTGAGCCCTCTGTCCCGAAGACCCATTCAGATACCATTACTTCATGCTCTGAGAAAAATTACATAATATTTCAATTTTATCCCCCTCCTCCCTCCCTCCCCGATCTGAGGTATGATCGATGATTCTTTATCCCGATTAGATTTTTTTTTTGTATTTTGTCTTCATTTTCTTACTTTTGATTTTCTTTTCTGCCTGTCGTATTTTCTGTCTTTCTGAACTCTTTATTCTGTCGCCAATCAATTAAACGTGTCAATCGTCACCATACGAGAACGGCTTTATGGAGTTGGCAGGCATTAAAATCTATGTTAGGAAGTTGTAAAACTCTCGTAATGTTTATGTGAAATGGCATTCTGTTTGCGCTCAACGGTTTACTATAAATAATATTGTTAGACCTTTCGTTAATCGCTATAAATAATAAAATAAATAAATTTTAACATAGACCCTTCCGCAGAGGTTTTTCTAATAATAATATAATGATATGGCCTTTTCAAGATTCTAGATCTGGGATCTTGGATCACGGACTGCGTGCAGAGTCTCTGCAAATCGGATCGTTAGTAGGCAAAACCGCCAGCCGAATTATCATTATTACCTTTGTCGGGCAGTCGCAATAATAACAATTCGGTTGGGGGTTCTGCGTGCAGTCCTGCAAGCAGTGCTTTAAATCGGATGGTGAATAGACCCTAAATACACATTTATAGTAATTCATGCATATGCTCATCTTATATTCCACAGCGATGCCTCCATTTTTGGTGTAAAAGTAGAAGCATAAATTAAAAAGTAATGAAATAAATACAAAAGAATGAAGCCACTTAGTACAACATAATATAATAATAAACATCGCTTTCCTAGGTAGCACGCATACATTTTCCAGCATTACATAATATATATATATTAGGTACGTATCGATGGCAAATCATCACTATATAAGTATTTTATCTTTACGAAATGACATTCGACGCCAAAAATAAATATACATAAATACAATATATCGGTAGAATTAAAACAGGTATTAATAATTAATTCTAAAAAGAAAAATTCAATTATTGAAACATATAAGATTGGCTATGAACCATTGATAACGAAACAAAGTGTCATCAAAATCGTTACCATATAGAAACACTTTTACGTATAACTGCATAATCCACTCAAATTTAGTTTTTTCGGAGATGTCTGACTAATCAACTGGACGGTCGATATACTAATAAAAGTATTTGGAAAGATGTTACACGTTAATATTCCATTGATTTGATTCATGTTGATGAATGAATTAAGTTTATCTAGTATGTTGATAAATTGGGCATTGGGCAACCAATTTAACCTTGATACGAGTTGGTTCAATATCGTTGAATAATTTGACGGTACATAAAATATATTTTCGGATTCCATGTTATATTGGATACGGTTACAGTTCCACTTATGAGATAATGCGATTCTCCGTGCAAATAACATTGATAAATTTTAGGGTCATTTGACGTTTTTAGTTCAATGTTCAGTATACATACAAGGTTATACTAGAGCGGTATTAGTTTCAACTGTGATTTATTTTTCTTATATTACTTCCACAATGACCTATAGATTTGCCTCAAGACCTCGGTCGTGTATTTTGGGATAATTGGGATGGTTACTGGAGGATCAGTTTAATGAATGCGAAAGAAAAAAAAAACAAATGTAATTTCTACCTTTGTAGTATCTACGGGCTCTATAGGGGAATCTGGTCCAGTCGAGGTTTTTTTCAATGCGTTTTTTTTTAAAGAAAAAAATTATTTCGTTCACGAAACTTTTGTTACTTGTAAAGTTTCATTTGAGCAAGTAAAAACACTATGGAAATTTTGATTGAATATCTATACATATATAGATTTATCCGCCGCAAGCGGAGGGTCCGACCAAATCCGCTGGAATCCTGGAGTTCTTGAAAATCCTTTGAAACATTAAATTTAAAAAAAAAATCGTTATAGTATGAACTTAGAATGCGCATGAACTACAGTTTGCAAAAAAAGGTGTTGATTGCAAAATTGGAGGAAATAAAATGAAATTGGACGAAAAAACGGTCTTAATTTTGCAATAACTCTGTCCTATATTAACATTTTTTCATAAGTAAGGGTTCCTCCACATATAAATTTAATTTTCTTTAATTTAAACTTTGAATTAAGTGAATTGGATGAAAATTTGATGAGCAGCTAAGATTCCAGACAACTTAAAAAACGTGGTTTTAAGAAAAACGCATCTTGTAACCGAGCCGCTCTGTTTTCCGGTATACCTGCTCGGCGCGCACCGCTCCTAACTATATTTAAAGGTCGAAGTTGCTGCTATAACTTTGTGAATATATTCTCTATATGTGATGGAAGATTTTTAGGCAACAAAAAAATGTCAATTTTTTTGTTCGGCTGGACTAAACTCCCCCCTTAAGAGGGTATAACCAGAGAAAACCAGCAATATGTCATTTGTAATTCATATTTAGACGTATTGACTGTTTTCCACAAAAAATTATAAATTGATTTCGAAAGATTGTTCTTTTATCTAGTAAACGTAGGTTTTAAATTTTGAGAATAATAAGGTTATACCATAGGTCTTTGGCAGATTTGTTAAATTTTCAAAAAGATTTTGTATACAACACCCATTTCAAATCATATAATCGTGCAGTAAAATAAATCAGTACATTAAATGGGAAACGTATGTTACAGAATTTTAATTTTAGTTTAAATAAAATCATTTAAAAATATATACGTCCATGTGTTTCTTGACGAAAAATGGTCCGTTTGTGTTTTTATTTGCGCACTTACAAACTAATATATTTCAGATTTTTTTTTCATTCTTATTTTGCTTAGACATTATAGAAAAATGATAAATACTTATGATCAAAAAATAATTACAAAAAGTACATAATAGTTTTATCATCACGCCTTTCAGCATTTTTGGGTGTAGGTAAAAATTAAAGCAAATTTGGAATGAAATAAAATCGATATTGAGTTATAATTTTAAAAAGCTGGTACGGAGAATAATTAATCTTTCTCATTGGAACCGCCCGATATGATCGTAAGAACATCTTTCGACGAAATGTGCATTTTCGGCCACTAGCTGGTTGAACATAAGTATTCCCAACTTCTGAGAGACAAACGCTGGCTTCGATGGAGCCCCCGTCCAGAGTTAGATATTTACTTACACCGGGTTCACATTGGCAGATAGTATAGAAGGCTTAATGGGACTGGGAAGATGGCTTAAAGTTGAAGAGTACTAGATTATCATATCAATCCCTTTAGCCAGCTTAGAATGGATTTAAAACTTGAAAAAAACGGAGAAATTTGAAGGCAATTTAAAAGGCTTATTTCTTAACATATCCATTGTCAGTAACGAATAACGAAGTTGACAATACAAAATATTCGTGTGCAGGTAAGTTTATTATTTCCATGCGTGCATGCTTTCTGCTAAGGTGAAAGAAAAATTACATCATTTTCCTGCAGTCATGAGCCAGTGTTATACTTTAATGGGCTGGCGAGTAATAAATCCAATCTAAGCGTAATATTTCGCAATTACGATACCAACTTTTAATATAACTTTGAATAACTTGCCACGGCGATCAATAGTCGGATTAGGCGAGTTCCACGAAATATACCACCAACTAGTTACTCGATATAGACTAACTGTGCGTCTAGATTTAAGCTGAAAATTGGGCACATAGATAATATTATGGATTATAGATGCAAAAAACACGAGTTAAAATTCTATTTAGCGCTAATTTAGAAAACAAAAGATTCTTTAGACATGAATAAGTACAAACTTATATTAAAAACGGCTTTGAAAAAAAATGACGACCTCCGTGGTCGATGGGTAAGGCTCTTGACTCACTAATCGAAGGTAGCGGGATCGAATTTATTTATTTATTTCACAATTAATTCATTTATAGTATATTTGCGGCATGTTCCAGAGATCCAGAGTGGAAGATACTCTCAGTATCGCCTTGGTGTAAGACCACCATTCAGGAATGAAACGTTCCTTGAAATGGTTTTAATACCATTTTTGGTGACCAGAATAGCCAGGTACTTCCCTAGCTTCCTCTTCCTCATCTCTTTTCCTTCTTCTTTACCCTCACAACATACCCTAATTGTGGATGCCATAGTCTCACTGGCTCCAGACAGGACTCTTGCTAGGTATTCACGTAAAAATAAAAATGTATTTAAATATTTGGGCATCATACCTGTCTCATGTAATAAAATAAAAGAAAAAAAAAATTAAATAAAAATCGTTTAAAATTAAATCTTTTACTTTATTACAAATAACTAACACTGCAGACGCTATTTTTTTCTAAATCATTTCAGAATTTTGAATTGTTCATTTTCAGAATTTTGAATTGTTGAATTTGTAAAAAAAAACTAGGGGACGCCCGAGGAAGACATGGCACGGCCAAGTAAATCAGATACTTGAGTCGGGCCATGTCAATAGTCATAATAATAGAAGAGCATGTATGAGACGATGTATGAATGTGAACGAGACAAGGAGTGTGTGCCAAGATCGAGTTGTTTGGCGGTCTGTCCTCTCTGCCTAAATGGCGGGGAAAACGGCATGATGGTTAGTTAGTTAGTTGAATTTGTAAAGAAAGTTTAAAGCAGATGTCGGATCGTGAGAAGCATTAAACGACAAGTTTTTAAGAAGCTTTATCTCTGTGGAAATTCTGGATGGACGTTACTATTTTCGGTTCCCAGCGTATTTGCATCATGAACCCGTTTTGTCGGGAGGTCAAAATATTTCCGCTTTGCAATAAAATGCATATTTCTAACCATGATAGTAAGGAGGACAAGATTTCTTCTTCTTCTTCAATGGCGCTACAGCCCATTTCGAGCCTTGGCCTCCTTCAAAATAAGCCTCCACCGCCCTCTGTCCTCGGCCGTCGTCTTCCAATCTGCAACATGGAGTAATCCTCTTGCATCCTTCCTGACATCATCCTCCCATCTCAGTCTAGGTCTGCCCGCCTTTCGTTTACCTCCCGGGTGTCCTGTCAGAACCTTCTTCGGTACTCGTGTGCTTGGCATTCGGTGCACATGTCCGGCCCATCTTAATCTTTGGAGCCTTAAATGGGTGGAGAGTCTGGGAGCTTGATAAATATCATAGAGCTCATTGTTGTGGCGGATTCTCCATGCCTCTCCCTCTCGCACCGCTCCTAAGATTCTTCGCAGTACCTTTCTTTCGAAGATGTCCAGCTGTTCTGCTGACTTTGCTGTCAGTGTTCCCGCCTCACATCCATAGGCCAAGACCGTTCTGATAATTGTTTTATATAAGGTTATTTTGGTTTTCCTATGGACGTTTCGTGATTTGAACACTGGCAGCAACGCGAAGTAAGTGTTGTTAGCGGCTGTGATGCGCTTTCTTACTTCTACTGGGTCTTCATTGTCCTGTGTTATGATGGAGCCCAGGTAGGTAAACTCTTCGACCACTTTGAAATTATAATTGTCTTTAAATTTCACTTTATCTTTTATTCTGCGGTGAGGGGTTCTGGTTTGCATCATGATTTTTGTTTTATTTTCATTGATTTGCAACCCCACCTCTTTTGCCGCAGTCTCCAAAGGGTCAAACACATCTCTTACAGCCTGTAGGGATCTTCCACAAGATTTCTATGAGACCTATATGAGTTGTTCCGAAAAAAATTGCTTGAGGGTTTAAAATATCAATTTAACGGTAAAAAATAGGATTAATATTTTTCCACTGTTCAATTTTTCATTAAAAGATGTCGAAAATAGTACAGAAAAATCTACCGGGAGAAGAAAAAACTGCTTGATTAGAATCATCGGACGTTATTAATAGGCTTGCGTCTGTGCGGTTGAAATTTAAGAACCCGACTTCAAAAACAACTGCCTTATGCAAAACCATCTTCATACTTGAAGTTTAATAAAAAGCCAATTTTGTAATAGAACCGAATTCAAGCAAGTAGCCAATAATGCCAAAATATGGCGCCACTTACGTTAAGAGCTAGCGTGAGAAACTAAGGCTGGAAGGCATAAGTACTATTGGATTTGTAATTTCGTGAATCTCTCCGGGTATGGGGAGACTGATGATAATATTATTATTGTAACTGGCAATTGTGAATAATAATACCACCCATCTATATATATATATATGACGTCATTCCTGTCGAGGTTACTTTGTCCTGGTGACTAGCTGTCACTGGATCCGAGGAACCGGCTATTTATGGAACCAGTTCCTAACGGATTTATAAAATGGTCACCAACACTAAATTTGGCAAAGCCGGACCAAAAGCCACCCGCAAGGCCTAGCGGCAAAAATCTGCGGAGCGGGATTTTAACTGCTAGTTACAAATAAATTACCTTCATGCAAAAATTCGAATTCCATGTAGTAAAGTTAGTGTCTTCACACACAATGCAGTAATGTTCTCGTGCTTCGTCTATTTGACAACCTGATAAACAACTGTGAATTATAACTATCATTATTTGTCGGCGCTACAAAATGTGTAATTCGACTACGCACTGAAGTAGGTACCATTGTAAAAAATTCACGTGTTCATATGCGCACGGTTAGGGTTAGGGGTGTAAAATTTTCAGGAATGGCAACGCTTTCAGCCCCGTGAATTTAAGGGATGGTAGACACACATACAAAACTAAAACTCTCGTAAAGTGCGGAAGGTTCTGTGGGTATTTAGTATTTATTATTAAGTGAACTAGTTTTGTCATTGACATGAAAACAATAGAATGGCCCTACGCGGGAAAATTTCCACTGCTTTTATAACATTTTATTATACAGAATGTTACAGTACGTACCCGAAAGATTTTAATTAGCGAATTCTGAGCACATTTAACCACTCGGGCCTCGAGCCTATTTTATCTTAATGCCGAAATATTTCCGCTTTTCAATAAAATTCAAATAAATGGAATATTTCTGAACGCATCCGAAAATCAAAAAATGTTTTTGAAAGGTGATGAAAAACGCTTTTAGATGTTATATTTCGAAATAAATACTTTTTTTTTTTTAATTTTTAAAGCAAACATAAAAAAGTTTTAAAAATGGCTCACCTTACGTTTTTTCTAACTAAAAGTACTGATAACGAAAAAAATAAAATACGTATTTTATTAGGCAAATGTATTTTAAATGTTATCTTCAACTCACTTTTTTGTCGTTTTTTGTAAAAATAATTAATAAAAATTACCAAAGGTTCGTACAATTTTTTCAATTTGCGGTTTTCATTTTATTTATTTCATGATTAACTTTTAGATTTGAATATAAAGCGTGGTATTTTCTTTCGAACGCCGTTTATTTCATATTTCTAACCAATGAGATACAATGATTTCTATGAGATCTATATGAGTTTAGCCTAAATAATATTTTTGACTACTAACATCGGCCATTTTTTTTTTTTTTTTTTTAATTGATACAAAGATATCAAATATTTTCAAATATTTCTCGCTGGGTACTTTGCCCGTGCTGAGGCCCCCATTTTACAATTTAATAAAAAAAATAATATGTGATAAAATGCGAAGAAATAATTTAAGATATAATAATAACGTAAAATGACCGGTCAGTGGCTGAGTTGGCATCGCGTTTGGGTCCCAACTGGCTGATTTCTCAGCTAGCTAAGTCCATTATCACAACACAAGCAACATTTTCCGCTTTCTGTGTTGGTACCAGGAGATTTTCAAATATTGTCGGGTTATTCATAACCCGGGAATATTGGTCTTTCTTTTTAAATTAAAATGTAGGTATATAAAGAAGTTCATAAGTAATATAATGCTATTGTGAATTACGTATATGTTTTATTCTTTTACATTATAATTTTTTTTGTAATTTGCCATCATTTCTCAGTCTTGCGCAAAGGGTAAGTTTATACTGAATTTAGTTTTCACTCAGTTTTAATTGGTGAAAGTAACCTTAAAACTCAGTTTATAGTAGTGCTTTCATGGATATACCAGACTCATTTTGAACGTATCAAGGCCAGGCTACCGTGTTACTTATCAATGGATGTTTCCTTCACTATTTGTAGCGCCTTTTCCACAAAACTACCCTTAACAAAATAACAGTTTGCAAACACGAGAAAGTTTTGAAATACCTGGGAATTTTCAGGAGTTTGAATAAATAAGTATATTTTTATTTATTGTGTTCAACAGCTCGGCTTTGGAACGATTTGCCGAAAAAAAAAGGTTCCCACCACCCTACTTGATTATGTGTAAGAAGGGCGGTCCGTTTGATTGACATTATATTTTACCAAACTGTTGCTCTCACTGTCGCTCTTACTTCCCAGAATACTGAGGAAAAGGGACAACTGCACCTCAAGCTAATAATACCTAAATAAAATCATTAAAACCGAGCTTGGAATTCCTCATTTTTCTTCCCTACTGAACTAGACCGATTTTTAATATTGTTTTTACTAACTGTATAAGAATAAAATACTTTAAATCCGAATGTTTTTCTTTTTTAAAAAGATATATTGTCTAGTTTGTATACTGGACGTCTGTTTATAGCGTTCAATTTTAACGATTTTTGGAGGGTCCTAACTCCTATGAGAAGTAATTTATCAAAAAAATACAAAACTTTACGACACGCTATATTGTAACATATTTGCAATAATTTCAAAATTCAGAAAGAAAATTGGGGAATACCTACGTTTGTACAGACCAAACGCCCCACGGTTTTCTCGGTAAGTCAGATTCCTTCCCAGTGTCCACTGTTCACCAGGCTATTTCCACAGTTGTGTCACGTTGAATAACCATATATTTTTATTACAGTCCATTGACTCGCGGTTAATTTATCTGCGACTATATATTTGTAACCTAGAAAAAGCATTTATAGTTTAACACCTCAGGCCTCGGGTCTATTTTGTCGGAATGTCAAAATATTTCCGCTTTACAATAAAAACCAAATAAATGGAATATTTCTTAACGCAACCGAAAACTAAAAACTGTTTTTTGAAAGGTGATGAAATATGCTTTCAACTTTTAAAATTCGAAATATATGTACGTTATAATTTTATAATATGTAAAAAAATTTAATGCAAACACACAAAAGTTTTAAAAATACCTCACCTTATATTTTTTCTAACTAAAACTACTGATAACGAAAAAAATAAAAACACACTAATATTTTATTAGAAAAATGTATTATAAACGTTATCGTCAACTCGCTTTTTCGTAGTTTTGTGTGAAAAATAATTCATAAAAAATATCCAAAATTTCATATGCGAGTAAGTACTGTTTTTAAATCGCTGTAGAAAACTTTGGATTCATAAAAGTGTACCTATATGTTAATTATTTTATGGTTCATTTATATATTTGAATATGAGTCGTTTTTATTTGTTCTTGCTAACACCGCTTAGATCATATTTCTAACCATGATAGGACTACGCAAAGATTTCTATGAGTTGTTTCGAAAAACAGACAAATTAGCCGGAGGGGTTAATAAAACCATGTGGTGTAATATTGAACCACACGCCATGATAATAAAATCGGTAGTGGTTTGGAATGTAATATAAATTAATTAATCCCATTAAATTGATTGGACCGTATTATTTGATTGAATCCATCAATTATAATTATTATTGTTTGTTGTGCAACTTTTGTAAGGTAAGCCAATGGAATAATACATTAATTACTATTGATTAGCCCAATTCTCCAAGTTATGCCCCAGTTTCGTAAATTACTGTCTGTTTGTTATTCAGTACGAATGAAAAATCCTTGAGAAAGAATACACATTCTTTATTATTTCTTATCGATTTTTATCATTTTTATGGATAAAAGGATGACCTTCTATAACATTATTATTTAAATTGCTTTCATTATAGGTTACAGTCGTTACACACCATATTATTATTTGAATAACAGTTCAAATACCGCTCCGCAGTTTCTTGCTACTAAGCCCTGCGGGCGGCTTTTGATTTGGCTTCGCCCAGTTTGAGTAGTGACCATTTTATAAATCCAATAGGAACAGAAACTGGTTCCAAAAATAGCCGGTTCTTCGGATCCACTGTGATCCAGTGGCAGCTAGTCACCGGGACAAAGTAACCGCGACAGGAAATGACGTCATATGTAATATTCACAACTGTCAGTTACAATATTTCCATATCCGGAGAGATTCTCAAATTTACAAATCCGCACGTCCTCATGCGGTCTGCTAACGTAAGAGGCGCCATTCTTTGACATTATTGGCTACTTGTTTAAATTCGAAACCGAATTACAAAAGTTTCTTTCTAAAAAACTTTAAGTACAAAGATGGTTTTGCGTACAGCGCGGCATCAGAGTTGCATTCTCAGTCGGATTCTTAAATATCAACCGTACAGACGTTAGCGTAATAATAGCGTCCGATAATTCACCTTTTGAGTATACATTTGAGTTTTTAATATATCCAGATATCGTAGTGGGCCCATGGCTTTTTAAAATATCAAAACACTAATTTATTGCTCATGACCATGATGAACTTAGATAAATCATTTTGATAATACTTGGGTTCCAATATTAAGTTCTCTTATCTTACTATTAAAGTCTATTCTATTAAATCGACTTTCGTTATTTATTGTTTTTTTTTTATTTTGTGTCTTTTCCGCAGAACTCCATAGAACATATAAATTATGCCATTGTAGTGTTATTTTTACCCATAATGTGGCATGAAAGCTGTTTCGCCTTAGTAATTAAAGGTAAAACAACTATAATGCATAAAAATAATCACACCTACCATAATTTAAAAACAACCCAAGAATTTATTTTAAACGATAAAACAGTCGACCTTTGTTATGAAATTACACTTTCGATATAATCTATTTGCAATGGTGAAAATTTTGACGTAAATCAGTAACCGGAGTGGAAAATTTTTTTTTTCCCGGGAAATGTGGAAATTAGAAACTGAAATGACTCTAATTTGTTTTTTAAGCTGTAAAGCAAAGTCCTCTCAACCTTCATCAGTAATTTTTACCCTTCACTCCCCCATTCCTCCACAAAACAATAGGTATTTTCCAATATGGCACGGTACCTCCGCATAGATAACTCGCTTTCTTCTGTCACGTAAACATATTCAAATATGACTGACAGGCAACCAACCTCACATTCATTCGTTTCTTTCAATTACAACATTATTTTTACATTAAAATCTCTATATTTTCCTGTAAAACATTCCTGTGTGCTTTGACGTTATAAATATTAAAAAAATAACAATGCTAATTCACTGATTAAAAAAATTGTTAGGAACAAAAAACATTCGAACATGCTATGATATATCGACCTTACAAGTGCATAAAATAGATAATATATTCTCTTTATAGCAATAATTGAGTAAATACTAAAGTTAGTACTGTTACTGGGAACTGAAATCGTATTTTCGTTTCGATGGCTCTGGGTTAATTCAATTAATTCCTTCAAAACTCCCAACAAGGAATGACCAGATGCGCTAAAACAAACAAACTCAGTTTATTTCTGTCCTAAATCTAGATATTTGAAGTATGCACTTACCGCCTCAGTCAGATATACTGCACTTATACCACGGCTGCAGTTTCCCACTGGAAGTATAAATACCTACATAAGTGCATGTTATCAGTCCTCTGTATTGATTCCATGCACCATCTGCCACTTATAATTCTTTCATATAATTTTAAATCACATACTGATTAAGGAAATTAATTCACATTTATTAGGTATTTCCTTATTAATAATACGGATCTTGCTGGATTAAACCTTGTCGTTGGAATGCGCAACTTTGTTGTGACTTATAACAAAATGTTCACTTATAATAATTCTAACATTATACTTAATTGTTTATTATAATATACGTGTAAGGTTTGTTGTGTTGTATAAAATACTACTTTGTGTAGATACGCAATATTCAAATGTTGTTCAATTTGCGTTTTCTACGAAAAACATACGCGTTATTATATTGTTCGATGTAACTGTAAGCATGAATATCAAATTTCGCACACATGCACACACCACTGTCAATGTCAATAATATTTCACCCCAATTTAACGTTCAAACAAAATATAAGTTTACCACCCGCCAGAAAGGCGAGAAATAAAATTGTATTTATTTGTTTACGCACAATGTCGCACAACTGGTTTTTACTGTCTCTCGGGAAATTGTCTGTGATTTTGAGTTTTCCACAAAAATCGAATCATAAAACGTGGAGCAAATTCACCTTCTTACTTACGTAAAATAATTCAGATGTTTGATTCGACTCGCGCCGCGCGACCGCCGGGCGAGGTGTTCATTTCTCGACTGAAGACTGAATTGACTGAATTCTGAGCCGAGTCCTGAAGCTATATACATGCCAAGAGCGCTAGCTAAGTATTTCAGCGGGTACTTTCAGCAGTGTAGGAGTGTAGGCGTCGCCACCTATGGAAAATCGAGAAAAGTTTCACGTGCCAGTTACTTGTAGACAGTTTTCAATTTCTGATTCTAGATGAAGGCACATAGGAACAGCATTTTATAAAATGAATCAATAGATAGTTGATAAAAGTGTGTTAATATAATGTGAACTTATATTGTTTTATGACTAATGGAAATTTCTAGGTAAATAGACTCATGAAAATTATTGATAGTGGTAATCGTTTGTTTGCAAGATTCAATGTTTATTTGAACGCGATGTAGTGACTCATTCACTTACAGTAAATAAACATTTTAAACGCACATGTCTCTCAATTGTGCAAGGGTCACGAGGCTAGTATTTCAAGCTAGCTAGTGTGCTGGTAAGATCCTGGCTTATCCTGGCTTGGCACAAGCTATAGCGGTTTACAGAGTAGATACTAGGAAATTTTAAGCTAGTATTATCACACGTCCTCTGTGGGGAAAAATCAACAGCTTGCGTAGAAAAAACACAACACCGAAACAGGGTTGTTTCGGAAAATGAGTCAAGTTGCATTGGACAAAATATTAGAAGAGTTACTAGAAAAGCGTTTTATGACAAGAGTGTTGATAATTTTATTTTAAATATCTTCTAGTCAACTTTTTTGTAGGCACGAATTATGCATAGACTTGTTATAAGATTGAATACTAGCATTCCACAGACATTCTTTATCACGATCCAATTTTTGCGTAGAAGCGTTTAAATTTTAAACGCACATGTCTCTCAATTGTGCAAGGGTCACGAGGCTAGTATTTCAAGCTAGCTAGTGTGCTGGTAAGATCCTGGCTTATCCTGGCTTGGCACAAGCTATAGCGGTTTACAGAGTAGATACTAGGAAATTTTAAGCTAGTATTATCACACGTCCTCTGTGGGGAAAAATCAACAGCTTGCGTAGAAAAGCACAAGACCGAAACAGGGTTGTTTCGGAAAATGAGTCAAGTTGCATTGGACAAATTATTAGAAGAGTTACTAGAAAAGCGTGTTATGACAAGAGTGTTGATAATTTTATTTTAAATATCTTCTAGTCAACTTTTTTGTAGGCACGAATTATGCATAGACTTGTTATAAGATTGAATACTAGCATTCCACAGACATTCTTTATCACGATCCAATTTTTGCGTAGAAGCGTCATCGTGTACTAGCCGATCGTGGTACAACAGCTTCTATCAAATGTCAACGGTAAGAAGATTTCAAAGAGGTTTTTCGAACAAAAAATTAGATTCCTACAGATCCGTAATACCTACTAATAACATAGACTCTGTGATACTTAAAAAAAATCACAATCTGCTCTTTCGTAGATGGCGCAAGTCTAATTATTTTAAGAAAAAACACTTATAGCAAGTTATGCTTTAAAATATTATAATATATAGTAATAAAATAATAATATGTATAACAAATAATAAAATAAAATAAAAATATATATTGATACATAAAAAATATTAAGATTCAATTTCGGAGTCGATTATAGGTACCGCCGCCCGGGAACCATTTATTGGATAACCAACACCCCTCCCACAGATCATCCCAAGTCGTTCACTACGTTTGGTGACTTAGCAGGGGTGCCCGGGTTCAAGGGGTGAGGTTTGTCTTGGTCTTGGTGATGGATACGTTTGCCCAAAAACTGCGTGGCTGATTGAGGGAGAAGAGACTGGTTGAGGGAGACCTTTTAACCACCTTTTTTTCAATTTGAGGAATATATTCATACGTCCGTCACTCCTGGGCACACTGACCCCCAGATTCCTACCCACCCTCACACCTTTTCCATACCATGGCATATCTTCTTCTTCTTCCTTCCCTTAAAAATACTCCACACAGCATCCCCAAAGATGACATAGGCCCTGGGGGAAATTGGTTTCCTCAGGGTCTCCTGTGTGGATATAATGTAAAAAAATATATAAAAAATATGAATTAATTGTTTGCGCCCATACGCAAAGGGGCATCCATTAATTACGTGAGCACAAACGGGGGGGGGGGGGTCCAGCAAAATCTCAAGTAACTTTAAAAAAAAATACGAATTGGCCCAAATTTATTTCACCGAGGGGCGGGGGGTCTAGATTGGAAGAAAAACTGCTCACGTAATTAATGAATTCCCCCATATCAAAATGAAAAAATAGTCTGTTTACGGACAAAACTATATTATATTCGCCTTTGTTATTACATACGTATTTTTTAAGTATTCTTTATTTATTGAATTGTTTATTACATGAATTGGGGATTTTTCGACCACCATGCTAGACACATGCCCGTGTTGTGGTGGTCGATTTTCTATACAGTGTAATATCATATGCAATGTAAAGATTGTGCGAGAATAAAAAAAAAAATATACATAAAAAAATATAATATTAAAGAATACAAAATAATATAAAAGATTTTAATTGACAGTAATATAAAAGAGTTAGGGTGGATATAGTACAATATAAAATAATATGAAAAGTATAGAACATAGAAATCATATACATCAAATAATATAAAAAATATGTAATTATAAAATGATATAAAACATGACATATTTTTATTTAATAACTTAGCAGCATTCTATGTATGTACAAGACTGATTACTGTAATTTATATACCAATAATTCCTTAATATATTAATAATAACTTCTCTTTTCCAATAATTCTTTAACTCCTTCACCTTATTCTTGTGATCCAATAAATCTAATAATAATCTTGTGATACATAAACTCTTTTTCAACCTATACTAATGAATGTATATCCGCAAACTGTAAACTTCACCCGCCATAACACAGGGTCATCCCTAGCATGGAGGGTGAAATATCATAAAAAAACTATATGTAATTTCAATAATTCACGCATTAAATTTAAAAAAAAAAAAAAAAAATTAAATATGTTTATTCAGTTTTAATTATACAATATTTTATTTTACAAATCTTACGAAACTGATCAATCAGTTTGATTGTAAGAAATCTCTCATTTTTTTCCAATTATTTAATACAGTATACTTTTTGGTTTTACATAGTAAATACTAAATATAATAACTTAATATTAAAATACTAATTATTACGACAAACTAATTATTATAATGTTTTAATGTTTATGAATTGCGTTGTAGTAAAAATATTTTACACAGTACAAACATACGGTGAGAAAAAAAATAGAAAGGAACTATATTATTTGATTTTATGTTCTTCGGAGGTAGAAAGATTTAACTTTTGTTTTGATTTTTGAATAAGATGTCTCATTTTCGATATTTTCAGGTAATGCGTTAAATATTTCCGGAATTTTATGACTTTTTGTTCTATCTCCGTATACATTTTGAGATTTATTGACAATAAACATTTGTGCTTCTCTATGCCTAGTAGGGTAGTTGTGGTTTACAGGTTTTTTGAATTCTGTATTCCAGAATTCATCTAGCGTTAATTGATAATCTACCTTACTGTGTATAGAGAGGACATTACACAAGGAGAACATTTTTTTATAATCACCTTCACATAACTGGACCTTTTTTTTGCCTGATAACAATTTTAGGAAACGGATTTGTAATTGTTCTATTTTATTTAAGTATGTTTTGTACGTTAATCCGTAACTATTTATTCCGTATCCCATAATTGATTCTGCTAATGCGTTGTATATACAGTATAATATATTTTTATTAACAAAATTTTTTAGCTGGTAAAATTTTCCTAATATGGATCTTAATCTATTACATACATTTTCAATATGATTTGACCAGTTAAAGTTGACATCTATTGTAAGACCAAGGTATGTATATTGGTACACTTTTTCTATATTCGGGCAATTACACTGCTGGAATTGGTTTTTTGTGTGCAAACAATCATAAGTATGGGCGCAAACAAGTAATTTATCTGAATCTTTTAATTCATAACTTGCCAAAAAGCGTTTTTTTCCCAAAATAATTAAACTTGCGCAATCTATGAAAGAACAGATTATGAATTCTTATAACTATCACCTTAAGAAACAGATCTTTTGTTGGGAATAACAATATAAATAATTGACTCTCTAGTACCTACCTAGAAAAATGGTCATTACTCGTCGATTCGTAGGCTTCGAAAAGCTTGGGAGATCATTTTATCTTTTCATATATCAAATTTAATTTCAAAGTTGAAGCGTCAGCATTTTCTATTCATCGAAAAAATATTCATTTTAGGTATCAGAATATGTTTACAAAAAAATGTGCCCGCCTATTATATTAAAGCTTTTTAAAATAAAAAAGGCGTGGAATATAAAGCGTATCCCCGCAAACTTAATTGATATAAATTGGTAAAATATCTATTTGTAAAAGGTCACATTTTATGCTTGAGATACAATTTCGGCAAGCATATTATGTTAAGGTGAGAGTTCACCTGGATAACCTTTCCAGCCAAGTCCTCCAGCCCCATCCTTCTTCCCAGAGAAAGTACTCGCGTAATCTCTTTATCATATTACTTGGTTCCCGCTTGAAGGATTCCTTCCTTCCACAAATTGAATCAGGGAGAAGATGAAGTAGAGCGGATATTTTAAATGTCTTACAAAGACAGATATTCCACCTAATCTAATCATGTGAAGGAATACGGAACTACTCACTCGGATAATGTAAAAAGGATGCACCTTTAATGGATTTTTGTATATTGTTTTGATACCAACATGGAAACCATTCATTTTATTGTTATTTATTATAGAAAACATTCAGTTTTCCTTTAAAAGGAACGGCTGCGCGACTTTTTTCATACAAAACTTAAATTTGGATTTGAGGCCAAAATACCCAACCAAACTGATTTTTTTTAATGGCAAATAGCTAATTTCCAAATATCTTTTTATTTGTGTTTCAATTTGTGCTTTATAGGCCATTAAAGATTTTAAATTACCATAATTTCAGAGGCAACTTTGGCAAGATTTTTTAAGAATAATTACAATTATATAATGAATAACAGATCACTTTGTATAAACCACTATATTATAAACAATATCTACATGTTTCGATAACAATGTTATCTTCATTAGGATATATTAATATAAAGAAAAATAAATGACAAACAAGTATAGACAAATTAGAATAAACTAGAACATAAACAAAATATTAAAAAGTAGAGGTGATTAATTGCTTAAAAATCATGAAAATAGTTATGCAAAATTAAATATAAAAATTATTTAAGGAAAAATAAAATTGCATTTAGATAATAAAAAACTTTTAAGAACAAATAATTAAAATAATTAGTCTAAATCAAAAAATAAATAATTATAATTATTGTTAGTATTAATAAGAAAATAAATTTAAGAGATGTCTATTTTTAAAAAATGTTTGGTTATTTATAATATTTAATTTACTATTAATGCTTTTTCTAATTTAAAATTTAATTAAAAAAGCATTTATGATTTAAGTTGTGGGTCCGTCTGTAACTCTGGTCCAACGATCTCGAATTTGTTTTGAACATGTGTCATTTTCAAAATTGGAACTGATTGTGTCAAGAATTCAGACAAATAATGACGCAAGGTAGAACCTACGTGTAATATCATCTTCATATAAAAATCATTTTTTGTTTGTTTCTTTGTTTGTTTGTTCGAATGTAATGCGCTGCCATACCGTTCATCCGATTGCGATAAAACATAGGTGATTTGTTGTGCGCACGCCCGCGAAGGTTATAGGCTATTTATAAGCTCTGGCGTTATGAAATTTGTTTAAATGAAAATGAGTGTATTTAATACATTTTAGCGGCAGGGAGGAAAGGCACGAGGGGAAGGGTAATGAAGGAGGTGGGGTTAGCAAGAAGGATGTCCAGGAAGGGAAAGGCGTGACCTTTAATTTTTGAGTTAACATTGCGTTTTAATTTTTTAGCTTTGAGCTTTGACCTTTAAGCTTTGAATTTTGATATTTGAGTTTTGAGCTTTAAGCTTTTAGCTTTGAGCTTTGAGTTTTGAGCTTTGAACTTTAAGCTTTGAGCTGCTTTGAGCTTTGATCTTTGAGCTTTGAGCTTTAAGCTTAAGGTGGTGAAATACACTTTCAAATGGTAATAAATAAAAAATAAAATTTAAATATAAATTATTTTTAAGTTTTTAAAAATGCTGAACTCACATATTTTCTAATTAAAATTACTGACAACGAAAAAAAACACTTGAATATTTAATTAGACAAAACTTAACCTATATATGTTTCTTTCTGTCTATGTAAGTGAAATGTTATGCGTTGCTAAACCGTTCATCCGATTGCGGTGAAACGTTGTGAGGGTGAATGTAATGTGGAGGGGAAAGGAGATGGGGAAATGCTTGGCTATTCAGATCTGGTCATCAAACATGCCTACAGCCATTTAAAGCAATGTTTCGATTCTGAAAGGTGGTCTTTCACCATGGCGATACTGAAAATATCTACCACTCTGTAGCGTGCGGCAAATATAATTGAATTGATTCTATTTTATTTAATAAATTGTGAAATGACACAAAATAATGAAATAAGTAGTGTCCGACCGAAACAGGAATTTCTACCGAAACCGAAACCGAATCTTCGGTATCTGTCTCAGTTTCGGCCGAAATCAAAACCGAAACTTTTTTTAGTAATCTTAAAAAAAAATTTAATCTATTTGGGTTATTTTTTACACTTACACAGACAGTTAACAAATGTTAAATGAAATAAAAATAACAATAATTGAAGTACGAGTATGTTAAAAAACTTTTTTTATATTACTGCTATAAAACAAACAAAAAATATAAAAATTAACAAAACATGTTAACTACTTCTTGGAACAAAAATTTGTTAATAAACAACACTTACATAATAAAGGAAGGGCCTCATTAATTGAGTATTTTCATTTTAATTGCGTTTAAAATCACAACATTCTTATAACACGTGTTAAATGAAATAAAAATAAAAAACAATAATTGGAGTTGTAAAAAAATAATTATTTACTTTCTGAATATCTGTAAAACAAACAAATATTAACAAACTACTACTCCTTGGAACAAAAATTTGTCAATAAAAAATTGTCAACACTTACATTATAAAGGAAGGACCTCGTGAATTAAATATTTTAACCTCAGAGTAACAATATATTGTTTCTCTGAGATTTTAACCGGCTGATGCGAACTCAGCTGATGATGGCGGATGAAGCACGAGCCACGATCTCACACGAAGCCAGCCGAACGGCGCGCGATAATTCACGGCCGAAGGTTCGGCAGATTTTCTGCCGAAACCGAAACTGATGTTAAACCTCGATTTTCTGCCGAAACGATCCCCAAAATACCTGAAATTTCTCCTCCTGATTTAACAAACGGATTGCAATCTTTAGAGCATAGGCGTCGAATGGGAATGTTATCCTCGTTCTACCGGTATTTCAAAGGAAGATGCTCCGAGGAACTAGCGTCATTGATCCCTTCGGCACCGGTGCATAGTCGGGAAACACGCCAAACGCGTGCCCAACATATGTACACGGTTGACATTGGTCACAGGAGAACGGGTTGCTTCTTCGACTCGTTCTTGTGTTCAACAGCTCGGCTGTGGAACGATTTGCCGGCCTTTGTGTTTACTCCTTCCTACAACATGGGTCTTTTCAAGACCAATGTTCATTCCTTCCTGTCCTCAAAAAGACCCTCCACACAGCATCTCAGAAGACATAGGCCCTGAGGGAAATTATTTTCCTCAGGGCATCCTGTGTGGAGTTAAAGGTAAAAAAAAAACTTGCCGAAACCGAAACCGAAGCCGAACCTTCGGACGGTCACTAGAAATAAGATTTACTTGCGCGTGCCGGGATTTGATCCCTCGACTTCCAGATTCGTAATTGAAGATCGTAACCACTTAACCACAGAGGACGTGTTAATAAGCTGTATTGGAACTAAGTTTTGTTTATGCCATTATTTTAATCACCAGAAGGTTTTTGGTATGCGATATGAAGACAATTATTCAGAAACACTTCTTAGGTACTAGGTAGATAACTGAAATCATTAATTTTGAAAGCGATGTCAGGTGTACAAGGTACAAGCCTAGATGAATGAAGTTGCTGTGCTTGGTTTGTACTCTGTATACCTTTACTTAGTACACACCAAACTTGAATGCCGGCCTGAAGTTGATGCGATCCATTCTCGCGTAGCTACTGACTTTACAATGAAAAGGCGTGGGCGGGGAAGCCACTCTTCTGACCTTAAACTCGCCTGTTGTGACGATTTCTGTATCAAAGTCACGCCGGTATTAAAGTTTGGCGTGTTCTATAGAATGGTAGACATTTTCCCATAATAATAGCATTACTGTAATGCGAAACTGAAAAACAACAATACATACATACATATTTAAAAAATATATGCTAAGTTAGTAATAGATCGCAGATGTGGCGAATCTATTTAACTGCACAGAAGGTATGTATGTAGGTATACGAATGCTCTGCTATCAAATCTTTTCAATCAATATTAATGTAATCTAATCTAAGTCTATTTTACTTATGTATTATAATGTGTACATTCTTGTATTCCTTTATTTTTAATACCATTCCTTTATTTTTAATTCATATTTTACAAATAAAATGCCTTTAACTTAAATTAGAAAAAGTTGGTACCTACATACTTTCCTATCTTCTATCTCTATTATTGCAATCGTCCGTTTCATGATTGAGGAAAGTTATCTCCGGGACCCGCCATTTTTCTTACGACTTAGCCGTCAAAAATTATTAGTGAAGAAAAATACAATGTTTTGGATGTTGAAAGTTGGAAATAAGCTGCAACAGTGTTTTGGTTCATGTTTCGTCTCTTAGATTAGATTAGTTGCATCTCCCTCGATAGTTTATTAAACGGAGAAATACCTCAGCATTCTGCGCAGTTAGGTAGTAAGTAGTAGGTACATACTGCTAATTAGTTTTAGCAAGAAGTCTCGCCGCGACTTGTATAAATAGTTTCCGTTTGGGTTGTTATGCCGCGTTGGCCATTGGCAACACTCCAGAACCTTTATACTTGCTATTGCAGAATCCATTACCAAGGCTAGTTGGTCCTTTGTTGTTCAGGAAAACTGCTAACATAAAATGCGGCAACCTGCAATGCAATACCTTCTATTTTGAAAGGTTTAACCATGACAAACGTTTCTCTTGTGTTTAACGACTGCTTCGCTAGCGTTTTTATAAACTCGCATTGTCCATCGAAACGACACGTGACTTGTTGCGTTTTTTTTTGTCTTCGTCTTCAATGAATTATCGTTTTATTGAGATGCGCAAAATAATTGGAAAGTGATAAAAAAATAGAGTTAAAACATTTCAGGCCTCGAGCTTATTCTGTCAGATGGTCGGAAAACTTCGGTAAAATTCAAATAAATGGAATATTTTTAAATAAATCCGAAAAGTTTAAACTGTTTTGAAAGAATGTGAAATGCGCTTTCAAATTACCAAATAACTATATAATTTTTGAAATATTTTAATTTAGACACAAAAAAATATAAAACGACTCACCGTACGTTTTTTTCTAAATAAAAACACATAATAATAATAAATAAAAATACATACTTTATTAGACAAGGACAAGAGTACGAGTATTATAAACGTCATTGTCACCCCATGTGTGATGTCTGTTTCTTTCTCTCTATTACTATGTATTATGTATGTAAGATTTTAATTTCATACTTACTCACTGTTCCTTTATTTTATGTTTTGCCTCTTTCTGTATGTAAATATAAGTTCACACAATGTATTTTTAACAGTTTAATTTTATACCCTCATTGTGTTAAGCGAAACCGGCTTTATTTCAGTTAAATACTTCCCTCATATTTTTCTACACCTACTCGTAGGTACATAGTCAGCGGAGTGTTTTCCTTGAAAACTGGTTACAATGTCAAACTGTCAAGTAATCTGAGAAGGGTCAAGTCAAGTTTTCCTCTTTGTGAGTCTCACCTTTTACTCTTTTGCTATTCAGGGGCTCTTTTACGGGGGCCGCTACAAACTCGGATTCTCGGAATGGAAGGTGCGGACGGTTCAAATCATAATAAATTTAGAGGTATCGCCACTCAATTGCGTAAAGATCAGGCAATTTCGCGAAATATTTTCTTCAAGCTGAACATAAGACGGGTGCCACACACAGCTTTAAAAAATAAAAGATCATCGCACGCCGAATAACGCTCTAAGAATAATCCCATCAGACCTGCCACACCTAAGCGGTTTATGCGCAGATCAACCATAGACAGTACAGATCTTACGCCGTAACCGTTTCTGAGGCGATATACGAAATGTTATGCGACCCCCTCTCCGCAGTAAACAGGAGAGGGGGTCATTTTAACTACGGAGTTGTCTAAACGGGCGGATGACAGCTGTCAAATTAACAGATTCAGTACAAAGAAGTGCCATTTCGTGGCAGCTCCCTAATTCATCTGATCCCCTATCCTACCATAGGAAAAAATATTTGACATCGTAGTGTGACGATACAACACATAAGCGCTCGCGGTTCAACGGATATCTGCTCGCGCTTTTATAGCTGTGTGTGTCACTTCTACATTAAGCTGAATACCTACCCTAAACCCGATTCATAATCAAAAATGAAAATCATGAAATGACTCAAGCTCATTTCAGTAGGTACCCTCACAAAACCGAATGTTGAAATTGCTTCCTCAAAATCATAGATTTAAAGATGTTTTCTGTAAAAAGATAAAGAACAAAATTTGACACATTGTACAATAAAATAAACTGGAAAAATTGTTTGTAAGTTGGAATCTGACTGTCGCTGAGGTCGCGGGTTCAAATCGCGGCATGTGCAAGAGTTTTTTTTTTGGTTCACAATTTAATCGTTTAAAGTAATATTAGCTATATTTGCGGCAAGTTCTAATGTGGAAGATACCGTCAGTATCGCCCTGATGTAAGACCACCATTCAGAATTGAAAAGTTGCTTGAAATGGCTTTAGCCATGTTTTGTGACTAGATCTGAATAGCCTGGTACTCCCCCACCTTCGTCTTCCTCATCTCCTTCCCCTCCCTACTTATCTTCTGCATCACAACATACCCGGTTGTGAGCAGTTGAGACTCTTTATGCGGTATTCACATAACTTTTTTTTTAAACTAAATAATTACTGACGATTTTCAAGGCGTATGTAAAGAAAATATATACTATAACATAAAAACTCTTTCAATTAAGTATTTACACTATTTAACCTCGTATTATATTTATTTTTTCTGCTTTTCGTGTGTTGAATTTGTTCACTGACGTAGTTGTCAATGATGATCTACTAAAGCTAGTTTACGCATAAAAAGTGGCAAGACATGTTCCATGCATAAAGCCTGCAGTAGTCAAAGTCGCTGGGAGATACGCGCTCCAAACCAGTCTGCTGGTCTGCTCTGACTTGGTAACAGGACCGCATGACGGACAGGGCCGAATTCACTATGCCTACTCTAAAACTGGTTCGCCGCGTTTGGTGGCTTAACAGCGACGCCCAGGTTCATGGGGTGAGATTTTTCTAGATATTAGCGGCGGATGCTTTTGCCAGTCTACAGCGTGACGGATAAAGAGAGAATGGTTGAGGGAGACCTTTTGAACTCTCCAGCTGGAATCTCTCGACCCGTCGCCTTGCACCGCAGTGGGAGAGATGGGTTCGTACGTCTTTCACTCCTAGACATTCTGTTTCCTAGATTCCTACCTATCCCTCATGCCTTTTTCCTTCCCAGAAATTCCTCTCCTTCCTAAAGATCTAAAAAGACCCTCCACACAGGTCTTCGCACTGAGAAGGAATCCATAAATTTTACAAAAGTTTGGCATTCATTGTATAATATTAAAAAAATTCCGCTAAAAAGTTATATGGAATTGTGTGAAAAAGTGATAAATTTGTTTTTACTGCATCATTTCAACGGATTACAAAGAAATGAAGGAATTCAAACTTTCTACTATCAGGATTTAAAAAATATATTAACTCCAGTCACGGTTCATGTGTATGGAAGTCGTCTGAGGTATTTTAAAGGAAAATATGGAGTGAACCAGGTTCTTGAGGAAAGGTGAGGAAATACATTAGCCGACAAATATCATTTAATAACACGACATTTTATCGTGTGACACTTGTCAAACTGTTTACAAATGTTGACTTCTCTCCCGGTTGTTCACCTTTGCCGAAGGTTTCAATGACCACCAGAATGAACAACAACAACAATTCATTGAAATAACGGCAGAAAAAGCGCAATCTCTTACCATTGTCTTTTACACGTCATTTGTGCAAAAACGCTATTAAACATAAAAACAAGGTAATATCTGAGATTTGGGAAGCGGGATGAGAGTTTGGTACCAAACCGGTAGCCGGCGTAGTCCAACTGTAAGGCTCTTGACTCGCACACCGAAGGTCGCGGGATCGAATCCCGGCGTGGCAAATAAATTTTATTTGATTAATTTATGTTATTTCACAATTAATTTATTAATTTAAAATAATATATAGTATATTTGCGGCACGTTCCAGAGTGGAAGATACTATCAGTATCGCCCTGGTGTAAGACCACCATTCAGAATCGAAATGTTGCTTGACATGTCTTTAGCCGTGTTTGGTGACTAGATCTGAATAGCCAGGTACTTCCCTACCTTCTTCTTCCCTATCTCCTTCCCCTCCTCACTACCTTCAGCCTCACAACATACCCAATTGGGGATGCCAGAGCCCCACTGGCTGTTGTAATTTATAACAACATCTTTATCCGCCATGGTTTCTTGTACCGTTTAAGGTATTTTTTGTTTATTTTCTGGTTGGTGATGCAACCAGGGCCCCCGAATGGGTAAATCCGCCCCTGATGACACGTGAGTTCCGCGCAAGTATAAAGTTTCAATGGCGAATAGTTGAAATGTAATCCAAGAGTTTAAATAACAAACTATGAAAGTTGTCTTTCTAAAGATTGAGTAAGAAACATACGGGACATTGTTCGAGTATGGTATAAAAGCCATAATATATGGATATATAATATCATTAAGTTTACGAAGATAGAAATTCTTTCTCATTTTGTAGGCCGCCCAACTTACTATTATTTGTATTACCTCTTAGTTACTATCATAGTAGCATTTCAACTTCTGTCTACAGCGTATTTTAAGATACTTTGGATTGCTCGCCACAATAAGTACTCCAACCTGGAGAAACTCAACGTAATATCTAGAACCCACAACACTGCGTCTAGTTTTTTTTGAGATTAAACATATTTCAAAACTTCATCAATCTATTCATAAATGAAATTAGGTTGCAACCTGAAAATAGTAACTACCATTAGGAGAATTTTTGCTGCATCAGACAAGACACCAAAAATATGGAAATCGTTGGAGATACGGAAATGTTTATTTAACTGTGAATATTCACAATTTCACAATTATTGTTGAAGTCGTGTCATCGTAATATCTATCTATTAATTTTTTCATAATTTTAAGCTTTTTCGTAATTTTCTACGTTATACAATAAAACCTTAATAATGTTTTCCCCCGTCAAGGTCTTACCTCTTTCCTCTGTGTTCGTTCTTCTACACGTGACATTAATTCATATTGTATGTAAGAACTGCAAACAAGTACCAAGTAGTTACGTTTTATCGCAAATACAGCATCCAAGATCAAAGTTACAAGTGGCATTGCCATTTAGCGTTCGTTTAACGATGTTTAAATTGTATAATATTATGGTTTAACCCTTGCCGTGTGTGCAAATTATATTACATTATGTAAGTGGAAATCTCAAAGCATCGAAAAAGAATATTTCATTCACTTACTGTTATGGACGCTTTGGATCAGACAGCTAGCCAGTTTTCTTGCTGCACTCCTGTTTGGTTTAACTCTACCTTTATTAACTCCCCTGGAAGAATTAATTGTCAGGCTTTTTCTGCGTCTATTACTCATTCCTTTCCTCCGCCTTTCTTTCCGACAATCTTTCTCGCGGCTCGGACATAACTCAAATTGTTTCTCTTCGGGCTCAGGCGCTGTTTCATCTTCGAAGGTTTCATGCTCGTAATTATCATCTTTTTGGATTGATGAATAGTGTTGAAATTCTAATGGTGGAAGATATGCTTTAGTTCTGAAATTATTCATTTTCTTCACACCAGGCCAAACTGACTCAACAGGTGCATACCTATCTTCTTCGTGATAATGTTTTACCGTTCTTTCTAATGGTGGTAGCGTTTGCTGAAAATTTGGTTGTCTTTGATATTTAGTTTTACTTTTGCAATACGTGGTATTTTGTTGAAATGGAAGAGAACTGGATTTGATGTTACTTCGTTCGCATTTGAGGTATCTTGAGTCATATGTTGGTCTACTCCACGCGTCATTCATTGAATTTTCAACACAACTAAAGCCTCTTGTATTAGTGTTTTTGCAATGTTTACTTTTCCAGTCAGCCGTACTTGATTTCATGATGTCACCTCTCATTTCTTTTTCAGTGCGACAATTGCCTTTATTGACATGTCTGTGTTCGTTTTTGTTCACGCACCTGTACTCTAAATTAGCAGTTTGATGATTATTGTAACAGGTGTACTGTTCATTTCTTGCGGTACATGTTTTGTCTTGGTGACAATGGATGTGCTTGTTTGTCTCGGGAACGTTTGAACCAGTTTTTGGGTAGATGATTGGGTCGGTTTGAGTCGGACTATCTGTTCTGCTGGTGTGATAGGAAGTAATTCTAATTCCAGGTTGTTGTCTCCAGGGGGTGGATTGGTAGCTTTGGTTCCAGGAAGGGGGGAAACAATCCGAAGGAGCCTGGGTCATGGTGGGCGGGTCTGGAGACAGAATACCGAATGGATGAGAGAAGTAAAACAGGCAGAGAGGAGGCATCTGAAACAAACAGACATAATATTGGTTATGTAACAAAATAATTAATAATTTCGTTATGTTTGTAGGTCCTTTATAAACATAATTGGCTTTACACTGTGGATATTTTTTACATTCTGTTTTACACGGTTTTTTCAAAAGAACTTTTATTGTAAATATTAAGGCCAGGAAAAAATAGCCAAAAAGTAAAAAAAATCACCCTTATAATAACATAAATAAATTGCACACATTGAATAATGTTCTTGTGTTAAATAACAAAATAAAACTTAATAATGTTAGTGTAGATTCTACTTCTGGGTATTTTATTTATGAATGAGTTAATCGATAATTATTTGATAGTAATTAAATTACTAATTAGGCTACTTTAAATATTTCAATTACAACACAATTAAAGGTTTGTTATGGTTAGTTTCTAACTGCGTAAATCACGTGACCAGTTGCTTTGTTTTCAAATTCCATCAAAGATAAAATCAATTACGAACTATTTTTGACAGTTTATTTACCGTCAGTTCACGGAAGCTTTTAGCTATATGCAAGCAAGGCCGTGCCATTTACCATGATCGCTAGTTCAATAAGTAATAGCTATTTCCTGCGCCCTGTGATGATGGTAGATAGCGGATACCCGTTTGTGGTTAGCGGATTAGTGGGGAACTACAGCTTGACATACTTATCTTTGCAGTTGGCCGTAAGAGGAAAATGAATAGCTACCAGACGATGATTTTTTTTATTCAGTTGTCAAAATATTTTCTGTTTCTTCAAAGTTTTTTTTGTTGTGCTTTACAAAAATGAGAAAACTCTTGAAAAGCGATATATGAAGCCTTATTCTCAAGGTGTTGGCATTCGTGGCCTTTGAAAAGTATAGGTTAACATGTTTTTTGTCAGCTTCGCAAAACATATTACCTTTCCTGTTAATTTTTCATGAATGGTTGATGGTTAAATAGCAGAAGGGTATGGGTACCGCCGCCCCGGGAACCATTTATTGGATAACCAATACCTCCGCCATAGATCACTTAGCAGGGGTGCCCGAGTTCATGGGGAGAGGTTTGTCCAGGTCTTGGCGGCCGAAGCACCTAACCACATGCTGCGTGAAGGGTCAGATCGAGAGAGACTGTTGAGGGAGGTCTTCAGCTCGTCTTCAACCAGAATCCCTCGACCTATTGCCTTGCAGCGCACTTGGGGGGATGGATTCATACGTCTGTCACTCCTGGACACACTGACCCCCCCAGATTCCTACCCACCCCTCATAACAGTTTCCTACCCAGAATTTTCTTCCCTTCCTTTCTTTAAAAAACCCTCCACACAACGTCCCCTAAGGTGACATTGGCCCTGAGGAAAAATATTTTCCTAATGTGGAGCTAATGTAAAAAAAAGCATGTACTGAAAAATATTCAACTTTAGTATTCTTACTATACTTAGATTATATGAAAATGTATTGGTTCAAATGTATTAAAATATCCACATATAAAGCAAATATAAAAGAGTTCAGAAAAAGTTTATGAAATATGTCTCTTATCGTGTGCGAAATGATGAAATCTATGTCCCCGTAAACCTTAAATCTCTTGATCAACGCCGAGATATCAGAGACCTATTGAAGCTCTATAAGATTATTCATAACTTCATTGACAGCCCATATTTACTACAAAATATTCATTTCAGGTGTCCATTAAGAGTTACTCGATCTCCGGACACATTTTATATCCCTAAGAGCAACACACATTATCTTGAAAATGTATTTATGTGATGTGTTTAACACGAACCTTGCTATATTCACAGCATTCATAAAAAATAACACTCGATTGAATGCCACATATTTAACTAAAAACTTCATATTTCATTGATTTCTGTAAATTTAAATAAAATCACTTCATGAAAGATATTATTGATGTCCATTAAAATTTAAATGTAAACCCTCGAAAAATTTCATTTTTAGCATTTTTTGTAGATTTAAGTAAGAAGATGCACTCATTAGAATTGTTTATATCAGGTATAGGTATCTATTGTTGTGTATTTTTGTATTATGGTTCTAAATTTCAATTGGTCGTTATTTTATTGGTCAATGACATATATATTATTATCACTGTCATTTAGGAATTTATAAAGACTTTATAACGCTAATAAATAAATAAAAAATAAATAAAGCCTCGGTTCAGTTCAGGGATTGATTTTGCACTGGTATCGCTAATATCTATACACCATGGTGCGCCACCAACTGAAAAGTTAAGCATGTCAAGTTGTACCTTGCTGGTGGTTGATAGCAGATAGCTGCCTATACCACGGCCGTCCATTAAGCCAAGTGCTGATAAATAATCACACAGATGCTTTTAAACGCTAAGCTCCATCACTGTGTAGTGTTTCGTAATACTAATTCGTTTAAGTGGTACAACTAGAATATTGATCAAAATACAACATTAAGGGGGTATTTTACCACCTCTGAGTAAACTACGGATTAGAGTTACTAGTTATTAAGACGGAATAACCTTGCACAATCGGTGATATGTTATTTTTAAATCATATTCCAGGCGTGTCGACTCTTTTCGAAAAAAAATATAATTTACTTTCAAAAGATTGTTATGTTATCTAGTACAGCTATGTTTTAAATTTTGAAAAAAATTGTGTTCGTTTTTATAATAATAAGGTTATACCGTTAGTCGTTGGCAGATTTCTTAAATTTTCAAACAAAACGTTGCATTATACAACAGACATTTTAAGTCATGTAATCATACCGTAAAATAAATCAATAAATTTATCTACGAAATCTACTTTTCAGAATTATAATTATTTTAGTTCAAATAAAATCATTAAAAAAATCAGCGCACGTGTTTTTCGACGAAAATACTTTAGTTTGTCTATTTATTTATGGTCTTACAAACTAATGTATTTCAATTTTTTTTAGATGCTAATTTTGTTTAGACATTATTGAAAAATAATCAATATTTACTTGTAATCAAAACATAATTACAAATAGTACACATTTCTAATAATTTTATTTATTATCACGCGTTTCAGCATTTTTATTGCTAACTAAGGTATATATTAAAGCAAATTTTGAATGAAATAAAATTGATATTGAGTTATAGAATATATGCGAATAATCAATCTTTCTCGTCGAAACTGCCCTGTACAGTTGCAAGGGGACGGCCTCAAGACCATCTTTCGACGAAATTTGAATTCTCGGCCGCTGGCTAACGGTTCTTAAAGCTACACATCAAGTAGGTAAAACCTACTTTTTTAACTTTGACGTCACTGAGAAATAGCCTTATATTCTTGCTTACCCCTACTTATTAGGTAGTACCTATCAGCGAGAGAGGGACAAAAGCACTGTAGGGTGTTGTGCCACCGTGGTTATACTTTGATCGATTTTGAATATTTGGAAAGTTTTTATAGATTTTTGTAAAATTTTGAAAAATGTAATACCTAAATAAATTAAATTTAAATATCCACAACCTTTTATATATCTACCTACGTGCATAGGTACCTATTACAAATACGAGTAAATAAATTAAAAGTATGCATAAGGATTAAAAGTAAGCTGTTAAGTTATTAGCATTTACTTTTGTGCAATCAAGTTCTACCTATAAGGTAATATCATCAGGCTTATGTTTTAATCATTTTCTAAACCTTATTTTAAACGTAAACATGACCTTTTGTGCAGTTTCACACATAACTAGTTACATTATAACAGTTTAACAGATTTTACCTTTAAAGATAAAACTATGACACTCGCATAAATAAATAGTTTTAATCTGCATAGGTATTTATTATTTATGATATCATTATTTTTTATGTTCATGTGTGTTTTATTTTCCTGAAGCTTTACAGAGTGTGTTAACGAATAATTTAAATATGTGCAATATCTAAATAATTGAAGCTGGTATTCGAACTAATAATAGGAAAATCAATCGAAAATTTCCATTCTAAGATATCCCACAGACAAAGGACTATGTGTATCTTTAGGTAAGTGCTAAGTACCAATGAGCATTATTATTGTCAATGTCTCCGGACCGTATCTAACAATGCGGCAACAGCCGTAAAAGGAATAAAAAGAAATCCCTGCAGTGCGTTGATCTGGCCTAATCTAATTTCGGCCTCCTCGCTCCCGCCCAGAACGTCGGGTGAGAGGAACCAAAGCTAACTGCCGAACAAACGAGTCTAGTTTCCTGCGCGGCTTGCCCCGGGCGCCATCTTGCGGCCACTAATTACGCGGGAAAGCGACGGTCAATGTAAAGGTATTCTCGCGAAAAGTTCGCCAGTGTTTACGATTAAAAGAATATAGTGGAAAGCTTTGTAGGATCCTACCGATATCGAAATAAAAAATCTTTATATACCTACCTACCTTATTTGACGGAACATGTTACTTTTTATTCGTAAACTGTGATACCTAGATCCTCTTGTGAACTCAGACGATACATTTTTTTTTTAATTTACGATCGCAACGAATCTAAAATACTTGGCGGTTCTGTCAAGCTTTTTTGTGGAAGGTAATAAAAATAATAATTCAATACTGTCTACTTGCTTATTTGACAAAAGTTCTAAAATGTCGTGAAAATATCCTATCAACAAATTTCCTAGTACGGTAATTAATTTTTATTTAAATAGTTCTGTGAAAAAATTAACCTCTAGATTTTTTTATAGTTTACATACTCATATCAATAAAAATACCATAATAACGAGTGATTGCATCGTAAAAGTTGACCGTTTATAATATTTGTTAATTTATAAATAGTTAAAACGATTGGTGTATTTAGAGACATAAGGGTAACATTATTTTTAAAACCAAATTACTTTTATAAATTTCCCTACATACCTATTTCACATTAACTCATCAAGTTGCTAATAAGTACAAGGGAAATACCTTCATATCCTCTGTGGTGGTGGCAGCATCCGATTTGTCACTCATTTTAAAACAAATAAATTCAATGGAAATACTTAATTGGGTTTTAATTAAGCGCGAATTTAATTTAATTATTAATATTATGGGCGTGCACTTTCAGGTAACAAGTATAAAGTTTTAGTTTATTATCGGATGTAGTTACTTTTATTTAATATTCCATTATAAATCTCAGACCATTCCACTTAATGGAACATTCCTACTGAAATTAGGAAACCATTTATCATTTTTAATGTTCCTGTACTGCGCAGTTATTTAAAGTTAAACACTTATAAATAGTTACAATTAACAGCTGCTTACCGAATTCGGAGTTAGATAATAATTAACAACACTATTAATTCCAAGCTAAATAATACTGCAACACAAAAGATAATATTAATTAAGTATCGATTTTTATAGCACTGCACAAACTTTTTTTGGTTTGTTTATATTTAAAAGTATTTTGCAGTATTAAACTTCGGAAATAAAATGTAGAAACAATGACAAAGTCAAAAGTATTCATTAGTTTGATTTAGAAATAAATAAAAATTGTTTAATCTCTATAGTAACTAAGGTAATTCAAGTAGACTGATATAAAAAAATTCTGACCGAAGAAATGATAAATGACACATCACTTTTTACACGAAGAGTTATATTTTGTTAGCGAACAGATTGTATTTATTATTTTTGGTTTTAGATAGATGATTTTTTATCTTCTTGAATTGGTAAAAGTTGACTTTGAAATAAATATCCATATCTTGAACTGGGAGGGGAACTGGGAGCTACAAGACAGAATGGAGCGGAGAGGGTTGGTTGTGTGGCAAATATTTTCATTTCGTGTATTGGCATACCGACAGATGGGAAACTAAGAACAGGGCCGCATTCGCTACAAGAACCTTCAATATGGATGAATGTTATGTAAGAAGCTAAGTAGTAGGTATTTTATGTGATATGTGAACAGATCTCTGGCTGTGACTTTTGATATAATGGTATTCAGAGCTCCGGGCCAAAAAGGCCCCTTTCTCTTTCATCGTGAGTTTATAATACATATATGGTTGTCGAAAAAATGGTTTATGTTGTAGTTTTGTTAAAAAATATTTGTAAGGGAACATGGCTGCAATATGGGGTGGTTAATCTTTACGGAGGATTTTTTTTGGTTTTTAATGTGTGCTGCGGTTTCTAGTTTCTATATAAATATTGTGTTTGATTGTATGTGAAAAAAATATAAGCTTAATTAAGTATCAAATAAGATAAAACGATCAGCATTCAAACCTTTTATTTCGAATTTTTTCAAATAATTATATTATCCAATTTTTTCAAATAATTTTATTATTCCTAATTTAACGGATAATACAAACAACTTAAGTACCTATTCTTTCTGTCGTATTATTGGAAAAAAAATTGTAATGTATTACCTATAATATATTACCTATAATGTATTACCTTATTTTTACCTATTCAAAATATTATATTTAATGTTACATCACTTTCGGTAGAATATTATATATTTTTCTACCGAGACATTTAATCGTGGATTAGTACCTACTCAAGATTTCTTACAAAGTACCTAACCCTATCCTAATAAAAACCTAAAAGTGACGTTTACAGAACAATTAGAAAATCGATGAAATTAATTAACATCAATAAAACGAATTAACAGCAGGTGTGCTTTAACCTACTTGGTTGGTATTTTGTAAATCATAGAAACTGAAACTACTGGAAGAGGGTAAACAATATATCCATTGTTTGGGTACAATCATAACAGATAATAAACTTACTGAAGTTGAATGAAGTGCATAAAAAAGCTTTAGAATCCGCCCCTATCCTTGGGGTTGGTAGTTGGTATCTGGCGATGGGTGATATTCGGTGGTAGCCGGCGATATTCCCCATTCTATTGGCCTATATTCACTCACCCATCCAGTAGTAGCTACTGTGATAGCCTGCGAGCTGCGAGCTATTCCAACCTAAGGATGTTGAAATGTAGATGACATCAAAGGCACATTTACATTGGAAAACGGGAAAAAAATTGGAAATCCTAAAACTTGTCAAGTGAAGTTCATGCAGCAGAAATTCGTTCAAATTTAATGTAAGAAACCTAGTTCTTTCCGTTATTGTATCCTTATTCGATATATTATCTACAAGTAGTCTGTATTGTACAAGTAGGTATTATATCTACTTTCAATACTTACACTACCATAGACAAAACACCGCGCGATTTTGGATTTTTACATGTGAACGGTCTCTGTTAACCCTCGCATCTCGATCCGTTTCAGCTCTTTGGTTAAATGCTGACGTTCATGTTATATCATGAATAAGTTTGATTAAAATAAACTAACGTGACGGGGTTCAAACAACCTAACCTTAACCGTGTTTCTGAAAACATATTTTTTTGTATATTATTATCAGTAGGTATGATTCAGTCTTTCGAATACTTTCACTGTAAGAGGCCTATACGAGCTCTTTGAATCAGCAACCCGAGAAATCAGAACTGTGACAAAACAAACCATGATAAAATAGGTTAGATTAGTTTAGATTAGATTAAGTTAAGGAATCTTACTTACACAAACACTTTTGCACGTTAAGACGGCAAAACGGTATACCGCGCAAACAGCTTGCACAGGTTAACAAGTGAATATTAATTTGCTCAAACTAAATTTGCACAAGTTTATAAGCAAATACTTCAAGACGGCAAAGCTGTGTATAACGCAAATGGCTTGCATATACACTTCAAAAGATTGCGAATTTTGCACAAACTTTTTTCGCGTGTACGGACGCCGCACAGTGTAGGCCGTGTTTTTGCGCAAAATTTTGCTCAATCTGATTGCGCATGTAAGTCGCTGTGTGGAGACGGACCTTCATATAAGGTTAGGTTGGGTTAGGTTTATTGTGTGTTGTTATTTTTCTTCACTTTCCTGCAGTGTGTTTTGTCATGGAACCCTTTGAATCATAGCTCCAATAGTACCACTACCATAGACAAGGCACCCACACAAGCAGTACACGACCTCTTGTTGGAAATTTGTTGATGGCATGAGATTTCACAATACGATTATTCCCGAAGATTTTGTGATGAAATTTGAAAAATAGAACTGGAAAGTTTCACAACGTAGGTAATAATTACTTAAAGAGCTTTGCGCATATTTGCATTTTCCATTAAAATACCCTTCCTATAAAGTTAGGTAAGTAAAAGCGTGAATTTCATTTTTATTTTTAGCTAGGAATATGGATATTAGGAATATGAACCTATTACTTGAATGAAAAAACCTAAAACTATGAATACCTACCTACTTCGATGAGATTGATTTTTAACTTAAGGTCCGGTAGTAAGCGCTCATAAAGAAAAAGAAGGGGCGATATGTAAATACGAATGTTAGAGGGAGCGCGCTGTTGTTAAAAACGATAATAATTTAGTGAAAATTGTGAAAATGTTTAATAAACACGACTCGTTTAAAATAGAGCTTAGGTACACCTCGTGGGAAATGTCTTCAGGAGAATTTATAGAAACTGTTTTAATTTTATCATACATATAACTTGTAAAACAACAGAAAAAAAGGGTTTATCCACTGGAGCAATTACGGTCGAAAAATGGACCACTTTTATTTTTCTGCGATTGATAGCGGTTATTATCTTCAAGAATAACATACATTTTTTAAGAGCTTAAAACCTTAAAGTGTTCAAGGAAAGTATGTTATAAATTGTTAGGTTTCAGGATGCCGAGTTATATATTTTAGCGATATTAGAGTCATTTTTATTTTGGCGGTATTATTAGTGCATTATATTTCAATATTTTACGTGCACATTTTGGCATTTTTAGTGCATAATATAGACACATAGGTAAGTAGTTAGTAATCGTAATGCGATGTGAACTCATTAGCATGCCTAGTGATCATACATTTTCTCAAATGAAATCGAGTGAAATAAATAGGTAATAATAATTTAGAGATCGGCATGGCCGTTAGATTTTTTAATTACTTACCTACAAATCGTGTTGTACGTTATATTCAATCTACTGTACCTGCCGACCTACCTACTCAACGCGAAAAATGGCAAACAAATTTACTACAGTGAGAACTTGAAACCAGTTTTTACATTTGACCAAATACCTACCTACTACTGGAAAGTTTCTTTTAAATGGTTGTTAAATTAGTATGTCTAAAATTATTATTGTGCACTCATGTGACAGGTATGCATACAAAGGATTATTTTAACAATATTTTGGTTGACCTATCTATCACTTGCGATATGAATTTTAAGAAAACAGCGACTAACTTTCTACCTTCAATTATTTCGTTTCTCAACGATCATTGCTGTAAATTATGCTTTTTTCAAAGGTTCATTAAACTAGGCAATCGGCAATACCGTAACACAGTCTGGCTGCATATGTACGTGCACAGAATACATATCATCAGAATCGATGTAAAAAAATACAAATAAGCTTTTTGTTTTCAAGTGTAAAATTCGGGATCAGGCCGCTAACAATAACACTCCGTATGTAGATGGCGATAAGGTTTAAATTTCCGTTTAACACCAGCCGCCTGATTTATTCAAGAAAGCATCGTCGAAAAATATGTTCTATTTTATTTTGCGAAGCTCAGACACAAATATTTAAATGTTTTACGATCATTTCCTTAAGTATTGATTTTTCACATTATACAATAACACCACAACCGAAAAAGGGTTCTTAAGTAGAGAATTTTGAATTTTAAAACATTTTTATAGGCCGGCTAATTTATTTTTTCCGGGGTTATAAAAAGGCAAATAAAAAAATGCTCGATTGTTTCAGAGGCAAATATATGTTCTTCTTTTACATTAACTCCACACAGGAGGTTCTGAGAAAAAAAATCTCAGGGCCTATGTCACCTTTGGGGTGCTGTGTGGAGGGTCTTTTTAGGGAAATTAAGGATTGGAAGTTCTGGGAAGGAAAAGGGTATGAGGAATCTGGGGTTCAATGTGTCCAGGAATGACGGACGTATGAATCCATCCTTCCTATACTGCGGTGCAAGGCGGTGGGTTGAGAGAGTCCAGCTAGAGAGGCCTAAATTAGTCTGTCAACCTGTCTCTCCCTATACGGCCCGCCACGCAGTAGGTGGGCAAACACATTCGCCGTCAAGACCTAGACTAACTAATCCCGGGCACCCCTGCTAAGTAAGTCACCAAACGTAGCGAACCACTTGGGGTGACCTATGGCAGGGGTATTAGTTATCCAATAAATGGTTCCCGGGGCTGCGGTACCCATAACCACCTCCCAAATTTTTCTACTCGAAGTATTTAATCTCGAAGCATCTAAAATATTTCTACGCGATCTAATTATTAAACCAAAATCACTTGATAATGCGCATTTAGGCAGTAGTGCATCACCTTAATATAATAAATTGAAAAGAAGTTACAAAGTATACTTTTTAATTATAATTTTAATTATGTGAAAATCTATCATTAGGTATTATGTGTATTATTATTGCCTTTATTATAAATGTAAAACATCTGTTGATTTTCCAATAAATAAAATTAATAAAAAATTTTAAAAGTTAAAATTTATGAACAGCAGGATTTTTAAAATAATTTTGTTTATAAGTCCATGTAAATTTTGCCAAATTCTGGATATTAGTAAGAGCTGAAGGAAGTTTATTAGGACCCAGTGAAATCACGGGGATTGGGTATGTTGTGGGGAAGAAGAAGGTGAGGAAGTGCCTGGCTTATCAGATGTAGTCACCAAACACGGCTAAAGCCATTTCAAGCAACTTTTGATTCGGAATGGTGGTCTTTCACTAGGGTGATACTGAAAGTATGTATCATATATGATACTGAAAGTATCTATGCCATCTATGCCAGTCAATAAAATAAACCACTAAGAGCTGCTGCAAAGGCAGTCCGTGCGTCTACATTCCGATTTAAATGTTATAATCGTTACTGAAGTTGAAGTATCTATCTTCGTAGAAACCTACAATATACCTAGGTAGGTTAGGCTAGGTATCTGCCTACATTTTTATATTGTACAAAAAATGTAGATACTCAAATTGATGTAATAAACACCCGTAAACATCGCAATCACAGTGTAGTCGATCTCAGTACCAACACAGACATGATGCATTGCCTGCAAACAATGGGTTTCAAATTTGTTATTCAAATTCAGAAAAGAAAATTCAAGGGAAAATTAAAAATTAAAGAACAAGATAAATTAAAAGCTAGTTATTTTATAACAAAATGAACACGCTGTATTAAAACTTTGGGTCAACTCTAATTGAGCGATCAATAGCTGGTACCTACCTAAGGATGGACATGCACACGCGAGCAGAACCTCGAAAACGGCGCGAAACACCGTTTACGATTGTTTCGTTCCTTTTCCATAATTCGTGGATCGGCTCGTGCTTATGTTCGCAAAACATGTTCATTGCCAAGGAAAGGAATTAAAAAACGAACGTAATTTTTCATTTTTGTTGTTATTGCCATAAAACAAAATATTCGTTTATCAGATTAATTTTTAGGTAGGTAGGCACCAACATAATAATTTATTTGCCTTTTGTGTCCGAATGCTGTCCGCCACAGTACACATTTACAGTATCCCGTGGTACAATACAAAAGTAAAACAGGTCACAATCGTATTCTCGTTTGTCGGCTGTTTGGTTCCCTAGGTCCGCATTGTTTGAGAAATAGAGAAACGTTTCTTTATCACGTCAGGTAATCAATAAAATACCGGGCGAACCGAGAAAAACTTCGCAGTCACGTTATTTCTCGTGCGGAGTCACGGAATATAATAGTGGGTAGGTCTCGCAACTCGCGACTGGCAACTCTGGCGCACCAAGACTAGGTTTTATTCAATTTAGCGACCGCTCATAACGGTTCTGCCATGAAATTTGATTGCTGTGGAGTAAAATATTGTGTTTAGCAGGTCTATGAGTAGGGTAGGTGGGATCTCCCACCAACCCAAGTTCGGCTCACGAACGAATAGGTATATATAAAAATATTCATGGCCTCTGAACTTTTTGTGAAAATAATTATTTGTTTTCACTACATCTCACATAAATAACTTTATTTGATTTAAGGAAATTTAGCGTTAAATTATCGTCGTTTTTTTTTTTAATTATGTTAGTCTATTTTGTTAATGACTTTTTATCTTGGATTTCCTCGTGAAAAAATAAAACGGTTTAAATTTGTTCAAAAATTAATTTTGTGACAGGCGTTACTAATTTTAAACTTATTAATTAATTTGTAATTTTTCGTGTATATGGTACTTTATTGGGTTTTATTTTGTAAAGTATACTCAATGCAATTATAAGACTGTAGAAATTAGCCATGAAATGTAATTTTAATGAGGCTACCTAACCATAATCAATGGTTCGTAATCTAACGATTCAAAAGTCCCGCCATTGAGGCTCTCTGGTACGTCCGCAGTGCTGCCAACCCGGCGCTAGTATCAGGTGATCAACGCCTGCGCAATGACATTTTTTATACCTTACCACTTCAAGGAACTACAAGGCTACAAGGCTACCAACTTCTGAGAAAGACCAAAAAAGGTTGTGATTTGTCGCGGCGACGTCTGGTTTGGCGATGCTGCGCGAATATGTTTTTGTATCGTCGGAAATTATTGTCAAGACGACGTGAAATGTTACAAAACTCGTGAAATATCGAAAAGTCATATGGGAATTTTCTTAAGAGTTTACTCATGTCAGAGGTGCGGCTAAATAACCGTCAAAGTTCATCTTCCGACCCAGACGGTTCGCAGATCGGGCCAAAGAAAGGAGATCTGGAAAGTGGAGCCCGAACCCCTTGTCAAATGTGCAATAAGTTGTGATTTTTGTTCCCAGCACTGTTTATGTACGCCGCGGGAATGACCATAATGGCAGTGTCGGTTATGGAAATATGCGAGAACACAAAGTTGGCTCGCGAGATGGCCCTCACGGGCAACTACGAATCTGCAGGAGTTTACTACCAGGGGGTCGTCCAGATGATTCACAGGTTGCTCATTACAATATCAGACAAGACGAGGAAATCCAAATGGCAGTTGGTAAGTCGTTCATTCTCATACAAAGTTCCCTCTCGGTCCTCTAAATGCCCACATGTCATGCTAATTTTCTAGTTTACACATCGTATTGCCTAACGGCTGTAAGCTGTGACATCTTCTTGACATTTATGTAGCAGACACTATTGACTAGGTGTATCGATAAGCTATCGGAGACACATTTCCTTTAGCCTTTTTAGTCAAGGAAAGGCCATCCTTTGTCATGCAAGATAGATAAGGCTAAATTGATGGATGTATTTGCAATACAATAGCCTGCTACATTATGGATTGATATTTACTTTAATAAATATCAAAGTAATGGTAATCATAATATGCTTTTAGTCTGGTAGGTAAGTACTTTCTGTTTCAAATTTGTCTTAGGGACCATTCATTATGCTTGATACCATTTTTAACAATATTCGTTTGGCGGTAGACCGAATATTTGTTATAAATGGTATCATGCGTAACAGATGGTTATAAAACCTGCCCTTACGAAATGAAGCCTTGTTTATACTTATAAACCTTCTTAAAACCTGCCTTTAAAACAGTATTAAATAAGCTGAAAGATTAAGTTACGGGGCACATATTGAATTTCATGAAGTAAACATATTTCTCATACAACAAAATAAGGTCACTTAATTTGACCAAGACGGGCCTCCATGAATACAATTTATTTCAGTTCATTGTAATGAAACCACAAACACTAATATACTAAGTTTTGTAAAGCTACTTCCTAGTACTAAGGGTACCTAACCATGACATGTTGAACCTTATCACCAAAAAAAGGTTTCATTGACAATATATTTATTTTATTTGTACCTAACGTTACAGGATATATTATAACATTACCTAATTTGTTGTAAAAGTATCATTTAGACAGCCCTGGCCAACCCAAGTTGCACCCCGGGCCGCATTGGCCACCTAAAATTTTCCCAAGGGCCGAATTATTTCCCAAGGGTCGTAGATATTTTACAAAAAAATAAAAAAAAATTATTCCAACGAATTTCATACTGTATCTACTCTATGTAAATGTCTTAATTATGTAACATGTACTTGATAAATAAAGAAAACAAATACTTATTTCTTTTTTGTATGTTATATGTATAAATAATTTTAATGCAGAGGCAATCTGAAAGTACAATCAGCTTAATTGTGAAAAAAATAATACTATGGCCAGATGTGAAAAGAAAACACACATTGAACCAACAAAAAAATGATTTTTTATAGTTTTTTTTTTTATTATCAAAATTATTAATTAAGACACATAAATCAAACAATATAAAAAAATATATTTTAAATAAAACCAATTATCATAACCACTTCTTTCAGTGCGTGACTGCGTTTCTTTTCGCTTACTTAATTTTTCTAAATCTATTTCAATAGTTGAATTTGCACACCTTAACTGGTTTTTCATATTTACATCTGTTATTGACGCCCTATTTTTATTTTTATTATATTTCATTTTGGAAAAAAAAGCTTCACAAACATATGTAGATTCAAAGGCACTAATAATTTTTTGAGCAAAACATTTAATAATAGGAAATTTTGTGTAATCATTTGTTTATACAAATTTTATTGGTTTTAATTAGTATTTGATCAAGGGAACCTATAGGTGTTTGGAGGCCCCCTAGGACCAGAAGACCTGGGCGGGCTGCCACCCTATTAGTCTCCGCCACTGCGCTGAGGTTTAACATTTGGTTAAGATAGATAAAAAAGATAATCCCTTGAATAGTTAAACTTTAAAAACACCACTGACTCATAAGATCTCATCTAAAAATATATTTTTTTTTACGCTTGAAGTATTTAATATTTCAGGTTCAACAGCAGATGGTGCGGGAGTACGAGCAGTTCAAGGCCACCATGTCAATCCTCCAACTGTTTAAGCACGACGGCCACTCAAGTATGTCAGGTATTGCGCTTCCAACTAACACTCAATCAACTAATAGACTAATCAAATAGCAATCAATCTTACAGTCTGGTGCCCTCAGTCAGTTCAGCGTGCCGTCTCGGGCTGCTGTTGATTTGCCAGAAAGCCACCATAATTAATTAACTAGTTGTTTGGTCTATAGAGTTTGCTAAATGAACTTCAAACTGTCTATAGGTTATAAACCCTAAGTTTTTTACTATGTACAGATCTCTTCACTATGCATTACTTGTTAAAATATAATAAGTTATGATTTAAAAAATTCAACCCGTAAAAACAAAGTTTATACGTCGATTTTTATAATATGTCTACTTTTATTATGTATTGAAACGTTTCGACTTTCCACAATAGTCTTACGCATCTAACGGCACAACCTAGTTGCTCCGTCTGTCGATCCGGCTAGTAGCCAATTTTAGAGAAACACGTGTGTGTGAGTGCCACCCAAAGTTAATAAAGTAAAGTGTCTTCGACAACGAGTTTATCTGTAGAGTTTCAGCTCAATCTGATGTCAGGAAATGGGTTAATTTCCATTTCCAAGGTGAATGCAAATTCAGCCACGAAAACAAAACAAAAATTCAAAAAGATGTGTTCAAAAGGGGATTAAGTCAGTTCCCAATTTCCACACCCACTTCTGGTGAAATATCTCTAAGTTTGTACTAATATACACTTAATAGAAGTTGTTTCACAGAATTTAAACAATTCATCAAATTCAAGTTCTGTTTTTATTTCATCATGGGCCCATCATTCGCAGCACAGAACTTGAATAATATATTAACTTTGAAATTTGATGAATTGTTTGGCCCTTGGTGTAGCCCATTAGTTAACCCTTCTAATCACAGGAGACCCAAGTTGTCCCAAAACATCATATGCCGTTATAATAACAAGAGACCCAGATTGTCCCAGAGCGACCGTGCATTATTAAAAGTTATATATCTCTTCCTGTCATGCAAATATTTGTGATTTCTTTTATGTTAGAGAGCCAAAAAAATAATGCTTCTCATTGTATTAGGATTATATGAGCTATGTTGTTGAGATATTTTACAAACCCGATCATAAGTGACGGTTTTATTTCGAGCCAATTTTTGACGTAACAAACATTTAATTTTAAAATAAAATTGTATGAAAGTGATAAAAAGTGAGGTGACAGTTTTATTAAAAATTTTGTTAAAAAAGGGAATCTGTATTTAAAATTTTAATTTTATTCTATTTTAAGTACTTTAATTCCAATATTCGCAGGTATGCATTTTTTAGCTAATTTACATTTCCAATATCAAAATTTTAATATTTAGAAAAAAAAAAGTTGATTTCTAATAAACACATCGGAAAGATTATTTTATCTAGATTTTAGAACAATTTTTTTTTTTGCAAAAAGGTTAAAAAATAACCCATAAATAGGAAAATTAAAGATGCATGGCAAGAACCAGGAATTTTGCGCGCGAACCTTGACAGGCAAAAGGTTACAGATATTATTTTCTTATTATTCGAAGGGTTAATAACTATTAATCCTGCAGTATAAAATAAATAAAAAACTTAATATTAATATTCATAAACATTAATTTTACTTTGAATGCAATATGAAAATAATCTATAACAACATGAATAGGCTCCGAAACCACTAAACCGATTTGAAAAATTCTTTCACTATTGGGAAGCTACACTATCCCCGTGTGACATAGGCTATATAATTTATAAAGTTAGCTAGGAAGGGGACGCGGGAGGGGAACGGGAACGCATGGGAAAGGTGATTCAGGAAAAAAATGTATTTATTTGAATATGGCATTGCCATGCCGGGAACCAGCTAGTTTATTATAATTATATTGTTTTAATATTTTCCCTTTTCATTTGCTGACTCATAATATAAATAATAATATTTAATAATAAATAAGGAATATATTATGCTAAAGACGCTTCGCAAACAAACATTGACTGAAGGCCTCCTGTTCGGGCAGTGAGGCTCTTGGCTCGCTATCCGAAGGTCGCGGGATCGAATCCCGGCTTGTCAAATAAATTTTATTTAATTAATTTGTGTTATTCACAATTAATTAATTCAAAATAATATATAGAATATTTGCGGCACGTTCCAGAGTGTAAGATACTCTCATTATGGCCCTGGTGTAAGACCACTATTCAGAATTGAAACGTCGCTTAAAATGGCTTTAGCCGTGTTTGGTGACCAGATCCGAATATCCAGATACTTCCCCATCTTCCTCTTCCCCATCTCCTCCCCCTCCCCACTATCTTCAGCCTCACAACATAACCGCAATCGGGGATGCCATAGTCTCACATTCTCTAGACAGGAGCAACTGGGACCGTTGTGAGGTATTCACATAAAAATAAATTCACTTAATAACTCTTTACAAACCCTACAAGTACCTACCTAGGTATTATATTATTAATTATTATACATAATACAAATATTTCTTCGTTGACCTGTTGTAGATAAGGAACGATCTAAAAGTGCCGTGCTTGAAAACACTACATCCAATAAGTATTATGCATTATCTGTTATCATTTTACTTAATACTTTATTATTTTTTTCTACTCATAAGTGGCCATTCAGATAAGTATCATAATTTTCAAATAATATAATATTTGGATTTGAGATAGGAATATAATGTGACGAAGATATGCTATTTTCGAGAAGATTTTGTCTTTAGTCATATTTTTTATTACTTCGATGTTAGATAACAACCTTACATTACGGAAATTCAGTTTTTTCCGTAAATACTTTAAAAACTACACAACTAGTTCATATAATGTTATGTACATATAAAAGAAAAAGAAAAGTTATTGACACAACTTTTATTTATATATGTATTATGGTATTATATTAAAGTTTTCTCTGATCTGTAAGGGTATAACTGGTTTACAGACATCATGGAAAATAAATAAAATCATTATTTCCAATCATTAATCCTACATTGTACTGTATGTTTCCTCCATTGCTAAAATTAATCCATATTGAGTAACATCATCTTATGAACACATGTAACTTACAAATTAATTGTCAGTGGTCGACCGGTCAGTGGTTGAGTGGGCATCGCGTTTGGGTCCCACCCAGGCGTTCCGTGTTCGATTCCTCGGCTGGCTAAGTCCTCCATCACGACACAAGCAACATTTTTGGCTTTCTGTGGTGGTAGTAGGAGATTTTCAAATATTGTTGGGTTATTCGTAACCTGGGAATGTTTGTCTTTCTTTACAAAAGATAATAATAATCAAACTGAGAAAAATATTTTGAGCATCTGGTGGATTTCTGGCGCATATGCATAGATCTAAATCTTAATACATAGAAAACTTAAAACTCGATGCGTTTAACAACAAAATGAATATTTCTTAAAATATTCCCCAGAATTAAAAATAGCCATTTTTGGCAACCGATTTCAGAAATAAAACAATGATCAAAATTAATTTTGGCAACTTAAACGTGCCGCAAATATACTGTCTATGTTGGAACTAAATGAATTATTTTGAATGGTTGACGAGTGTTTTCCCTGAATCTATGTTAAGATTGTGGTTTTGCCCCCAGGATACGAGGAGCTCCCCACCCGTGACCCCCCGTCACTGTGGCCGCCGGCGCCCCACCAGCTGGACCCCGACGTTTGGCCGCCCCCGCCCGACCGGGATCCGGACGTCTGGCCCTCCCCCACCCCCGTGGAACACAAGTACGACCGCTTCAACTTCTCTTTCACCTATAGTCATCAATGGCTCAACACTATATAGTCATCACCACTCCCATTTCATTCATAATCATAGATTATCTAGACAGGATACGTAAACCTTAAAATTAACACTGAAACTAAAAATATTGGTTTAAAGAAACATTTATCAAAAAATTAGTGCATTATCTCGCAGTCCAAAGATTGGAAGAGGCATTAACAAATTGCACCACGGGATTGGAGCGATAACTTTGTTCTCTGTTTTCAATTGACGGGAACTTGCATTATTTAGGCTTTCGAAACGAGGCATCAGAATTGGAAGGGGAGTTATATTATGAAATTACTCTTAGATGATGTTATTTTTAGATTGATTGTGGACTAATCTATTATTATTATATCACCTTGATCAAAAAATTTTAGGACTTTATTCATAAAATCGAAAATACAAGTTTATTCATCAAAATCGATATAGTCCCCTTCAAAATACTCCCCATCGACTGCAATACACAAGACAATGATCCAATCCTCGAATCACTGCTGGTACTCAATTTTCGATTTGTCCATCAGAGCTGTTTTCGAGTTTTTCATGACATCCTCTCGGGTGCTGTAACGTGTCCCGCAAAGTGGTTTTTTAAGTCAGTTAAACAGGAAAAAGTCGCAGGGAGCCAGATCAGCCGAGCGATTCCTTGTTTTTGTGGAATCGTTATTAGATTGCGGACGTAACCTCCAGTCAGATATTTGAATGATTTTTATTTCTGTTATTTGCTTTTTATGTGTACAACGTACATTAAATGAATAAATAATCATGTGTACTTGCAAGAATTCTTGTTTAAATCGATCTGAACTAAAATATGTGACAGTAAATATGTAAAAATCACACATATCTGACAGGAGATTACGTCCGTTATCCAATAAAGATCCCACAAAAAATATGGAATCGCTCGGCAGGTGAAGAAGGCTACTGGATAGTCAAAAACTCAAGAATAAGGATCGCATTGTGCGACTGTGCGTTATCATGGTTCAAAATCCACAAGCTGTTTGCCTTGAAATCTTGTTTTTTTTGGCGAATTGCTTCACGCAAACGTCTCATAACGCCCAAACAATACTCTTTGTTTGCTGTCTGTATTTCTGGCAAGAATTCGAGATCCACAACACCGTTGCAATCCATGAAAACCGTGAGCATCCCCTTCTTTTTTTACTAAAAATAACTTTATTTTTTGGTCTCCACTCATTCGGTGCACACCATTCATTTGCTTGATAACTGGATTGCGTGTCATCATGATCGATTTGATAAATGTTAGGTCGGATTCGGCCTTGGAAATCATGTCTTTCGCAATCCTTTTTTTGCATGAAATTGAGATTTCTCGCCACCAGTTTTGCAGCGACACGTCTGAGGCCCAAATCACTAACCAAAATGTCTTGAACGGATCTATAAGCGATGTTCAAGTCCTCTGCCAGCTCTCTGATGGTCAATTTGCGGTTTTCGGCCAACATTTTTTTTGATTTTATCGATGTTTTCATCGGGTTTCGACGTCGACGACCTGCCACTGCGTTCGTTTGTATCCTCGACTGACTCACAACCACTTCTGATACCTTTTCGTGCCACCAAAAACGTTTGATCTCGAACGAGTATCGTTGCCGAAACACTTCTCCAATATTTTCAAGGTCTGCAGACTGTTAAATCCGTTTTTCATACAAAATTTTATGCAAACTCGTTCATGCACATTTGATGCCATTTTCGAACTTTTAAACGTCGAAAACACACACACACACACAGGTAGATGTACTCAGTACACCGTAACTTTTACCAATGACAAGCTATGACGCTGGAATTTGGGGGAATTGTCAATGACAGATGTAATAACCTAACAAAAAAAAATTTCAATCGGGTCACTGACAGCGCCACACGGTGGCCGGTTCTTAAAATTTTTGATCAAGGTGGTATATGTATGTAAATAATAGAAATAAAATGATTTATGGCATGGAAGCATACCAAACTGCTAAATGAACTATCAATGCGGCGGAGTCAATGAAAGTGATGAGTTTGTTTGTTTGTAGGTAAAAGCAATGGTGGGGCGCCACTGTGCTTGATTTGCAGTAGTGTGGATGAAGGATGTTGGCGACACTTTTGTGCGCACAATTTCGTATAAATAATGGTTTTTGTAGTCGAGGAATAAGGCTCTCGACTACAAATCTAGTGGTCGCGGGTTCAAATTCCGTAATGCGCACGTAAATTTTATTTGATTAATTTGTGTTTCACAATTAATTAATTAAAAATAATACATACATTTGCGGCAGTTCCATTGTGGAAGATTCTCTCGGTATAGATAGACCTGGTGAAAGACCACCATTCAGAATTGAAACGTAGCTTCCAGGGACTTCCTAACCTTCAGCTTCACAGCATTCCCCAATCGGGGATGCCATAGTCTCATTTGCTCTAGACCATAGATTCTCAACCTTTTTTTGCCCACCGCCCACTTTGAAGATGTTTTTTATCTCTAGCGCTCCCTATCACTGAACACGGGCGTAATGGGATACCACGATGGGTTATATTTGCCACAATGGAGGGGGCGTAACGCGATACCACCACGACGGAGGGGGCATAATTGGATACCACGATGGGGTTACATTTGCCACAACGGAGGGGGCGTAACGGGATAGGGAAAATATTTCAAGGTCTTATGCAATTTATGGAATGGCCCCTAATGGGATGGGTTTCACTGGGTCTCCTACCGCCCCCCTGAAAGTCTGAAATGCCCCCCAATTTGCTCTTGGTCTTCTACCGCCTCCCTGAAGGTCTGAAACGCCCCCAAGGGGGCGTTATCGCCCACGTTGAGAACCTATGCTCTAGACGGACGGGAACAGTTTCCTTGTACGTGTCATTTTTTTGGATATTACATTGCACATGCTTCTCACATTGGCCTTGGATGACATATCCTTCAACACCTACTTCGTATGTGAGGTTATTTGGAAACACTTACTATTTAAGGAAATTAATGAGCAAACCTTGATTTCTCGGAGAGATCCGTACTGTACAGGGGAGGAATTGAAAAATCCAACGAGTCATTCCACTTCCAAATTGCTGAGCACAAGCGTCTTAAAAAATGCTACCTATTCTAAGGTGGTAAATGTCATCCGTGTACATACGTTCTCATCTGTACTCCGTTACCATCTCTATTTACATCATTTTTTGCATGTAATCTTGATGCAAAATTTTTAAATATGTTAATTTTTACTGTTTTCTCTGTTTATTTTTTTTGTTTTGTTTTTGTCAACATTTTAGTATGTACATAATATACATCAACAAAATACCGATTAGTACAAAATATATAATTTATTTGTTTATATATTTAGATAATTAATGGTTAATGGATCATTATTGTTATAACATTATATTGATTTCACGTTGTAATTATTAATTAATTTATTATATTAATTAAATATATCTTATAAATAATATTCTTTTCTCATACTTGCAAAGAATTAAACGGGCATCGCACTGAATTTTTATAATGTATCGAGGCACACCGATGAATGTACACTTCTATTTTTATATTAAATCTAATTTTTTTAAAGACTTCTGTTAAATGAAGTACCTTCCCAATAGGTTCGTAAATTCCCCGTGCCCACTCACCATTATGTTATGCCTTGTCACCACAATAACCGCACAGCTCACTGCTAATGATCACCCATGCACTAACTGTTCTTAATTTACAATTAACTAACAAGGTACGATCCGCATCCATTGAAAAGTGAGTGTTGTCGTAGGAGCGGCCCCCCCATCAAGCCCCAGCGCGGGCAGGCCAACACGGCGCAGGGCCGGCGCGGGGCCCCCGAGCCCACCGGCAAGAAGAACTCCATGTCCGGGGGCCCGCGGGGCTCGGGGCCCCCGGCTAGAAAGACCAGCGACTTGCGGGGAGGACGCTCTGGGACACGTGGGAACCACACTAACAGTAAGAATTCTTTGGGTACTGTCACACTTTTTATTTATTTATTTTCTTTTTTGCACATTTTTTATTCTTGCTCTGAAATGACTATCTAGGACACATTGACGACTAAAAGATAGGCTGTGTAGTATTCTTTGCTGATTGTTGTGGCCGATTGAATAAATGAGTATATAAGTTAAGAAATTTGTCTCTTTCTAGATTTTTCTATAATTTCTTCTTGTGGTTTGTTTTCCTCAGACTTTATGAACTGCACACAATGTTGAACAACCCCCAGGCCGTTTGTAGTCCATTTTTGAATTTGTTTCATCCAATTTACTGCGTACAATAAGTTTGCAATTACTTGGGTGAAAACTCTCAATTTAAAAAATACTAACGCAATATAAGGTTGCTTTTTATACAAGATGAATATAGATTCGTAATGTTTACACTTGGTTGTTAGCGTACGCGGTTTATTTTTAAATATAAGTTTGCAATCCGTGATCAAATTATAACTTGCACCCGCTGTTGAAAAGGTTTTGCCTTACTGACCTAGGATGATAATGGATTTCAATGAATTTCATATCTTTTAATTTTAGTTCTATTAGTTAAATCCCTCGTGCTGCAGCAAAGGTGGACATACTGACCTATCCATACCAAGCAAGATCTACATTTAACATCTTCCTTCACTTGATTATGCTTTACTTTATTTTCGAGGTCTGAAATTATGACTGACGTGTTTATTTTACGTGACATGACAGATATTACCATAACTTTGCATATACATATCGACGCTGGAAAGGATAAATGGCTAAAGCGCCAATCAGCTGGAAAGGAAGAGTGGCTCAAGAAAAATACAGTTGTATGGCGCTTGAGCCATTTTTACCTTTGCAACTGTGCGGTGCTTTAGCCATTTATCCTTTCCAGAATCGATATTATATTCGACTATTCACTTTCTCTCGAGTATAAAAATTGTTGAAAATAAATTATGACACGACTTGAGTTCAAAGTAAATTCATGGAAACAACTGGTGTTTTTTTCATTGATCATTCGTATCGATATCATTTCTAATTTATTCATCATATTTCTTGCAGCAACTTCCAATTTATATTGGAAGTTGATGCAAGACTGCTTTTGGAATGTGAAAGATAATACCACAAGTTACAATACCCTCTTGGGTATGGAAACAAATGTTTTTGACGAACTAGGTATGAATTTGCATTTGGTTTTCTCCAGTCATGCGACGAACTATCCGAATGTCTACGACCGACCATTTGCCAACCTCTTTGTTCCAGTATGCATTTATGGTACAAACAAATTAAATATTGCCGTACATTGCTATTTATACAACACAAAACCACGAGTCTCTGAAATTACAAATCTGCATTTATTTGCATAAATAATCACTGCAAAACTCATCTTATTGAATGCATGCATTATGTAAATAACCCTCTGGGTTTCTTTATTTCACTTTTCTTTGTTTGATTATTTCTTCTCTGTTTCAATCAGTAAAACCTTCTGCTTAATTTACGGCCGGCAAAGATTTAACTAATTTTGTGAACATTTTTTTTTTAGGTAAAGGAAAAGAAAAGGAACCTCAGAAAGGCGAGAAAAATGATAAAGAGAATAATAATGCAGACGATGACAAGGATGAGAATCATGATAAAGAAGATGATAAGAAATTTGAACCAGGAACACACGCAGATGGTTACCTGGTGGATATGTTAGGTTAGTATCAAGTGGTTTTACATACATTTGCACTTAGTTTGATAAAAATGACAGGTCTAAAACTTTTACAGCCTTACTAATAAAGTGACACTACACAACCGTTAAATATTTTAGTTACACATTGAATGAAAACTGTGTAAGTTCTGTTTTGAAATCATACTAATAAACGCATTTTAGTGACTATGAAAGCAATTTTTAGCCTGGCAACTTGCTTTCTGTGGCGCGGTGCATGCAACCTACATCTGTTGTAATACAATAATAATCTCATTTAATAAAATGCAAAACTCAAAAAGAATCAAGACACCACATCCATCCAATGCTATACCCGGCCTTACAATCCTGACAATCTCCATGATGTACTAGTAAATCCATATATATTTTTTAAATCATTAGAGATTGAAAGGATTCAGGCCTTTTTTTAAATATATTTTTGCCTATAAGGGAGTAATGTCAATGCCATTATATAATTAACGTCCATAATGTTAAAAAAAATTGTCTGTTTTCATCAAATCATGAACAAGCCTCTTCCGCTGTATAAGCAATGTGTAACTCTATACGGCTGTACATCAATTTAGTTACAGTTACATATTAATAATTATCAAGCTTTTATTAGTAATGTTTCTATACAAACGGTTGTTTATCAGTTGACCTCAATCATTTATCACATTTTAAACACATTTATTAGGCTGCCTTTACACTCCTAAGTAAAATTTACGACTTACGTAAGATTTAGATAAGTTACTCACCGGAGCTTTTACATATGCATCCAACATATGTTAATTATGCTCACGGAAGTTATTCGGAAGTTTAACTTACGTTAGTTCTCACGGTGACTGCTGCACACGTAATTTATGCGTAATTTTATTAGCGATAAGATGATATCCTGTCAACAACGATTTGCTTCTGTCAAATTTATGTAATTTTGTCAATAAAGACGAAAGGGCCCCAATAAAGTGTTGAAATCAGTTGGAATAGAATTTGGCTTGAAAGAAACAATTCACACTCTTTTGTTCCGTTAACGGCAGAAATGAATAGAGTTCTTTAGTTGTATCCAAATGACAGCTACATGACAGCAATCGACTTCGAATTCAAGTATGTAATGTTATAAACAGAAGCATTGAGATTATAAAGGATTGGAACACTAATTAAATAGAAAAATAAAAGATCTCTTCGGTTTTTGGAGTCTTCTTTCCGTTTACATTTGTTTTCATGGGTAGTGCTTATTTGAGTTTTATCTAGTGTTATTTTTATATTGTTTTTGCGAGATAATAATGTAGGTAATTATCCACTTAACCCAATCAGATTTTAGTTAAAATAATAAAATACTAGTTTTTATAAGAAAAAATCCTATGAAAACAACTTTTAATTTTTGACGTAAGCACATCAACTTATCAAACTGATTTGATAAGCGTGAGAAGGCTGGAAGTTCGCGCAGAAATGATTAGACCTGTCAAAAAACTTACCTAAGAACAACTTCTGTAGCTTGCTATAAATTACGATACGTGACTTTTGATGTTGTTTACATTTATAATTTGGCCATAAGTCACTTAAGTAAGCGGCTTACGGGAAAAAACTTTCATATGTAAAGGCAGCTTTAGTAAGACCGTTAGTGTATATTGAATTATACATTAAAATGGCATTTCAATATCTCACATTGTCAATTATTTGTATGTTGCTTTCGTAATACGTATTTCAATATTTAAATCAAGTTTAATTGATGCCAATATCTAATTGGAGTGCTGTGTTATTTTTCCAGAAAGAGATATTGTACAAAAGAACCCCAACATAAGATGGGACGATATAGCTGATCTTCACGAGGCCAAGAGACTTCTTGAGGAAGCCGTCGTCTTGCCAATGTGGATGCCTGACTTCTTCAAAGTAAGTTCTTCCTTTATATTAATCTTCAAGGTCCTGATTCGATCTAATAAATAAGTGCCGCCAAAACATCTCTAAAGATTCATTTTTCTTTCTTTTTCTAAAAGTATTTTTTCTTGTAGTATAACTGCTTTGTATCATTCTATGACATGGTCAGTATCTGACTCATAAAATTATATTACATACTTCAAGCTCTGCCATTTGGAATCAATTTCATGGTTATGATTGTGATAGGCGGGAATTAATGATTGGAGTGATTTTCATTTTTACAAAAGTTCTTTCCATAGCCCAGAATCTATTGACATGTGTGGAGTATTTATAGCTAAGAACATCAATAATATTACTGTTAACGTACTATAATAAATTTTATTACATATATAGTTTGTAGTTTATTAAATGATAAGCTTGTTGCCAGCTGATAATTTCTTCTATACAATGCAGATTCTTGGTGGGAATAAAAATATGATTTTTCTCATGCTGTGTTCATATTATTTACCTACATGTATTGTAACGAGATAATTAAAGAAAATCCGCACTTATTTTACGGTAAACACAATTAGTCTTTATTTGGAGTAGGTACAATCAATTTACAAGTATGACATAGTTGAATAATACTAAAACAATACAAAACTATAACAATAACTTTATGGATACTTTAACAATAAACAACCCAAAGGGAACTAATTGTTCCCTCAACCGTTTAACAAAAGGGTTACGAGTATTCACTCTGGCTTAGCTGACTTTATTTCAGTCCTGGCAGAGGCTTTTCGTTGAAGATGCGCAGGTAGGACCGGGAGGCAACTTAACTTTCTCGAGTTACCACAAAACCTGATATTCATCTGTATGGCTGAGAGGCAGAGTGCAAAATCTAACCAATAGCATCCCTCGCCCCTTATTAGTAAAAGCGGTGCGGTGGGGGAAAGAGAAGGTATTCGAGATTGAATAACTTTAAATTTATGCTCGAAATATTAAATGGCGTGTTACAATATAGTATAAATGTCAATAATAATAATTGGATAACTTATAGAGCGCCGTTTTTGTGAAAAATCACCTCAAGGGCGCTGTAAGTGGGGAAGTGGGAAGTGGGGAAGGGAAAGTAATGCTTGTGGATGGAAATAGAATTATTTGGATATCACTAGCATACTTTTCATGAAGTAGAGTGATAGACCTGAAGGTAGCAAGTAGTCAACATGTTTGCGAAGAACACCGTGTCATCAATGTTAATTATTAAATTAATCATCAAGAGAATCTTAAAATTGAAATCGTCATGAACCGGGTTCAGTAAAAAAGCCTAATACCGAGAGTGCTCCGTTCCACAGTTTGTATTGGCACCTGTAAAGGGATCAGTGCGGCACGGGAGTGGTGTTGCGTACTTCCATTGGAAGCATTCTTACTGCAGTTCATGTAGATTCCTTACCAATCCGTGAGAGAGTGAGGTAAAATGGACTCTGTCTTTCGGAAAAGCATTTAATGTTAATTTGTCTTTCAATATTATTATTTGTGTATGTTATAATATGAGTTGGCTGTATGATTGTTTGTTTGTTTGCAGGGAATCCGGCGCCCGTGGAAGGGAGTGCTGATGGTGGGGCCGCCGGGCACGGGCAAGACCATGCTGGCCAAGGCTGTGGCCACGGAGTGCGGCACCACCTTCTTCAACGTGTCCTCCTCCACGCTCACCTCCAAGTACCGCGGCGAGTCGGAGAAGCTCGTCCGTCTGCTCTTTGAGATGGTGAGAACTTTTTTTTAAAATATGAATACTGCACAAGGGTCTCAAATGTTTCCAACCATCTGGAACCAGTGAGACTGCCATCCCCAATTAGGATTACAACAGTAAGGCTGAAGGTAATAGGGAGGGGAGGTAGATGGGGGAGAGGAAGGTGGGAAAGTACCTGGCTATTGTAAATGTCAACAAACACATCATATAAAGCAACATTTCACCAAGGCAATACAGAGAGTATCTTCCACATGAATCGTGCCACAATATACTGTACACAGTGTCCGGAAATTAGTGGTAATGTGGGAAACTGGTGAATCTTCATTATTAGATTTTTTTCGGCAACTTACAGGTTGAGCCCTCAGGCCTCGGGCCCATTTTGTTGGAAGGCCAAAATATTTTAACTTTGGAATAAAGTTTGGAATAAAATATTTTATACTGCTAACCCTTTTCATATTTATGTTATCAATTTTTAGTATTACATCCTCATTTCCACCTTGGCAATTGACAGTCAGAAACTTTGTTTTCATGACATTCAACTTTAGTTTGCTTTGGTTTAACCAGTGTCACATAATTTTAGTCAATTTGTATTTTCTCAGTGGCGTAAAATTTTTATTAATGTATCTCCAACAATTTTTTCAAATGCTCATTTTCAGTCCAACTATAATAATTTTACTGTTTTTATCTCTAAATTTTTTCCATTCATGTGTTACTTAGTTAACTCATTGGCCTCAAACCCTGCCATCCTTGCGGGTGTACAATGCAATGTCGTAAACTCCAACCATGCTGGCCTGGCGGGACTGAAATATGTCGGCTTTAAACTGAAAAACGAACATATTCGTAACATCTGTTTTTAAATAGATACTACAGATATTTAAGCATTAATTTCGCAGTATTGGCAATAAAACGTTCTTAAAGTTTTTACCTGATATTTACGAATGAATTTTTTGTTAGCGAACTGCTTCATTGTGAGTTTGTCAAAATGGCGAGCCTTGCAAATTTTGCAAAGTGGCCCTCTACGTCCCTGATTGCTTCGAAAACTATCACACAAAAATTTTTTTTTGTTATAAGTATATATATATATAAATATACGTAAAAAAAAAAAAATTATGCCAATAAGATTGACCAATGTGCAATTTTTTTAATTTTAAATGAAAAAAAAATTTAAATGTTTTTTTTTTTTTAGTCACTTTTATATCCAGATTTAATCATATTATTATAATTTTATTTTAGAACACAAAATATATTTTTTACTTACCTTGATTCAATACACAAGTAAATTTTAATAAAATATTACGACTAAGCATGTAGTTTAAAAATTATATTAGATTTAGTACACCACTAAAGATTTAAAATGTTTGGTACAAAATTAATTCGGATGTGAAGGACAATTTTTTAGCTTAACAATTCGGAAGCCAATGGGTTAATAGCGATTTCACTAGAAAATTTATTTCTAAAACCAGATTGTTGTCGAACATGTCTGCTTGGCCTCAATATATTAAGTAATTGCTCTTTTACAATGTATTCAAGTATTTGTTCATATTTGTGTAAACAATTTATCGGTCTGGTCAATGTTCAATTTTCTTTTGGGTGGTCAATTTTCGGAAAAGGAGTTATTACGAATATCCTTCAAGTTTTGGGAGATACTCCACTATTCAGAGATTCATTGATAATTTGGACCATTGACTCGCCAATAATATTTATAGTCTTTTAATCTAGAGATTTCTTCGATTTCATTTTACTTAGCACTCTTTTTAAGGGCATATAGGCTTGTCAAGTTGGTTCTCAGAATATTGTGTAATACTTTCAATCAATTTTCTCAACAACTTTGAGGAAAATAATTCCCCTCAGGGTTTACGTGATCTTTGGGGATGCTGTGTGGAGGGTCTTTTTAGGAAAGGAAGGACAGGAAGTTCTGGGAAGGAAACAGGTATTAGGGGTAGGTAGGGGTCAGTGTGTCCAGGAGTTTCAGACGTATGAATCCATCCCTCCCACTGTGTTGCTAGGTGATGGATCGAGAGAGTCCTGCTGGAGAGGTAAAAAATGTCTCCCACCACCCAGTAAATTGGCAGACGCATCTGCCGCCAAGACCTAGGCAATCCTATCCCCGGAACCCGGGCACCCCTGCTAAGTCACCAAATGTAGCGAACTACTTGGGGTGACGTACGACAGAGGTGTTGATTATCCAATAAATGATTCCCGATGAGGCGGTACTCTTATTTGACTCCCAAATTTAAAATTTCTTTGTGCTATCCAAAGTTTTCTTGGCTCATTCTATTGTTTCTAATTTCTGCTTATAGTAATCGCGCTTATGTTGTTATTTGTTTAGAATAAATATTACGAAAAATTTTAAGTACAATCCATTTTTTGCCTGATTTTCACCAATTTTACCGCTTTATATGAATTATCTTTTTGTTGCTAAAGTTTGTGTAATGGTATTGAATACCATTTGTTAGTATTTTTAATTTTAATCCTTTTTTTATGTGAAACTATCTATCCTACCTCAACAAATCCTTTCTATAAAACTTATCTCAGATCCCCCAACCCATTGTTTAAAGAGGGAGGCATGTGTAAGGTGTCAGATAAATTTTTAAAACTCCCGTCTTTCTGTTTTGTTCGACTAGCATTAGAGTGACTCTGACTGACAACATAAATCTGTAGTTTTTAATAATTGTTCTAATTGAAAAGATGTAAATGTTTCAGGCGCGGTTCTACGCCCCCAGCACCATATTTGTGGACGAGATAGACTCGCTGTGCTCACGCCGAGGCTCGGAAACAGAACACGAGGCCTCCCGCCGCATCAAGTCCGAGCTGCTTGTTCAGATGGACGGCATCAGCTCCAACCCCGATGAACCCAACAAGGTCAGCTTTATTCTGTCACTGCTCATTGATGCTTTGGGATCTGCCTCCTGGAGAAGTGCGTCCACATTCCTCTTGGACCTGCGCTTCATTGCCAACTCATGCTTACTTGATACTATGTTATATGGCAGGTGGTGATGGTGCTGGCCGCCACCAACTTCCCGTGGGACATAGATGAGGCGCTGCGGCGACGCCTGGAGAAGCGCATCTACATCCCGCTGCCCAATCGGGAAGGCAGAGAGGCCCTGCTGCGGATATCCCTGCGTGAAGTCAAGATCGACCCTAGCGTGGACCTGCGCTCCATTGCCAATTCGCTGGAGGGGTATTCAGGTGCTGACATTACTAATGTGTGCCGGTAAGGATTCCTTATTATCTATCTCAAAGGTTCCCAACCTTTTCTCACTGCCCACTTTTGAACTAGAGTTTTCTTCACAGTCGAGGCTGCGCAGCGCCAAAGATGAAAATTTGTAAAAACAACAATTTTCTGGTTAAAGCGAAGACATACACCAGTTTGCGATGACCAGTGCTAATTTTATGGTAATGTGCGCAAGATGGTGCACTTAACCAACCTCGGCCCAGTATATTGCCATACAAATAGCACCGGTTATCGAAAACCGGTGAGGTAAGATACCTATGGCAGAGAACCTTTATTATTTATACATTTATTTATTAACAAATTTGAAAGAAAGAAAAATGTAGCCTTCCAAGGGGTACCCGTTCTGAAGCCACATTTTATTTAGTATAGTTACAATGTAAACATCAATTTATTTGTGCATAAAAAGAAAATTTAAAAAAGGGATAAATAATTCAAATAAAATGAATTTACTAAAGATTACCATGACAGTGGCGTCCAGTCTATGAAATGTATTTTTCCCATAAACGTGTGTATATTTTTTTATGTCTCATTCATTCTACATTAAAAAATAGTTGTTTCTACATATTTGACAAATTTATACTTAATTTGTAAATTGCCATTTTAAAATATTCAGTGCACAATAATTCGGTGATCGGACAGCTCAGAATCGTGCAACTTTAACACCTCTTTTGAAAAGTCTTTTGAAAATAGTGATGAAAAAAAATTGGTTAGGTTGGGGGCTATTTTTCAATTTTTTTTTTCATAACCTTTAATGACTTTTTGAAGGGGTGTTGAAATTGCATGATTTTGAGTTGTCGTTCCATGACAATAATTCATACCCAACGTGGTAAATACAAATACGCATGTCTTTCCTTTGGTCACAGAGCAATGCACACCACCGATTAAGATTATCTAGCCAAGATAAGACTTGTCATTCCACCATTTTGTATTCCAGAGACGCATCCATGATGTCGATGCGCCGAAAAATTGCCGGGTTGAAGCCGGAGCAAATCAAGCAACTGGGCCGCGAGGACCTCGACCTGCCCGTCTCCATGCAGGACTTCAACGACGCCCTCAGCAAGTGCAATAAATCCGTCTCCAAAACTGACTTAGACAAGTACGTCAAGTGGATGACTGAGTTCGGCTCCTCCTGATTGTGATTAAACTGTATCCACTTAACGTGTTTTTGATATATTATTTTTACAGTTTTTTATTACTGACTTACTAATGCTTCCCCTGTAAATAACTTGTGGGAAATTAATCAATATCATTGATGCAGAATACCTGGATTAGATATCAGATCATCATATGAAAATAGATAACATTTTGAGAACCAATGGTAAGCCTTCATGGCTTGATGTCGCACCTATTTCTATCAAATAAAGTGCAAATTGATCTATGTAGATCAGATATGCGATCTCTGTGATCTATGTACGTCAGATATGCAATCTCTGTGATCTATGTACGTCAGATATGCGATCTCTGTGATCTATGTAGATCAGATATGCGATCTCTGTGATCTATGTACGTCAGATATGCGATCTCTGTGATCTATGTAGATCAGATATGCGATCTCTGTGATCTATGTACGTCAGATATGCGATCTCTGTGATCTATGTACGTCAGATATGCGATCTCTGTGATCTATGTACGTCAGATATGCGATCTCTGTGATCTATGTACGTCAGATATGCGATCTCTGTGATCTATGTACGTCAGATATGCGATCTCTGTGATCTATGTACGTCAGATATGCAATCTCTGTGATCTATGTACGTCAGATATGCGATCTCTGTGATCTATGTAGATCAGATATGCGATCTCTGTGATCTATGTACGTCAGATATGCGATCTCTGTGATCTATGTAGATCAGATATGCGATCTCTGTGATCTATGTACGTCAGATATGACCATAGATCGTACAGTATTTTTTAGTTGTTTGATTGTGGTTGCTCTACACTCTCATCAAAACATTTTACCGAAACCTTACCGGAGGCAAGGGAGTGAATGCTATTCTCTTCAATCTCGTATCGCACAGTTATTACTTGGATTTTTTGTGGTTTTGTAATGGCGCTGCCTCAAATCAAGCCTCGCCTCCTTTGACTTTGGCAAAAACAAACACAGGATGAAGCACAGACCACGCGAGAGTCTAGCGCAGGTTATATGAATAGCTGTATCAATTAATCAATAAATAAATATGGTAACCACTATATTGCATTGCAATTCGAGCTATGAGCTGAATAGATTCTTTTCGCAATGATAATGCCATTCCGGGTATTCTATATCAGTGACCAAATGTATGCTGGATTTTGTAGTGCTTTGCACATAATCGGATTCATGAATTATTCTTGTCTTATGCTAAGATGATTGTATATGAACTCTTGTGTAGCAAAGTGATGAAGCCATCCGTCTCGTGAAGTGTAATGTAATACATATTGTAGCCAATAACCTAAAATGACTAAACACCACATAATTATTTAATCATGTAATATTTTAATAATTTCATTTTGTTAGTATCCGTATTGTGAAAGTTTGTTTTTTGTAGACGGGAGTCCTCGATCGATTGTGAAATACCCAATCATTTTAACCTGATCACGAACCACCAATGGTCGATCGGGTCACATTTCAAAAAGATTTGATTCGATGAGCTGATGAGATTTGATGAGCTGTCAGCTTAGTCAACACCTGTGATGGGCGTGGTGAGCGATCATAGATGTATAAATTTTGTAGACCGACAAATGGGGGTGGTAGATTTTTTTTTTTTTTTTCATTAAGTCCACACAGGAGGCCCTGAGGAAAAAAATTCCCTCAGGGCCTATGACATCTGAGATGCTGTGTGGAGGGTCGTTTTGAGGAGAGGAAGGAATGAACATTGGTTTTGAAGAGACCCATGTTGTAAGAAGGAGGAAACACAGAGGCCGGCAACAAGAAACGACCCGTTCTCATGTGACAAATGTCAACCGTGTACATATGTTGGGCACGCGTTTGGCGTGTTTCCCGACTATGCACCGGTGCCGAAGGATCAATGACGCTAGTTCCTCGGATTATCTTCCATTGTAATACCGGTAGAACAAGGATAGCATTCCCACCCGACGCCTGTGCTCTATAGATTGTGCAATCCATCTGTTAAGATGGGTGAATCTATCAAACGGACCGCCCGTTTTTGCACTGAGTCCAGGGTATTTTTCAGGCATTTTAGAGCTCCTGCCAAATTCAACCGTGGGGCGCACTTCTGATTTGTACAGGTTTAGCAGTTGTTTACTATTAAAGTATCTGCGGGCCCTGTACAGTACGCCCAGTTTTTGGGAGGCCAACTTTACTCTGGCTTCGATGGAGCCCCCATATCTGAGCTGGTCACTTAGGGTTACACCAAGCATATCAATGGAGGGCCTGTTCGGCAGATTGCTTCCGTTGAAGGAGACTAGATTTTCCTTTCAATCCTTTTTAGACGTAATCAGACAAGATTGGGTCTTTGAAACATTAAATTCAATGAGATTATTTTTACCCCAAGAGAAAACACTCTCGAGGTAACCGTCCATTCTTTGCTTCCAAGCCTTCCGAGCCGTTGGAGTTTGTGAGCCCTTTGGGGGCTTGTCAAACAAAAAGCTATCATGGACTGTACTGTCATCCACGTAACAATGAATTGGTGCACACGACAAAAGGTCGTTGATGTGCATCAAAAACGAAGTCGGAGACAGAACCGATCCCTGCGGGACGCCAGCATTTATCGAGTGTGAAGAAGAGGTGAAACCATCGACTACTGTCTGAATCGACCTCTCCCTCAAAAAGTCGGCAATCCACATACACAAAGATGCGGGAAGTCCATAAGAAACCAGTTGACAAGTCCTCGGTGCCAAACCCGGTCAAAGGCCTTAGAAAGATGTCTGAAATAGGCTGTCATTGCGGTTCCAGTTACCGAAGACCGATATGTAACTGTTTCTTTTTACAGTTGCTTTTGGAACCGGTTGCCAATGGCGGGTAGGTTGATCGGTAATCGGTAGGCCAAAAAAATTTTGTGTATTCGTACTATAAATACATTCAAATTTTTCTGGGGAAAGGTGTATTGCGAGAACGAGACTTGAGATGCCCAGTCTACACAATTAATACATCTATGGTATACGTCGACACGGCGGTGGAACATCGATCTATCTATGACTTTTTTCTATGTTTAAAAGTACCCAATCACTTGGCCAGTGGGTCATGATTTATCCGGGTTGTGTAAAATTATCGATCGATCCTGGATTAGTATATGGCACTTAATTATTTAAAAAACTATTAAATTTTGTATTCTGAAAGTATTCAAAAATTTATTGTCATTGCTCTTCAAGACCAGGTTTTCAGTATGTTGTCTAAAGTGTCAAAAAAATCATCTTGAAAACACATGGCACATAAGATCTGAATATTTTTTATTTGAGAATGTCAACGTACAATTTGTTCTGGCATTAGCATTTTCAACATGATGTATTATTGCTTAGTATTAAAATAGCTAAAATATATTGCCAATGTATTTATTTAGTAGTTAGAAAGCCAAAGCTTTATTTAAAGACATTAGAATATGTATGTTATTAAATACTTTTCCTTGAATATTGAAAAAATCTGTTTTAGACATTGATTCAATGTTTTGATTCTAATGAATCGTTCCCCAGTGTTTGTATATAATATTTAACTTTCTTGCACAATTAATATCTATGAACTGTAAATACATCTTTCTAAATGGATTTTGTTTGTTAATGTTTCAAAAAGTGTTTTGTTTCATTCTATCCTATTTTACTTAAATCGACAAAATGTTAAAAATTGTAAGAATTCTTATGTATTTTTGTTTGAGTGCCTTATAAAAACAGGTATTTTTTTAAAGCAAATGTATTTTGTATACGTAGTATGGAATGATACCATTTTTAAACAATATGTACTTCTTGAAGTTGATGAATATTTCAACTTTTATAAAATCCACATCACATTTTATTTGTATCAAATATCTATGCATACTCTCGGTAGCGCAATGTTTACCTCTTTCTTAGGTTTAAAACATTGATCTCGTAATCAATTCAATTTTAACGGGAATAGGATCAAGTTTGTCATAGTTTTATACCTTGACTTAATAATAATAATATATATATTCCAAACTTTTGTAATGTTTATGTTTCCTTTGAAATCCTTTTTTATGATAAATCCACCGAAAGTTAACATGGCAAACAATCATCCACACGGAATACACAAGACTTGCCCCTGCAATACCAAAACTTGCCCGATTGACATACTGTGTCTTTGGAGCCAATCAATCCCTCTTCCATGTTTTGCTGTTAAATTGTCATAAATTCGTATTGTGTGGTTGGGAGTTTACGTGAAAATAATCTAACAAGATTATTATTTCTCATTTGTGATACAGAATTATAATAATCATCGGAAATATAGCATGAATCCATTCAAGGGCTTCACGGTTAACTAATGATTGCAAATATTAATGTGAGAAAAATAGTATGTCGCACACTGAGTGAATAACCATACTAGAATGTACCGTCAAGTACGGCAGTTTTGCATCACTTCAGAAATTTTTGTTTTCCGCACCACCGCCATGACAAACAAGAACTGTGGTCATTATAATTGCGGAACCATTATTTATATCCAATCATTTAATGTTGTTACTGAGTTCTTGTTTTGTATTCCTTATCAATGATTTCACCCACCATTCATCACATTTTACTCTCGTACATTTAATTACTGCCTCTTCGACTGATACAGCTTTTGCTGCTATTTACTTTTATGTGATTTAAATTTCATGTTTTCTTTTAACCGTAAAATGAAAATAATCTCCTCAAATATGTAGGTACAATTAAATATTTTTAACCCATTTCTCAGATAAAAGAGAGAACTTGTGAACTTTCATCACCATTTTAGAAATAACATATGCTTTTATTTGATTACAAAAAAAATATTCCTAAGGCATTGAAAACTATTGAGACATTTCTGTTAAAACTATTGTATCTTTTGGTAAATCACATTTATACATGATTTTATAGTTTCCATGACTACGGTTATAAAAAAATGATATGTATAGATGTTTTGTCCTGGTGGACAATTGAATTGTTAGGGAATCAATAATTATTGTAGTAAAAAGCCTTCAACATCATCACTAAATGAATGAGCTGCAATTTTATACTGTTTCACCTTTATGATTACTTGCCAAAATGGCGATGATCTCTTTCAAGATTAAGACAAAATGTATGTTTGAACAATTTGAAAATGAAGACCTGCACACAGATGATTACAAATACGAAAGTACAAATTAAATGCCTGAAATTTTTTGTACGCTCAGATTGACTAAACTCATTTAAAATTTTTTCAGACAAATTAAATAACATATTATATTGTATAGATATTGACAGATTATTGTAGACCAATATTTGCTGTAATAATATGTATTAATATGATCCATATCACTTCTAACATTGATTTTGAATAAAATAAGTAGTAATCTAAGACATGTACCGAAACATCAATCACTTCCATAATAAAGAACTAAATCAAACTTAGGTAAATGTTTCCTTACTGTTGCGTGTAAATAAAATGCTCTAATAAATTTATTTTAACCAAATCTTCAACTGTTTTATTTTAAACACTTTATATCATTAATGCAACAATTGGTCTACTCTAGCAATATCAGAAGTCAAAGTTGAAGAGAAGGTGGGCACCTGGTCATTCCACGTAAGAGCCCATTTCCGTTTAAAAAACGGACGATAAAAAACCGGACATTGGATGTTCACATCTCCGTTTAAAAAAACAGGATGACAAAAAATCGTATGTCGGACGCCCTGTTTACTTCTGTTTAAAAAACGGAACGACAAAAAACCAGATGATCACGCAGATGCTGCTTGCATGTTTCCTTGCAACTGGGAGCGGGCGGGGTGTAGCAAAACCTTCTAAATCTAGGAGGTTTTGGGTGCAGTGGGGCTGAAGCCGGAACGACAAGCCGGCAAGTGAACAGATTCATACAAACCTATGAGTGAGCGAGCGACTTCAGACACGATTTTTAAACAGACGCGCTACGTCCCTTGTCCTTCCAGTAAATCGTGCTCGATCTGTTTTTTTAATCGTGTTGGACATGAGTGAACAGCTCCATATAATCTCTACAGTCACTAGAGCATCCTTTTTTTAAATGGAATGATGTCTGTTGTTAAAACAGAAATGCGAATGGGCTCTGAGCATGAAAAGCACTGCTTGCCTTACCAGCGGAAACACCCTTCTACATTTTATACATTTAATTCTCATTGTTTAATAAATTTACTGCCAACTACTCAAAATCAAAGATATTGAAATAATTAAATATAAGAGATGTGCTATCGGCAGTTTTTATTGGGTGGCACTGTGTTTCCTGGTGTCGCTGATATTGTTAACCAGTACTACTGCACACCTTAAAAAAATACGAGTGTGCTTTAGACCACACGACTAGAGTAAAACTTCACTAACTTATAAAAGACGAGAGAAAGAAAATGTGCGCGCGCACTGCTCTCTCTTGCTCCTACAGTGATACAGACAATAGGCCTGCATTGTGTCGAAATACGAAACGTAACTGGCTATGAGAGAAAGACAATGTGCGCGTGTACTGCTCTCTCTTGCTCCTACAGTGTGTTACAGACAATAGGCCTGAGATATACGAAACGTAACTGACTATGAGAGAAAGAAAATGTGCGCACGTACTACTCTCTCTCGCTCCTACAGTGTGATACAGGCAATAGGCCTGAGATATACGAAACATAACTGACTATAAGAGAAAGAAAATGTGTGCTCGCACCTCTCTCTTGCCTCTACAGTAATATACGAAATGTAACTCTTTCTATCTTTACTCACTTATATCTCCCTCTCATCTTCCGTTCGCCTCGCTCGATCACACTTTTCGTAACGCTCTCGTCACGCATTCACAAGCTTACTCCCTAAGTCAAGCATGAGTAAAGAAGTTTTACTTTAAAAATCAACTGAATGAATTAATTCTTTCCGTATTCAAACTATATTGTTAACCAATACCACTGCACACCTTCAAAATATAAATTAAATGAACGAATTCTTTCCGTATTCATACTATTCCTATTAGACGGCGGTCCGCCGACGGTCACAATGATTGAGCAAAGATATTAAAATATCTCTCGTAATCTTTGCTCAAAATCAATGCCTTGCTTAGAAGCTCATTGGCCACCCCCGAAATCGTGTTGAGAAGCCCTTTGAAAGAGGTGTATCCAACTCTATTAGTAAGATGGTTCATATTTAAAATACAACTTCCTAGGTAGTCTGAGTAAAGTTGGTTCAACCGCGCTACAGGTGTTCAACTTGGTTGGCCGGTTGGGTGGTTGAATGCTCTGGCCGTACAACCATTCAACTTGATAGCCACACCTCCTTATCGCAACCCATCTCCACATGGTTCAACTCAACCAATTTGTGCTGTATACACCAGTGCTCCGCAACCTTTTCTCACCTACGACACACAAAAGTTCTTCCCAGAATTCCGCAGCACATCAAGCTAAAATTATTACATGCAACCCGGTGTGGGGAGGGGGGGTTCCTAGAGAATTTCAGGGTGAAAAATTTCTTCACAAATTTTCGAATGCATATAAGCTACATATTTTCACCCTTAAAATTGTTTACTTTGTTATTTTATTCGATTCTGCCAGGAAATCTATTGTCCTGTAAATTATTGGCACCAGATGCTGGGGTGTATGTGTGGTAAAACCATGTATGATCGTGTGAGAATGTGGAGATCTGCGAAGAATGCAAGGCTGATGCGAGCGATGCTGAGCGTAATGAGTAAGATTAAGAAAGGGACGCTCAGATGGTTTGGGCATGTAGAGCGAATGAACGAGGAAAGGAGTGTAAGGAGAATATATGACTCAAATTTGAATGGTAAAAGAAGTCGGGGACGCCCGAGGAAGACATGGCGTGATCAAGTGAATCAGATACTTGAGTCGGGCCATGTGAAGAGTCAGAATAATAGAAGAGCATGTATGAATGTGAAGGAGACAAGGAGTGTGTGCCAAGATCGAGTTGTTTGGCGGTCCATCCTCTCTGCATACCCCTGCGGAGAAACGGCGTGATGGTTAGTTAGTTAGTTAGTTAGATGCTGGGGGACTGTGGAAAAATTATTTAGTTATAATATTTATCTATACTATATTTTGAAGAACAGACAAAATAATTTTTCATTATGTATTTGACTGCGTCACACCTGTATCCGACTCACGGTACATCCGTGTGCTGCGGCACACCGATTGCGGAGCACTGGTCTACAGGATCCATTACTCTTTCCAAACTCAATGAAGGTATGCCGCCGATAGCTCCTTTGTAACCTTTCCCTTTTTCTCATAAACAAATGTAACATAAATAATAATAATAATAATTGGATGACTTTTATAGCGCCATTTTCGTGAGAAAATCACCTCAAAAATCATAAAGATAGGAGCTCTCGGTAATTTATTATCCCGTTCACCGCTTGTAATAATCAAGTCTGTTGTCCATGCTGTATGGCTCCGTTTTAATTAATTGTGAATTCCAGGTTCTGTCCAATCAGTTATGCAGCCAAGATTGCTTGCATTCAAAAGTATGCCAAATGCAAACATAATATGTTGCTTTAACAACTCCATAGTTCAATGTGGTAAAAGGAAACTCATCTGCACAACATTGTGGTTTTATGACTCCATCTCGTGATTGCTTTATTGCTACACCTATTTTATATGTTTGTAATGTTTTTCTTTAGATTGCACATGCAACTGGTTCAAAAAGTGTGATGTTTCGGTTACCATTTTCAGAAACTCAAGGTAAGGGGCAGGGACTGCGTAAGTACTCTATGACGGGGGGGGGGGGGGGGGGGCAAACTTGTTTAGCCACCCTCTACCTTCAGTGTCCTCTCCAGTCAATCAACTAGTTATAAATAAGACAAAACGGAGATGACTAGGTCAAACAAATTACAGGTTCAATGAATAAATTTTTTTTTTTTTAAATATTTCTTTATTGCATTCATTGAACGATACCAAAAACGTTGCGTCTCTCAGCCGTCTTTGAAGCAAATTCCCTAAGAATTTCATTTAAATCTAAACTAAATGTTTCCGCCTTATGCACGTGCAGTATTGCTAGATAAGTAAGTCTTCTCTGCTTCATTGGTAGTCAGAGGAATGTTCCGATGCGTCGGAGGGCACTCAGAGACCTTTCACACGACTTAGACGTAGCTTGCACGGTGAGGAGCAAGACTACTAACTTTTCTACTTCAATAATCATTGCTCTTGAAACTTTAGGTAGATTAGCCAGTTCTCTTGCGTACTCTCGGACAGTCTTCACGTGAGGTATTGCTTTCTTAGCTATCTTTATTTGCAGTGAGTGCTAGTGAGTCAATATCAAATCAGCGAGACAGAGATCACAACACAACACATGTCGTCACCGCCACACTATTGCGTCTTCTTCCGCCTCAATATAAAAAAGTCCTCGAATGCTTTGATTATTTAAATAATCAAAGTTCTAATGCTATCTCTTGACAATTTTTCTTGTATACAACAAACACTTTTTCATTTATGATAAAAAGCACTGTGAAGGATACAGATAATCTTTACCAGCACAGATAATCCTTCTTTACCCAGGTAGTAAAATTGGAGGGGGCGCGGCCCCCCCCATTTGATTTTACGGTCACTGGTAAGGGGCGTTCTTTACCATACTGCATTTAACTATTATTAACTTTTCATTGCATGCACTGCAGAAAAACCATCCATTTATTTTAATTATTGTAACAATATTAAGGTAGTCGAAAGATGAGAGATCACCCAGTCATAGAGTGGCTACCTCTGTGGTGCTCCAACTCTGAACCTCAATTCCTTTCCTTGCCATCACCGTTGGACTTTCCTTACCAAATTAGAGCAGAAGAAGAATTCTTTTTAACTTTAATTAATTGCAAATATTGGATTAGTATACCTGTATTGATTTATTTTATTTATATACATTTGATATACATAATATTTACGTTACAGTATTAGGCCAAAAGGTACTTAGATATTACATATACCATATATGCACAATGATATATTGCAATAATATGACAAGTACAATGTACGTCAAGCATAAAGCTGCAATACAGGCGCTAGTACATTATGGCCCAGTCAACATCAGTTTTTAAATAAGCACTGCCTCTTGTAACGAACTAATTACGACATCGATTTTTGTTGTTTTGTGTGTAATATCAAATTGTAAAGAATTTTTAATTATATTAATTTATTGAATAGGTAAAATCGAATAGAAGAAAAAATATGGGAAAAATATTAAAATTTTGTGAAAATAGAAATAAAAACGAAGATACAATTAGGCGCTCCTAATAGAATTCAGATGACAGTTTTTAATAAAATATATTTCACACAAATTAATATTTAGTAATCCTTTCAAACACTAAACTCATGTTATATCATCACAAAATAATTCAGATTTTGATTTGTTTCCGAAATCACTCAAAATGGTGATTTAAAACATTCAATAGACGGAAAGAAATTAAATATTATTAATTCCGTAATTTGTACCAGGTAAACTACCTCAAGAAGTAATAATAATTATTATTATAATAATATTTGGACGATTTATATAGCGCCGTTTTTGTGAAAAATCACCTCAAGGGCGCTGTACAAACTTATCATACATGCCTAAAATCTAGAAAGACTACAAGCTAGACAAACAATTAAAAACAACTTATGGCTAAAAATTGCATACACCGGTTCATTGATCACCGATACGAAAATATATGTACAATATTTTGACCAATGAACGCGATGCTGCCTAAAAATGAATTAATACAGGACCATACTTACCTGGGAGGTCGCTTGAAATTAACACTGTTTATTGCCTATTTAAAGAAATTTAGATAGAGTTCGCACGCAGAGGACATAATTATGAACACATGTTGTTTAATCCTGAAAATATTTTAATATTAATATGCAATATATTCTTTAATGAGTGTATTTTGGAAAGTAAAAGCAACATTTAATGGTGGGCGGTGCAGTAGTACAAGGATTTGATCTTCCGAGAGACAGATTGATGTGTAAGGATTCGAGTAATTTTAATTCAGTAAGAAAAGTGTGATTAAGACATATCATAGGCAAACAAGTATGATACTCTCAGATAAGTATATTTAAATTAAGTTAAGGGTATGAGAGCCCGAAAAGGTAGGTTTTTAGTTTGGACCTAAACTCTGTTGGGCTTTTTATGCATCTTAATTCCGGAGGGAGTCTATTCCAAGCCTTAGGCCCAGATACTCCGAAAGCACGATCTCCGAACTTAGTGTTTGGCTTTCGTTTGGGTTCTATTAGTCTGCAGATGAAGTTGCCGATCTAAGGGTTAATTTACAATAAATACACATATAAATTTGTTGTAGATCACTTTTATTTATGAACACTCTACCGGTTTCGGAAGCACCCTTCCTTCGTCAGGAGAATATTATAACTAAACTATTATACACAATATTGACAGATATACAAATTTTAGGTGTTCGAGTGAGGGGAAAGCAACGGGGTGGAGGTAATTGCGGAATTTCCTGGAAGAACAGAGCGGTTAATTGGAAAAATATTTAGAATGGGACTAAAAGATAAGTTGATTTGGTTATTTAAAATACTAGCATTATTATTTAGGGATTTTTCTAGAAAATTTTTCTAGAAAATCCCTAAATAATAATGCTAGTATTTTAAATAACCAAATCAACTTATCTTTTAGTCCCATTCTAAATATTTTTCCAATTAACCGCTCTGTTCTTCCAGGAAATTCCGCAATTACCCCCACCCCGTTGCTTTCCCCTCACTCGAACACCTAAAATTTGTATATCTGTCAATATTGTGTATAATAGTTTAGTTATAATATTCTCCTGACGAAGGAAGGGTGCTTCCGAAACCGGTAGAGTGTTCATAAATAAAAGTGGTCTACAACAAATTTATATGTGTATTTATTGTAAATTATGGCGAGCCACAAAGTTAATGCTTTTTACAAATATGTAAGGGTTAATCGCCTCGGACCGGTATTTTCCGGGACGCATAATTCAGAGATGTAAGGTGGGGCCATTTCTTTGATTGATTTAAACACCATCCAGCACAATTTGTACTGGATTCTTTCAGGGCACTTGAGCCAGTGAAGGTTATGAGCCTTGCCGCTGGTAAGTATGGAAGACCCTCGATATGTGTGGAAGACCCTCGTTTATGTATTTAGTAACATACCTCTGGAACTTATGGGGATCATATATTATTTCATAGTGATTTTAACGCATTGATGCTAAAAGTTGAGAATTTTTCATAAAATGAATGAAACCTATTATTGGTTCAATCTAGTATCTTACTTAGTAAATATTGTAAACGAAACTGATTTTCCAAACAAAAATAAAATAAAACATTGACTTTATTCATGTACTATTTGAACATAGATTGTACCATAAATATACCAAACCACCCACGATTGTATTATTCGGTGTTGGGCAAGGATCTCCTTACATCGAAAAATGTTTTAGAAGGCGGTAGGTAGGTACCTAGTTTTTCTCATCATATAGAATACGGATTATACGATTTTTTTCATGTTCAGAAATTACGATTTTTCTGCTCAACATTGGACGTAAAAGAACCGAATATTTTAAGCTGAAGGAATAATTTTCATTTACAAAAGCTGGCCTAAAAAATAAGCTTCGGTCCATAAGATTAAAAAAAATGCACGGGAAATATTAGTACCACCAAAATTGCCGCCATTTTAGTCCAAACATATTATTGTTTTTAATTTACTCTAGAAGATAGAAAACACGATAAATGTCAAAAGTATGCTTTTTTCAAACTTGTGAATGATTTATATACCAAGTCTTTTTTGTAGTTTTCATGATTAGAGTATAAATAATTTAATCGGCAGTTTTTAAAATGTATCCGCCATATCTGCTAGCGGCTACCAACTGTACCAACGTAAGCCTACTGATAGGTGTGAAGCTAGTAACGAGTCAGAAAGAAGCGCAGGAACAACTCGCTGTTTAATGGCGGTATCAAATTGTTCGGGCTATCGTGATTTCTCTCGTTTTGCGTTTTATACCTCAATTCTACCCAAAATGGAAGTTTAAAGATAAATCTAAAATGGTATTACATTTCTCGAATACCGTAGAGTCGTTGTTACGGAGTGTTTTTGTGTATGTTCTATTAAAACGTTACGATATGTAACCTTTTCCCCTAACCTCCTTTCGCACTAATGGAGATACGTGAATAATGTCGACCGTCGGAATGTGATCGTTTTCTCTCGCGCTGTTTTGTACGAGTGTCTGTGAAGTGAATGAATTACGGTTAAAGTGATGGAAGATCCACAGTATTTTGCGAGTTCAGTATTAAATAACTACGACGTAACATAGAAATCTTCCTTTCGTTCGCGTGACGGGTGCCGCCTGTAGCCGAAAGCCGAACATGGCTGCTACGCAAGCCGAAACTCAAGCAAACGACGCCAACAGTGATCGGGTAGCCGGTAACGGGCCGCCAGACCAACACTCGGACTTTAGAAATACGCCGTTGCAGAATGGAACGGACAAAAACGTCAATCGGGCCTTGTCGGCGGATGGCGTGAACACAAAGGCCAAATCCCCCATGGCCGGCGAGCCGGGGCAGTTCCAGGGCCGCGGGGACGCGGAGCCCGGGGCTCACGACCCGCACTACCAGTATCGGGGCTACGGCGAGGGGGACATGTACGGAGGCTACGCCCCGCGGCCCGGCTTCCCCGGCAAGGTGCCCCGCCAGCCGCATACCGCGCAGCCCCTGCAGCCCCCGCAGCGCTTCCTGTCGGGCCAGAGCATCTCACAACCCACGGGGCCCACTCCCACACTCAACTCGCTGCTGCAGTCGGGTGGGGGGCCTCCGCTGCGCTATCCCAACAGCTACGACCAGTCCTCCGCGCCCTATCCGGGCTGGGGCCCCCATCCGCCCCGGCCCATGGCGCCCTATAGCCCGCAGCCCTACAGAAACCCCTCGCCGGTATGTTTAATTATCAATTTGTTTACATTTGGCAGTAGTTGACACATTTCAAGATTACACAACCTGTGGCCTCTTCCGCGCTATATTTTTTATGGCGGGAAGGTTTATTTATATATTATTATGGTACATATTGTTATTTAGACGTTTCTTTGTATCTCATCACAGTCATCAGTTATTATTTGTAAATATTTTTTCGTTAGGCTACGGATATAAATGCGTGCCCGAGTACTAAATACAGAATGCATCAATCTGTCAGACACGCACATTGATAGCCCAATTAAAAAAAGGAAAAACTATGTAGGTAGATGCTTAGTCGATTCAATCAAATTTTTTGGAATTTTTACAGATAATAAATATGTTTTATGTTTGACTTAGTTCCGAAGTGGAAGATGCATTCAGTATCGCGTTGGTGAGAGATCACTATTTCGAATAGAAAAGTCACAATAGCTTTAGCTATTTTTAGTGACCTAAACTATGTAGCCAGGTTCTTCCCATCTATATTTTCCTCTTCCCCTCCCCCTCCTCCCCCTATTTCTTCAGCCTAGCGATGTTCCTCGAACGGAAATGTCATTGTTTAACTAGCTCTGGGCAGATGAGACTTGCGGTAGGTAGGTACCTACCCATCTCTAAAAATACTCATATTTTGATAATTAAACATTATAATTTCATTTGTCGGCACATGCATGCAGGAAGTAAATAATCGTACATACCTATTCTATTCCTGCGTAGTGCGTAAAATTATTCAAGTTCATTGAACTTTTACTATAAAAAATTGGAACTGATAAATATTAAATCACATCAGCGATAAATTAGGGAGCAAAATTATATTATATTAATAATTATTAATATTTTGGTGCATTATTATTCTATTTTTTTGTTTACATTTTTGACAGATCTAAATCTGAACAATGATTTTTAAAGTTCAGTAACGGTGTTCATTCGAATGATAAATTTCCGATACTTTCCAATAGGGTATTTTCACAAACTGGGGATACTGTTAAAAATATGTGGAAGATTTAAAGTTTATTTTTCTGATTACGATTATCATACTCAAAATGAACAATTTTAATATTTTCATTCATAATTATTGATTTCAAAAGCAGCCAAATATTGTTCATCCAGAAACGGCCCATTATTGGTTCATAGACTCATGACGTCACACCCGTCATCCATTACCGGCTTTTTGTTAGGAGTTAAAACATTGTTTGTTGTTATCGCCTGTTTTCAACTGTTTTGTTTAATTTTTTTAGACTTTTGTGTTATTTTATAATAGTTTAATATAATATAGTGTTGTTATAATGACTGACAGCGGTTTTTTACGGGCGCAGTCCGACAATTTGCCCAAAGTAGATGCTATAATGATGGCATCTTTTATTGGTGGTAACAGTAATTTTCTAAGTGCTGAATTCAGAGGTTTTAAGGCAACCAGGTAAGAAAAACATATTGTGTAACTCTAATCCTATACATATACTTGAACATTTTGTAAACATGCGCACAAAATAGTGTTTATTTTGGCCCTTTATTGAAATTGAAACAAGTGACAGTTCGGTCACCTAACCTCCATTTCGTAAGATGCTTTGTAAAACTTTGGCCATTCTCAAAGTAAATTTCCTTATTATTGTATAGATGTCCTCCTTACAACTATACACAAAGGGTGTAATATCGTTTCTACCTTTAAATTATGAATATAATTAGTTAATATCTTTATGCTGTTATTGTTATGTTATGTCAAATCTGCAAAAAAACATTACCCCCCGCCTGCTAATAATGCCATGTTTTGGTAGATTAATGTTTGGTATTTGTACACATAGGTACTAAACAATACTTATATCGCAAGTGGGAAGACATCGAAACAAATATAATGATATTAACCGAGCAATCTGGAGGTTCACAATCAAGCCAACTGCAACGTACGTACTAACTGGTACTGACAGATCTCACTTATGGCGGTGATTGACGGGGCTGACGTCACAGCTCAGCGACGGTACATTCGGCGCGAAAAAATCGTTTTGGCGGCATTTTAAAAATGGCATACTTTAAATCGTTGTAGAAAATTTATAAATCATCATATAAATAAAATAAAAATTTCGTTGTTCTCGTAATTTTTTACTTTATTTTTTTCGGCAATAAAAAAAAACTGTGAAAATACCCTATTATGTTTTGATAGGCAAATATCTTATAAGTACTTTCAGCTTCATAAATCATACAACGATAACATACCTACCGCGATTGTTCATGGCTTTGCGCTAGTAAATAATAACCATGCATACCGCATACCTAAAGTCTGCTTGATTTTTTAGGATTATAATTTTACTAGGTAGGTAGGTACATTATCTTCCTCTATAAAATGATGCGTCTGGAATATAATCATTAGAATATCCCTAATTCCTAACTACCAAACAAACTAAACTATTCGTTCCGACGGCTTAACTAGGTACTTTCGGCGTTCATTATATGTTGGGTGAAAAATCTCGTTGTGCACATAGTGGTTTTTTTTTTCTGGGTACCTACCTACCTACTATCAATTCCATTTAAGTATAAATTTGGTATGATAATTAACGGATAATTTGTTTTTAACAATAGACGCTTACGACTTTGCCACAGAGCTGTAACGCTGAGCGTTGGTTGATGATGATTGATATTATTTACTATGCCTCCGGTTGCCGCTTTCAACGTGTTTCTTGATTGTTTATTTAGCCAACATCGCCGGCTAAATTCCTAAGCGGTACGTACCACGCATATACTCGTATACGTATTATAATTTCCCGCCTTAGCAGTCAGCACCGTGTGATGTTTTCCGCTCTGGCGACATTGACATTGAAATAACGGCGGCGGCGTCGTGCCAATTATCGCGATGCCGGAAGATGGCCCGTGCAGTCGGCGGTATGCACTCTGTCGGTCCTTATCACCCACTTCATACAGAACGGACATGGGATGCATTTCTCAGACCTTTGGGCTTAGGGCCGGAGTCCGTTCCTTCGCTGTCCCATTACGTTACCGCTGCCGTTGCACAATGGCCCTAGCCGCGAGCGACTGTCTCGCTATTCATACTTCCCATAACACTCAAGGAAGAATTACATGCGGCCGACATACAAGGATTGCAGAATTTATCTTGGAGTTTCTTTTGCTCAATTGAATAGTGCCTATTGTTACTTCTTTGTCTTAATATGGCACAACATTCATGGAGATTCTGTAGTAGGTTATGGTAATGAATAAGTAGTAATTAAGTTGATATTCATTGACTTCTCTGTTCCCGGCAAGGAAGGAATTACACGCGGCGATCCGTCGCTGCGGTGAAATTACTGTTAGTACCTAAACTTTCACCGGTCCCACTTAAGGAATGTAGAATTTATCTTCTTTGGTTATTTCGTCCGAATTAGTTATTAGTGCCTATTGTTATTTCCTTGTTCAACATTAATTGAGCTTTTACAATTGGAAATGGTAATTGTCGACTGAGCATAGCTAAGTCCTGTTTTAACTCGACCATTTGGAAATTAATCTGTGTACAAATTTGTTTGTTGCTTTCCTGTTCAAGATGATGGCCGTGTCGGATACAACATTTTTATCCCACAAGAGTTTGAAACAAGAGTTTGAATAAAGAGAAAATCGAAATAATCAATAATATGTTATGTACCTAGGTACCTACCGGTCCTGCTGTACCTACCTACCGTTCCAATTCTGCCCTAGTATTGCAAATATGTGCTGTTTAAATGGCTCTAATTTTGACGAAGCTCCTCAAAACGAAGCTCTTCAAACGTCTGTATCCTCTGGTTGAAAATTAGCGGTCATTCACCCTATTCCCAGGAAAGGTGACCGCTCCAACCCGGCTAGCTGCCGCTCCATAGCGATCACATCAATTCTGTCCAAGGTGATGGAACGTGTGATCAACGACAAACTGCCAACATACTTCGAGAAGAGCAAAATTGTCAATATGGATTTCGGTGATCTTCTCGCTTTTGTGACGCTTGTTTGAGTCACGTCACTGTCACTGGACATTTCCAAGACCTTTGACTAGGTCTGGCACCGAGGACTTGTTAACAAACTGCCTTCGTACGGACTTCCTGCATCCCCGTGTATGTGAATTGCCGACTCTTTAAAGGTGAATTCAGACGTTTCACTCGGAAGAAGGTTTACTCGATGAAATGTTCCATTCTCGTTTCACCGCGTGTTCAGACGGTTCCTTCGAAATAAGAGTTCACTCGACATTCTCACTACAAAGTCGTCGAGCGCTGTCGCACGCGTTGGCCGAATATTTACGATTTCAAATTGACATTTCCGATAACGTCGAACTAAATTACGAGAAATTGGCGATTCTTGTAAACAGTAAATAAATATCAACACCATAAAATGAGAGTATGGTTAAATAATAACCTGAAAACTGATATCTATCTACTAGTATTTTTGCACCATGAAATTTTTTTTTTTCCAAAATAGGCCTCGGCTTGCAATAAAATCCATATAAATGGAATATTTATTAACGTATCCAAAAACTAAAAACTGTTTTCGAAAGGCGATGAAATATGCTTCCATTATGTATTATTAGAAATAACCATGTAATTTTTTAAATAGAAAATTTTTTAATGTAAACTTTTAAAAGTTTAAAAAATGGCTCTCCTAGCGTTTATTCTAACTAAAACTACTGGTAACAAAAAAAATTAAAAACACACTTATTTTGTAAGACCAATGAATTATAAACGTTTTTGTCACCTCAATTTTTTGTCGTTTCATATAAAAATAAATCATAAATTCACAAAGTTTCATAAAATTTTTTCAAATTTCGATCGGAAACTTTGGTACCGTAAAAGTGTACATTCGTATTATTTTGTGGTTAATTGTTAGATTGTATAAATAGAACGTTATTTTCTCTTTCCAATACCGTTTAGATCAATATTTTTCACTATGATAGTAAGGGAGAAACAACGATTTCTATGAGACGTGTAGAAGTTATTTCGAAAAGCGAACAAAACGGAGCATTTTGACGTTTAAGCCGCTCCGGCCACTTGTCCTTACGCCAGAACATTCTCGGCCGACTAATTCGCGAGTGAAAGACTTCACTGAGTGTTCACACACATTATTCGCGTCACGTGATGTTAATTCCGGTTTCGAGTGAACAGTGTCTCTCATCTCACTGTGTTCAAATAAAAAGCTAAACAAAGTTGCGCAGGTCCAAAGGTCATTGATGTGCAACAAAAAACAAAGTGGGACATAGAACCGATCCCTATAGGACGCCAGCATTTATCGAATGTGAGGAAGAGGTGAAACCGTCGGCAAACGTCCTCTCCCTAAGGCTGAATTCAGACGATTCATTTATCGTTCATTTTGTGATTTCATTCCGCCTCTTTCCCTCGAAATGACCCGTCTGAACACGCGTTGAAACGAAAGTGATGAAAGACAGTGCTGCAACATTGTTGGAATGCTTCATTCGGCACTGTCTCTCATAATTCAGACCTGCGCAACTTTGTTTAGCTTTTTATTTGCAAAGCCCCCAAAGGGCACACAAACTCCAACGGATCGGAGGGGTTTGAAGCAGATAATGGACGTTTACCTCAGTGTTTCCTTTTGTAAAAGGTGTTACCTGGTGTAAAAGTAAGTAGAATTTAATGTTTCAAAGACCCAATCGTGTCTGATTACGTCTGAAAGGGATTGAAATGAAAATCTAGTCTCCTTCAACGGAAGCAATCTTCCGCACAGACCTTCTTCCATTGATATGCTTGGTGTAACTCTGTGACCAGCTCAAGTACGGGGGCTCCATCGAAGCCAGAGTTTATTCGCCTCTCACCCGAAGCTGGACGTTGTAGAGAGCCCAGAGTTCACAACCGCTTACCCTGTACAAATCGCAAGTGCACCCCACGGTTGAATTTGGCAGCCAACTCTGGTCTGGATTCCCAAAATACCTGAAGAAAACCCTCGACTTTACACAGAAACGGGCGGTCCCGAATTGCAATATTTAGAGCACAGGCGTCGGATGGGAATGCTGTCCTTGTTCTCGTCGGGTCCTTTCTACGACTCGTTCTTGAGTTCGACAGCTCGGATGTGGAACGATTTGCCGGGCTCTGTGTTTCCTCACTCCTACGACATGGTTTTCTGTAAGACTCGGGTTCACTCCCTCCTTTAAAAATACCCTTAAAATTATTGTCCTCATGTCTTAGGGCGGCCAGTCGTTGCCAATTTGAAAAAGTCCAAAATCAAGTTATGAAATTATATCATTATTGGCAAATTTTTCACTTAAGAGTGTCTTACCAGCTAATCATTATTCTGATTCCTGCGCCAGCGCTCTCATATCAGAGCTTGTTAGCGGAAGTTTTTGGAATTAGATAACGTTCCGCTGTAAACTGGCTTTTGTGTATCGCGCGGAGCTAGGGCGGCTACATTGCTACGGTATGCTTATATTCTAGCGTCCAGAATTTTAATTAGTAGTAGTTATTTGTAATTTGTATATCGAAGTGCATAAACATAAATAGATACAAGTAAAATGCGTAAACACAGTAGGTATAAAATAGATACCTACATGAATAAACAATGTGTTAAATTCTTTTTAATATTTTGGTTTTTTGTTTTTTAATTTTATTTTACGGCCATTAGAGCGAAAGATATCTCAGTATCGACCTGGTGTAAGACCACCATTAAGATTTGAAACGTTGCTTGAAATGTCTTTAGCCGTGTTTGGTGACCAGATCTGAATAGCCAGGTACTTCCCCACCTTCCTCTTCCCTATATTTTTACCCTCCCCACTACCTTCAGTCTTACAACATACCCCAATTGGGGATGCCATAGTCCCACTGGCTCCAGACAGAAGCAGTTGGGACTCTTGTGCGGTATACTTATGAAAAAAGTGTAATATTCAGTTGGATTGTAAAAAATGTCTCATTTTGAAATATTTATTCGTATGCACAATTTTTTATTTTATATTTATCTGAATACCGCACAAGAGACTTAAATGCTCCTACTGGAGCCAGTGAGACTATGACGTGACTATGGGGTATATTGCGAGGCTGAAGGTGGTGGGGGAAGAGGAAGGCGAGGAATTACCTGGCTATTCAGATCTGGTCACTAAACAACATTTCAATTCTGAATGGTGGTCTTACACCAGGGCGATACTGAAAGTATCTTTTACTCTAAAACGTGACGCAAATATATTATTTTTAAATTAAATAATTGTGAAATAACCCAAATTAGTCAAATAAAATTTATTTGCCTATGCCGGGATTCGATCCCACTACCTTCAGATTGCTAGTCAAGAGCCTTACCCCTTGACCACGCCGGCCGTCAATAGGTAGTATCAGTAATTTGGAAGGTACATCCACCAACTACATGGAAGGCCGGATCGGGAGAGACCGTTTTTTTTACACTCGCTCGACACACTGCTTATCTCTTCTTTGGGAATGCTGTGTGGAGGGTCGTTTTAGGGAAAGGAAGAAGAGGAAATTCGGAGAAGGAAAGGGATATTAGGGGTGAGTAGAAATCTGGGGGTCAGCGTGTCCAGGAGTGCGGATGTATGAATTCATCCCTCCCACTGCGGTGCAAGGCGATGTTCCGAGAGAGTAAGGCTGGAGAAGTCAAAGGGACTCCCTTAACTTTTCCAGATCCGACCTGCCATGCAGCTGGTGGGCAGACGCATCCGCCGCCAAGACCTAAACAAACCTCACCCCCTTGAACCTAGGCACCCCTGCTAGTCACCAAATGTTATGAACCACTTGGGATGACCTATGGCAGACGTGTTGGTTATCTAATAATTGGTTCCCGGGGCGGTGGTACCCATACCCGATTCTCGTGTTTATTATTTTTCCATCAAAATTATTTATGATTTGTCAATAATGTCTTAGTAAAATAAGTATGTAATAAAATCTGAAATATATTAGTTTGTAAGTGTGCAAATAAATAAACAAACGGACCAATTTTCGTCAAGAAACACATGTACGTATATATTTTTAAATAATTTAATTTATCTATTTATTTACGCAAAAATAGTCTATTAACAATAAAACAATAACACGAATAACAAGCGTGCATAAAGGCACGACCCACCTAGCAATCGATCACCGTTCGCATCGATTACCGTTCGAAGGAAATTTTTCGTAACAATCACCACTTTTCGTAACACATTTACCAGCTTACCCCCCAAGTGTCGAGCGTGCGTAAAGAAGTTTTACTTGAAAATAAATATTTTGGAGCAGTTGGGACTCTTGTGCGGTATTCACATAAAAATAATTTACAATAAAAAAAATTTCAAAATTATAAAGATTTTATCATAAAAATATTCAATGAACATGAAATTTTGCGTTGGGGCAACCCTATAAATTTTACAAACATGAAATCCTATTTATTTTGCTTCGTTATTCGTTTGAAAATGTTGCGATGTAGAGCGCCGCGAAGACAACCGCCAGTGGCCGCAGTTGCGGTCTGAATGAGCGCTCTCGATTCGTGTTTTCGTTGATAAGAAAAATTGTGAAACGCGAAGCTGTAAATTAATTAATATTAAATACACCCTAAAATTATTTTTCCATTAAAATTATTTATGATTTGTCAATAATGTCTTAGCAAAATAAGTATGTAAAAAAATCTGAAATATATTAGTTAGTAAGTGCGCAAATAAATAAACAAACGGACCAATTTTCGTCAAGAAACACATGTACGTATATATTTTTTAATAATTTTATTTAAACTTAAATTAAAATTCTGACAAATAATTTTACCAGATAATGTATTGATTTATTTTACTGCATGATTATATGATTTGAAATTGGTGTTGTATAATACATGTACTTTTTTGAAAATATAACAAATCTGCCAACGACCTATGGTATAACCTTATTATACTTAAAATAAACATTTTTTCTCAAAATTTTATCCATACCTTTACTAGATAAAAGAACAATATTTCAAAATCAATTTATAATTTTTTGTGGAAACGAGTCAATAAGTCTAAACACTGATTTAAAAATGACATATTTCTGGTTTCTCTGGTAATGTCCTCTTAACTGAAATATGTAATAACATTTTCTTCCTTTTAAGTTTTTATTCCAGCGGGGCATAAAAACTTAAAAAAACAGAGTAAATAAAAAGGCTGTGTACAATTATGTACATTTTCTGGTACATCTTGGTTATGTTTGTTCATTGTGATTTACTGAAAATACACTAGATATTATTGTTTAGTCACTACACAAGTTTAGTGTATTGCATTATTTTCAATTTTCTAAAGCAGGGTCTCCTCCGACCGAAAACATGAACATTTGCTTACACATCACTATAAACATTTGGCGGCGTGGCCTTACTGCAGACGCATACAAAAATGTGTAGGGCCACGCCCCCGTTGTCAATGTTTATAGAAATGAATAAACAAATGTTCATTTTTTCGGTCGGAGAAGACCCTGCTTTAAACACATACACCGGCGCTAACTCACCTATACATTATTTTTATAATGCTTTTGTTGAACAAAGAGCTATTAAGGTATACCACAAGATAAATCTTACATCTTGAGGCTTCATGCTAGTCAGTAAAAATGTTAATTATCTATGAAAAAAAAAATAACTGTTCATTACTAATACGACTAGGGTCAGTCAAAAACTAATGCCTCCAATTTTTTTCTGGTGGGGGGTACAATTGTATCGTATCGTATCGTAATTAAATAAAGTTAATTATTATTTTTAATTGATAAACTGACGTTTAAGACAAGATTTTTATGCATAGCACAAAGGGTAGCAATTATTATATGCAATAATTATCAGCCTGAAACACTGATCTACATTGAAAAAATCTTCCGAGAAAAGATACTGGCCGCCAACGGGACTCGATCCCGTGTCCCTCTGATTGCCGGTCAGGAGCTCTACCACTGAGCTATGGCGGCTTATCAAATACCCGCCAAATGATTCAATATATACTAGTGCTTCATTCAACAATTACTGCTTATTACATTTTCCCACCTGATTAGTTTTTTATTTGCAAACTATCAAAAAAATTACCGAACTTCAATTATCTATCAGCGAAATTATGTAGTTTTTACCGTTTTATTATGATCTTGTTTTTATTCTACCACATAATAATAATTTAGTATTTTATAAAAGGTGCAATGGTGACGTCTATAAGTTAAATATTTAATCCTAGTTTAGCTTTTTTCTGTTGTAGCTATACTAGTCACAGGGAGAGATCATATTATTCATGCCATCGACGATCATCCTAAAAGCCGTTCATAAAAATCTCCCTTCTCTCACTTCTGGTATGAAAACGAAAAAGACGGAAGATATTGTCGAATGTCTTTAATCATATTCCTATAACCATTTCGCGAGCATATGTTTTTTACGAATTGTGTAGGTAACTATTATGGTATTGCTAGTTATAAAAACTAGCTAAAAAAATGTAATACATACTTTATATCATAAAACGCACACCGTAGTAACAAAATTCACACAGGATGAGGTAGTCATTTAACATTAATTACATACTTATTCGTTAATAATTTTACCGTACAATTAATATTTATCATTTACTAGCTTTTGCCCCCTGCTTCGCTCTCATATTCGTCCCCCCCCCCCCCCACCCCCATCAGGTGTCAACGAAATATTTGTTGAGTAGGTAGGTACTTACCTCGCTTCATAAGCCGGTGTCGGTAATAATTGTTTGGCACGTATTTTCCACCTATATTTTTTTAGCACATTGACGCAGGTAAGTGTTACCTGTTCGATGCTTTACCGTGATCATTTCTGTCAGTGGGTCGTCATCAAATTGTTACCAACACAATAGAATTATAATATGCTTTTTCCATCAGGCTCGCAATATAAATGTACATGTATAATAATCAACACGTATATAATAAATAACATGGTACCTTTCCGCGCTCACACACACTACATAACTCGGTGAAGAGATCTGTGTGCTGGCTGTACATCTTGACATAGTTAACTCTGCAGGCGATCAAAGGAGCCTGTCAAAATATTTTAATTTGGGTTTCTTCAAAGTTTTGGCATTCACGGCCTTTGAAAACCTGTAAAAATCCTTCGATTCCGCTCGCTATGCAGTTTGGTCAGATACACCCGCCACCAAGACCTAGATAAACCTCACCTCTCGAACCTGGACACTACTGATAAGTCACGAAGTACCGAAGTCTTGGGATGACTTATGGGCAAGGGTGTTGGTTATCCAATAAATTGTTCCCGTACCAGCGTTACCCATACCCGCCTCCGAATTGAATGAAAAAAAGTGAATTATTTCACGATTGTTCATTGTATTTCACATAAATTTTTTCTAACGGTCTACGTTACTAGTTTTTTTTTTCGTTGATGTATTTTTTTTCCTCTCAGTTAAACGATTAATATTCATAAAATATGTACGAATAATTCATTGGATCAAAAAAGTTCAAATCCTGGGATCTGTTTTGGTCTGGTATCCCCAAAACGTGCTTTATCGATGCCACCGACTGCGAAGTTAAGTATGTCGATGTTAGGTGTAACATGACATGACTATTGACTATGTAGGTAGAGTGGACTTGGTGACTAGCACTAGACTAGTTCGGAATGGCAGCGAATGTTTACGTAATAATATCGGAGCACGAACGTGACTGTTCGTCTCGTACAAGCAATATAAGTGGATATTTTTCCTCTTGTCAGCCTTCGCAGACCTTTGTTATTTATCTTTGCTCTGCCTTTCCATATTATATTATACATGCAATATAATCTACTCCCGGCAACTTTGACTCGAGGAATAAAACGTAAGCTTAAATGCATCAATGCCTTGATCATTGCACGTTGAACGACGTTCAAGGCTTGTTACACGAATAGGTATATATATACATATGTAGCACATTCCGTAGAAAAGGATCGTAAGTCAAAAAAGTAAATTTTACACGAGAGCAAAAATAAATTATGATTGACGAAAAAAGCGGTCCCCTCGAAAAGAGACACTAGCGACATCTCGCGGAGTTGGAGCGATTTAACTTTAATACGGTTTTCGTGGGGCATAGACAATCACAATCACTTTACTTTTCAGAGATAAAAATAGAACTTAATGAAACAGAAATTTTTGACTTCGGACGGGATGTGCGATATATAGATTTTTTTTTAATAAATCTGTTGGTTTTAAAAGGTGCAAATCAGTATTTTGATTAAGTTGGGGGATTGGTTGTGTGACGATGTCTCCTGGTTCAACAACATGCTTCCCAGGTACCTATATAAATAAAATGCGCTCATGTTTTCTCTTCACATTCATTTCTTCTAACCATTGGGACTTTCGCTGCTTCACTCCCGAATCAAATTCATGCTCACCTTTATTATTTAATTATGTAGTAGGTAGAAATGATTTATTTTGTACTACACATTAATTGCGTGTGCATAGTTAAGCCTTCCGTATTGCCTTTATTAGTAAGAAACCTATTTTATTACCGGCCTCAATAGATTTTTTTTCACAAAGCACTCTCTTTAGGGTGAATTGCCTATTTCAAAAAAAAAAACTTTTTTTCTCTTGTACAGTAAATTGAAAAACTTGATTTAATTCACACGAAAAGAATTTCCCTCGGGACCTGTCATCTTTGTGGGAGGGTTTTTAAAGGAAAGGATGGAGATGAAGTTACGAGAAGGAAAAGAGTATGGGGGGGGGGTTGGATTGGAATCTGAGGGAAAATGTGTCAAGGAGTGACGTTTATATGAATCTATCACTACCATTTCAGTGCAAAGAAATGGGTCGGGAGTGTTCGTTTTAAGGGGTTGAAAGGTCTGCCTCAACCGGCCTCTCTAGTCCTAGACAGACGCATCCGCCGGCAAACCTGAACAAACCTTACTCCATGAACCCGGGTATTCTTGCTAAGTTACTAAACGAAGCGTTAGGGTGTGGCTGTGTTGGTTATCCAATGAATGGTTGGTGAATGTGAATGAACAGTAAGTACCCAGACCCGCCTCCCAAATGGATCCAAACAGTATTGTGTCTTGTCTTTTGTAGGCAGTTAAAATGATAAGTCAAAGGTGATCATCACGGAAATGTTTGTTGAAAGGTGTAAGTTAATTTTTTAAATTGAACTAGAAATCCATGACCAGTGTAAGCTGTTAAACCGCCGACCATGAACCATAGCTCATCTTTGGAGAGTTTTTACTTCTTATGAACGAACAAAGGCAGAACAGATTTTCTATTTTATAGACAGAAATATATTTAGTAACTGTTTCTGGATAGGTACTTTCACTAAGGGCCGTAAATAATTTTATTACCTTCCAGTCAATTATTCATTGCATTCATAACAACGCGTATATTAATATGGTATTAATTTTACTACATCCCGGATACTAAATTTTCATTATAATAAATTAATAGTAATATGACGTAAGTATTTAACTAACGTCAAATATGCTGCGTATACATTTGCGTGTTGAGGCGCGAGCCGAGCCACGATTTATGGGAAAGGAACGATAATTCGAATATTTTGACCGGTTAGTGATTGAGTAGGCATCACGTTTGGGTCCCACCCGGGCATCGCATGTTCGATTCCCCGGCTGGCTAAATCCTCCATCACAACACGAGCAACATTTTCCACTTTCTGTGGTGGTAGTAGGAGATTTTTCAAATATTTTAAAGTTATTCGTAACCCGGGAATATTTGTTTTTCTTCAAAAAAAATAAAATATTTCGTAATTCGGCTCGCCTGTTTATACGCACTATCTCAACCTTTGGACTAACTAATTTAACTACTGTGACTTTTTCGAACTCACAATTTTTATTTGAAACGCAACATTTTAATGTATGTATCAATATTTGTTTTTTTAATTCCGTGAAATTGTTTTGCGTTTCACCAACCTGCTGCATACCTACCTAGTTAATAGTCATTCATCGTGATACCTTCGCATAATTTTTTTAATTAAACTCGTTTGTGAGTCATGATTCATGATATAAATAAAGACATAATAATTATAATATACCTACGTATATTATTTATAATGTTTTCGTTTGCCGTGGTTTTGTACCGTATTTACATTAATTAAATGTTGGTAGGTAGTTGCTGCTTATCGATAAATATTTTATTAGTAATTAACTGTCATTCTGTAACTTTGCTATTATAATTTTTTTGGATTTGTTTATACGTATGTGTGTTTTTTTGCGATCGTAATAATTATAAGCATATATTTATTTTAGTTTTAATTGTTAATTTACATTGTTTTCTTTATTTAATGTTAATGTGTTTGGTTCTCTTGTTTTTATTATTTCCTGTTTTTTGTTTTTATTTCAATTTGCCTGTTTCTTTATGAGATTTAAAAATGTGTGTGTATACCTATACATTTTTTAAACATTGTATTTTTGCTTTTTCTGTTGCGTATGTATTTTTATATTTGTTTTTTTTTATGGTTAGGTAAACATTATTTTATATTTCTCGGGGTGGGTATTTTAACCGCTGTTATACCACTGATATTCGGTTGCACTTTCTCCCTTTTTCTAATAAACGACTCATGTAGCAGAATGAGAAGTTACAACGGAGTTCTCAGCGATAGTATCGTACATATTTTTTATACCTATTTAGATTTCAATATAATGTTGCCCTTGCTTCACACATTATCGACAGTCATCAGTGAAGGTATTGAAGTCCTAAGCAATTGGAACTATGGTCATAAAGATATGCTGGTCGGCTGCCGGCTGGCAGTCAGTGCCAGTAGTAGTACTGGCAGTAGTGGGCACTGGGTACTGGCAATGCGAGTATGCGAGTGTCGAGAGGAAAGGAATATTCGGACCAAGGTGACCAGCATTGCTGCATCGTATTAGCGCCCCCTTCCTCTGCCGCCGACCAATCGCGTTGCGCCGCGCCGGCCAATGAGAACTGCGCTCGCCGGACTGATATCTCCTGAGAAGTTGTGGACGAAAAAAATAGAATCATGATCAAACTTTAAAAAAAAACTTTTTGCAATAATAATTATTTCCTTCGTCATTCAGAACGTAGTATGATAAAATAATAATCCATTTAATGTCAGTGTCGTTATTTTGTGTAACGTAAATAGTCATTGTATCACTACTTTTACGGGTAGAAAGCGTTATTGTAAGCTACAATATTTTTTGTGCTATATTTACAGTACGGTGTTGAGTTGAGAGATTTTAGACGGGCAGTCTGTCGTTCTGAGGGCCACTTGAAGAAAGGGCCCTCAATCAATCGATTTATCGTATTAGAATGTTTATTTTGTAGCAGGGACGGTCCGTGACTTTTCAGTGGGCTGGAGTGGTAAGATTGAAGCAGATGTTGTTGTAGCAGAAGATGATTTTTTTTCATAATATTAATTTTTGTATGAAGATCTTTCAGTTGCGCTTGGGGATAAAAAACTTCATAAAAGAAATTGAAATAATAAAAAAAAAAAAAAAATTTTCAGCCAGAACGTCAATAATGTCGAATTTTTCAATCATAGCACCTAGCTCACTGAAAAGTCACGAACCGCCACTGGTTTGTAGTGATGTGTTTGGTTTTACATACTTAAAATTTTGTACAGACATAACGGCGACTACAATAAACTTCATTGTAAGTTATCGTTCGCCAAGTGGTGTTGATAATGATTCACTGTCCTAGTTTAAAAATAAATTCTGTTATATACATCTTTAAAAATATGCGACATTAAAATTAACATGAAATAAAGGTATGTTTATTAAGTTACGTAAGTACATGTATATTATCTCGGGAGTAAATTTTTTTAATTCACTACCTGAAAAAATCAGAAACATGAACAGTAATATAAAAAAAAATTAAACTCAGCTTAAAAATTATAACGAAAATTTGAACTGAATAATAAAAAGTAAAAAATTTAAACCACTATAATAACACCCCCCATACACACAAGCCCTGCTTATTTATGGGGATAAATCAAATATGTACACATATTATGTAATTAATTATTATATTGAATTTATTGTAATTTATGTATCTTTTTCTGAATAAAAAAAAATATATATATGCTATATTAAATAAATTACAGTGAAAAAGTAGAAAATAATGTATTGTAAGTTATTAGGTGTCATATAATTGTAAGTATTTTACTAATAGCAAAAGTATTATACTACTAGTGTAACGTATCTAAAAATACTGTAATTAGTAATTAATAATAAAACAAAATTTAACTTATTTGAAGAAGGTAATGTCACTTGGAAATTGGTTATTTTTAAGATTAATTCAAGTGGAAATATTTTGTTGGTAAGATTGTTTATTGAAAAGGTCACGTAATAAGTTAAGAAGACTTAAGACCGTAAAAAAACTATGGAAGTCCTGTCACCTATAAGTGCACGGGCATATTTATGCTCCGCAGTCAAGTTGCGGAAACTAGTGTGTTGGTGGGACTGTCGTCAAGAAGCTGTGTGCTAACTGAAGGTATCTCCCTCTGATATTCTCAAAAAGGGACATCTCTTTCTTCAAAATAGATTGTAGGTCTTGAATTTTACGAGCTTGATATGCGGCTCTAAGCTATCTCTCTACCATCAAGTTGAGCTCCACTTTCATTGTCAAATACTGACCACTACTGCTTATATCGTTCGCTCACTGCTCATCCATCTACTTCATCTTCGATATGTACCTATATCTATATTATTGAACTCATTAATAGTTTAACTTTCTTCCTGGTAGTAAGTAAGTAGTTCGTGACAGCAATAAAAAATATAGACAGTCATCGTCATCATTTAACAATTTTGCATGCAAATCAAAACGGCATGTTTTTTATGTAAAAAAAAAATACCACATGAAAATCTTGCAAATCCGCGGGTTCATAGGTATATTGCTGGAATCCCGCGGGATTGTGAGATTGCAAACCCTATTACCGAGTACAAACTTCAGGCCCCCCATGATCTGCATAGGTGTACAAGTTTTAATATATTGTTCGCAGGACACCCCCACCTCTGTATTTTATTTATTACAAATGAGCTTGGTTAAATGATCAAGTCATTACTAGCTACCAGCATGTTAGTCGTATCTCCGTCTCCGTAACGCTGGTCGGCTGGTGACATCATCTGGTTATAAGCTATACAACTCGCTGTCGGCTACTTCGGCACCATGGCTGCTTCTGAGAAGAGCCTCACGTGTGAATCGAAATGCTGCATATAAATAGGAAGGTATCAATGCGAGCCAAGTCACGAATTATGGGAAAGGAACGAAGCAAACCGCAAGAGGCGTTTCGCGCCATTTGCGGTTGCTTCGTTCCTTTCCCATAATTAGTAGCTCGGCTCGCAGTAATAACTGCCTGTTTGTATGCAGTATTACAAGTTAACGCAAAAATCCTTCAATAGAGCTATATTATATATTTGCGGTGAATCATTAACTCGGTCCATAAACGGCCGCGACGACTCTGTATTGGGAGAGTGGATGGACGGTGGACTAGTTATGGACAGCCAGTCGATCCGCCGCTCCGTCTGCCCGACAGCTGTGCTCCAAATATCTCCATGGCTACTCGGCAACTTGCAGGAATTAATGCCTTTAATAGGGCCAATTATTTTGCGCTTTAAGTGCGCCGTCAATATCAGCATTGGTTTTTGATAACTATGCCTCTTATTCAAGCGTTTTGATACTTACGTAGTTTTTACAAATCAAAAACTGTAGTTGCTTTGTGTGGAATCCGTTCTGTATGATTTCATATTTATTTATTTCGTAAGAAACAAACAGCCTTTACATAATATACAGTGATACTACATAATATTTGATTGAATCATTCCACAGGAATGCAAGTTGATTGGCAGATTAGCAAAGTATTGTTCTTAGGTTTGCTACTCTAATTAAGCATGTTCGCCCTTAAGGGGAACGTATGCGCGGCCCATTTCTGCCCGTTTCATACAAATCTTAGATTTGAGATCAAAATACCCAACCAAACTGAAATATTTTTGTAATCAAAAGGTATATATATCAAATATCTAGTAAGGATGTGAGCTAGGTATTTATTTTTGCTTTAAAATATAAGATAAAGGCCATTAAAAATTTTAGCGTTTCATGATTTTGGAGGCAACTTAGGCAATTATTTGAGTAAAAGAACATTAAAAATTAATTTTACTATATTTATTTTAAAAATAAAATAAAAAATTCTTAAAAATCCGTTTTTGGGTACTAATTTTAATATGTAAACGACTATTTTTTATTCCGCAGTAAATAGGTAATTTTGTATTTTTAATTTACACCCATCAAAATGTTTTTTTTTATAAATTTTTATTTTTTATTTTATATTTCATCATATTTACATGATAAATATAGTAAAATATTTTTTTTATTGTTTTTTATTTACTCACAAATAATTGCCCAAATCGCCTCTAAAATTCAGATACATTAAATTCTTTAATGGCCTTTATTTTATAATTTAAAGCAAAAATAAATAAAGTAGCTCACATCCTTACTAGATATTTGATATACCTTTTGATTACAAAAATAATTTTTCAGTTTGGTTGGGTATTTTGATCTCAAATCCAAATCTAAGATTTGTATGAAACGGGCAGAAGGCCGAGCATACGTTCCCCTTAAGTTTTTTTACTAATAAATTTTAAAAGAGCTTTTTTGCCCAATGGCCGACATCAATGCGTGATTTCAATAGCCAAGATTTTACATCACATAAAATAAATTATGTTAAACAAATCCCACCTAATCTCGCCTTGAATGAGGAATGAGCCGAATGAGTCATACCTACCCATTACGGTGAACTTATTTTTAGTGTTTATTTAAGAGTAATTGAATGTCTATATCAAGTTTATCGCTCATTTATAATAAAGTTAAATTACTTAATCCGAACTCTCCATTAACATTTCTTTTTTTTTTTCATTGTCTCGTGTGTTACTGTTGTAACTTACTGTTGTCACAAACTTATGTGTTACTGTTGTTAGCTGCTGTAAACTCACTGTATCTTGTTGTAAGCCATTTCGAACAACGTTTCGATTCTTAATGGTAGTCTCTCGCCAGTACGATCGTCGAGATTCTTCTTCGAAACGAGGTCCAAATAGAAATTATTATTATTATTATCGATCGTCCAAATGATTAGTCAGACATCTCCAAATACTAAGTTTCGAGATAATGAGGAAATCAATATTCCAATGCTCACCCTAAATCAAATATTATTTTTTATACGTATCTGTGTTTTAAATATTAAATATGCCAAATAACTCCGGGAAGCATAACGGTCCGGTAAATTTGTATGACATTTTTTAAATTTCCTGCTAGTAACCCAGAAAACATCATTTTTTTGTTTATTTCACTGCAAGTTTTTCTGCATTATAATTGATTTAGTGGTATTGAGTATTTTACCAGGTAGAGGTTAAACTTTCACGTATAACTAACTGCACACTCAACTCAAATATCAATATTTTAGAGATTTTCGACTAATCAACTGAACGATCGTTGTATTGATGCAGGCCGACGTAGCGCAGCGGTAAGACGCTTGACTCGCGCACCGAAGGTCGCGGGATCGAATCCCGGCGTGGCAAATAAATTTTATTTGATTAATTTGTGTTATTTCACAATTTATTCATTTAAAATAATAAATAGTATATTTGCGGCACGTTCCAGAGTGGAAGATACTCTCTGTATCGCCCTGGTGTAAGACCACCATTCAGAATTGAAACGTTGCTTGAAACGGCATTAGCCGTGTTTGGTGACCAGATCTGAATAGCCAGGTACTTCCCACCTTCCTCTTCCCTATCTCCTTCCACTTCCCACTACCTTCAGCCTCACAACATACTCCAATTGGGGATGCCATAGTCTCACTGGCTTCAGATGGGAGCAGTTGGGACTCTTGTGAGGTATTCATGTAAAAAAAAAAAAAAAAAAAAAAAGGTAGTTGTTATTACTGGGCACTAAGTAAAGATAGCACAATCAAAATTAAATAAGTTAGATTGTTTACTACATTCGAAGTCTTCATTTCTCTGCGAGTATTTTTAAAAAAAAATATGATCCCTGGAATGATGTAAAAGTGCACTGAGATGGCATGTGATAACCTTCCTGTTTACAAATCTAATTTATTATTATCATTAAAAGCCCGAGGTGGATGGCCTGACCGCTTACGGGAGCTATGCAGACCTTCTCTTGGTTCACTTCTTCAGTAAAAAGGATCTTCGACGAGTTTTCGGCCTGCGTTCTTCGGGTCCTGAGCTAAGTATCTTATTAACCACTCCGCTACAGAAGTGCTCGTAGTGTAATAAAACAAATGTATAATGCAAATTCCTTCACGATTTCGTCGAAACCATGAAAATGACATATAGAAATAGCGTGGCAAAGTCATCAGTCACGATCTTTCCAGGGACAGCGTCTATTCAGTATCTAGCAGCACTTGGCAATTAAGTAGGCACTATTAGTCGACAGCGCTCACCTCGTCCTCGCCGCGACAGATCGCCTTCTGGGTCAATAGCACCGCGAGTTTAGCCAATCGATACTCCTACCTTCTACCCAGTACCCACCCGCCCCATGGATTGCTTAAGCCGACTATTTGCATTGTGTTGAAATTATTATTGGTAAGCACTATTGATTGAGCGGCTGAATGGGCGCTTTTTATTGCTGTCAAGTACCTGCACAACTTGCCTAAACACTTCTTAACTACTGCGCGGGTCAGCGATAAACAATTCTTGAAAAAGTTAAAAATATTGCAATTTGAAAATATGAATAATATTGGTATTTATTGTTTAGAGATCTAAATTAAATTGGAAGTTTACGCGGTTTGGGTGTACAAAAAAAGTTTAAAAATACTTTTTAACTGTAGGCAAAGTATTTACGTCATTATTTGAGTTGCGGTCTTTTTAATAGGTTTTATTTAATTTCAGATATGTGTGTACTCATGAAATCTGATAATTTTATAGTTTTTGACGCAATATGACGAGTCACTAAGTCACTCGTCAAATCTAAAATCACTATTTTAAAGTGTGGAACTCATTTTCATACATTTTGGTGTGATATTTGAACTTGTCGGGTAGAATGAAGAGCAAGACATAAAGCCTACAAGGTTCACCGTGCTTCATCCACCATCCATCCTATTCTATGTTAATTGGCCCTAGTAGTCAGTGGCATGCATGAACTAAGACCAAAACTAGGCTGTGTGTAGTTTTTCAAGTTTGGGTACGAAATAATGTGCGTTGAATATTTTATTCATCATCTTTCGCTGATTGTTGTTGCAAACTGAATAAGCCTTCCAAGAAAACGTGTTTTAAGTGCCCCCTGGTATAGGGGTCGCGCCAGGACGGAGTGCTCCTGGTTTGATTGGTATATTCTTATTTTATCAATATTTTAATATGTTCGACTTTTATACCAGGCCTAATATTATGTAACACAGCTGATAACGCTTTCCAATTTTTTCGCCTAGGAAGTCTTTCGTGTGTTTAAGTTTTTGGCTAAAGAGTATACAAGCATAGTTTCATAGCTAATATGCCGATCTCATAATACACCACTAGTCTAGATATAAAACCGCCATATTTTCTTATTGCTCCAAATTTTAAACATTTGTCTCTGGTGTCTTCTGCAAGACTAACAGCCGCTGTTCCCAATTCTACTAATCAGATGCTAAGCCGAAACCAAGGTTCAAGACTGTTTAAGCATCACTTAATCTAAGGAAGCCGGACACGTGGATTAAACTCGACTTAGCAAAGCAATGTTATAAAAAGTGTCACCAGATGGCGTCTATACCTCTGTTGACACTTTTAATAACTTTTCTTTGCTCAGTCGAGTTTTATCCACGTGTCCGGTTTCCTCATATTAAGTGATGCTTAAGCAGTGTTGAACCTTAGTTTCGGTTTAACAGATGATTAGCAGAATTGCGAACAGCGGCCTTAACCACTGGAACGCTTTTTGCCGAATTTCGGCACCATTTACAAAACCTAAGTTTGCTGAAAGTTGCCGAATTACAGCAAACTCTCCCTAGATGCATAATTTTTTTTTTAATAAGCCCGCGGTTCCATTTTGACGCTTTTGGGTAGGTAGAAAGAAACTACTTCTATTAAAATTCAACAGATGGCAGTGTACTCTAGTAATGTTGGCTAATATTCCATCGAAAATTCGTATTTTGTAGATTTCTGAAGCTGGTCTCTGGTCTGAAGCTGTCAGTTTAAAATTCGGTTTTGTTTATCGTATTTTAGTGGATAACAAAGATGTGTACCAGTGTTATAATAATTGAACGAGTAATGCATTCAACTGTTTCAACGGGTTTCAAACTTAAAATTTCAGTGATTATTGATAAAACAAAGTTTTGTGGTTATGTTTTTGACATTTTTTTCCGATCGTGGTGTGTTTTTGAAAATGTAATATTTTCTATAAATAAACTAATAATCGAGTTAATTTGTATTGTGGATTTAAGATAATTGATGTATCTGTTTGATGTACTGCAGCTATTTTTGGTGAGTCTTTTTAGAATTTCATTTTTTTCTTATTAAAAGTGTCGCCATTTTTCGAATAAATTTGTGTCAAAAATTATTCAAAGGGGAACATTCGACAGTTCAAAACATATCAAAATTCAGTTTTCTTATATACATATGTAGATTAGGATTATAAATTAGATTAGACCATTTAAAAGAAACCTAATAGAAAATATTCAATGTGGAGGGAAATTTGAACTTACTAGGCGAGTTTAAAGGGAGGCAATGCTTAGAATAGTTCCGTTTTGAATGTTTACGATTTTATAATATTATTTTTATAAATCCTAGGAATATGTGATAAACAACCAAAGATAGGTGAATTGATTGACTATATAGAACTATGATCAGTTTATATGCCTCCATATTAAAATTCGGAGGTATGATTTTTTTAAGGTTGGCGGAAAATATTCAAAACGGTCATTAAAATGTCACGAGCAATCTGAGGAAAAAAATAAAAAACGCGCCGTCGCTCCAGTGGTTAATAAGAGTCATAAGACGAATACTTCGTATTCGCCCTAAATAACTTGACACCGATAGATCATAGATCCATACCAAAGATATTGAAATATAAAATGATGTGCTATTCGCAGTTTTTACTAGGTGGGACTGCGCTTCCGGGTGTCGCCGGTGTTGTTTACCAATTAACGAATCAGCTAAATGAACGAATAATTAATGAATAAACTAAACGAACGCTAAACTAAATGAACGAATTCAAACTATATTGTTAACCAATATTAATGCACAGCTTCAAAAAATCAAGAAAATGAACACATTCTTTTTGTATTCAAACTACGCTCACTAGGTCATAGTTCGGTGACAGTCGCGCGAACATCATAGCATATCTCTTTTGTATTTGGATATCTTTGATCCATACAGATACAAATCCATACGCCATGTTTTTGCTTGTCTCAGTTTGCATCTTCTTGCAACTTATTTTTTCTTCTGGCTTATTCCAAAATGTTTACGTTAATGTTTTTTTTTTGGTAAAACTTTACCTAACGGCCGCAAGCCGCTTCACTTTTAATAGGCATATATTTAAAGAAATAAACTACCCATAAACTTAATAACCACAAGAACCATCGGTTTCAGTCGAAAAAGGCGGAAAAATATGCATTTAAATTTATATTTCATAAAAACTTTTTTGTACGTAATTTTTCCTTTACGAATGACATTTCATGATGTATTCTTTCCATTTTGAAGGGGTACCAATTTTTAAATATAAATAAAGGTTGCCATACCTGAAAAATTATTACCTCAAGAAAAACATCCCAGTTTTCTAGTAGTTTAGCAGCTACGCTAGGTTTGTGTAACATGGTTTGTGATACAAAAGAAAGTGCCCCTTTATAACGCCTGCTCGCGTCAAGGCAAAAAAAACATCCCAGTTTTCAAGTAGTTTAGCGGCTTCGCTAGGTTTGTGCAACATGGTTTGTGATACAAAAGAAAGTGCCCCTTTATAACGCCTGCTCGCGTCAAGACAAAAAAACATCCCAGTTTTCAAGTAGTTTAGCGGCTACGCTAGGTTTGTGTAACATGGTTTGTGATTCAAAAGAATATACTCCAATTATGTATTTATTCAGAACATGAAAATTTGTATGGTGCAACCTTTAGTACCTTCCTCGAATATGTGTGATTTTTTGCGATATGGCAATCTTTTTTAATATTTATCGATTGGTACCCTGGAAATCGGTCAGTATGCAAAATAATGTAATACGAAATGTCAGCCGTAACGAGAAATTACGTACAATTTTTTTTTATGAAATATAAATTTAAATGCATATTTTTCCACCGGTTCCGACTGAAACCGATATTTTTTATGGTAACTAAGTTTAAAAGTAGTGTACTTTTGAAAATCTGTGCCTAATAAAAGTGCGGCGGCTTACGGAACAATTATTTTTTTTTTTATGTTTAATATTTTTTACAAATTTTTTCCTGTTGTCATCGGTTAGGGATGTGGGATTCTAGAAGAAAATATAAAAAAGCATGTACATTTGTTACTTAAATCTTTAATAAGTACTTAAAATTACGCTGTTATCCCTAAAGTATCTTATTCTTTGAATTATTAATAACTAGCTGGTTCCCGGCATGCGTTGCAATGCCATATTCAAATAAATACAATTTTCTCCCTGAATCACCTTTCCCGTGCGTCCCCGTTCCCCTCCCGCGTCCCTTTCCTAGCTAATTTTATAAATTATATAGCTTATGTCACCCGGGGATAGTGTAGCTTCCCAACAGTGAAAGAATTTTTCAAATTTGTTCAGTAGTTTCGGAGCCTATTCAATGCAAACAATCAAATCTTTCCTCTTTATTATAGTGTGTTAGTAGATCATAATTTTTTTTAATCTTTAATTAAATAAAATCTTTGGAAGATATATGACCGAACCCATGTGTGACTCTTAAGTGTTCTCCTGATCTCTGCTTACATCTTGCTTCTTCTGTCTTTTTCTTGCTTGTTCTTGATTCATCTTGGCTCTCTTAGTCTTCGCTGGCGTCTTCTTGCTTCATCTTGACTTGTAATGGCCTTTCTTGACTTTTGCAACATTTTGGTTCTTTTTCGTCCCCTTACCTATTCTCGCTTCGTGACTCTTCTTGGCTTTTCTTGTCTCTACTTGTTTCTTCTTGCCTATTCTGTCGTCTTCTTGAATATTCGAATCATACAATCAAATAGAGAACAAAGGACACTCATGTGGTGCAATAAAACAACTGAAATTACCATAAACCATAAAAAGTATAATTGAAAGCATTTTCTCTCAGATTTTTCCCCTTTATTTATCTTGTGCATGTCGGTAAGTTCGTCAAGATTTCAAGATATATTTATTAATGAACAAAACGCAAGTTCGGCGCCAACTGTGTTCTCTTGTATCTGAATTATTTATTATACAACAGTCATTTTGTTTGACTTGTGACAATTTTTATGGACTAAAAATCAATATAATAATAACTCTGATTCGACGATCAGAATAAAGCGTGTTAAAGGAAATAAATTCGTAGGTAGTCGATTTTTTGGACCACAGCCATTCGAAGGATATCGTGTTTTGTGTAAACACGAGGACTGACGTACCGATCACTGCAAGTCTACGAGTACTTGCACACAGTAGATACTACACACACTTCCGTATAATTGAATGTAGGTTAGTATCGAAAATCCAAATCCATTCATCCTTCCAGCGTGCTTCGCGCGGCTCGGGTCGTATGCAAACATCTATCTCCTGTTCCGTATTTCCTGTGGGTAGATATGGGGTTATACCTATACGGTGTTCGTGTAAACCTACCTCCAGTGGTAGGTAGGTCCCAGCTCCCTATTCGTATAGTGTAGTGTGTAGTGCGGTCGGTATCTGTATCTGGCTAGCTTTTACCATATTATTCATGTCTCGATCAGCTGGCGAAGGGCGCACGTGGCGGCGGCCAACCGCAGTCATCTGTCAATATACCGCGGGTAGTTTTTATTTTATTTCTTTGCCCGCATTTCACTCCCGTTTCGTTCGCTCGTGCTTTTCCTTTTTTTATCGGGCACCTGTGTGTCGAGTGACACCGCACTGTGACGTCACCAGTCACCATGCCACACTCACACATGCGTATGCACAGCTTTGAAGGAGAATAACTGTATTCCCATTTTACCTGCTTAAGATTTCCCTATCGATTGTGTTTCAATAGAACGGAGAGTTCTTTCATTAGTTTCGGTGTCTTAGATTTAGTTGGGTTTATCTGTTGTAGGTCAAGGGGCTTTGCCAATTATTTTGACTGAAAAATAGCATAAAGAATTTGAATTTGACAACGAATGTTTATTTAGCATCGGCAATTTATTATTTTTTAGAAATTTAATTCAAATTAAATTTGATAATGTTATTATCGAGTATTTTAGTATGAATTTTTGTTACAGCTGTTTCGACTTGTAAAGTCATTTTCAAACTGTCCTTACAAGTCGAAACAGCTGTCACAAAAATACATACCAAAATACTTGCAGAACTCTATAAATAATATTATCAAATTTAATATTAATTAAAAATGGAGTTCTACGAATTAAACACAAAAGTAATTACTTAATTAAGACAATTTACTAGATAATACAAACATCCGAGAAGGGTTAGGTCCTTCCTTCTCCATTAAAAGAAAAACACCATTTTTTTTTATATCGTTGGTAGGTATCTTTCATCAAAACATGAGGTGAAAATGTAAAAAATATGTACCTATTCTACATATAGGAGATTTTTAAGATACATAATTTTATTGAAAAACGTTTCAACGGTAGGTAGTATTTAATTGTAATATTTTTTATCAGATTATTTATAAATATTTTCTATTTTATTAATCTATTCTTAGACTGGTAAGTACATATTAGCTTTCGGTTCACATAAATTCGTAGCGTTCCGTGAAATTACAAGCCTGACGTAAGTAAGTATTTGCGATTTAATCTAAAATGAAATTTTTTTATATTATTTTTGGTATCTACAATTATAAAATTTAGACTAGGTGAAGAATTTCACTGTTGCAAAAGTATTCGTTCAATGTTGTAAGTCATTAGTAATTGTCAATTGTTAGTTCACAGATTCAGCGGAATTTAGAGCTAAACTAAAAACTCATCTTTTCGGACAGTCGTATCCATAAAAAAAAAAAAAACTTTCACCTTCAGCTTCATGGCTCGCGACATAGTAAAAACCTAAGTTTGTAAAAATAAAGCAAAACTTACCATTCTCCAATCTTTCAAATAAATATTAACTCAACTTTGGCAATACTCTTCTTATAAATATAAATGTAAATGTAAAACCAACAGTGATGAGGGTAGCAAAGGTAAAGTCATGCAATGTCCAGTATTTTAAATATGATGCCCTCCACGTGCAAAGTCGTATCTTTCTCAAGCATAAACTTTTTAATAAAGTGTGTTTTTCGGAAGTGACCTGCAGGTAAGTATGTTTTTGTATCTATCTGTAAATAATAAAATTAAATAGAACCTAGGAATTCGTAATGAATTGTAAAGCGCCCTTGAGGTGATTTTTCACAAAAACGGCGCTCTACAAATTGTCCAATTATTATTATTATTATTAGTTATAAGCCTCTTGTAATATAAATAGGTTAAATGTATAAATGAATTTGTAACGTGCCCTTGGGGTGATTTTCTCACGAAAATGGCGCTATAGAAATCATCAAAAAATTATTATTATTATTATCCGGCTACCTGAACACTGGTCCAACCTTCTGTATATTAAACTTAAACCTCTACAATTTACGTATTGTGTCATTTTAATCTCCGCCAGTCTTTTCCATCCAAGCCGGAGATAAAAATGCTCATTTTATTGTCTCTGTAGATCGGATTAAAAATGGGTACACGGCTGAAATAAAAAGCTATATCGCAATATGAATATTCAGCGTCCTCGGCTCTCGGCACTCGAGAGAACGCTGTATGCCATTTCGGACCGAGTGGTAACCGGTTTTTATTTGGGCACTTGAAATTAGGCTTCAAATTTATCTGTTGGAGAAGCGAGCTATGTGTGCTACTAGTATGCTAGACTCTCAAATCCCGTCAGACCACTTCTGCCAACACGGGAGGTCCGACAACCAACAACAGTCAGCCAGCCAACTGAGCCAACCGACCCAACACCCAACACACTTATCTATCGACATAGAAACATTCTATAATTGAATGAGCTTTTCAATTCTAGCTCCGAAGACGCTATCTATTTCGACCGAATTTACATTATTTCATTCTTCGCCTATTCTTTTGTTTTATTTTAAAGTGAAAACTTCTTTAGCACCGTTGTGATTTGAAACTCGATGAAACGGAAACGAGCTACACTAAAAAGAGACACACTTATGTACATCCATATAATTTAGCCTGCGAGAGAGTTAGATAGCAAAAAGTATTTGTTTATTTCACGGGTATTCGATTCCATTAAAACAAAAAACGACTTCAAAAAATGCACTGAAAAGTAAAAAAAATATTTTCGTACGATTGTTATTTTTGGAGTCGGTGTCAGCCAAGGTAACTACATACATAGGTAGTTAGTTATAGGTGAGATGTGGAGATCTTGGCTGACACCGACTCCAAAAATAACAATCGTACGAAATTATTTTTTTTACTTTTTAGTGCATTTTTTGAAGTCGTTTTTTGTTTTGTTAAATTTTTTGTTTATTTTTAGTGACGAGCGTGCATAAAGAAGTTTTACTTCAAAAAAAGAATCATCAAAATCTGTTGGCGTAATATTGAGTTATTCGTCCATTTGTCGCTCACACATTTATTTAAAATTTTAGACATATATGGTTTTCTCGTGGATCCCATTGTCAGAACTGGACCAAATTAAAATGGGACCACACGGGAAGCACCAGCTTTCTAATAAAAAAAGAATCATCAATATCGGTTCACCCAATCGAAAGTTCTGAGGTAACAAACATTTTTAAAAAATGTACCGTCGAATTTATAACCTCCTCCTTTTCGAAGTCGTTTAATAAATATATATATAAATCAACGTTCCCACGCAAGTCTTCTTTGGTTTGGTTTAAAAAATGTATTTTTATTTTTGTAAAATCAATATCCAATCTTCAAACCACTCCAAAATGAATAGGCAAAGAAAACACAAAAGAAAGCGACATCTGGCGATTCCGATGAAGAAAACACAAATACTAAAAAGATTACCAAATGCATAGCAAAAGGTGCACTGGAATATGACGACAAAAATATGGAAAAATTATATTGATAAAAAAGTACTTTTTAGTCTCCCCACTATTGTCTAATTTTCTGAATGTTTCACTTCTACCGCGTGTAAATTGCACACTCTGATTTTTTAGTTCCGTTTCTGTCAAACTTTTCGGCGTGTTAGACAACACACATCGGTAGATATTTATTACTCTTTCATTAATAACGCCATGTATCTTTTTTATCGTTCGCAATTATTCACGAGGTTTTACGTTCATAATAACATTAATGGCTTTTCCGTGTGTGAAAGAAGAAGCCTGGGACGTTTTTGTCAGGGCAATAAATTTATAGCGAATTTCCTCTAGCGAGTTGACCAGCCAGATAGAATGTAACTGGCAGTAAGCTGGTTTCTTCTCTCCCCCCCCCCCCCTCTCCTTCTCACCCTACAGAGTGTTTTTACGACCGCCAGCCATACATAGAACGTCTGTAGGTAGGTAGGTAGGTACTACATTCTCAACTAACTTAGTAACATTATTTTCCGACTAGTTTTTTCCGCTGTCGCTGTAACTCGGTGACTGGTAACTGGTGACTGTACGGCGCTGTATTTCGTGTTCCTCGCATCCCCAGAGATAAGAACATCTACATACTACAAGCTAGTACAAAGTGAATGGATTGATGTACGTCGAGTTCTTAAGTAATGAATGTGAATTGGGGAAAGAAGTCTTCTAAAGTAATTCAAAATAAAATTTCTTATAGAGCTCGCAATTTATGTAAATATTATATATATATATATATATATATTTGTTTCAAAATAATTACAGTGAAACCCTATTTACTTATATACGTATTTAATATGTTTAATGTTTTATTTACACGAGTATATATGTATACAACTGTTTTCTAGATTACATAATATGATCTGCATGCGAAATCGCGTACTTTCCTACTCAAAACGGGTTTTTTTTTAAAAGTGAAAACTTCTTAAGCACCGTTGTGATTTGAAACTCGTTGAAACGAAAAATATCGTTACTGAAAAGAGAATAACACATATATCTTATACGATTTAGCCTGCGAGAGAATGAGATAGCAATAAAATATTTATTTATTTCACGGGTACATGCTCGTTTCCAATACATTACGATAAATCCTTGGTTCCACCTTTGGTCTAGTGGTATAAAGCGCCTGACGAACCTTAGCGGCCAGATATTCAGCGGACCAAGGGTCGAATCCCTACGAAATCCAAAAAAATAAATTATTTTTATAGAAATAATATCCAATTTTCATACTACTCCAAAATGAATAGGCAAAGAAAACACAAAAGAAAGCGACATCCAGCGACTCCGAAGAAGAAAACACAAATACTAATAAGATGACCAAATGTATAGGAAAAGGTACACTGGAATTCGACGACAAAATTATGGAAAAAATTATCCTTCACATTGATAAGAAAGGTGCTTCGTAGTCTCCTTTATTATTCTGAAGATTTCACTTGTACCGCGTGTGAATTGCACGTTCTGATTTGTTTTTTATCTACAGGTACTCGGTCATGAAACCGTAACTGCCGTAAAAATAATTATCGATATGCGGTGCAGGTAGTTGGTAGTTTGTACCCGTGGCACTCGGCAGAGTGATTGTTATATAATCTAATTGACGATCTCGGCTGCAAATGGTAGACGCACGTGGTGATTATTTGTAAATAGACTTAAATGAATGTCATTAACCTGACATGTCCTCAGTCCTCAGCTTATTGTGTACGTAACAACAATAAATAAACATTCTCACAACTCGTTGGTTTGTATATTTGGCATCAGTCCTGCTGACGTCACACTCCATTACGTCACTTTGGAGCGATGCGATTTGTTCCCTTCGCGTTCACATTATTTCCTTATTGCATGCTTTACAAGGAAGTCCATATTTTATTGCCCTCCGACTTCGATACATCATTTTCATTACAATTTAATCTTTCGTCGTAAAAGCTTTTCTTTATGGCGTAAACTATTTCACAAAAAATCAGAGTGTGCAATGTACACGCGGTAGAAGTGACACCTTCAGAAAACTAAAGTAGACAAGAGTGGGAAGACTACGAAGCACTTTTTTTATTAATGTGTAGGATTTTTTTCCATATTTTTGTCGTCGAATTCCAGTGCACCTTTTCCTATACATTTGGCATTTCGACATCTTATTAGTATTTATGTTTTCTTCCTCGGAGCCGCTAGATTAGCCGTTTTCTTCTATGTTTTCTTTACCTGTTCATTGAGTGGTTTTAAGATTGGATATTGATTTACAAAAATAATATTATTTTTATTATTATTGTGTATTTTATTTAGATATAAAATTTGACATCTTATATCTAATGTTTTCTTTTCTATGACTATTACAATATTATTTACTACCTACTGATTAAAATTTGGTCCGCTGAATGTCTGGTCGCTAAGGTTCGTCAGGCGCTTTGTACCACTAGACCAAAGGAGAATTGCGTGGGGCCGTGGATTTATCGTAATATATTGGAACCGAGTACCCGTGAAATAATAAAAATATTGCTACCTCATTCGCTCGCAAGCTAAATCACATAGATGTATGTATTGGGTCTCTTTTTAGGGGGGCTTTTTAGTTTTATCGAGTTTCATAATAATAACGGTCCTAAAGAAGTTTTCGCCTCATAAATATCGCACACTAAATGCATGCATCGTTGGAAATAAGCTGCATTTATTTACACCTATGCGTCCTCGGCGTTATCCTTCTCTGCCACGTATCATTATTTGCGTGCTACCTAGTTTAGGTCGCTAGTGCTAGCGAGAATCTACCCGTTTCGTAATATTTCAGTAGATATGATGCACTCATTCGCTGGTTTACTGGTTCTCTCTACTCCCGCGTTTTTCTCCTGCCGCTGCGCTGTGTGGCCGTGTAGTGTGTTTACTCTCGGCAGATTACAAAATAAACACAACTTTAACGAATGCGAATTATTCATCACGCGATTTTGAATGTGTTTGGACAGCTCGCCGGGGACTTGTGCGTAATTTAGTTGATTGTTTTAGTCGATTTTCCTGGCACACTCGAGGTGCACGCTCGCTTATGCAAGATGTCCGTATTCTGTAATGAAGGTCGTGAGTCGTGACTTAACACGTCTCGAGTCTTTTGATGCCCGAGATGTTAACTATCCGTGTCTTGCATCATCCCCAACCGGCACATGCTTATTTCCAGGTAGATACGTGTTAAACTTGTGTACAGTAGGTATTCGGTACCATACTCTATTCCAATGTAAATATTCCTATTTATTACCATTTACATACACATCTCCTCGATTGTCAAGTGTAACAAGATTGCTAATGTTTCGTTTATAAACTATGTACATAATACCGAAAAGTATTTCATAAGTCGTTCCTTTGCTTGGCCCACTACATCATTGAGAGTGTGAACTTTTAACCCTTCAGTCCTCGGGTCTATTTTGTCGGAAAGTAAAAATATTTCCGCTTTGTAATAAAAATCCCAATAAATGGAATATTTCTGAACGCATCCAAAAACTAATAACTATTTTTGAAAGGTGATGAAATCCGCTTTCAAAGTATATAACTAGTAATAACAAATGCTTTTCTGAACATAACATTTTTAATGCAAACATAAAAACATTTTGAAAATAGCTTACCTTACGTTTTTTTCTAACTAGAATAACTGTTAAAGAAAAGAAATAAAGAAAAACATATTTTATTAAGAAAAAATATCATAATCGTTATCGTCAACTCATATTTTAATAATCAATAAAAAAAATTTCAAAGTTTCATTTTTTTTTTCAAATTGCTGTCGGAAACGATGGTTTCATAAACGTGTACATTTTAATTATTTTGTGGTTAACTTTTGAATAAATAAAGCATTTTCTTTCTAAGACCGTTTAGATAATATTTCTAACCATGATTGTAGAGAGACACAGCGATTTCTTTGAGACCTATACGAGTTGTTCCGAAAAGCGAACAAATTAGCCTGGGGAGATATACTGACATTGAATTCGGATAATATTCGTTCGCACGGTGTTAATTCTTGATCATAAGTGTTATTATTTATTAAAGTGAATCAGAAGAGAATGCAGAGTGAGTTGAAGTGCGCTATGCGATGACGTCCATCATGTCAAGTGCGGGATTCAATGTCAGGGTAGACTTTATACTTGAAGTTTTCTGGTCAAGTATTCGTCGGTTCAGTGGTGTGGACAGAGTCTTTAATCAAGATAGGCAGTTTTAAAAACAGCTAGGTAGTTCATCGATATTAAAAAAATCTTATCACCGACAAACCCGGCGTTCAAGTTATCAAATATTCAAATTACCGTTTATTTACGTAAATGTGTATTTTTATGTAAATTATTGTCAATTATTGTATATAAAATTTCTATATACCTATAAATAATCAAACAATAAATTATGAAAAAATTCAATATAATAATATTAGCATTATTTCGCTTGAATTGTCCACAAGTAGAGCCACTGGCTGCTACATTTGACACACAGCATCCCCAAAGATGAAATAGGCCGTGAGAGGATTTTTTTTCCTTAGGTCCTCCTGTGTGGAGCTAATGTAAAAAAAAAGTGGCGTTACATTTGTATCAAAAGGCACGGCCTTTTTCGGCACTATCCCTGACGAATTGTCCTCTTGAATGCACATAATATATGTATAAATATCTACCCTTTCACATTTTTTGTGTAGAATACAGTCTCGCTCTTGAAAAAAAATAGAAATTCGCGGTAGAAGAAAAACCTTCAAAAAACTAAAGTAGACGTGGGAGAGTGGAGAGGCTATGGAAGCACCGCACTGAAGAGGAGACCGATTATTCTACCTCATTCTCTCGCAGGCCAAACCCTACAGTTGTGTGTGTTTGTCTCTTTTTAGTGTCATTGTTCGTATCATCGAGTTTCAAATCAACGCTGCTGAAGAATTTTTTTGTTTCGTCATTTTGCATAGGTACGTATTTTCTGCCTTTGACACCGTAGTGCGGTCGGAGCGTCTCGCGCGGCGCTGCTATTCATTTGTTAGGTATAACGTATATAGGTTAGGTATATACCTATTTCCTACGTATTTTTGTTGTAGAATGATTTCGTGAAATAATTTCATAAATTTTAATATTATTTATATTTTGATGTGAGTAGGTGATGTTTATGTGGGTGACCGGCCAACTTAGAATGAAACCAACTCAGAACCACCTCAGAAAGGTCACAAAAAGTGATGATAAAAAATGGTTAAATATGTTACGTTAGGTTAGGGTTAACAGCTATTTTGAATTTATTTTTTTCATAGCTTTTAATGACTTCAAAGAGTTGTTGATTTGACTTGATTCTGAGTTGGCATGGAACGGTTTATGTGCTTATATGGATTGCACCTCTCTGCGTCGCGTCGGGGGATGCATGTAAGTTTTATGGTGGATGGATAGATGAGGAAAGTGGATACTAGTGGTTGGTTGGTTGGTTGGCTGGTTGAACCTTGGCCTAGACCTTTGTGTGGTTGGATGGATTGGTTGGTTGGTTGTTCAGTTGGGGAATTGGCAGGGGGCGGCAGTTTGCGACGCCTCGGCCCGCCACCGCGACGGCGGCCGCGGCGGGCCCGCTATTATTAGATTAACGCCGACGCCGACTGTACAGCGCTCCAGAAACGGTTTGCCTTTCTTTTATATTATCCCAAGCACTGTTTTGTGTCCAACATCTTGTTTGCGATAAATTTAGCTCGAGAATTTGGTGCTAGTGGTTTCTGTTAGGGATCGAGGTGACGCAACCGAGATTTATAGCTTTGACGATTTGCTACATACTATACTACTCGTAATAACATAAATGATTTCCCCACCGCAATAAAGGCACCCCCACCCCCACCCACCCGTCTCGCCGCTGTCTCCGCAATGTAACACCTCATTAATAACACTTTATCTCCCCCGCTCCCCACCACCGCCCGGTTTACCTACCTGTTAGACTGTTACTCCCCTATCATATATATGTACCTATGTATATATATATATATTTCGGTCACATCTGTTCGTCGGGGTAGAAGACGTTAACTCGCTGACCTATCCTAAGTTCTCCCACCGCCCCCTCCTCGACTGCTCCCTCCTTAACCTATTTAACCGTCTGCCCTCCCCATCTACCGGAGCCTAATTGTGTAGTGAAGACCGTATTACGTAAATCGTGTTTGGGTTCGATTTTTATTGCGCCCTTCCTCCCCTCCGCCACCCGCCCCCAGCCTCTTACCCCTTCGGTTATCAAACAGCGCGGGGGGAGAGGAGGGGGAAAGCTTTTCACACGGATTTGTATTACCATTGCAATATTTTGATAAGTGCCTACAATGCCTACCTACATCTGATCATGTTTACCTTTTACTATAATACGATTCAACGTAGCTTTTCAAATCAATGTTGATTTTTTTGTATTTAATCTGTCATTAGTTTCTAAACAGCCTTCTTCACTACCTTCAGGGCATGCTTGAAACGTATAAACTGAATGAAATGAAACTCAAGCAAAAAATATAATCACATTTTCTTGCGAGAGGCGGTGGTGACTGGTGACAGTGGCGGGAGACAGAGTGCATTCAGCGAGCATGACGTGTTTGGCCTGCAAGTGGCGATATGACATTGGCTAAGTGCCAGGGAGTATTGGTCCAATTGGAAGAGGATGGGCATTCAGGTCACCTCTTGAAGCTTAACTGACCTAGTTTCACAGCTTCTTCTCCCATCATTCAACTCACTTGCCCAGATGGATGTTCATATTTCCATGCGGCCCGTGAAGAGATCTGAAGCTAAATAGAAATTTAAAGTTTTCATGCTGAGCTACTGACAGAAATGAAGTTTATGAACACAGGCGGTCATTCAGCTCAGGCAGGCAGGGGAGTGACATCTCTTATGGGAGTGACGAGCACCGTTCACCGTGACGAGTTTGTTAGTAAATAAATATTACATAATATTGGTAATAATAATAATAAATATTCTCATTTTTTCCAGATTTCGGTTTTAAACGTATTTAAGATTATTAGGCTGGTCATATATGCTGAGACGCGGGCCGCACAGATCAGAGATCGGTGACCAGTGTATTCTGATGCAGCTTAGGTCAGCTTATACATGCTTCGGCAAAGGTCGTTTGTGAGAATGTCGAGTCCAGAATCCCAATTATGAGTTTAAAATGAATCTGTGCAGTCTGTCTCAGCATAAGCATATGCTCATCCTTCTTCTTCTTTGTGTGCCTTATCAGGTCCCCCCGACGTTGGCGATCACTCTTGAAAAGGTCTCCCTGTCTTGCGCTGCCCGGGATAGCTCCTCCACACTTCTGATGCCGGTCCACGTCTTATTATGATTTAGTTTATTTCTTTTAGATTTTAGTTTCTCAATTTATGATTTGAAATTTTGGTTACTTCTCATTTTATGCTGCTGGTTGGTTGTTGTGATCTAACTGGAGACTTGCGTTTCTTTGTAGTTATTCCGGTTGTTCTAGTTTGTATGGTGGGAAGTATCTATAATCATTTAAGTTTCAAATTCATTCTCTGTATGAGACTAAATCACCGATGTGAAATTGGAGATTCCTTTTTAAAGTGAAAACTTCTTTAGCACCGTCGTGATTTGAAACTCGATGAAACGAAATTTAGCGACACTAAAAAGAGACAAACAATTACATCTATGAATAGGATTTAGCTTGCGAGAGAATGAGTTAGAATAGTCGGTCTCCTCTTTGTGTAGAGTTTTGTAGCCTCCCCACTCTTATCTACTTTACTTACAGTTTTCTGAAGGTTTCACTTCTACCGCATGTGAACTGCACACTTGTAATTTTTTTAAAGAGAAATATCCCATGATAGTTTAATAATCACGCCCTTTTGGGATGTCTTAGATAATATCCTTTTTTCACTTGTTTCATATTGGGCTTTATTAGAATGAAATATGTACTTATGCATATTTCGCCTAAATGGTAAATTTATTTATTATTGATTTTGTTACCAATATGATTTCACGATCAATGCTTGTTCAGTTGCATCACGTAGTATATACTATACATAAATATATGTAATATTATGAAAAACCTACCTATACCGTCTAGCATTGAAATCGTGAATCGTGATCAGGTCATAATTGGCCGTCATTACCCATTTTTTCATTGTTGTATCAAAATATTGGACGTAAATATATGAACAAATTACACCCGGTAATTTGACCAACATAAGTGTGGTAGATACAGTCGATGGCCCAATGAGACAATGAGAGTGATGTGTTTCCGCGATCGCAATGTTTAATTCGTCGAAGGAAACGACCTTCCTCGTTCGGTGCCCGTGAATACATAAAATGTAAATGTAAATCGGCTCTGGTAGCGGCAGCGGCCTGATTGAAGACCATCGCAATTATTCAGTTTCTGGCCAAGGTTGGTCATACGAGAGGTCCCGTTGCCGCCCGTTACCGCCGCACCGGCCAAGGCAAAAATAAACAATATCGTTAAACGGTCGTCGTGTGTGACAAAAAAGGAAAACAAAGACTCGCAAACAACCAACATGTGTGGCGGAGACATAAAGCAGAGCGACCTGAGGAATTCCATGAATGGTCTTCGATACCTGCCATCTACCTCTAGTCCACTACTGTGTTGCTTTAAGTACGACCTGCGGAAGGGCATCATTAAGTCAACCTTTTTTTACTGTCAAATCTAAGGCCTCCCTCTACCATCAAACTTCAATCAACGAGATACCAAATGACGATTGCTTTTTTCTTCTACACACTTTGATACACGATAAAAAAAAGTCCGCGTCATCATTTTGAGGTTCTAGTCCGTTACCTTTAATCGTGTTCTGAAACAGTTATTTTGTATCTAAAGCGTTTAGTTTTTCAAGGCATTGGGTTTTCAATCGATAGGAGCGAATATCTTAATCACGGTGAATATGTCTAGAAATATTCGGAAAATACATGTAATAACTGGTAATGTTCAATCGTTGCTATTATATGACTTAATTATTATATGGTCAGCGTAATATCGTATGAGATCCTTGATTTCCTGGGAAGTATAATCATTGAACTATATTTGCAGTACAGGAATATTAGGAAGCTTTGTTTGGCTCCGGGCGGTATATTCAATCATGCTGCCAATTATTTCTTGTCCGTTTCTTCAGAAATATTCTTTCAATCGCCTCCGGGCTGTGGCATCACATAATAGGAGCTATATTTTTTTTGTATTTTTAAAAATTGTTTTCCTATACTTTTCCCTTCAGGTTACGTTTGGTAAACGTAAATAACTTAATCAATAACATTTGGAGGCATTCTAGTCTAACAGAAATATTTTATTTATGAAGATAGCGAAACTTTGGTGCAGTATGAGCGCGCATTTATGTTGATAAAATGTTTTTAGAATTCAAATTAGGTATACCGGTCTGTATCGTAGGCAAGGCTAGTTTTTAAGATATCCCAGATGGAAATCCAGAAGAATTCCGCTTGGAAGAAGCTGTGTGTATGTGTAGCCGTGTGCAATGTATTAAATAGTCCTCCGTTTAAAATAAAATTATTCAACGTTAAATGCTAAAGAAAATCAGTGAGGCGAAAGGACATCATTTTCCTAGCTTTCTAAATTTCTCAAGCAAACTTAAGAGCTACATTTTTACCTTGTGTTAGTTTACTAGTTTCAGTATTTCAGATCTCAGGCGACGCCGTGTACCTGATCCTGGTGCGACGAGTAATTGGTTTACCGGACTGGTAAAATACGCCACTGAGCAAAGGCGCGCACCTTCGTCTCTAGAATATCCCTGGGCGCTAGGTAACGGAAGGTCCCCTTGGAACAAGCCGCGAAGGAAGCACGCGCACGGGTCAACAACCCTGATTTCTCTTTGTCTCCCTGGCTTGACCAGCGCATAAAAAACTCGCCCGGCTCCTCACAATATCAGAATAAATCAACCTTAGTTCGTTGCAATTCCTGTACGAAATCGTTCATCACTTCTATTCCCGCTCTCACCCACACACCTAGAACCCAAACAAAAGAATTTAAACTTCATTTTTTCCGCTGTGGTTCTGTGTGATGTAATCACGATTCTAATCTATAATCGGTCTCTATTAATTTATTATTGATGTAAATATTCAGAGAAAATGTAAATCGTTTTCAGCTGTACCGCTTTTACTTTCAGCTCGCTATCCACAAAGTTGCGTGTCAACTGATATTATTTAAATCGGTTCAAGGCATCATGCTTCCGTATTCATACAACAGCCGCCGCTGTGCGAGTGTGAGTGAAAGATTGAGCGGATGTGTGTGTGACCGTGAAATGTTCATTCATTAACAAATCGGCCGAGATATGCGGAAGGTTATTCCGCCACGTGCTGCTGCTCCCTGCTACTGCTCTGCCACGGCTCCTTCTGGCTATCGGCTCAACCGTCCACCAGCCACCACATTATATTATAGGTACTATACCTACTATAAAAACTCCGCACACACTCAACCAGAAGATACATTATTATTTATTGTAACACATTTGGACTTGATTCGCTTTCTCACCACTCACGATTATGATGCTTTTTTTTATCTCTTTCCTTTGTTGGTCATCATATTATTATGGTGTCTACGGAAAGTGTTGACAGATTGCCAGAGAGTCTCATTTTGATTTGCTAATTTCAAAACGGACAAACTCGTGTAGTTATATTATTCACAGGATAGCGTGGCCACGTTTTGCTGTTCAAGTCCAAATGGGATTCTAACCAGCCCCATCTCTAGTTTTGCTAGTCTGCAAGCTGTAAGCATGAACGTGGGTGTCCTCTACTGGCACGTGAGTGACACGCTCCCCGCATACTAACGACTAACGAGGCCAGCACAGCGATCACCCAGTCTCCGGCCACCCGCGATTATCCTTCTATCCTGCTCTCCTATACTAATTCTCCCCCAGCCCATTCACAGAAGTGCACAAGAAACCTAGCTAGCTGGCTAGGTGTGGAATATCAATAATATCCCACAACATTGAAATGAAATGAAAATTTCTCATAATGCAGTCTTATTCCTTTTTCTTAATGTAGGTCAGATTTACAAATAATACCCCCCAGTAGTAGTAGCAGATGGCCTTCTCGAAATCACCCCTCGCCTCTTCTCTCGCGGTCAGGCTAATCTCAGCGAACAATTATCTGTAGGCCCCTCCGTACCCCCTGCCCCCTCGGGCCGGGGAACCCCCGTGGGAGGGGGGGCAGACACCCCGGCAGACCGCGTGACGTCACTACGCCAAGAAACCAGATTTCCCTAAAAAGTGTGTATAGGCACTACAGGCAAGTACCTAGTGCTATCCGCAGGTAGCCAGCACCCAACAAGCAACCAACCAACCAACCTACCCCCGTCGCCTCCGTTCGCTATGTAATACAAACACTCTCTCACTAACCCGCGGGTACAACACTGAACAGATTCTTAACCCCCTCGTGCCAGTGGTACCAGTGCTACCAGTGCCAGAACCAGTGGCGGTAACGGTGACACGGGAGCGAGTGGGAAGTGCGAATATTTTTACTCACTCCCTCTGTCGTTTTATGTCTTGGAATGTGATTCGATTTCAATACTTCATTAAATTTATATTTTACTACTATTTAATCGGCCTTTTCGCTCGTAAAATGTTGATGATTTAAAATAATTACTATGCTAATGATATGTAGGTACTTACCTATAAACCTAGAGAATCGCCATTATCCTAACGTGTTGTATTATAAAAAATACATAATAGTATCAACGAAATTCTGCAAGACGATCGTTAGATTTATAATTAAAATCGATTATTATTGTGTATTTAGCCACTATTGCATAACATGTAAGATTAACGACTGATAAGAAACGTCGCGCACTTTTTATCGAAAAGAATAATATACTAATATGTACATATAAACACATAATATTAGACAATACAGAGATATGTAGAGCTGTATGGGTGGCCTCAGATAAACTGCTGGTTCTAGTTACCCGGGACGCACACACGAGTAGGAGGCATTCCTCTACATAAGGTTAAAATATACAGTCCGGTGTTCGGTAGTGTGAGTGTGTGGATAAGTGTTGAGTTTATGTACGGTGGCATGACTGTGTGGTGTGTATATAGGTATAAGTAAAGCGAGTATATAAGGCACAAGGTTGGGGAAGCCCGTCGGTGAATCAGCTGATTTCACTATCGCTGGCATGGGCTCTATTTGTCTTTTTATTAGGTGAGGTTGAGTTGACAGGTCATGAGACGCCACCGTTTGTGTTCTTTCTTTATTCTATTATCTTCTACTCGACCTCTATTCTTCTCTTGTCTAACTGATCCAAACTCTAAACCACGGGTTCGCATTGTCCGTACGGAGGCGAAGCTCAATAGAGGATCTTTTAATGTTATTTATCAAATCATATTCCTTAGGACGCGTATTCGTGTATTTTTTTTTTTTTTTACATTAACTCCACACAGGAGGCCCTGAGGAAAATAATTTCCCTCAGGGCCTATGTCATCTTTGAGGATGCTGTGTGGAGGGTCTTTTTGAGGAAAGGAAGGAGTTAACATGGGTCTTGAAGAGACTCATGTTGTAGGAGGGAGGAAACACAGAGGCCGGTAAATCGTTCCACAGCCGAGCTGTTGAACTCAAGAACGAATCGTAAAAACGACCCGTTCTCATGTGACTAATATCAACTGTGTACAAATGTTGGGCGCGTGTTTGGCGTGTTTCCCGACTATGCACCGGTGCCGAGGGGATCAATGACGCTAGTTCCTCGGAGCATCTTCCATTGTAATACCGGTAGAACAAGGACAGCATTCCCACCTGACGCCTATGCTCTAAAGATTGCAATCCGTCTGTTAAGATGGGAGAATCTATCAAACGGACCGCCCGTTTCTGCACAGAGTCAAGGGTTTTTTTTTAGGTATTTTGGAGCTCCAGACCAGAGGTGGCTACCAAATTCAACCGTGGGGCGCACTTGCGATTTGTACAGGGTTAACAGTTGAGTACTATTAAAGTATCTGCGGGCCCTGTACAGTACGCCCAGCTCGCAGTGGCGGCTGGTGTTCATAAAAATAGGTGGTGCGCTAAAATAATAATAATAATGGTCTTTATTTCAAAATGTGGGAAGGTGAGTGCAATCCCACACATACCATAGAGATATCCCATAAATCTTGGACCTACCTACTCTAATTAAAATAAATTCAATTATGAAAAAAATCCTACCTATTTGTAAATTAGGTCGATCCTCCATTATCTCTGGGTGCATGCAACACATTGAGTCTAAATTAATTATATTTATTAAGATAGATTAAATTCTTTTAAAGTTTAACAACATCGTTCAATCTAAACAGATATCATAAGGATTGTGAGGAACAACTCACTGAAAAAGCATTCCATATTCCATTATTTTAAAAGAGTTCTAGTAAAATAAATATTGATCCATCACCATTTGTAAAGTCGCCGCGATTGTAAATTCAAATTCAATAACAGTTGACTCCTATCCAGAAAATTGTATTTAGATACTTATTGGCACGAAAATCGAGTTAAAATAATGTTCAGTTTATCACACATCCGAAAGTCTTCCTTACGCTCCGTAACTCCAATGAAATATATACTGTCATAACTCATAACAAATAATGTCCGCAATGTTTGTTGTTATGCTGTCGTTGGTCGATGCTGAGTGAAACATAGCATGAAAAAGAGTAGATATTAAAATAAAGACACGATATGGATAATAATATGACACAAACGTGTCCCCGTTTAACATGCTACAGAACGAACCATTCCTTTTGATGTGGTGGAAATTTTTGGATCGTCACCGGCGATTTCGTAAAATTTGCAAAGCATTCAACCTACCTACGATTTTGGCTCATTATAGAATTATAGAAGAACTCCTGTGATCGCTTTGCAAAATGAACCACCACTCTGAATATAGGCACACAACGATCTGCTTTGTTACGCGGGCAGTCCAGTAGGCAGTGTAGGCACCTATATTACGCTGCATTATAACCGAGTGTATATTGTGAACTGTGATGAGGCGTGTCGGAAATAAATATGTTTTTTGGCGCTCGGAAATTTTTAGATTTAAATTAATTAATTAGATTAGATTTAAATTAATAGATATATTTTGGGAGTGCGGCGCTCCTCCGCACCTTAGAGCTGGCCGCCACTGTTTCTGAGAGGCTAACTTAACTCTGGTTTCGATGGAGCCCCCATACCTGAGCTGGTCACTAAGAGTTACACCAAGCATATCAATGGAGGTCCTGTTCGGGAGAATGCTTCCGTTGAAGGAGACTAGATTATCATTTCGATCCCTTTTAGACGTTATCAGACATGATTGGGTCTTTGAAACATTAAATTCGACGAGGTTATTCTTACCCCAAGAGAAAACACTCTCGAGGTAACCGTCCATTCTCTGCTTCAAAGCCCTCCGAGCTATTGGGGTTTGTATGCTCTTTGGAGGCTTGTCAAACAAAAAGCTATCATGGACTGTACTGTCATCCGCGTAACAATGAATCGGTGCACATGACAAGAGGTCGTTGATGTGCAACAGAAACAAAGTCGGAGACAGAACCGATCCCTGTGGGACGCCAGCATTTATCGAATGCGAGGAAGAGGTGAAACCGTCAGCAACCGCCTGAATCGACCTCCCCCTCAAAAAGTCGGCAATCCACGCACACAAGGATGCGGGAAGTCCGTAAGAACGCAGTTTGTTGACAAGCGCTCGATGCCAAACCCGGTCAAAGGCCTTGGAAATGTCCAGTGAAACCGTTTGGGTCTCACCAAAACATTCCAGGCACCGTCCCCAAACATTTATTTTATTTTTTTTATTTTTATTTTAAATACATAAACGGCTATACTGCCTTTTATAAATAAACCTATAATCGAGTACAAAAGTAAGAAAAATAAAATTATTACATAATAGTAGTTTTAAACTTAAAAATAACATACAATCATTTTGTGTATCACAACAAAAAATAACAAAAAAAGAACAATGAGAAATATCATCATTTCATTTCAACATTTAATGAAAAATAATTTTTGAGTGCATGTTTATATTGCGCTAATTTTAAGAAATAAATGTCGCCGATGTTAGCATGTTCATTTCCCAACATGTGTAATCGACTGATTGGTGAGTAATAATGTGATAATGTATGAGTGTTATTATAGTAGAACGGTAGAGTGAGTCTATTGTTAGCGCGACCAGGGCAATGAAATCGTATTAATTCTATTAAGTCAGGGGTATCCAGGACCGAGTGAATTATTTTATATAATATTAATAGATCACAGATTTTTCTGCGATCTGATAAATTTACGAGATTAGTCCAGTTTAATAACAAATTATAGTCCATGGATTCTCTTGGAATATCTAATTTAAAATTAATATACCTAAGGAATTTATGCTGGACTTTTTCAATCGCTTGAATATGGATATTGTAATGTGGAGCCCAAATCGTAGAATTATATTCCAAAATGCTTCTCACTAGCGTTATGTATAAAATGCGAATAGTATCAATGTTACAAAATTGTTTGGTTATTCAACATGCAAACATGCGTCACATACGCGAGAAGATCACCGCACGAGCGGTTCCGCCGGAATCCGTATTGACGGTCGTTAATAATTTTGTTCTTCTCGAGGTATGTGAGCAGTTTGTCATTGATCACACGTTCCATCACTTTTGACAGAACAGATGTGATCGCTATGGGGCGGTAGTTGGCTGGGTTGGAGCGGTCACCCTTCTTTGGAATGGGGTGAATGATCGCTTTTTTCCAACCAGAGGGCACAGAGCCAGTCTTCAGGGACATTTTGAAAAGCTTCGTCAAAATTGGAGCTATTTCTACAGCACACCTCTGCAATACCAGGGCAGGTATTCCATCAGGCCCGCTAGCTTTATTAACATCAAGCCCTCGTAAGACTTGGAGTACATCCCGATGCCGGATCCTCAGCTTTTTCATACGAAAATTGCAATGAGGAACCGACGGCGGGGTAGCACCTTGATCATCGAGGGTCGAGTTTTCCGCGAACATTTTGCCTAATAAGTTAGCCTTTTCGGCGGCGGTATTTGCTAGAGAGCCATCAGGTCTGGTAAGAGGTGGCAGACTGGATTTGCAGAAATTGCGACCTATTGAGCCCGCAAGCGACCAGAACGCTCTGCTGCCGTGCGGGCAGGCAGCCAGCTTACTGCTGATCTGCAGGTCGTGCTCGAATTTTGACCTGTTATTGATCCTCCTGCATTCCTTTGCCATTTTGTTATATACTGTTCTGTTTTCAGACGTTCGAGATGTGTTGTAGGCTCGGTAAGCCGCGTTTTTTCGTCGCACTGCTTCGGAGCATTGTCGACTGAACCACGGCTTTGAGCCCACACCAGTTTCTTTCACAGTGGATTGGATGAAGCCATCCATCGTATGTATGCACGCATGTAACGCATAAAGTCTCTTAATGTCTTTGGAGTAGATACCGAACAAGAGTCCAAACTGTTCCCAACAGTCTGCACCCGTTGAGACTGGCATCCCCAATTGGGGAATCTTGTGAAGATATTGGGGAGGGAATGAGAAGCGGAAGGGGAGTATGGTATTATTTTCCCGACTATTCAGATCTGGTCACCAAACACGGCTAAAGCCATTTCAAGCAAAGTTTCAACTCCGAATGGTGGTCTTTCACCGGGGCGATATCAAGGGTATCGCTCACTCTGCCGCATATTATACTACATATTATTTTTGATGAGTTTGTTGTGAAACAACACAAATTATTTAAATAAAATCTACTAGCGCATGCCGGGATTTGAACCCGCGTCCTCCGACGATTGCTGGTGGAGGGACGTACCCCCACCCCTACATGTTACATGATGATATAATATTATTTATCTAAAGCATATCAAACAACACAATTTTTCAAATTTTCTACAAACCGAATTTTCATTCGATTCTGCAGAGCATTTGCTACGAATAAAATCCCCACGCAAGTTGATATATTAATTTTTATATACTATATTTTCTCATGTATATCGTTCAAACTAATGAATTGATGTTATGTAATATGTATTTAGTTTACACACTGAAAATGTTAACCGAGAACTCTGTTAGGGTCTTCTCACCATCCGATTTGCAGAACCTCGGATAGGTCAGTGGGTGAATAGGTAGAGTGGGAGAAATTGTAGGTTACCTCCACACGCTCCGACTTGCTGCAGATTGGGGGGAAATTGTAGCTGTTTTGTAATTGTAATTGGATAAGATGTACCACCGTAGCAAAGCTAAGCAGGTGTGTATGTGGATGTGTTAAACGGCCTACTCACCATCAGAGATGCATGGTCTCTGCAAATCGGATCGTTCGCAAGCAAAACCGCCAGCCGAATTATTCCCTTTGTCGGGCCGTCGGAATAATATTAATTCGGGCGGCGGTTTGGCCGATAAACGATCCGATTTTCAGAGACCACGCATGCAGTGAGTAGGTAGGCCGTTTAACATATAAATGAAGAAATAACGGTAACAAACTAATAGGGTCTACTCACCATCCGATTTGCAGGGCGGCATGCTGCATCGCCAAAAGAATTATTATTTTTCCGACGGCCCGACAAAGGAGAAATAATAATAATTCGGCTAACGGTTTTGTCTAAAAACGATCCGATTTGCGAAGACCCTGCAAGCTGTTCTGCAAATCGGATGGTGAGTAGGCCGTTTAACACCCATACACACAAGACTAGCTTTATTATGGTGGTACATCTCATACATAAGACTAATATGAAATATTAAATACATTGTGATATACTTTCTGTAAAGGATGGTGTACCATTACTTTAATAGAACAATTTAGAACATTTTCCACTTTATTTGTGACCGCAACCGATTTCAGAAATGATAATGTAACTATGTAACATTACTTTAATATATTTAAACAATTTAAAACTTTCCCATATAATTTATTTGTGACCGTAACCGATTTCAGCCTATTAAGGCCATTTTCACACTGGTACGGTAATACTGGTATTGTAGATTAAGAAACAATTGTGCAAGTCTGAATATGGTCTTAACAGACTGTAATCAGTTACTGTCACAAATAAATTAAGTAGAAATACAATAGAAATATTAACATTACTTTTTTGCGTAGTTTTTATTCCAGCAGGACTGGGAGGATAGTGCAATCCCAGTCTGCCATATTACATAAACAACCATAAAATATGTAATTATATGTATAACACAGAGTAAATCAAAAATCTAAAAGAAAAAACAAAATAAAATTCATCACATAAATAACAAAAAATGAAGTATAAAATTAAAATTATATTAAAACAAAAATTAAACCGAATTAAAAATAAAAATAATATTTTAGGATCTTCCATCAGGGAGGTCGCCTCATCATGTATATGTTTTTAATTTTATAAATATATATTTTTAATTTAATGAAAACAAATAACTATGTTGATATTAACATGATATTATACAAACTACAATATTAATATCATGTTTCAAAAAACGAAGTTTTCTTCCTCAGGATAAGAAATTAATAAGATATTTATCTGTTATCCCGACGAAGAGAAGATCTTTTAGGGATCGTCCATTAATCACGTGAGGCTCGAAAGGGAGGGGGGGGGGGGTCGGAAATCACGAAATATCACAAGGAGGGGGGGGGGGGTATAATGAGAATAAGATATCACGTGTATTTATTTTTCGTTGAACGCACGATTTATAAACCAAATGTCAGTCAAAAACAACCTGCAACCTTATGGTCTCTCTGGAAATTTTTATCACAATGTTTAATTTTCCAAAATTTTATCGGAATATACCTGTATTTAAAGATAATATTCTGAAAATTCCAATATACTTTGTACTAAAAAAATACACGTGATTTTTGGTAGGGGGGGTTGCTAAAAAACATCACGTCAATAATGGACGACCCCTTGTCCTGAGATTAATATGATATTATGATTTTATCCCATGAGATGCTATTAAAAAAATTAAATAATATTGGCATAAAAGGCAACGTGATTAAATGGATCACCAACTACTTAAAAAACCGCCCTCAAGTGGTAAAAATCAATCGTGTTAATAGCGATCAAGAGATTTCAAGCTTTGGAATCCCCCAAGGTATAGTGCTTGGACCAATACTATTTACCATACACTAGTGGACTTGAGTATGGACACTTTTTATAAATTTCTTGTATTTGTTGTTAATTCGCTCATTTTCAAATCACGTTGGTGTTTAACTGTAATTTTGTTAGCTAATTAATTCAACCACATATTATACTGTTATATTTTGAATAGATTTAAATGTTTTTTTTTAGAAAAATAACAAAAATACTGAATAAAAGAACGACATGACAAAACACAAATTATTTATTAATTACAAAGATTTTGCATAATATTTCAAATTAACATTTTAACGTTAGTATTTCGTTGGAAATCCTTTAAGTTTAATAACTTTTATACACAGTAAACAACAATATTGTGGTTCTGTAACCATATTATGCTCGTTTTGCTATGTGGTATGGGGGTCCATGCTGCTGGAAATTGCATTTACCACGGTTACACTCGGAACAAATTATTGTGCTGGGCAATAATTTTGGCTCCAGAATCACATATTGATGCCTGTTAGCCTTATTTGTGCCTTCTACCACTTCCAGACATCCAAAACTGTCCCTTATCATGCAAGCCCGCACCATTACACTCAGAGGAAGTTTCATTGTCGCAATAGTGCATTCTGGTATCAAATCTTCAACTTGATGGCAACGAACCACAGATAATATAAACAAAGGGAGATATGCTATGGGCAGTTTAAACCTTGCGGAACTGTATTTCCTCGTGTCGCCGATATTATTAACCAATAATATTACACACCTTCGCTTACGCTAAAGTATACGCCCCTATTCGAACTCACACTTAAAACTTGTCATTTTCGTTGGCACTAATACTTAGAACAGATTTCTATGCGTACACGTTCCGAACGCATTCGCAATTAGCAATACATAGAAATGATGACAAATAAGGCTTACAAGAATACAAATCGACAGAGATCGACATTTTAGTTAAAAAATGGTTCCAGTTAAAATTTTGATGAAAAATTCTTATTCTCAGAACCGATAAATCGAAACAAGTGTGATCTGGACTCTGGGCACGTTTAACGTGTCCCATTTGTAACAAATCCAAATCAATTGTTTCTAATCTATAATTAGATAACTGAATTTTAACATATACTTTTGAATGTAGCTATAACTTTGTGGTTATCCATTATAGATAAATGAAACAATGTTACTTTGTTTGAACCACTTGTATATTTGTTTAAAGCCGACCGGTTTCGGAACGACCGTTCCTTCCTCAGGGCAAACGTATACTGAATTTTAACAGTTTTTGGTTTTGTTCAATAACTTTAATCACAATAACACTCACAATGTGTTTTTGTTGTTGTAAAAATCCATAAAAAGAAACTCTAATTTTTTACTCATGTTAATTTATTTTGTATTTGAGTACTTCACAAGAGTCCCATCTGCTCCCAACCATCTGGAACCAGTGAGACTAGGGCATCCGCAATTGGGGTATTTTATGAGGTTTCAGATGGTGAGGAGTGGAAGAAGTCGAGGAAAATGAAAGTGGGGAAGTATCCGGTTATTCAGATTTGGTCGCTAAACACGGCTAATAAATTTAAAGCAACCTTTCTGTTCTGAATGGTGGTCTTTAACCAGGGTTATACTGAAAGTATTTATTTACAATTCTGTTTCACAATTAATAATTTTACAATAATAATGACAAGTATTTTGGGCAACGTTGGGTGCTCTACCCGTGTTAGGGCCTTTATTTTGCGATTTCATATTTTGTTTCATAATCTATTTATTACCCGTGTTTTACAGGCAGTTTTTTTAAATAATATGTAAACAGTTATTTTCCTCCTCTTTTGAATGTCAAATGTGCTAGTTTTCATCAATCTCGAACATATGTAAATAAAAAAATTTAAATAAAAAACCCACCTTGGTATAATTAACAAAAATATATAGAAATATGTATGTACAAGAGGTATTTCATTTAGCAAACAAACATTTAAAAAATATATACATATTATTGACCGGTAAAGTGGAGATATTTGTATTTGGAGATACTTGTCGCTTCGATAATTTTGGTGTTACGTTTTTAACTAAGTAATGTAAACGGATATCAATGTATTTTTCCAAAACGGCTTAAGTGAGTTGAACTGAATGATTATTCATTGGTGATTGGTCATATTGATGAAAATAAATATTTTAAAATACTTTGATTCCAACGAAATGTCGTAAGGCTTTGGTTACTAGTTCCTGTTTAATATTATTTTTTGATTTAATTTTCAGTTTATTTTTATCTACAATAGCGTTCTTTATTATCACTTCCATTGTTTTGCAAATGTTTATAACATCAATTGAAGGAAAAAAAAGGCCAGGTTGCTGGTTTAAAATCGTTTTGGCCAAAGTGAGACGAGCAAATGATGATATGGCGAGTCGGAAACCAGTTTCCCTTTCTCCCCGTTGCGTCAATCCATTTTTCTTTAATTGTTACGTCCTTCGGAAATCTGAAATAATTAAAATACTATAAGTTACTGCATTTAAAAACGGATATAAATTATACGTTACCTAAGATAAATAAATTATCACGCTTTTTTGTTATGCTTCTCCCCATCCCGCGAACCCCCCCCCCTCTCATTACTCCCTCACCCCCGCCAACCCACTCCTTCGTTTCCCTTCTCCACCCACATAATCCTCCCCCTATCAGATCCCTCGTCCCGGATTCTCTTCCCCTTCTCCTTCCCTTTCTGAGGCTAAACTATATGAAACACGCACATTTCTCAAACTGATGCGCCAAAAAATTTACGAATTTTATAACGCCAAAGCTTACCGTTATATATATTGAAATCTTCACGGGCGTGCCCACACGAAAACACCAAAGTTTCATCCCAGTCGGATGAATGGTATAGGAAATAATGTTATAATGCTAGAGCCCACCATTATACTCGTATATAGAAACCTCCATGGGCTCCGGCACTAAAAATCACCAAAGTTCCATTGAAAATCGAATAAATGGTACACGAACGCATGCGGAACAAAGAAAGATTAATTTTTATAAATAATGATTTTAAAAGAAAATCATTGTATTTGTTTCTACCACCAATCAGCATCTACAACAATAATTATCTACAAAAATAATATGTTTATACATATTTATATTTTTTTTATAAAGCCCTACTAATATTACGAAATATCGATGGTCGGTATTTAAAAGAATTCGCGTCCCCATCACTAGCATCGTAATGGCGGCGATGTTTGTTTTAACGGGGCCTTATGTCAATAAAAACTTCGAATAATCATTAAAAATTGATAACGTACTCTAATTTTGTACTTACCGGTGAAATGAAACTCCATTTATCTTGAAGTTCACATTTCTTGTATTATTTTTGCATAGTTGCACTGAACAAGACGGCATTTTGAATAAAACGGGCACAAACTGTACGCGGTTACGACACAAAACCAATTGAATGAACGAATTCTTTCCGTATTCACACTCCGCTCCGTAGGCCGTAGTCCGTCCACGGTCTGGCGGCCAACATAGCATATCTCGGGTTTCTAATATCTTTGCAACGAACAAATCTGATTCCATCACTCTCAAAAGTGAAAATTTTGGTCTCAACACTCCATATCACCTTTGCCCAGTCTTCTGAGGTCCATTCCTTATGTTTTGCAGCCCATTTCAGTCGTCCATACCTCTGTTTCATGTTATTGTTAAAATTTTATTATTCTTGCCTAATTTCTTCCTAATGTTATACCAGTAATATCGAGTCCAGCCGCTTTAATGACCTTATTTACATATTTGAATGTTTGACGATAAGGCAATTCATGCTTCTTTCATTTTGTGGCGTAACCTTGGCTTTTGGACGATTTTCGGACTGTTTTTGTAGTTTTAGTCTCCTTGCAGCGTTGGCAAACCTTTCTTACTCCAGACTTGGTAGCTCCTCCACCCAATATTTTTGCAATTTCTTTGTATGTGTAGCCTTCTACACGAATTGCAACAGCTCTGCTTCTCTTTGGGTGACCAATCAGCACGTTTTGGCACCTTAGGAGCCATTTTAATAATATTTGTAAAAAAAAAACATATCACTTTTCTTTAATGGATGACTGACCAACACGGGTGTAAAACTTAATCGTGTTGCATCTTAAAGTGTCTTGATTGGAGCCCCAACACGGGTGTAAAACTTAATCGTGTTGCATCTTAAAGTGTCTTGATTGGAGCCCACGACGATCCTCTGCACTTTGTGGTTGATTTAGATAGAACACGAGACATTGTAGAGATGCCAAAACTCAAAAAGTATTCTCAAAAATTTGTTGTTTTAAAGGATTTTGCTCCCATTTCTCATAAAGAGTGATAGGAATTTTGAATCACCAAATACATCGTTTGGTATGTTTATTAATCAACAATAGCACAAGGAACATGAAAAAAAACTTAGAAGGGTTCCGTAACAAAATAAATTGTTTTTTTATAAGGCAAACGACAAGAATCAAGAAATCTCGAAAAGTGTCCATACTTAAGTCCACTAGTGTATATGTAAACGATATATTTTTTCAACCTTTACATGGTCAAAAAACATCATACGCCGACGATACAGTATTAATAATAAGTGAAAAGACTTGGGAAAATGTAGAATTAAAGGCCATAGAAGACATCAACACGCTTAAGAATTTTTTCGACACTAATTTACTATCACTATATAGTGAAAAAACATTTATAATTCCATTTTCAATCCTAAAATTGCTCCTAAAATTTTAACATTGTCATACATGATAATACTAAAATTCACAGCCAAAACCATTGCAAATCAAACTGTACAATACTAAAAATAACAAATAAATTCAATATCTAGGATTAATTATTGATAAAAATCTGAAATGGAAGGAACAAATATGTCAAGTAGTAAACAAAATTAGAAAATTAATATATATATATATTTTTAAGAATTAGAAACTTCTGTCGATAAAAAAATCTATATGAAATCTACTATGCCTTAGTTCAATCCACTTTACAATACGCTATTATTAGTTGGGGGTCCGCTTATAAATGTAACCTTCTTCCAATAGAAATTGTACAAAGAACAATTATTAAAATGAAGAATTTCAAGTACCTACATTTAAAGATTTATATATTAAAAATTCATTAGTACAAATTATAAAAGATAAATATAAAATTTTAAATGAAAACAGAACTCGACTTAAACATGTTTTTCTATGCCCAAAACTAAATACGTCTTTCGCATAACATTTACCAGGGAAGAACTTTTTTCAATCGTCTACCAGAAGAAATCAGAAGCATTAATGATAAAACCCGTATACTGCTCTTTGTCAAGAGACCTTTAAAAAATATTCTTAAGGGGTAATTTCCGAGAACCGAAATAATATTTCGGGGTGGGGAAGCCTGAGGCAAGCTGGAACGGGGAATTCGCTACGCGCACGGACGAACGCAGAGCAGCAAAGAAATCTAGACTAGATGGTACCCTTGGGTAAGCGCTTTGAACATGAAACGTATAATACATAATGGTCATCTTTCAAATTATGTTCATTAAGTTGAATATACATGTTTTAGGTAAATTTAGATAGAAAAATTTCATCAGTTAGGAATACTAAAAATAATCAAAATACATTAGAACTCCGTTAAATCGAAATCCACGAGTCATCAAAAGTAAAATCTAGAATTAACTAATTCCCACGTCATTCAAAATTTTACGAAAAAAAAAATCGCCGAAAATTGAATTTCTCGCCGCAAATTCAAATTCGGGAATATTCTTCAGAATAAATTCGTAATAATACGACTTATTCCCTGGGTAGGTCGAATTTTTATTTACCGCCGCGGACGGCCCTCTATTCGGAGTACATTCACAAAAATATGATATTTTCCGAGTAAATCTAATTTTCGCTGCCGATTACCGTCGCGGCCATCCCCATATCATGAAAATGCGATATATTACCGCGTAAATCGAAATTTCGCCGCCTATCATAATGCAGCTGGCATTTTGAATTCAGATACTCGAAGTAAATTCGTAAAAGTACGATAAATTTCACATAAATCGAAATTTCACGGCCGAATCCCGTAGCGGCCGGCCCTCTAAATTCAGATTCGAAATAAATTCGTAAAAATATCGCATATTTCTGCGTAAATCATAATTTTGCGGCTTATTACCTCCGCGATCGGCTCTTCAAATTTAGATATTTGAAGTAAATTCGTAAAACTACGATAAATTTTGCGTAAATCGAATTTTCACAGCCGAATCCTGTCGCAGCCGGCCCTAATTCAAATACCTATTCGAAATAAATTCATTAAAAATAAGATATATTTCGCGTAAATCGAATTTTCAAGAGCGAATCCCGTCGCGGCCGGCCATAATTCAGATACCTATTCGGAATAAATTCATAAAAATAAGATATACTTCGCGTAAATCGAATTTTGGCGGCTGATGTCGCCGCAGCCGATGCCACCGCGGCCGGCCATAATGAAGTTACCTATTCAGAATAAATTCTTAAAATTACGATATATTTTGCGTAAATCGAATTTTCGCGGCCGGTCCTAATTCAGATACTTATTCGGAATAAATTCATAAAAATATGATGTATTTCGCGTAAATTGAATTTTTCGCGGCCGAATCCCGTCGCGGCCGACCATAATGCAGATACCTATTCGAAATAACATAAAAATTCGATATATTTCACGTAAATCGAATGTTCGCGGCCGATCCCGTCGCGGCCGGACATAATGAAGATACCTATTCGGAATAAATTCGTAAAATTACGATTTATTTCGCGTTAATTGAATTTTCGCGGCAGGATCTCGTCACGGCCGGCACTAATTCAGATACCAATTTTTAATAAACTCATAAAAATTCTATATATTTCTAAATCGAATTTTTCGCGGCCGAATCTCGTCGCGGCCGGCACTAATTTAGATACCTATTCGTAATAAACTAATAAAAATTCGATACATTCATTTCGCGTAAATCGAATTTTTGCGGGCGATCCCGTCGTGGCCGGACATAATGAAGATACCTTTTCGTAATAAATTCGTAAAATTACGATATATTTCGCGTAATTGAATTGAATTTTCGCGGCAGAATCTCGTCGTGGCCGGCACTAATTCAGATACCTATTCATAATTTTGATTTTGATTTTGATACTGATCTTGATTTTTATTTTGATTTTGATTCTGATTTTTATTTTGATTTTGATTTCGATTTTGATTTTGTTTTTTTTTATGATTTTGTTTTTTATTTTGTTATGCACATTTAGATTTAGATGTTCTTTGTTTTAAAAATAATGTATGTAAAAGCCCAGCCGGGCGTGAAATTCCAAATAAATAAATAAATAATAATCTAATAACAATTCGATATATTTCGCGTAAATCGAGTTTTTCGCGGCGGAATCTCGTCACGGCCGGCCTTAATTCATATAACTATTCCGAATATATTCATAAAAAATACGATATATTTTAAATAAACGAGAAGTTTCGTTTCTGTCTCGCGTGGATTCCACGCACACACTTTTTGTGTGTCGACTTCTTTTTGTTTATGTGTAACCTATTTTACAATTTTATTACTTTTTCATAAGTTTGAAACTCATTTTATCATAATTTATTAGATATAGGTACCATTATTACAACTAATATAATGTTACTGAAGCAGTTCACTTATGTACAATAAATACTTAATATTTCTAATAAATAAAATATTAAGTATTTATATTTTATTTAATTTGTAAATTTGTTAATTTCTTATGTAAAAGCCCCGAAAAAGGGCGTAAATAAATAAATAAATAATATAACTGTAAAATTAGAAATTTATATAAAAGCCCAGCAGGGCGTAAATAAATAAAACTAGGAATACGATTCTGGTGAAGGGCACTCTAAAACATTCTATGCCGCTGGTTGTAGACAAGCGGCGGCGGAATTGAATTTCGAGTAAAAAAGTCAACTTGGTTCTGAAATAATACACGATAACATAATGACTAGCCTTTAGTGTGACCCCTTTTCCTATGTGCCACCACATTTACGTATTTATTTCTTGCAAAATTTGACGTCCTTCCACCGTGAACGCATCTCTTATACTAATGGGAAATAACTCGTCTCCTGCTTTATATTATGGCGGGAGGATATCGTAATATTGAAAAAACGGTTTTTATTTATATAAGCATTGTTTTCACGCCTTTAAAATTTGTTTTATTAACTAGTCGTTTAGACAACATTGATGTGGTGATAATGTATATTTGTATAATTCTCCTGTATTTATAATTAAAGGATATAATCGAACTTTAAGCCATTTTTAGAGGTTCGGTAAATATTTTTTTACGCAATTGTTTTAAACATTTTAGCACGTTTTGTTATTTCACCATTTAGAAGAATAATTTATTTGTTCAAAACGTAATATTATTTTCTAATAAACAATATAGAAATTTTCTAAAAACTGCATCAAAAACCTGCAAATATGCTGCGATTGCGGTAAGATCCCCTTAAGAGAAAAACTACTGTCACTTAATTAATCTTACAAATATCCTTCGTTTTCCATAACATTCTTTCATTTTTTATACACACACTAACAAAATAAATACTACGGCAAACATATATTTGTACAATGAAATATTTAAGTACTAACTAATAACAAAATGTATATACACTCCCCTTCCATACACAAGCAAATGCTTTCAATGGAATAGTAGTAAAAAACAACCTAAGATGTAAATTTATCATGTAATTTACCATGCAAAACACATAAAAAAAAAATAATAAAAAAAATTAATCTCTTATTCTGACGAAGAAGATTTTGGTTTTGAAACATGTCTATAATATTATTAATATAATATAGTGGTGTTTACAAAGTTATTTGTTTTCATTTAATTGATTAAATCAGTAATGACGCCACAAAGTGTATTTGCGAAGTTTGAAGAAATATATTTTTAATTTTATAAATGTATTTATAATTTTTCCTTTAAATTCTCCCTCTGTCGAATAACCGGCGATACAAGTTATGGTTTCGCAGTGGATTTAGGTCCTTATAGCTTATCCCACCTTCATGTGGATTTCGTACGACGAAGGAAAGTCGACGTCCAACCGCAATCTTAACTGTTTCCTTTGTCATCTGCTGCACGCATTCCTATACATTGGAATTCTGGTTCGTTCTTCGATGTCATTCATCCACTTTCTCGCTTTCTCCTCGGTGTTAATATTTCAGGGATCGTCTCTCTAGGATCCACCGGAAAAACTTATATTGGATACTGTCTATTTTCAATTTGGGAGGCGGGTATGGGTACTGCCGCCTTGGGAACCATTTATTTAACAACCAACACCCCTGCCATAGGTCACCTCAAGTGGTGCGCTACGTTTGGTGACTTAACAGGGATGCACGGGTTCGTGGGGTGAGATTTGTCTAGGTCTCGATGGCGAATGCGTTTGCCCACCTACTGCGTGACGGGCCGGATCAGGGGAGACTGATTGATGGAGGCATTATACCTCTCCAGCCGGACTCTCGACCCATCGCCTTGTACCGCAGTGGAAGGGATGGATTCATACTTCCGTCACTCCTGAACACATTGACCGTCAGATTCCTACCCCCCTCTCATACCTCTTTCCTTCCCGAAACTTTCTCTCCTTTCTTTCCTCAAAAAGACCCTTCACACGGCATCGCCAAAGATGACATAGGCCCTGAGGGGAATTATTTTCCTCAGGGCCTCCTGTGTGGAGCTAACTACTCGTACATTTTCTGCCTAGTAAGTTGTTGTCGTCATTCACTTTATTGATGAAACGAATATAGAATCGCATGTTAAAAATAAAAATAATTATTGTCTTATAATAAAAAGTTCCACTTTATGATTATTGCGGATTGTGAATATTTTGACAACTTGAGATAACACCAATCACTTATCACGTTCCTTCTCCACGAGCCTCAAAAAGTCATCGACCAAACAGTGAATGTGTAGGTAGGTACCTAAGTAGTTTTTTTTTCCGTCGATTTTCTGTACAAAAACCATTTTTCAATCTTATCATCTAGATCGCTAGACATCAACCCATTCCTATACATAGGTGTGTATAAATAAATCCTAACTTGTCACGTCGTGTTGTGTTTCGTTTCGGCGAAAATTCTAAATAATTTGGTATTTTATTTACCAGTTTGCAGTGCGGTGCCTCCCTCACTTACATCGACACAATATTTAATCTAAGTTTATTCATAAATTCGAGTTCTTAGAATAGCTACAAATAATGTGAATTATTTTGCTCCAGCGATAGCGACAGCGAGACGGAGAAAGCACCCGCCCGCGCCCGCGTTGTATCGCGTATCGCGGCTGTTTACCTCGTATGCCGATACAATCGCACCGCTTCCATACTCCATGCGCCATGCGCCCAACCATATGTTTTTGCCAACCTGTCAACGTGTACTGTGTAGTATGTAGACCTACTTTTCTGGTATATAGCGGCTTGCGAAAAAATCCACATTCAGTTCTCCACTGAATTCGGCCGCGAACTTGACGTCATAATTTACGGGAAAAGGCGCCTACCGTTCTAGGGCGGGGGCGGGGGTAGTTGACTCCGGCGCGGGCTGGGGGCGGTGTGGGGGGTCGAGGGCGGCATGGGGAGGGTTCCGCTAGCGCTGCTATCGATCGCCCACTCCGGATTGGGCGCTCCCGCCTATCCGCCCTCTCCTTCCCCCCCGCCCTAGAGCTGCGATGCTTTTGTTCTAGTAATTGATGGCCGTTTAAGGACTAGGAGAATACTCCGGGATACAATTTAACCACACGTATGCGTATGAGTGAAAGTGAGGAGAATCTGTGTTGTGACAGATCTCGCTCTGCGGACTTCAACCCGTTTAAAGCGGGGAAACTTTACTTCTCCCTATAAACAAGATTACTTTTATTGACACGCTCCGATTGTGATTCACTTTAACTTTCCTGGAGGCTAATAATTATCGTCGATTTAACAATTATTCAATTTTTAATTTGGTTTCCTTTTCACGATTAAAGTGAATTGGTATATTTTTATACTACATATTTCAAATATTAAGATTGGCTATTTATTAAATATTCTGATTAGCATGTCACATCTCAGCTTTTTAAGGGGGCCTTTGTTTCGCAGTAATTTGTCCACTTATCCAATACGTCGAACAGTCAATATTGACATGTGGTTATGATTTCTGAGTTTATCTTTTATAAATAAACCATGTTTGTAAAATGTAAATCAATCCCTGTACCTTCCGACCTAAAATCAGATGTGAAGTTGTGTAAACAACTGCGGTTCAGAATCTGGTCATAAGTGTATAATACTTACAACACAATATTTTTTTATCTATTTAATTATTATTAACGCCCTTTTTAAGGGCTTTTATGTAAGGGTAAATAGTAAAAATTATGCAAAACTAAATTGCCTCAGTAACAATCTTTTGTATTTATTTAGTGACAAGTCGTAGATGTTCACTGACTCAGCGTAATTATTTCCCTCCGTTAGTATTCGGTAGATGTAGTTAGTTCCAGAATTTCTGCACGGAAATAAATCCTGACTTCTAATATTACGTAGTGAAAGCCGAAAGCTTATCAATGCAACCAATTCTGGATTATCAAATGCATAATTTAGAATTTTATACGGAAATATCAAGTTAGTGATAATCCTTCCGTCATTATGGGATAATAGAAGTTTATAATTGACTATTAGTTTATAATAGAACATAAATTGTGTTTTTTCTGTAATGATCTGTAGGGGAAAATTTTTTTCTGTATCTGATTGTATGTATAATTTAATAGAGCCTAGGAAGTCATATTATTTGCACAGCGCCCTCGATATGATTTTTCATATAATCGTCATGATGCTAATTATCCAATTACTATTATTAAGGGGGTATTCTAGTCTAGAGAGGCATGAATTTTATGTATTTTTTCAGGTCCAATAAAAAAATCCAATACAATTTTTGCTATCCATTATTTTACCAAATATTGATTAATGTTTGGAGAATACATAAATAAAATCAAATGAAAAAATTCAAAAAGTTGCAGGGTGTTAAAGTGGGGGTCTCAAAAATAGGCTTATAATAACCCTCCTAGTAATCTGAAAAAAAATCATAATCCAAACAAATGCTGCAATCGTCCAAAATAAGGAGAAGTAAAAAAAAAATCGCAAAAAAGCTCCGAAACAAAACAACCTTTTTACCACTTTGTTTTTACTTTTCCGAATTTTTAAAAAACAGTAAAATTTTTAAATTTTGTTATAGTTTTAGTTAGTGCGATAGAGTAATGTATAGATAAGGCTCACATCAAATTTCAAGTAAATTGGTTTAGTAGAACTTGAGATATCATGACAACCGTCTCGAAAAAGTAGTTTCGATAAAAACGAGTTTAAAATTATGTTATATTGAGATTCCAGTTAGATTCCTTCTAAACCGCGACACTAAAATGGCTATAACTTTTAAAATAATTCGAATTTCGAAAATCTTTTAATGAGATATTTTTGAATATTACCGAAATATGAAAAAAAAAATTTCTGGACTAGATAGAATACACCCTATATATGTTGTACCTTTAATATATTGTTTTTTAAGCTTTAAGTTCAAATAAAAGTTGTTTTTTGAACATTTGGTAGATTATAGGTATAAATATATTAAATAAAAAACTAAATTTTGTGATCAACGGTAGCTCATTAACTCATTACATATGTTAATGTAAAGTAGTGATTATAGTATAATTTACTTGTTCGTTGCTATAATAAACAATGAAACGCGGCGCCCGTCTCGCGTCGGGCTGAAAGTGGAAGCAATTCGTTCAAGGTGCAACTCGTTATTAGACTCAAAACTTCCTCACTTCTCACACCTCACACCTTTCACAGAGTACGTTGATCTTTAGAATATACACCTTCCAGTGGGTCTCGTGGCCCCTAAATGTGACTGCCGATCTTATTTATTAATAAAGGGAATCTTATTTTTATAGGGCCGCTTACAAATAACCAAATTCGAAATTTTTTTACTCTGAAACAAATAGTTCACTCCTCGCCTACTATAATAAATTAACATGTACAATCGTAATCAAGTTGCAACAATTTGGGAGGCGAGTATTGGATAACCAACACCTCTGCTATAGGTCACCCCAAGCGGTTTGCTACGTTTGGTGAGTTAGCAGGGGTGCCCTGGATCATAGGGGTGAAATTTATCCAGCGTCTGCCCACCAACTGCGTTGCAGGCCGGATCGGGAGAGACTGGTTAAGGGAAACGTTTTGACCTCTCTAGCAGGACTTTCTCGGAACATCACCTTGCACCGCAATGGGAGGGATGGATTCATACTTCCGTCACCCCTGGACAAACTGACCCCTAGATTCCTACCCACCCCTTATACCTTTTCCTTCCCAGAACTTCTTCTCCTCAAAAATATCCACCACAGAGCATCCCCGAAGATGACATAGGCCCTGAGGGGAATTATTTCCTCCGAGCTTCCTGTGTGAAGCTAAGTAAAAAAAACATCTACAAAATTTGCACTTTGTGTAACACACTGTCATAGTGGGAAAACAATTGCTTATATTAGTATGCACATTTTTTTCCAAAATCGAGACTAAAAAAAATGTCAGTTCCTCTTTAGTTGCAAAAATTGAAGGTTTTTGGACAGTTTTGTGACAGGGAATTAAACGTTTAAGCTCCACCTCCGCTGTATTTTTGGCCAATTATTATTTAATATTGACTTTAACCCTTTGCATTTATTGCATGCTAGCAAATTATGGTCTTAAATTATATCATATCATAGCAAAATGTTAACCGTACAAAATGTTAATCGCAGAAAATATCTGGTTCTGAAAATGAATTAATAGAACATTTTTATGATAGGGAAGTCAACTGTCCAGTTAGCCGCTGGTCTCCAAGGGAACCGCTGTCAAACATTTTTTATCTGTTCTGTCGCTCCCCTTAACACTTTCTGTCCTCTGAATATTTCATGTGTGTGTCGATACTCCGTATTTTGGTCGCTTTAACCATGTGAAATTTTACATACATTCAATACACCCATCGCTTCGTAGGATTAAAAAAATCGTTTTTCCGTGTACATTTCCATTCTCTAAATTCATGCTCAGAAACAACGGTCATTTAACTTTAGCCCACCTTTTTTGCTGTATGCTTAAATCGAGGTAACGATAGCTTTTTAGGGATGCCATTTCATCTTTGGTAATGCTGTGGTGAGGGGCTTTTTACGGGAATTAAGGAGATGGAAGTTACGGGAAGGAAAAAGGAATAAGGGATGGGTAGGAATATGGAGGTAAATATGCCCAGAAGTGACGTATCAATCCACATTTCCGCTGCGGTGCTAGGCATTGGGTTTAAAGGCTCTCCTTCAAACGGCCTCTTCTGATCCGGCCATCCACCGTCATAATCCTCACCCCATGAACCCGGGCACCCCTGCTAAGTCACCAAACGTAGTGAATCACTTGGGATGACATACGGCAGAGGTGTTGGTTATCCAATTAATGGTTTCCGGGTTGACGGTACCCATACCGCCTCCCAAATTTGGGTGGTTTTATAATATTAGAAGGTATTAAATTTGGTTCTAATTTATTAAATTTAATAAGATCAAATTAAAACATCCTTTACTGGACGCGAGGTTTACTGTTCACAAAACTCTAATGGGTATTTAAACTTGCTTGTCAAACGAAAGATGTGTATTGAATCACGAATCTATTTGGGAACTGATAATGATAGATAGGTATGTATATCTGTCTCTTTCCTGCTTCGTACATAACATTAAGGTGTTGTTGCCCCACTGTCTATAATTATGGGTTATTATTGCTGACCTACGTTTAGTTTTATTTCAAGAACAATGATAAATTGTGTAAGCGACCGTATCTGGAGCAGCTAATTGCAAATCTCTCGTTGCGGTGACGTCATCTGACGCAGCGCCCAGGCGTCTGGCGGCGGATCGATAACGCCGTAATCTTTAATGTGAAATAACAATATTTATGGAGGCACATTAAATATTTAGTAGAAGGGATGATGGGCGATGGGCCGACATTATATCGCCGGAAAGAGCCCGTTAGTTGAACGCGCCGTAAACAATGAATAAACCCTTAACCGAGATTACGGTGGGAACTTTAACTACTCCCAGACTGGAGAAAAGAAAGGGAGAAGTGACAAGTCTTTATCAGCCGAGCGATTCTATATCTTTTGTGCGATCGTTATCGAGATAACGGACATGATCTCCTGTCAGTTTTGTATGATTCATTTGCTTTTTATATGTACAACGTACATTAAATGAATAAATAACCACCCATACTTGCAGGAATTCGTGTTCATCAAAACGATTTAAACTAAAATATGTGATGGTAAATATGTAAAAATCACACAAATCTGACAGGAGATCACGTCCGTTATCTCGATAACGATCCCACAAAAGATTTAGAATCGCTCGGCAGGAGACGGTGGCTAAGAATTATACTACAAAATAATAATCTATATATATAAAAGTGAATCCCTGTTTCCCTTGGTCACGCCATAACTTCAGAACGACTTTACCTATTTCATTTAAGTATCTTTTTTTTAAAGTTTTCTAGTAATTTGTAGAACGTTCTTACGGAAAGAAAAATTAAGAAAATTGGATAATTTCAGAAAACTTAACGACTCTTAACTTCGCACGTTTGACAGTTCGCGCGTTTGATGAAATTGAATTTAGCAGGCAGCTGTTTTTTGTTGTTGTATGAATTGAAACACAAAAAAATTACAAAGAATTGGCTACGGATTATTTAAATTATATATATTTTAAATAGGGTACTTATGTTAGGTACCAGATTTGATTGATTGTTTTTAAAATATACACAAATGAATATTTGTAATATACGAAAATGAATATTTGAATTAAAAAAAATTGTAATAGGTGGCACGCGAGTTGTTTGAAAACTGAATGTACTGGGATTGAATATATAGAACGCGGGAGGGGGTTGGCCGGACGTGGGAGCGGGAGAGGGGAGAGGGTAGTCGGTGAAAGTGGAAAGGGAATGGGGACGCACGTGAAAGGGCTTGCAGGGAGAAACAATTTATTTCTTTGGATATGGTATTGCAACGCATGCCGGGAACTAGCTAGTCATTTATAAAATCAAAGGAATATAATGAGGCCTTGTTGGTTGGTGGTTGAACAAAGCCTCGGATACACAGCAAATGAAGTTTAGAATTTAGCATACAACATGTTCTCCCTCGCGGCTGTGTAATAATACGTGTACTCGCCTAGTTTAGCTCTGACGTCATCGTATCTTGCGCTATTCTTAGTTCTAGCTGTCTATGTTATCGAGTCGCGTCAATTTGTTTCAATGTCTGATGGATCCGTCTTGGAGAAAGTCACGAACATAGTTTCTGGCCCGTATTCTAGAGTGTGTCTAAAATGTATTTTTGGAGTGAAAACTTTTTAGCACCGTTGTGTTTTGAAACTCCATGAAAAATAGCGATACAAAAAAGAGACAAATACTAACATCTATGGGATTTATCCTGCTAGAGAATTATATAGTATAACCGGTGTCCTCTTTGTGCAGTGCTTCATAGCCTGTCCGTCTCTTAATGCGGTGCTTCTTAGCCTCCCCACTCTTGTCTACTTTAGTTTTCCGATGTTTTCACTTCTACCGCGTGTTAATTGCACCCTCTGTTTTTTTTCTTTTTTTTTTTAGCACCCGTATAAAAATATAGATCAGTACTAGGCAGATATGTAGTACGTAAATCGAGAATCAGTAATAATTAGAATAAAACAGGTAATGAATTACAGTGGATAATTAGCATCAAAACTGCTGGCATAATGTGTGTGGCTCTCTTCTCTGACATAACCTTCCTCAATGTTTGTTTGCAATCCGTAATTGGATTAGCAGTATGTATTTATTATTCAGAGGTCACGTACACGACCGTACACGATGTACCTACACTATTATGCTACTTCCTATACATGTAAAGTACACACGAATGCACGCCGAAAGCAGAACAGGCGAACGACTCACCAACACTCCCAAATAATACAATAAATCGTGGATGATCGTTTCTGTTATTTATTCTTACATCACACGTGCTCACATAAAACGCTTATAATGCAAACTTCATGCTTGTGTGTCTACTTGTCGATACACATAAACATGTCATGTAGATATATATTAAATTGTATTCACTCTAAAGTAGTGAAATTCTCCACTTCGTCAGACTCGTTAGGAATTCCATTCATAAAAGTATTCATAATTATTATTATTACTCTGCGACCTTGAAAACAGTCGGCCAAGTTTTCTTTGTTGATATTAATAGTGATAGATCTCTTTGGGTACTTATAACAAATCAACCGGCATGCTTTTATTTTCTTTACTTTTACTCCTATTCGTGTTTTATTAACTTTTTGTTCATTATTTTACAGTTAATATTATTTCGTCTTAGTACACTATACCAACGTAAATTTTCCATTATTATAATGTGACTGTAATTTTTATTTTTAGATTATTATTCCGTCCGGATTTTATTTTTAGTGAACTGAACCGTCATGAAAATAGGTTCATTTTTATCGTTTTACAGTTTTTTTTATCTTTTAAATACATACAGGGTTTATATTGTAGATTAATTCTTCTTTCGATTGATACCAAAAACAGTTATGCCTGAAATGTTAAAAAAAATACAGGCTTCCAAATCTATGCGATCATATTTTGCGAAAAGACAGTGTAACTCGCGCTTTGTTTACATAGTTTAGTAAAAAAAATCTGGGTTTAATTAAATAAAAAATATCATTCGTTTACCCAAACAGACGGGTTATTTGATAATAATATGTAATAAAATTTTACATCCTGTAGTTAAATCTACAAAATATCAAGTATTAAATCATCTTGCCACAAGATTTAAAAACACGAGCTGTATTTAACATTAATTAAAAGTTATAAAATATATATTTTATAATTGACAAAATATTAAAACTACATAAGTATTATATGTTGCGAAGTCCTGAAAAAGAATTACTTAATAAAATATTTTTATGTAATATATTTATTTTTTAGTTTTCTGAATTTTTTGCAATAATTAGTACACAGGCATCTTTTTTTTATACATGAATATTTGTTAATGGTAATATTCCCTTCATAAACACGAATTATTCTCAATTAAGAAGGATTAATTTATTTGTAATTAACGGCAAGAAACGTATATATTATGTGTTTACCCTTAGCAATAATAATAATTATTATAAAAAAAACGTTTATTCATCAATAGATTTTTTACAATATTACACTTTTTATTCATTCATCATTTATCCTATTAACAAAAAGGTTTATGCTCAGCTGTCATTCGGGATTTCTCCCGGAGAGTAGCTTGTTTTCAGCAGTGGCTCTAAAATAATACGCAAAATAAATAATTAAATTGAAATAAAATAAATACAATTATTTAAATTACATGAAAAATAATTAAATCCACTCTCTAATTCAATACACACAACATAATACAATAAACATACATACATACATCTTCTTCCCCTTGTCCTATTCGGGTCGGGGACCCATTGCATCGGCAAGGCTCCTCCATAAGTCCCTGTCTTGTGCTGATTGTTCGGCCTCTGTCCATGGTAGACCCATCCCTCCTCACACAGTTTCTGGAGTTGCCTCGCCCAACTGTGTCTGGGGCGGCCCACTGGACGTCTTCCCTCTGGAATCGCACTCAGTATTTTCCTCGGAATTCGGTCATCAGACATTCTTAGTACATGCCCAAGCCACCTCAATTGTGATTTTTCTATGAAGAGTAGCAGTGGTTCAATGTTTAGATCATCTCGGATCGTCGAGTTTCTTATATGATCCCATTTTGTAACTCCTACCATTCCTCTCAAGTATCTCATTCCGGCAGCTTGGACTCTGGAGCGTGTTCGTTCATTTAGCATCCATGTCTGGTGGCCGTAAGTGAGCGTTGGGCGGTATACCGTTTTAAACACTGCCATCTTTGTCTTGGTGCTAAGCTCGGCTTTTCTTATTACTGAGCTGTAGAGAGGACGCAATACACTGCTTGCCGCACATATTCTTCTATCAATTTCTCCGTCTTGCCTACCATCGCTGGAGAACTCGACCCCAAGGTATTTGAACCTGTCCACCTGTTTCAACTGAGTCCCATTAGCGAGTATGTTGCACTGAGTTTGGTCCCTTCCTATAACCATCACCTCCGTTTTTGAGGTACTCATCTTTATTCCCGCCGCCGTGCACTCTTCGTTGAAACGGTTAATCCACTCTTGTAGTCCCTCCTGTGATGTCGTTAATCTCGCGATGTCGTCAGCAAATAGTAGGGAGCTGATTCTAGTACTGCCTACCAGGGCTGCATCCGGTGTTTGGCTTTTTCGGCTGATTCGGTCCATGAATATATTGAAGAGGATTGGCGACATAGGGCACCCTTGTCTGAGGCCGATTTCCACTTCAAATTCTTCCGAAACTTGACCGTTTATGCGGACCCTACTGCTACTATTTTCATACAGAGATGCTATGCCTTTTAGCAAGTTGTCTTCAACTCCGTATTCTTTAAGCACCTCCCACAGTAGTTGCCGCGGTACTAAGTCATAGGCTTTCTCTAGATCGATAAATCCAACATATGATGGCTTACCGTATTCCCAACATTTTTGTATGGTCACTTGTAGTGTAAAGAGCTGATCTGTAGTGCCTCTACCCTGTCTGAAGCCGCACTGTTCTTCTTGAATCTTTTTTTTATTTTTATTTTTTTTTTTTTTTTATTTTATATATTCAATAATTTTATTATTAAATTAATAAAAACAGTTTATTTATAAACAAGTTCTGCTGGTAATTATTATTACGCGTGACAGCTGTTTCGCCTTCTGAGGGCATTATCAAACTGTCTGTCAGTTTGATAATGCCCTCAGAAGGCGAAACAGCTGTCACGCGTAATAATAATTACCAGCACAACTTGTTTATAAATAAACTGTTTTTATTAATTTAATAATAAAATTATTGAATATATAAAATAAATAAAAATTAAAATGGAGTTCTACAAATTAAACTTGATAACAATAAATTTCTTGAATCTTGTTCTCTGTCGCTCTTCGACATCTTTTTTCCAGGATCCTAGCGTAAACTTTTCCTGGTTGACTGAGAAGTGTTATTCCTCGATAGTTGGAGCACAGTTTCTGGTCCCCTTTTTTAAATATTGGGACTATAGTTCCTGTCCTCCAGGCTTTTGGGGTCTTACCCGTTCTCCAAGCCACTGAGAAAACTCGCGTTAACCACCTGAGGCCTTGGTTGCCCATAGCTTTTCTGGCCTTATTTCATCTACGCCGGCTGCTTTTCCCCTTTAAGGGACTTCATTGCCAGTTTTACGTCTTCCAACGAAATTTCGCCCTCTTCGTCCGTTTGAATGGTATTTAGCTCTTCTTGGGTTCCTGTCTGGGGGGCGTTCAGCAGCTTCTCATGAGTTTGGATCCAAATTAGAAGAAAATTATCACACGGCAAATAAGGTTTTCTGGCAAACAATACGACGACTTCGTAAGGGAGACGCAATCGCAACCAGATGCATAAAAGATGAGGCAGGGAACCTATTGAGGGAGGAAAATGAAATTCTCAGTAGATGGAAAGAATAATACAATATAAATTATAAAATTCAAATATAAAATATAATCAAATCAATTCTAAATTCTTTAATTGCAAAAAAAAATATGATTACAAAATGTTACCTATATACATTTTACGTTCCGTTTTCGAAAATCCGCTGCGTCCACTTTATTATAATTCAGGCTACCTTCCTGTGACTAAATATCTCTGACTAGGTGGCCTACTTTGACTGAGCTTTTTCAATATTTTGGCACCTACCTGCCTGAAGAACGTTTGAAAAAAGAATTGTCATTTACATAGTGACGTTTCTTTGAACATTTTCTTCCTTATTCGAAATAAAAAGGTACATGAAATAAATTGTTTATAATTAAGTAGGTTTGTATTTTCGTATCTATTTACAAATCTTATGATGTCAGATAAAATATTGGTTTTGATTAATTAAATAAGATAAAGTTAGAAAAACTTATTTTTTGAACGCGTGATCTGCTGTTTGCAGAATGGTATAAGCTCTACTTACACCATAAATCCCTAAAGTACAAGTATGTACTAATTAGAAACTTCCTATCAACGAAAAATCTATACTCAATTTACTACGCATTAGTACAGTCTATTCTTCAGTATGCCATTATCAGTTGGGGGGCAGCTTACAAAACTAGTCTAACCCCTATAGAAATTGTTCAAAAACTAATAATAAAAATTATACTTAAAAAACCTCCAGACTTCCCAACTGATCGAATATTCGAAGAATTCAAAGTCCCAACATTTAAAAACTTATTCATAAAAACTTATGTACTAAACAGTATTTATATCGGGCGTGTGTGTTGCTCACTGGGTTCGCTTATCCATCAGTAGAAGTTTCTTCGGAGCTTTGTAGCAAATAAAACATAAGTCAAAACTTGTACGTTTCCTTTGCTCGAAACAGTAGCGTGATAAATGGGCAATCGCCTGTTGTAGATATAAGAGAAGAGTGCGGAGAGTCGGTCTGAGTGTACTGCTCGGTTGCTCAGTGTCCGGTAGTCCGCTTCAGCACAGTGCACAGCCACAGCGCCCAGTGCCCGAGGTGTTGGGCTGAACTTACTGCTATTCAATGTGTATTCCTGCAGTGTAGTTGGTGGCTGATGGCTGACGGCAGTAGCAGTTGGCCGGTGGTTTGGTAGCTGGCACACACCGCAGTAAAGGCACTCCCTTAAAAAGGCACTGTCTGAATGCAACATCACCCGTGCACTCAAAAATAAGAAACCTCGGATTTATTAGATGTGTTTCCATAACAGTAGATAAAATAGGTGAACTCTTTGCCCCGTGAAAATTTCTTCCAAATTTTCTAAATTATTGGAAGTGTGATGTTTAGTACAAATTTTTAATAATGCTGGTCTTCTTTCCTGGAAATTCGACATGCCTACTTTTTGTATTTATTTATTTTGGACAACAAATCAGTATTTATAAAGGCCTCGGTGGTTGAGGGGCAAGGCTCTCGACTAGCGAACCGGAGATCGCGGGTTCAAATCCCGGCGTGCGCAAGTAACATTTATTTGACTGATTTATATTATCACGATCAAATCATTTAAAATTATATTATAAAATAAATAAAACACTTTGTATTTAACCACGAATTTATTTTGGTATATATCGACCGGTTATATCCTGAAGAAGCTTGATGTAAGCGAAACCGGTCGGTATATACCAAAATAAATTCGTGGTTAAATACAAAGTGTTTTATTTATTTTATAGTATAATGTCTAACCACAAAGTAATTGCTTCTTATGAAAAAAAAAACATTTAAAATTAGATAAGGTAAATTTGTGGCACTTTCTGGAGTGAAATATACTTTCAGTATCGCCCTGGTGTAAGACCACCATTGAAACGTTGATTGAAGTATCTATAGCCGTGTTTGGTGACTAGATCTGAATAGCCAGATACTTCCCCACCTTCCTCTTCTCCGTATACTCCTCTTCCTCACTTACCTTCAGTCTCACAACATACCACAATTGGATGCCATAGTCTCAATGGCTTCAGTCGGAAGCAGTTGGCACTCTTGTGCGGTATTCAAATTAAAAAAAAAGTTTATGATATACGCCGGGGAATATTCCCCGACCCAATATAAATTCTTACGGCCTTACTAAAAAACCCCTGAAAATTTTATTCAATTGACAAACGGCCGCGGATGTGAAAACATTACTAATTAAAAAATTGTTTTTGGAAAAAAAAATACACTGTTTGCACACCCTGGAAGGGTAGTTTATCTCTGTTTTAGTGATGATGTTTGAACGAAATTTGGAATTTTCCAAAGTATTTTGAATGTTCTATATATTTTTTATTTTTGAAGGAGTCATAAAAACAAATACCATTTATAAAAACTAGATAAAATTACCTTTTAGATTTGTGTATTTGAAATACACTTTAGTTTTAAATAAAAAAAAACTGCCATATTTGAAGATTCAAACACGGAAAAAATGGAAAAAAAAAATATTATCAAAATATTTTTGATGAAAGTGTACAGAAATTTTTAAAAAATTGAAATTAAAAAAATACAGTCCTTTTATATAATGAATTTGGAATGAAACTGTCACCTCACCTTTTCCTCGTGCATACAATAAAAATATAATAAAAAATTTCAAAGTTTTTTTTATTGCCAAATTAACCTAAAAATATCTCACATTTCAACACATTTCTTGCACCACTAAATATGTTAATTTCTTTGATAAGTTTACCACCACATGGATTAGATATTAATATTAAAAAAACACCACTTCTAAGAAATTCTCATAAAACAAAGATTTAAAAACGTAAATTTGAACTTTTATATAACCCAAAACAATATTTTGACAGTTCAACTTTAAAGTACTGTTTATTTGCAATAACTTGATAAAACTGATGTAAAACCACACAAATAATACGGAAAATATATTAATTACACGAATAGATGGTGAATTGGTCAATATAATAGAAATCATTCAGTAAAATCTGAATATTCAGTAAAAATATTCCCGTCATGCATGAAAACCAACTGCTTTTTTTTGCGCGGGCAAGATGTGCAAGCGCGACGCCATCACCATCTAGCGGCTATGAATGAAAACAAAATTTTGTATGAAAATTATGAAAAATTGCAGTGTTACCAGATTTAAAACGTGTTTTAGAGTGAAATTCGTTTTTAGTAATATTTCGTGTTTTAGTGTAAATTTGTTTTATTGATGTTGCTGCAAAAACACAGGTTATCGATCGTGCTGTGGTTTTTTTTAGTAAGGCTGTTAATATTTAATTAAATGAAGACAGTATTAGCGAAACTCAATCGAAAATCTGGAGACAGAAAAATCAGAAAAGGATATTGACACCTCTGGGACTCGAACCCAGGACCTTCTGCTTACATGGCAAATGCTCTACCAATTGAGCTAAGGTGTCTATATTCAATTCGGTCATTTTTTAACTGTATCACATACTTCGACTAAGAACTACCAACATTATCTTAATTTTATTAACGCACATATTATTGGCTGCTATCTTTATATATAGTGCCAATGTGCCAGAGGTGCCAATATCTTTTTCTAATTTTTCTGTCTTCAGATTTTCCATTGAGTTTCGCTAATATTGTCTTAATTTAATTAAATATTATAATATGACATTTTACTCATAAATTTAAAAAACAATATAAATTCTCCTAAGTCAGCATTTTTCTTTTTTTATTAATAGTAATTACATTGAATAACAAATCTAAACAAAATATGAAAAACAACAAAATACAGAAAAAGATAAGGCAACTGGAAATCGAACCCAGTATCTTTTGGGACAATCGCCTAAACCAATTCATCGACCATTGGGACCTATTTATTTTAAAACATTTTTGTCGATCTATTATTACGGGCGCTGTGGATAACCATAAAACGAACAAAATCAACTATCAATCATTGTATCTATGAATTAAAAATAATAGTCTATTTGCACCATGAACCTAAAAGTAAATTGAAGCCGTAGGATGACGGTGAAGATGTATGAAAAATGGCTTTACCTACTCATTTTTTAAATGACATCTCCCATTCCCGTTGTAATTGCAATAACAATATAAAAATAACACAAGAACAATAAAAAAAGTTGCCCTCTTCTGCTGAACACAATTTATCACGGACTTAAAAGCGGCATTTAATGGGGGACCTTTCAACCGTCAAAATAACAAAACTCCGTTTAAGAAAGCTGTGCAAATTTCAAAATGTAAGAACTCTGATTTAAAAAAGAAAATGATCATAAATCATACGTGATTGGTTATATCCTATGTAAAATTATCATTTTTTCGTTTTTTTGCATTTAAAGTACCTTTTCTACCATGGTAGGTAGAATACGTACAGTTCTATGATACGCCTTGGCTGAGTATTCTTAGTTTGCGGCTGCACCCCCTTCGATAGGCTACACTGCAGATCTACAATCCCTAGTCTCAAGTTCCTCTGACTCCGGTGTGTGTCGGAGGGTCGGTGTCTGACCTCAGTCCTCCTGTGCGCCGCGCCGGGGCCCGCGCATGGACCATGGAAGTACCCTGATCACGTTTGACCCTCGGCCCGCCGAGGTGTGGCAGATGGTTCATAAAACCAACCAATAAAACTTTCCACCATATTATATGACTTATGATCTTGACGTTACTCGAATCCCATTTTTACCGCCTTATATTCCTTACCGACTAAAATAAATCTTACCGACTGAACCGAAACGAATGGCTTGTTTCCTGCTTTTGCTGTAACTTTTTTGATTCTATCCCAATATAAGCATAGGTTTGTATTCTGAAACTTTTTTTAGTACATTATTTTCTGTCACGGGGAAAAACACCGCGTGTATTTATCAAATGAATCCTTAATCATAACAAATCTCCACCCTTCTTGTACAAATTGTTTAAAAATCGATTTGATGGATTAGTACCTATTTTAAATTATTATTGCAAAATCTTTACTCGCTGGTTGAATGCAGAAGTTAATACCGTTGAGATATTATAAATTTTTAAAACGAAAATATCTTATTAGAATAAGTTAACAATAATAATCTAAACGAAAATATGAAAGAGAACGAGACACAGAAAAAAGACAATGGTCGCAACTGGGACTCGAACCCAGACCTCTCCGTCTAACCGGGACGAGCGCGTTAACCAATTTCGCCATTGCCACCTTCTGTCAAACCGTCATATTTGTCAATCTCATATTTTCAAATTTTAGAATTACATTATTATCAACTAATTATTTTTCTCCATATTGGTTAACGCGCTCGTCCCGGTTAGACAGAGAGGTCTGGGTTCGAGTCCCAGTTGCGACCATTGTCTTCTTTCTGTTTTTCTGTGTCTTGTTCTCTTTCATATTTTCGTTTAGATTATTATTGTTAACTTATTCTAATATGATATATTTCACTGATGGGAATAACCTTCAATAAAGTATAAAAATAAAGTTTTTCTTATAAAAATCGAAAATATCTATTTTAAATTAATATTTCTAAATTTTTACTCGTGGGTTGAATACAGAAGTTAAAACTGTTGAGATATTAATTAATGGGTTACAAATTACTACAATGTAATTACGTCTGAAACGTAGTTTTATTTATTATTATTGCTTCATAATACTTTTATAAGTAATCAAATCTGGTTATTAGTACATTAGTACGTGGTTATAAGAACATTATGCTATGGAATGTGAAATCATCCAATTCATAAACAAGTAAGTTGTAAAAACCGTTTTAGAAAATATTTATCGGAACACCGCCCACACATGTTATTTTAAAATATGCGAATAGCATAAAAATGTGAAGGTACATATTATTATGAAACATAAAAATAGCAAACACAATCTAAAGCTTTTGAGTACGTGGTTATAAGAGCATTTGCTACGGAATGGGAAATCACCCAATTTATCAACAAATGAGTTGTAAAAACCGTTTTAGAAAATATCGATCGAAACACCGCCCACACATATTATTGTAAAAATGATAATAGCATAAAAGCGTGTAGGTACATATTATTATTATGAAATATTATAAAAATAGCCACAACACAATCTAAACTTTTGGTAATTGGTTGAAGGACTCCTGATAGTTCAAGTTTCGTTATTTATATATTCTGGAATAAAAGCCATTGTTAATATTATTATAAATATATCTACAGCATTTCTTGGTCGGAGAGGTTTCAAATAATCCTGTCCCACTCTAATTTCCACAAACAAGTAGCTATAAGAATTATGTGCAGGTATTGCATTATTTTTTTGTGTTTTCCGCTGATAGTATCTCGAACTAGAGTAAAACGGTTAACAAAGTATTTTATGATATTCTAAGAAGATTTTTTTATTTAGAATATACCTATTTATTGTTATTAAGTTTATTTTGTGGAACTCCATTTTAATTTTAATTTATTTTATAAATTCAATAATATTATTATTTAATATATAAAACAGTCTATTATAAACGAGTTCTGCTTCGTAATTATTATTATGTGTTACAGCTGTTTCGCCCTCTAAAGTCATTGACAGTTTGATAATGCCTTTAGAGGGCGAAACAGCTGTAACACATAATAATAATTACGAAGCAGAACTCGTTTATAATAAACTGTTTTATACATTAAATAATAATATTATTGAATTTATGAAATAAATTAAAATAAAAAAATAAAAATAAATAAAAAATATACCTAGTTATTTTGAATTCTCTTTCCTGTATATTTTAATGGTGAAGAAAGCTTAATGTAATAAGCTTTATTACTTTTATTTTATTTGGGAGACCAACAGTTTACATTGAAATGAAGCATAATAATAATCTAGGTTGCATTCATTTAACCGTTTACAGGTTTCCACATGGGTATTATAATTAGAAGTGAGTTTACTGATTTGAAAATTTTAATAAGAAAATAAATTGTTTCATTTAATGGTGGTAGCATTCGATGAGTATCTAAAGTTACAATTAAGCGCGGTAGAATGGATTAAACTTGATGAGGATGAGTTATCCTTTATTGACAATCGAATGAATTGACGGAACACCAAGACTAAAATGGTATTATTTATACATTTGTTTAACAAATAATGTAGACAATTCTATGTCAATGGATGCGGGTACGTAAGTAATGTATTAGTCACATTCCGAGATGAAGCGGCTGTTTCCACGAGAAGGAGAAAGGCACGGCGGCTGACGACACGGGACTGGGGACACGGGACAAGTCTGGCGCCAGCATTCCGCCCATTCAGCGCCAGTGAGGCCCGTCATATCCCATCTGTGCCGGCATCTAGTGTATGTGTACTTCTGTACTGCCTCCCTGCCTATACCAGTACCCAGTACCCAGCACTTTAGTCCCGACTGTCACTCAGATGTAAAGGCCGATGTGGCCTAACGATACCCGACGAGAGAACGTTGTTGTATAGTAATATTCTGACCACTTTGTACTCGAGCGGTACTTTCTACAATATCGTCAAAATGAACCATCTGGTTTGCCGCTCTCTCGACTCTTTAACTTTGTTTTTCAATTTGTTATCTTTTTATTTCATTCCGAGATCCGAGGTTGCAACACTTTGTTTTGCGAGGAATGCTGCAGATATTACGTTTTCCGCACGAAGTGAATATTATACATGCACGGAGAAAAATGTTCGGCGAAAGCATTCGGAATTCTTGACGGGTTATTCGGAAATACGGTTAAAAACGGGACTGCAGTTCTTACGTATGAATTAACAGGAATTCTAGAACGAATAAATATTAGGTCGGGGAGTGTCAATATGTCCCGATAAATTACGAATATATTATCATTATTGCTCGCAATTTCCACATCGTGTGCATGGCAGTTCTAATATTTTTGCATTACAAGTACGAATATCTTAGGAGTATTCATGTTACTTGACCAGTAATTACTAATATTTTATTCGTCCTTGTACGAAACTTTTGACAGCTGTCCTAATATTTATCAGTAAAACAGCCATTTATCCGTTCTTATACCAAAGTTACTTACATTTTATTCGTTCTTATACGAAAAGTCTACAAGGCCTTACTGATATATTATAGGTAATTACGAACCTTTTATTCGTTCTCATACGAATTCTCATAGGGTCTTCCTGATATTCCATAAGGAAAGTACTGATAATCAATTCGTTCTTATTCTAATACTTTATGCATACTGTCATATTAATTGCCATTTACTTACTGATAGAATTTAGGACTTCTTACTAATATTTTTAAGGATTACACTAACATTACATCATCCCGGCCAAAACTGGAATTATGTAATTTCAGCACAATCAAAAAAATATAACTAAGAAGATCTACAATATTATTCTATCAGTAAGTAATGGCGATTATTTAATTAACATGACAGCATACACAAAAATATCGAAAAAACTGGAACAAATAAAAAATACTTAAATTATTCGTGGAGCCAGTGGGATTGTGACATCTCATTTGATGTACACAGTGAGGATGAAGGGGTGGGGGAGAAAGGAGAAGGAAGGAGATTGGAAAGAAGACATGAAAGAGGAAGGTTTTTTCATATACATATAACAATCCATAAATATGTGTAGTTTTCATAAAGTGTATATTTTATTAATAATTATAAATGCCATAATGCAACAAATTGGATAATCTATTATTATTTGTGCCATTTTTGAGAAAAATCACCTTCACAATAATACTGCACATACACGTCACATAGAATAAATTAAAAATAACAGGTACTCTGGATGCCGGTGGTAAAGTTGTTCTCTAATTAATGTCCGATTAACAACCCGTTAGCTTTTTACTCTGAGCCAAACTCAACAATCAGCCTGTGTTCCTTACTGTGTGAAGCGAGGCTCGTCTCTTTTTTGTCTTATTCAGCACTTCCAGAACCTTCAAAAAAACATTCACTTAGTATATAAAGTCTTTTACATTGAAAAGCTTCAAAAGAAATAATAATTACACTTACATATAATATATACTAAACCATAAATATATTGATAACCATTTCGTTAGATTGACTGATTCAGTAGTAATTTCAGATTCTGCTTCAACTGGTGATGTTTGATAACCCAGGTTCGTATAATAGAGGGAGTCTAGCGCCATCACTCTGTATATAAAAGAAATTCACAAATATTAATACTTGATGTGGTTTTTCAATAATATAAACAAATAAATATAACATAGAAGAAGATAATAATATTAATCTAAACGAAAATATGAAAGAGAACAAGACACAAAAAAAGACAACGGTCGCAACTGGGACTCGAACCCAGACCTCTCGTCTAACCGGGACGTGCGCGTTAACCAATTTCGCTACTGCCACCTACCGTCATATTTCTCAATTTCATATTTAAATTTTAGAATTAACAATACATTTTATCTACAACTAATTCTTTTTACATATTACGGGCAACTATCCTTTTTATTGGAAACAATCATTCTAAGAATTGGTTTGTAACCTGGATAGCGTCTCGGATAGACAATGGTCGCAACTAGGACTCGAACCCAGACCTCTCCTTTAACCGGGACGTGCGCGTTACCCAATTTCGCTATTGCCACCTTCTGTCAAACCGTCATATTTGTCAATCTCATATTTCAAATTTTAGAATTAACAATATTATCTTCAACTAATTATTTTTCCATATTACTGGCAACTATCCTTTTTATTGGAAACAAACATTTTAAGAATTGGTTTGTAACCTGGATAGCGTCTCGGATAGATATTATTTTTATAAAAGAAATGAATATTCAATTTTATAAGAAAACTTTCTTTTTATAACTTTTTGAAGGTTATTCCCATCAATGTAATATATCATAAGAAGAAGATAAATATAAAATGTCAACAGAAAAGGGACAGTTATTGCAATGAATTCATAAAATTTTACTTTGAAAAGCATCCTAAACAACTAACATTATCATACCTGCACAATACAGGTACATAATTATCGCTATCATATATTGATAGCTATGTCGTTAGATCCAGACTTATCCATTGTCATTAGATCCATAGTGTCCATATTGTCGTTAGATCTATATTGTCATTATTATTGTTACAGTCATATATATGATCCATATTGTCGTTAGATCCAGTATTAATTTCCCATTCTGTTTCAACTGGTGGTGTTTGATATCCTAGGTTTTTATAAAGCAGAACGGCATCACTCTGTGTACAAAAGAAATTCACAAATATTAATAGTTGATCATTGAAATAAATACATAGTTGATGTGGTTTTTCAATAATACAACCAAATAAATATATAATATGTCAACCGAAAAAGGACAGTTATTGCAATGAATTCATAAAATTTTACTTTGAAAAGCATCTAAAAAGGTAACATATCATACCTGCACAATACAGGTACAAAAATACCACTACATATATTGAAAGCTATATCGTTAGATCCAGTCGTATCGTTAGATCCATATTGTCAATATTGTCGTTAGATCCATATTGTCAATATTGTCATTATTGTCCATATTGTCGCTATAGTCATACATGATCCACATTGTCGTTAGATCTAGTATTAATTTCCCATTCTGTTTCAACTGGAGGTGTTTGATATCCCAGGTTTTAATAATGCACCGGCATCAATCTGTGTACAAAAGAAATTCACAAATATTAATAGTTGATCATTGAAATAAATACATAGTTGATGTGGTTTTTCAATAATACAACCAAATAAATATATAATATGTCAACCGAAAAAGGACAGTTATTGCAATGAATTCATAAAATTTTACTTTGAAAAGCATCTAGAAAGGTAACATATCATACCTGCACAATACAGGTACAAAAATACCACTATCATATATTGAAAGCTATATCGTTAGATCCAGTCATATCGCTAGATCCATATTGTCAATATTGTCATTAGATCCATATTGTCAATATTGTCGTTATTGTCCATATTGTCACTATGGTCATACATGATCCACATTGTCGTTAGATCTAGTATTAATTTCCCATTCTGTTTCAACTGGAGGTGTTTGATATCCCAGGTTTTTATAATGCACCGGCATCACTCTGTGTACAAAAGAAATTCACAAATATTTAGTTGGTATGGCTTTTCAATAATATAAACAAATAAATATAAAATGTCAATAGAAAAAGGACAGTTATTGCAATGAATTCATAAAATTTTACTTTGAAAAGCATCTAAAAAGGTAACATATCATACCTGCACAATACAGGTACAAAAATATCGCTATCATATATTGAAAGCTGTGTTGTTAGATCCAGTCTTATCCATTGTCGTTAGATCCATATTGTCAATATTGTCGTTAGATCTACATTGTCATTTTTGTCCATACTGTCGTTTTAGTCATATATGATCCACATTGTCGTTAGATCTAGTATTAATTTTCCATTCTGTTTCAACTGGAGGTGTTTGATATCCCAGGTTTTTATAAAGCAGAGCGGCATCACTCTGTGTACAAAAGAAATTCACAAAAAAAGTTGATATGGTTTTTCAATAATATAACCAAATAAATATTAAATGTTAATAGAAAAGGACAGTTATTGCAATGAATTTATTAAATTTTCCTTGGTTGGATGCAAAGCTGAATAAATGAGCAAATAAAAAAAAAACAAACATTCGTTTTTCATTCAACATGTATCCAAGTAAATTTGCAGGTTCACTATAATTTTGATCGTATTCCCAATTACCTATATGAATTTTTAGCATTCCAACCTGCATTGCTAATTGCTACAAGCTACAATGTAGGCCGTTGGAAAGGGTAGCGGCCATTTTTAAATAATACTTTACACTTCACAAAGAAGGGTCTTTTACATAGTTGCAATAGTAATTTTATAATAAAAGCTACACAATTTAGGCAACATTACTTAATAATAAATAATATCTAAAAATGAACAAGTATAAATACAGTTTTCGTGTCGTAACATGTAAAAAGTTTGGAAATATAATTTGATAAAACTTACCAGCTGTCTATATTCCAATATTCTCATTTTTCTAACACATGAGTGTGTTGAGACTGTTGAGTGTCGATCCATTTTAGTAGGTTTTAACTTTATAATCAAAATATTAAACTAATGTTATTTAAAAACGCTAAAAACAATGCACCGAGCGCCTGACAGCACGAGCACAACAGTAAACTGATGTGAAGTTAGCACCAAACGTTCTCAGATGGTTCTCAGCAAAGCACGCTTCACGTCGGATCATACGGGCACTGCGTTTTTATTCGTCTGGACATTGTGACGTCATCGTATTATTACGTAATACGAATAAGTTATTAGGACAATATATGTAAACATGTTTTAATATCAGTCAAATTATTAAAAAAATATTCGGTGTGGCATACCCATTATATAACAAGAATAAGACGGTGTATGCATTAGGAAAGAAATCACGAATGAACCGTTCGTACGAACAATATAACAGGAAAGCCTGACAATGCGTAGTAACAGTAATGTCTTCTTATGGAGTCACTTCAAATATCAGGACGTCATGATATATAATCAAAGCATCAGAATATCGTTGAATTATCATTACGTTAAACGAATACTTTATCAGGAAATCGTCTAAATAAATTATCAATCATTAAATTTTGAACTTATATAATATTGTTATACCGTATTTCTTTAGTATTGTCATGATGTATTATCAAATTAGATCGATAACATATCCTTAGAATGATATTTCAATGATTAGTCCTGTTATTTTATCGTTAGGGCAAAAATCGATTTCTCTCCGTGTGGTGTCCGGAAACTGATAAATAATACATCACATTTGAAGAACTTTGCTGTAAAACTTTTTTTTGATTTTAGCATTCTCTTTCGAGTAAATCGATAGTCCAAAGTTGAAAGTTTTTAGGTCAAATTTAAATAATAAAATGGTCATCACCTGTTCAAGTACTGCTGTATTATTATCCTTTAAAATGCGTCGAAGCGTAGTAGACCTGGCTCTAAAAGCTTTTAACCTATATTTGCCGAAAAAAAGTTTAAACTAGGTGTTTATCGATTGACTGATAAAAGCAGTGTGAATTATAAACACATAACGTTTTTTTATATTAGTACCGCACAAGATTCGAGCCCATGAGACTTTGTCATCTCCAATATTGGGGTATGCTGTGAGGTTTTAAGGTATTGGGAAGGAGAAAGAGATGAGATAGAGGAAGGTGGTAGAATTGGTATTCAGATCTGGTCACCAAAAACGGTTAAAGATATTTCAAGCATTTTTCGATCCCGAATGATGGTCTTTCACCAGTGCAATACTGAAAGTATCTAATGTGCCGCAAATATATCTAATAATATAATACAAAGTAGAGTACTAATTTTAAATGAATAAATTGTTAAATAACGCAAAGTAATCAAATAAAATATACTTGCGCACGCCTGGAATTAAAACCACGACCTTCGGATTCGTGGCCAAGACATATTAATGAACATAAAGATATATAGGTATTAGTTACCACGATCATAAAACTACCCTATTTATTATTTGTACGTTTTTAATTTTCCCCCTGTGAAATAAACCAGCACTATGACTACCTATACTGATTGTTATTATGTATTATTATAAATAAGGTTCACAAAATGAGATTTATTCAGATTCGTTTTGAAATGCCTGCAGCAGTATTGTTCATCTATTTTTATGACGTGCATCAGTATAATTGGTGTATGACGAAAACAGCGTGTACAGTACGTTGCATAAAAAGTGTATTTGCTCTGCCCGCTCTGTGTATAATAACGTGATTAGGCCGGGCGGGGTGGATGGTTAGGGTGGCATAGCAGTGGCGTACTCTGTGCTGTGGGCTGGCGGGCTGGCAGGATGGCTGGATGCTCTGGTGCCGGCTCGGAGCGCGGAGCCGGCGAAGTGGGGAGCGCGGATCGATGCGGAGTCAGCCAATGGCGTCGCGTCTGGGGGGGGGGCGTCCTCCCACACCGCCCTGCCACCAGCCCACCCTGCCGCCCATCCTGCCGCCCGCCCTGCCCGCCGCCCCTACAGAGCTGATTGATGACGCGGGACCGCCCCATCCGCAGGGAGAGAAGATTTATTGTGCGAATGCTTTATTATCATCGTCATCGTTTTTATTGCACTTTTATTCTTCCAAGCACCAATCATAATTTATATCTGGTCCCGTTCTGCATATTTTGCCCATTCTTTGCTTACCTCCCGAAATAGGCCTATCGTTTCAAAATAGTACTGGGTCAATTTGTAATGACCCGCTCACGAGCCACCAAATGCGAGTGGGCTATTTTTTCGTCAGCACCCGGGTCTTGCGACCTGGATGCCAGTTTTCGGTGTGGCGCGAGGCGAGCGACCATAGATGTCTGAGTATGATGAGCGAGCGGGTTGTCAGCACCCGGGTCCCGCGACCCGCTCTCGCGACCGATGTAGCGAGGCGACCGACAATTGAAGATGTTAGAGTATGAATCTTGTAGACCGGGCTTTCCAGACCAGACTTACAGACCCTCGAATCACTTTTTTCGTGACAGACAAAAAAAAAATGGTAGGTCCCTAAAATCTAAAATACGCTCTCCTTGCGGTTCCAGTTACCAGAGACCTACATGGAAGTTTAAACCTTAAAAAGCCCACCTAGTATTATTTTTAAATCATTATGAAATCTATGTACATACAAATTTATGTACATAAAATCTGTGTACGTGAGGAAATTTTTATATTATTATATTAGAAATATTTTAATTATAAAATACATAGGACTAAATATATAACTGAAGATTTTATTTTTAAATAGATTGCCGAACTATGTTCTTCTTTCGCTCCCGTTCTTATCGTGTATTTAATGTTATTTTCGCAACATTCAATATCTAAATATTTGGAAATAACTCAAGCTTGAAGGCGTAAATTTACAATTGTTTGCTAACGTCCCGCGACCCGCTCTCGCCGCCAGCGGATCGTGAGCGACCCGGATCGTATAAAAAAAATCGATCGACCCGGCTCTATTTTAAAAGATTTAAATCGGAAGTTTTTTTATGACCCACTATTCTTGATTTCTTCCCTCATTCAATAAGATTCTATTTATTTTATCATAATCTTTTGTCTTAAAACTAAAACCCTTTGTTTCCAGTACACGCAAATAAGTAGATTCGGCTTAAAATTGTTGTTTCATTGCCATGCTTTTTTTTCTCATTTAACGTCGTTATTTTTCAGCGTTTTATTAGAATTGTTTGAACTTGAACTAAAATTTTGAATGAACTTTACAGACGAAAAACTGACAACCTTTTTGATCGGATTAAGCTTTTCCGCGAATACGCTAAAGACGTTCTCAAGAAATGGTTCTTCTTTTATATTATTTTTCCTCGATATTATTATTATTTGGTGGCCTCCCCCCTGAGCTCTGCTTTGAAGTAGCTGTAGCTGTAGGTAGCTATAGTCGGTGGGTAAGGCTGTAGGTATCAGCTATGCGTTATGGTTATAGCCAAACAATGGGACGGAGCGCTCGCTACGGAAGGTTCAAAGGACTCGGCATTCGGTCAAGGGCAGGACCTTCTAATGATTCGAAAGGATTCTCATTTTCTTACCCGGTTCTGTCCCCCCAATCGTACAAAACGCATTATCTCTGGGAGACTGGGAGGTGTTTGAGATGGTCGGTCATTTGTTGTCCGTATTATGTAAAGGTCAATTGCGCGACTACGCAAGATGAATTCAGTTCGATAGGCATAAGTACTGTATTCATTGTGAATAATTAATTAATTTATTACAAATAGGTGCTTGGTTGCGTTTGAATTATCAACTTCGGAATAATTATCAATTGAAAATAAATTATTAATTTGGGGATTCCCCTCGTACGAGCTCCGCCGTTAATTGTGTGAATAATAATTATTTATTTACATCTCAAGGCTTTACTCTGGAATATGTACCAGTCGGTGAGATGAGCTATTGGTTCTGAGTAATTATTAAGTAGAAATGCCTTCGCTATTACCTGTCAAACGGTGAGAACAATAATTTTACTGATGAATCCTACACAAATCTTAAATCTTGTCTTGACTGTACATATTTTATATTGTTTTAAGGTGTACCTACACTGCTGAAATAGATTCTATAAATTTAACACGAACGTTGTCATGCAACGTCTGACGTCACGTATGATTTTATTGCTCATAGATTATTTTATGTAAACGTAATGGTTAAGATTAAGAAAGGGACCCAATGGTTTAGGCTTGTAGAGCACATGCAAATTAACAAGTAAAATAGTGTAAGGGGAATATAATATATCATAATATGACGCGGAAGGTAATGGTACATTGCGTCAAAGGCGAGCGTAGCTGTTTTAACTTTTATTCGTAGAATTTTATGAATCGATTGTACCGAACTAATTAATTTATACATAATTTGGGAGGCGGATATGGGTACCGCCGCCACCATTTAATAACTAACCTAACTTGTTAATGGTTATACCAGTCGGGAGAGCTACCTTGTTAAATAGAATCACTTCGGATATTGATATGTTTAACATCAATGAAGCGAAATTCAAACGGCAAGCTTTGTTGCTGCTAGTGTAAATCTGTTTATCTCATTTAAAATATATTTCTCTTTAAAAAACACCTTAAAATTATAATTTTGTAATATTTTTAAAACGAATAAATTAAATTGAATTGAATTAATGGATAACCAACACCTCTGCCATAGGTCACCCCAAATTAATTAGCTACGTTTGGTGACTTAACAGGGGTGCCCGGGTTCATGGGATGAGGTTCGTCCAGGTTTTGGCGGCCGATGCGTCTGCCCACCTGCTGCTTGATGGGCAGGATCAAGAGAGATTGGTTGAGGAAGATCTATTATGCTCTCCAGTTGGAGGGATGGATTCATACGTCCGTCACTCCTTGACACACTGAACCCCAGATTCATACTCACCCCTCATACCTTTTTCTTTCCCAGAACTTTCTCTCCTTCCTTTCCTTAAAAAAACCCCTTCGTACAGCATCCCCTAAGATGACATAGGCCCTGAGGGAAATATTGGATAAAAATAGAACAAAATAATCAAAATTCAAATTAAAGCAAATATAATAAAATATTCAATGTTTTTTTTCTACGAAATAAATGAATAAAAGTCGCGAATGAAAGTCCCGATAAAGATATGGCACGAACAAGTCAAGCGAATATTTTAATCAGTTTTTTTTACATTAACTCCACAGATGCGGCCTTGAAGTAAATAATTTTCTTCTGGGCTTTTTTTATATTTGAGGTTGTTATGTGGAGGGTCTTTTTGAGGAGAGGAAAGAGTGAACATGTCATGAGTCAAAATGAGAAAATATGAATGTGAATGAAGCGAGTAGTTTGTGCTGATATGGAGTTGTATGGCGGTCTACCTTCTCTTTCTACCCCTACCGGGAAATGGCGAGTTGGCTAGATAGTAAATTTTTATATTTGATGAGTTATATATTTGATTTGTTTTTATACTTACTATGTCTATTTGACTGTTACAGAGCGGTGGTTCTCGTGTGGGCGGTGCCCCTTACGGTGGGCCTGGCGGGGGCGGGGGCGGGGGCGGCTACCCCGTGGGCCCTCCCCCTCAGGGCTCGGGCCCCCCTCAGGGCTCGCCGCAGCCCTACTCCCCCTACCCCCCTCACCAGCGGTACCCGGCCCCCGGCCCTCCGCCCAGGCCGCCCTACTCTCCGCACCAGGTAAGACACACACCCGACCCCCAACTACTCCACAACTCATATTGTCATTGCATACTGGACTGGTGCATTGATTGCGATACTTTTCATTGTCCATGCTGTCATATTATTGTTATCCAATTATGTTTCAAGTTTGCATGCTAAAACAAAGATAACAGAAACGAAATAATAACAATAAAAATATTTATTTGGCTATGGCTAATTACATTATATTTATATTATCTTATTTTGTTTAGTTACATTGATTCTAATGACAAAAACTCACGGCTCAGTTGTACATTGGGGGCATACATTAATTACGTGAGCTCAAAAGGGTGGGGGGGGGGGGGTCCAGCAAAATCTCACGTTACTTGAAAGTGGCCCAAATTTATCTCACCAAGGGGGGGGAGGGGTCTAGATTTCGGATTTCGTTCGGAATGCAGTTGATTTCCAGGGGCTCAATTCTCCAATAGCGATCAACAGTTATTCGTCTTACGACTTCTACGAATGAAAAATTACATGTATCGACGAATTTTGTAGAATGTTTTATTTATACGTATGCCTGAATGACGAAGAGTTGAAAAAATGGTTGTGTTGGCAGACCTGTGAATATTGTCGCAACTGTTATAACTACCAGAATGAATACATTTATCGTCCTTATCTTGAGAGTTTGTTAATAAAGCACCCCTTATGTAATTATTGTTGGAATGCAAAGGGCACGTTACGCAAGAAGTTCAACATCCTTTTTCATCGAATTACCTAATATGCTTGTGGCTCTCTTAAAAGAATTTTATTTTTAATATTACCTGTAGAATAGATTTAAGAAAATAATATAATAAAAAAATATTTTTTTTTCCTTCACACCAACTTTTGAAATACATCATAATAATATAATATATTCGACGAACAAGACAAGCTGCCTACTAAAAGCCGAAATACTTTAATTTTTTAATCGCTTTAATGTTGAACTCTCTATGATTTAGACTCGTAGCTAAATCGAACTGTAATTTAACTCGTATTTTTTTTCGATGAGCGATTATTCGTTTTCAGCACAATTTTCGTTTTTACTACTGTTATCAGTTTATTTATTTTGTATTTTTTTTGTTTAGTACTCTACTTTGTTACTATTTTATAGGTTATTTTATCAAACTCCCACTTAGTATCAAACAAATTAAAACAAAAAAAATATCAACAATAAGGACATTAGTTCCGGCAACTTACTAGTATCCTTAAAACATCGCCGTAGAAGTTTCTGGTAAACCTTACCCAAACCATGAAGTTAAACCTCACAAAAAAAAAAAAATATATATATATATTACTATAATAGTTACTACTAGCTGACCCGGAAACGCATTGCTGTGGCTAACGAAACGCAACGCCATCTACTGGTTGGTTACCCAATCTTTATAACCAACGCCATCTGTTAATTTGCATACAAATCAAATCCACACCGACCTTGCCAACCCGCTCTCTTTATGTATTATATATTTCAACCAATTTACACAAAACCTTGACAAATTATATACTTAAGCCTTTAGCCTGCCTCATGAATCACTCTATCTATTGGTGAAAACCGCATGAAAATCCGTTTTTGAGTTTATCGCGAACAGACAGACGGACAGACGAGTCGGAGGACTTTAATTTATATTGTTAATATACTACATATATGTTATTCTAATTAAGTACTATAAACTGCGTTATTTGTGTAAATTTATTTTACGCTCTACTCACAACATTTTTTAATTTTTTTTTAATGTCCACAAGAGTCCCGACTGCTCCCAACCGTCTGCATCCAGTGAGACTGTGGCATCCCCAATTGAGGTTTGTTGTGAAGGTATCGGAGAGGGGAAGGAGGTGAAGAAGAGTAGTAAAGTATCTGACTGCAGATCTGGTAACTAAATACGGCTGAAGCCATTTCAAGCGACGTTTCAATTCTGAATGGTGGTCTTACACCAGGACGATACTAAGATTCTGGACCATGTACCTATTGTCAAATAATCTTTATAGGGAATCTGTGACAAGCGACAACCCTTTTAGAAGGTTTTTTTTAGTTTTGGTGTTTTTTTTTTAATTCTCATAAATCCTTCAACATATTTTGTATCTCGGTAAAGGTTTTTAAAAATAGATAAGAATTTCATAAACATCACTGAATAACTTTATAAATTGTGTAACCACGTTTCGCTTGTTTTCTCCCTTTTTTTTGCTTCAAAGGGAATTTTGAATGAAGCCAATTTAGTTTATTCGCTCTATTGAAAAGTATCCCCTTTTATTTTCTCTAAGTCTATTACTTTGAAAACTAGGACAATGTAAGTTTGAATAAACTGATTATATTAACTTTCTGTTTCAAAGAGAGAAGGCGACACTAAAAAGAGATAAACAAATAGATACATCTGTAGGATTTAGTCTGCGTGAGAATGAGATAAAGTAATCAGTCTCCTCTTTGTATGGTGGTCCAAACCCTCCCCACTCCACTTTAGTTTTCTGAAGATTTCACTTCTACCGCGTGTGAAATGCACACTTGTATTTTTTTTATTTGCGTATTAATAAAATACATGCAGTGCTGTTTAATTATAAATTAGCAATCTTGACCTTCAAAAGAGGAAGGTTAATGTCTACATGTCTGTCCGAGTAATGCTATTGTCACACCTAGCGCTAGCGTTTTTGGCTTGGCTTATTTCAGAATATGCTGAAATAGGCTAAGTCAAAAAACGCTGACGCTTTTAAAGCTTGGTGTGACACTGGCATAAAGCTCGGGTAACGTCGGGTCTTAAACCAGCTTAAAGCTCATAATTCTCAAAAAACATACTGGCACGTCCTCAATCTGTATTTTTTGTCATGTAATATTTTATAATATTATTTAAAGTAATAATATAATAATATCACAACAATACTATATCAAAAATATCATCAGTTCAGGTTCTTCTAGTGAAGTTAAACACTATAATATATTATGTAACTCATTTACAATATCTTTTTTTTTTTTAATTTTACTTATATTAAAAATGTATATATTATAATATTACAATTTTGTAACTTGTAATACTGATTTTCCATTAAAAGCATTTGCTTGTGAATGGAAGAAGAGTTTACATTTCACATATGTACATTTAATAATTAGTCATATCGCAATCATGACGATAAAACTAAAATATATAAACATCCATGTTACAGTAAGAAGAAAATCAAATATAATTATTAGTGACTTTCATGTGGAAATAGGGAAAGCAGTATTCCCGTTGATAATTTCTCTGAAATACTTTTTGACAGAGTTCAATAATTGTACTTTGTCATTAAGAGGGCATTACCAGCGGCCGAAAATTCAAATTTCATCAAAAGACGGCCTCACGATCGGAAGTTTTTTAGAACGAGATAGAAATACCACATTCGCTCCGCCGCAAGCAGCATGTCCCACTCAACTGGCGATATCTATAGGATGGTTCAGACGACATCGATATTGAATTCTCGGTTCCAGCTTTTTCCGAATAAGTAGTTATTTGTAATTTGTTTACCGAAGTGCATAAACATAAATAGATACAAGTGAAATGCGTAAAAATAGTGGGTATAAAATAGGTACTTACGTAATATATAAATTTCTTGATTTTTGAAATGTTTTTACGAGTATTCTGTTGTTGTTTTTTAATTGTATTTCTACTGAGTGATATTCAGTTTGATTGTAAGAAATATCTCATTTTTAAATATTTATTCTTCTCACAATAGGTATTATCAGTAATTTGGGAGGCGGGTATGGGTACTACTGCCCGGGAACCAGGGAGATTATTGTTGGTAATCTAAATTAAATTGAATTTCAAAAACCTCACCCCATGTACCTGGGTTCATTTATTTGTCCGGATCTTGGCGACGGATGCACCTGCCCACCAACTGCATGGCAGGCCGGATCAGGAGAGACTGGTTGGACCTGGGAGATCTTTTACCTACCCAGCAGCACTCTCCGAAACATCTCCTTACAGTGGGAGGGATAGATTTTTTCATGTCCGTCACTCTTGGACTGACCCCCAGATTCCTACATGCCCCTGATACCTTTTTTCTTCCCAGAATCCCGAACCCAATGTGGGAAACGGAACTCAATTTGGACCCCTAGGTTCCTACCACTCCTGGTACCTTTTTCCTTCCCAGAATCCAGAACCCAATTTGGGAGGCGGGTATGGGTACCGCCGCCCAGGAAACCATTTATTGGATAACCAACACCTCTGCCATAGGTCACCCCAAGGGGTTCGTTTCGCTTGGTGACTTACTTGCCCGGGTTCAAGGGATAAGGTTTGTTCGAATCTTGGCGGCGGATGCGTCTGCCCACCAACTGTGTGGCAGGCCGGATCGGAAGAGACTGGTTGAGGGAGATTTTTTGACCTCTCCTGCAGGATTCTCTCGGAAGCCTTGCACTGCAGTGGTGAGGATAGACTCATACATCCTCTTGGATACACCGATCCCAGATTCCTACCCACCCCTCATACCTTTTTTCCTTTCAAGAACTTCCTCTCCTTCCTTTTTCTAAAAAGACCTTCGACACAACATCCCCAAAGATGACATATTTATTCTTATTATGAAATATTTTCCTGTATGGAGCTAATGTCAAAAAAAGTAAAATGTATTTTTAACATTTATATTTTTACCAAAATTATGTAATTCAACTATAAATAAAAATAACCAATAAAACAGCAGCATTATAATAAAAAATATGTAAAATATAGCAACAAGCATATATTTTAGTATAGTCTACATAATATATATACAGAACTTGAAAATATAAAAACAGTAGGACTGTTAGTAGTTGTACAGTGAAAACAGACCGCAATACAATAATGTGAAGGTTATCCAAGAATTAACTACCTTTGCTCGTTTTTTCTCAAAATATGATGGCACTAGCGTTAGCTCAGACTTTCCCAAAAAACCGAGCGGTGATCCGGCTTGGTAGCTGCTTCAGTGCGATCTTTGCGTTCGTTTGAGAAAGACGCTCCGTTGTCGAATCCCACCCCCTGCGAGGTGCGCTCAATTATTCGCTTTTTCAATTTAGAGGGAGTTAGCCCTGTTGAAGTTCATAAGCTTGCAGTTTTAATCCCAGATGTCAGTAAGTCTACCACACAAATGATTTTGAGGGAAAAATGGAGTTTGCAAATTAATGCTCGTTGCGCAAATGCGCTCGGATCTCTTCGAACTGTTTTTCCAACCAAGGCGAAACTTTTTTGGGTTGAAAAATGGGTTCACCACCTAACCCTACCAAAAAGGCAATGAATGACATGAATTACACCTCTTTCGACATTACTCTTTACACATGGACGAAAAATCTTTGGAGACCGACCAGGATGCGGAGGGAGAGTTGATTGCATTTTTGACGGCGGAGTTGAACGATAAGGGAATGAAGACCTGGTTCCACGGCTCACCTAGTGCATTGATCGCAACAGGGACTATGTCTCTATGGCATTATTAATAGAATAAAACTGAAAATAATATAAAATATACTGAATATACTAATATATTAGAGACTTGGTCATTATAACAGAAATTATTAACAAAAACACGATTTGAATTACACAATCACAAATTAAAACCATAATTTTTACGGTAAATTCACGCGCATGGTGCATGCATATGTCTAGCCTCTCTTTCACAGCCAGTTAAAGACATTTTTTATTAGTAATAGTTCAAAACAGAAATTGTACAGTATTTATTAAATGTGTTACTAAAACACTGTTTAACAGAAAGTAACTTCTAACCAGAGAAAGTTTAAGTTCTTTTAACAGAAAGTAACTTCTAAAGAGCGTTTTAATTTTTTTTAAATATTGATTTGGATTCACCAGTCGTTCTTAATATAAAACACGATCCATAACCATTCAAAGACACAGTATCAAATTTCTTTATAATATATTTTTTTGACAAATTAGAGAGGCGTCAGAAATTTACATTTCGAATGAACGTCGTTAGTAAGCTCAAAAATCATCTGTCAAAAAATTAAATAAAGCGAGTACACATTTCTAATATATAATTATTACCGAAATTAGTGTGTTAAATTAATCTAAGGGTAAAAAAAGAAACAACCTACCGGAGAGCTAAAGAAAAATAGAAAATGACAAATGAATGCTTGCTAAAAGCAAATAAAGATCTTATAAAAATAAAATGTGAATGGATGTGGGTAAACTTTCGAAATCACTGGAAAACGATAATAGGAATATTTGTCTCATTTTCCACGCTGATGTGCACATTTAGTCCAGTCAAGGAAGGAGGTGTAGAGTGCGTGAGCAGGACCCTAAGCGATTCCTCCAGAAACTTGTTTAGGGTGCTTAGGGTCTGAACATACTAAAAGTACTGACGTCTAGGTGTGAGCTAGCGGGGGGAGGGGGAGAAAGTCCCAATGTTCGGATTTCCGCTTATATCTCGAAAACGGTGCGTCACAGAGAAATTTTTCTTAAAACAAGTAAAAGCTTGTAAAATTATCTACAACTTTTGTTTTATACGTAATTCTCGAAATTTAAGCCGTTTTTAAGTTACACGCTCCACAAATGTAGACATTTTCGAAAAAATCATTTAACCTTACATTTTTCATCAAACATTCCTTCATATCGTCTAAAATATTCATCAAAGAAATACATTTATTTTAAGGAAGTTATAAAGAATTTAATTCCCTTTTAGAATATATATATATACAAATGCAAATTAATCTCAAACCGGTCAACATTTACAGCAATTTTAAGTTTTTTCGTAAAATTTTGTCATGAGATAATTATAATTTTCATTATAAAATACAATTTAAAATTTTTCAAGTGATATTATTTTTTTCTACTTTCTTTAAAAATTGGCTTTAAACTGTGGTCACACGTATTATTAGGCGAATGAACAAAATGTGTGTCAGTAATGAGATAAAAACAGCTTTGTCTGAAAATGATATTTTACGAAAAAACTTAAAATTGTTGTCAATATTTACTGGTTGGAGATTAATTTGCATCTAAATATATATAATTATATTATAAAAGTAAATTAAATTCTTTACAACTTCTTTAATATAAATTTATTTTCTTTGTTGAATATTTTAGACGACATGAAGGAATGTTTGATGAAAAATGTGAGGTAAAATGATTTTTTTCAAAAATATCTACGTTTGTAGAACGTGTAACTCAAAAACGGCTGGGATTTCGAAAATTACATAACGAATAAAAGTTGGAGATGATTTTATGAGCTTTTACTTAATTTCAGAAAATTTTCCTCTGCAACGCACCGTTTTCGAGATATAAGCGGAAACCTGAAAATTGGGACCTCCCCCCCACCCCTTAACTCACCACCTAGACGTCAGGACTTTTAGTATGTTTACACCCTAAGCACCCTAAACAATTTTTTGAAGGAATCGCTTAGGTTCCTGCTCACGCACCCTAAAACCTTTTGGATCATTCATTGACTGGACGAACTTGTCTTAAGCAAAGTAGATTCAGAATCAAATTGAATTTGAGGACGATTTACGCAGATTATTGTTTATAAATTAATATGTTCGTAAAAAGAAAAATAAATAAGTTAAAAATAGAAGAAAAAGTATGGTAAAAAGCTTCTGTTCCCGTGGTGAAATTTGAGTCCTCAGTTTTCCGCTTCTACCACGAATTTCCTGACACCGTGTGTACAAGGTAATGTTGCATGTCTATAATTTGCGCAACGTTGGGTATTAATGCTAGTAAATTATTGTTCATAATTAGGTCACCGTAATGTACCACGGGTTTCCCGCCACCGTGTATATGTCGCAGGCAAACCGTAAAATCAGGCCGTTCTTGATGCGTCTGAGGCACTTCACGATCTGCTGCCAGGCACTTCACGAAGTAACTAGGCGCACCATGATCTGCCTGATTTTACTATCGACCGCCGACATATATAAGGCAATAAAGTATGCGTGTAACTCGCGCAACGCCGGGTATGCAAGTAAATTATTGTTTATAATTACCATGGTAATAACAATGAACCTGTCACCGTAATGTACCACGTATTTTTCGACACCTTGTATATGTCGCAGGCCAATCGTAAAAACAGGCAGATCACGATGCGCCTCAGGCACATCACGATCTGCCGCCATTTCACGATGCAGCAGATCATGATGTGGCTAGGCGCAACATGATCTGCCTGATTTTACGATCGGCCTACGACATACATATGCAAGGTAATGTTTCGAGCGTATAATTCGCACAACGCCGGGTATTAGTGTTAGTGAATTATTGTTTATAATTACGTCACCGGAATGTACCACCGGTTTCCCGCCACCGTGTATATAAGGCAATGTTGCTTGCGTGTATTAATGCTAGTAAATTATCGTTTATAATTACCGCGGTAATTACAATTGAATCGGTCACCGTAATGTACCACGTATTTCCCGACACCGTGTACCTATACACGGTAAGGCTGGGTAGTATTGCTAGTTTATAATTTCCGCGGTATAAACGGATAAATCGGTCACCGTAATATCCATGAATCACAATGTATTGAAGTTATTACCCATTTTCATTGATCAAATATACTTTGTCGAAGCCCATTTACGCGTACATAATAATATATATATTATAAAAATTTTAATTGCACATACCGATGAAACTTTACAGTCATTATTTACTTTAGAATGTTGATTCTTTTCTCTAAAAATTAAACAACATGTTATAAAAAATACACAATAAATCTGACAGATTCGTTCCAACGACCCTGTAGCATATAAGGTATGTACAACGTAAATTGATAATTAAATATTACTAATCATTGTTTTTTCTCGTTATATTTTTGGTGTGGTAATTTTGATTTTTTTATGAAAGTTCTCTCTTTATTGATTTTTCTCCCCATTTTAAGCGGACGAATAAATTTAAAATGTTATGAACTGGACCGGCGCGGACAGCACGACCGCTCGCTGCCGTGAATCGACAGATACTAAGAGTTTTGTTTAGCGCCGTGCGCGTCAAAATACAGAATAAAATATTCACAAAAGCGTGTCGCAAATTCAACAGAATTATATACTCGAGAAAATATTTTTGGTTAAAAATTATTTCTAATATTTCAATAACGTCTTAAGTTAAATTTCTGTGTTAAAAATTCCGAGAGAAATCAATTTGTAAGTGTGTAATAAATAAGTCAAGTTGTAGTATTTTCGGCACAAAACGGGTGCTTGGATTTTTATTTTAATGATTTTATTTGAAATTAAATTAAAATTCTAAATTATATTTTGCCTAGATAATGAACAGTTTTATAATACTGTATTACTATTTGGTATGATATATGTATTGTATAATAACTTTACTCGTTTGAAAATTAACAAATATTGCCATCGACCAACAGTAAAACTATTTTTTTATTAAAAAAATGTTAACTTTTTCAAATTTTAAAATATAAGTTTACCACATAAAATAACGATCTTTCGAAATCAATTTATTGTTTTTCTGTAAAAAGCTTCGACACGTCTATGAGCTCATTCAAAAATGTCATTTTTCAGCTTTGTCTGGTTATTAACTCTTAATGCGCCCTTGAGTTGATTTTTCACGAAAACGGCGCTTTATAAATAAGCCAAATATTATTAATGCTTCCGATTTCTTCTGGTAGTTTATTAAATAAGTATTTTCCTTGATGTGTATAATGGTGTTAGGCAAAAGAAGTGATTAGTTTGGCGCGTACAAATACATATTTCTGTCTAGTACGATTTTCTAGTACGATTAGTATCTACCTATTTATCTTTTTCGTTTATAATTTGTATGATTGAAATTTTCACAAATAAGTTTTTAAATGTTGGAACTTCGATTTCTTCAATATGTCAATACATCATTCAAATATTCTTACAGTACCTATCTATCAACCCTCAGTACATTCCTCAGACGTAGAAGTATCTGCCCTCAGACTTAAATCTACAGTAACCTCATTCTTACAGTTCTATCGTATGCAAACAAATGTTCATAATATTTTTATTATTTGTTTCAAATAATCTAACATAACCTAACCTAAGCGTAAAATAAACAGAAATAAATAAATCTTATGGTAAAACCAAAGGTATTCAAATACAAAAGAGATATGCTATTTTTTTTTTTTTTTTTTTTTTAAGATATGCTATGTTGTCCGCGCAACTGTCGGCGAACCACTACCTAATTAGTTTGCATACAAAAATAATTTGTTCATTTCGTTGATTTTTTGAAGGTGTGTATTAGTATTGGTTAACAATATAGTTTGAATACGGAAAGAGTTCGTTCATTTAGTTAAACGTTCGTTTGGTTTATTCGTTAATTATTCGTTCATTTAGTTTATTTGTTCATTGGTAAACAATATCGGCGACACCCGGAAGCGCAGTCCCGCCTAGTAAGAACGGCAGATAGCAAATCTCTTATATTAATAATAATAATTATTATTAGGTAGATACTAATTCAAAACTGAAAATCTTACTAGACAGAAATATGTATTTACGCCAATATATGTATACGCGCCAAACTAATCACTTCTTTTGCCTTTTAACACCATTATACACATCAAGGAAAATACTTATTTAATAAACTACCAGAAGAAATCGGAAGCATTAATAATATTTGGCTGATTTATAAAGCGCCGTTTTCGTGAAAAATCACCTCAAGGGCGCATTAATGACAAAGTACAGTATCTTTTCTCGGAAGATTTTTTCAATGTAGATGAGTGTTTCAGGCTGATAATTATTGATTATAATATTTGTTATCTACTCTTTGTGCTATGCATAAAAATCTTGTTTAAACGTTAGTTTATCAATTAAAAATAATAATTAATATTTGACAAGTTAAAGTATTTCAGCAAAAAATGCAGACATAATTAGTCTCGACGCCACTTAGCGAGAGATTTAGTATTAAAAAATACCTCTCTCACAAAAATAAAGTTGGTTGTTTCCAGTTGGAAAAAATGTAATAATAAGTAATTGTCGAATGAAACACTAGTATATATTGAATTATTTGGCGGGTATTAGATAAGCCGCCATAGCTCAGTGGTCAGAGCTGCTGACCGGCAATCAGATGGTCACGGGTTCAATTCCCGTTGGCGGCCAGTATCTTTTCTCGGAAGATTTTTTCAATGTAGATGAGTGTTTCAGGCTGATAATTATTGATTATAATATTTGTTATCTACCCTTTGTGCTATGCATACAAATCTTGTTTAAACGTTAGTTTATCAATTAAAAATAATAATTAATATTTGACAAGTTAAAGTATTTCAGCAAAAAATGCAGACATAATTAGTCTCGACGCCACCTAGCGAGAGATTTAGTATTAAAAAATACCTCTCTCACAAAAATAAAGTTGGTTGTTTCCAGTTGGAAAAAATGTAATAATAAGTAATTGTCGAATGAAACACTAGTATATATTGAATTATTTGGCGGGTATTAGATAAGCCGCCATAGCTCAGTGGTCAGAGCTGCTGACCGGCAATCAGATGGTCACGGGTTCAATTCCCGTTGGCGGCCAGTATCTTTTCTCGGAAGATTTTTTCAATGTAGATGAGTGTTTCAGGCTGATAATTATTGATTATAATATTTGTTAAATAATAATAATAATATTTGGACGTTTTATATAGCGCCGTTTTTGTGAAAAATCACCTCAAGGGCGCTGTACAAACGTACCATACATGCCTAAAATCTAGAAAGACTACAAGCTAGACAAACAATTAAAAAATGCAACTTATGGCTAAAAATGGCATACACCGGTTCATTGATCACCGATACGAAAATACATGTACAATATTTTGACCAATGAACGTGATGATGCCTAAAAATGAATTAATACAGGACCATACTTACCTGGGAGGTCGCTTGAAATTAACACTGTTTATTGTCTATTTAAAGAAATGTAGATAGAGTTCGCACGCAGAGGACATAATTGTGAACACATGTTGTTTAATCCTGAAAATATTTTAATATTAATATGTAGTATATTCTTTACTGAGTGCATTTTGGAAAGTAAAAGCCACATTTAATGGTGGGCGGTGCAGTAGTACAAGGATTTTATCTTCCGAAAGACAGATTGATGTGTAAGGTTTCGAGTAATTTTAATTCAGTTAGAAAAGTGTGATTAAGACTTATCAAAGGCAATACAAGTATGATACTCTCAGATAGGTATATTTAAATTAAGTTAAGGGTATGAGAGCCCGAAAAGGTAGGTTTTTAGTTTGGACCTAACTTTTTATGCATCTTAATTCCGGAGGGAGTCTATTGCAAGCCTTTGGCCCAGATACTCCGAAAGCACGATCTCCGAACTTAGTATTTGGCTTTCGTTTGGGTTCTATTAGTCTGCCTATAACAGATGAAGTTGCCGATCTAAGGGTTAATTGCCTCGGACCGGTATTTTCCGGGACGCATAATTCAGAGATGTAAGGTGGGGCCATTTCGTTGATTGATTTAAACACCATCCAGCACAATTTGTACTGGATTCTTTCAGGGCACTTGAGCCAGTGAAGGTTACGAAGGTGTTCTGAAATGTGTGAATATTTAGAGACCCCGGTTATGAGCCTTGCCGCTGCATTAAACACAGATTGAAGTTTGTCAGTTTGGTATTTTGGAAGACTAGCGTAGACGACCTCCGTAGTCCAGTGGCTAAGACTCTTGACTCACAATCCGGAGGTCGCGGGTTCAAACCCGGCGTGCGCAAATAAATTTTATTTGATTAATTTGTGTTATTTCACAATTAATTCATTTAAAATAATATATAGTATATTTGCGGCACGTTCCAGAGTGGAAGATACTATCAGTATCGCCCTGGTGTAAGACCACCATTCAGAATTGAAACGTTGCTTGAAAATGGCTTTAGCCGTGTTTGGTGACCAGATCTGAATAGCCAGGTACTTCCCAACCTTCCTCTTTCCCACCTCCTTCCCCTCCCCACTACCTTCAGCCTCACAACATACCCCAATTGGGGATGGCATAGTCTCACTGGCTCCAGACGGGAGCAGTTGAGATTCTTGTGCGGTATTCACTGTAAAAAAAAAAAAAAAAAAAAAAAGATGCCGTTACAGTAATCAAGCCGTGAGACTACGTAAGAGTTGATTAATAGTTTTGTCGCCTCTGTGGGGAGGTTTCTTCGAACTGACTTGAGTTGTATTAGGTGAAAAAAACCGGTGCTTACTGTCCTATTTATTTGACTTTTAAGCAAAAAGTCTGAATCTAAATTAACGCCGAGAAGTTTGACTGTTGTCTTTGGAATAATATCGTTGCCGGAAATGGAAATAAGTGAATTGTCTATGAAATGTTGACGTTTGTTTGTGGCCGCCCAGAGAAACTCAGTCTCAGATGGGTTCAGCTTCAGCTTGTTTGAAGACTTCCAACGAGTTATTGCTTCTAGGCATTCAGCTATGCGGATTTTGAGACTATTGATTTCGTTTGGAGAGCAGTAAAAATAAACTTGCTGATCGTCAGCATAGCAGTGGGACAAGAGACCAAATGACTCGATTATTTTGGCGACATCATTTGTAAAAAGGATGAAAAGAAGTGAAAAGAGGATGAAAACGGATCCTTGGGGTACCCCTGAAGAAAGTGTTGCGAAGTTAGAAAGTTTATTTCCAACCTTAACGGCTTGTAAGCGATTGGATAGGTATGATACCATACCAGCCAATTTTTTTTATATCGGAACTCAAACCAAATGTTTCCTCTAATCTCTTAATGAGGAAGTCATGATCAATCGTGTCAAACGCTGCACTCATGTCCAGGAGTGAGATAAGTGCTAACTTACCTGACTCTATTGCCAAAGTTATATCTGACAGCATACGAAGTATTCCGGTTTCTGTTGAGTTAAACCTTCTATATGCGGATTGACGATTATGAATAATTTATTTGAATTTAAGTGACTGGTTATTTGTGCAGCAGCAATTTTCTCCAGGATTTTTGATAGGAAAGGTAAATTTGAAACAGGTCTGTAATTACCTAAGTTATCGGAGTCTGCTTGTGGCTTTTTTAGTATCAGCGTAACTACAGCTGATTTTAGTGGTTCAGGGAAGTCACCTGTGCTCAGAGATTTATTAAAAAGATGAACTAGGAATGGAGCTAAGACAATGACACATTTTTTTAATAACCAAGTTGGTATAGGGTCTGCACTGCATTGCTTATTTGTCGAACTTGAAATTATTTTTCTTACTTCTTCCAGCGTTGTGAGTTTGAAGGATGACAAATTTCCTTTAGAATTTATAGTAAATATTGGCGAGGGACGTTAGATGTGGAGGCACGAATGGCTTCTATTTTTCACGAAAAAACGTTTAGAAGGCTTCCGGGGTAATATCTATTTTAGTTGGAACAATGACGTCGGAAATAACGGTCTTTATTGAGTTCCAGAGACGCCGTGGATAGGGTTCGCTCAGAGTCAATTTTTTCATTCCAGTATTCAGATCTTTTGGAATTTATTTTGTTCATATACTGTTTTTGAGCAAGGATCCATCATCCACTCATCCCTTGAAGTTACCGCAGAATTTTTTCTATATGACCTCTCTAATTTCCGCATAAGTCTTTTCTGGTTTCGGCATTCATCATCAAACCAGCCGTCAGACTTTTGAACTTTACATGTTTTTGACGTTGTCGGAGCATATTTATTTGACAGACATATAAGAGTTGTATTATACGTCTCGACAAGTTCTGTTGGCGTCTTTGTTTCCCAAAAATTAGGTGTACATAATAGAGAGGTCTGAAGCTCTTCCAGAAAATCACTAAAACTAAATTTACGCCATTCCCTTGATATAGTTGTTCTATATGGTACTTTTGGCGGGTTAAAATCAATATCAGTGCAAACAAGCCGATGGTCCGATCCGATAGTTCTATATCACGAATATCTGCTAAGAGCGGCGATCCGATATTCCAATATCTTTGAGTAAAACGCAGATATTCCAATATCTTTGGGTAAAACGCACAACTTAAAAGCTCAAAGGTTAAAACATAAAGATCAAAACTTTGTAAAGCCCAAAGCTTAAAATATTAAAACTATACCTCTAAGCTTAAAAACGTCGATGCTTAAAGTAGAAAGCACAAAATCGTTTTTGTGTCATATGTTCCTCTGATACTTGGTTTTTTTTTACGACACAATAGTCTTCAGGAAACTTTCCTTTGATGGTTGTCAAGTGGTCAAGTTGGTATCAAGTATAACGGTTTGGTAGGAATATAGGGATCGGTATGTTCAGGAGTGACGGACGTATGAATCCGTCCCTCGCTGTGGTCACAAGACGATAGGTCGACATAAACCAGCTGGAGAGGTCTCCCCAAACCTCTCTCCCGATCCGACCTGCTATGCAGCTGGGGGGCAGGAGCATCCGCCGCCAAGACCTGAACACAACTCACCCGGGTACCTCTGCTAAGTCAACAAACGTAGCAAATCACCAGGGGTGACGTATAGCAGTGGCGTTGGTTATCCAATAGATGGTTCCAGGTGCGGCGGCGGTTTTCAAATCTTTCGGAGCACAGTTAAAAGTGTTTATTCAATGTGTAATTAAAACACCCTTTAACGGTGAGGAAGTGTTCCTTATTAGTAAGGCTATTTTTATAACATATTGAAATCTCCGAAAAACAGGGTTGCAGCTGCCCGACGGACGTGAATGGATTCTCATCGGTAGTTTTGAGTCTGATAGTACGGTTGTACAATTCTTTAATTTGTTTAGAATCTATTGGTTTAATTTGTTCGACTTGTCATTTGTTAGCCACATTTTTTTATCGTTCATACCTCTTTCTCGCTTCATTGTATATCTTTCCTTCGATTCATCAGATCACTACTGCTACACCTTCTGGTTTATTCTAAGATCCGAAAGTTATGACAGTTTCTTTTAAACTATTAGGATATTGTTCCCTTTTCTTACAGGTATAATATTTTACAGTACCTAACTATAACAGTAGGGTAATGTAAAAGTAATCCTGACCTAGAGAATCGCAATGAGGGGTAATGGAAAAACCGCGTGAATCGATAAACAGATGTTTTTTTACATTCAGACATTGTTTGAACAGAATGTTTGCGTGAAGAATGGTCGACCTTCCCCGAGCATAGTACATAGTACCCTGGGGTAGATAGTAGATATCACCCACATAGGGCACATAGCATATCCCGTCGGGTGGGTGTTCCATTCACACGACATAACCACCGCACGCCGTGAATACCTACATATAAGTGGGTGAGTGGGCTATGCACACAGAGTTTTCCTTTCGTTCGCCAGATGAGCTACGGAAAACTTTGCGGGCCCCCCTCCCCCCTTACGCGGGGGTAACGTCTTACAACTTTCCCTGTCAGTGTAACCGTTTACGGGTAATTCGATACAGCCCCAGAGGCGCATCGTTTTCAACATGCTCATAATATTATATAGGTACGGTAGGTGTTTGGAAAGGTTTCATTATCAATTATTACGTCTCGTGTTAGACTCCAGATACTAATATCTACAGCCTGTATGTCGTACGAATATCTACAGCTTATATGTTGGACAAATATCTGTAACCTTCAGAGTGAAGACTAATATTAACAGAGCTAAGGTCGGATAAATATCTATGACGGTCCCAGTGGTGACGAATATCTATGGATAGTAGGTGGGACTAATATCTACAGAGGGCAGCTGAGCGCCTAACCTAACCCAACCTCTGCCAGTGCTGTAGATATTCGTCGACATCACCTGTTCCATAAATATTAGTCAGCAGTTTGAGCTGTAGATATTCGTCCTCACTTTGGTTGCCATAGATATTGTTCCAACATACCTCGTATAGATATTAGTCAGAACATGGATTCTCATAAATTGTCCGATTTGTTCGCCTCCTCGTGTTATAATTAGTGTCCGACCTAAAGCGAATCTTCGGTGTCTGTCTCAGTTTCGGCCGAAACCAAAATTTTTTTAGACATGTTAAAAATCGATTTTTTATTGTTATTTGGCTTATTTTTTACACTTATTCAGACAGTTAACACGTGTTAAATTAAATAAATAAATAAATAATAATTGAAGTATGTGAAAAAAAAAAACATTTTTTTATATTACTTCTATAAAACGATCAAAATTTATAAAAAAATAACAAAACATGTTAAACTAAACTACTTCTTGGAACAATTTTTTTTCAATAATCAACCCTTTGAGTATTTTAATTTTAATTTATTTTTATTCGTTTACACAATCACAATTTTTTTTTACGTGTTAAATGAAATACAAATCAATGTAACAATTGAAGTATGTAAAAAAACGAGTGTGCTTTAGACCACACGACTGAAGTAACTAACTTATAAAAGAAAAAAAGGAAGGTCCTTATCAATTGAGTATTTTGCTGATGATGGCGGGTGACATACGAGCTACGAACTCACCCGAAGTCAGCCGAGCGAGAAGTTCCAAGAAGTAGTTAGTTTTTTTTTTTATAAATTTTGTTTGTTTTATAGAATATAAAAAATATATAATTTTTCACATTTTTTTTTTTTTTTTTTTTTTAATTTGAAACATTACATATTATAACTTTATAATGATTTTTGGCTGTCCAACTAGGCAATTTGCCCGTTTTAGATCAGTCAAAATGAGAAGAATTTTTTACATGTAATTAGTGTGTTGACTATAATATTACCTTTTGCTTAAATATAACACTTGATAAATAATATTACGGTTTCGCTGATAGATAAAAGAATACAAGGTACTTATACAAGTTATGTACAAGATACTTATAAGTGTAAATTATATATTTATTAATATTTTTTTTTAAATGTACTAAAGAGAAATAAAAAAGAAAATTCTAAAAGAAAAATATTTAGTTTTTTTAATAAACATGTACTTACTCTTTTTACCATTCCATGAATTTTTTTATTAATTTTGATGAATTACTCAACTCGAAAATCATTTTCTTTCTCTCTACCAGTCATATAGATGGAGCAGAAGTTTTGTGGTCTAAATCACACTCGTTTTTTTTATTTATTTAATTTAACACGTGTGAACTGTCTGAATAAGTGTAAAAAATAAGCCAAATAACAGTATACAATCGATTTTTAACACGTCTAAAAAAGTTTCGGTTTCGGCAGAAAATCTGCCTAAACGGAAACCGATGCCGAAACTAGATTTTTTTACCGAAACTTGCCGAAACCGAACCTTCGGTCGGTCACTAGTTATAATAATAATATTTGGATGACTTGTATAGCACCGTTTTTGTGAAAAATCACCCCAAGGACTCTGTACAAACCTGTACATTTCTACAATCTTACTTCGAACTACAAACTATTAAAACCACCATAACAACTTATGGCTAAAAATTGCATCCATCGGTTCGTCGATCACCGATACGAAACTATAAATATGTACAATGATTTGACCAATGAACGCGATGGCTGCATAAAAATGTACTGTACAGGCAGAAAATATACAGGATCATACTTACCTGGGAGGTTACTAGAGATTAACACTGTTATTGTTTATTTAGAGAAATTTAGTCGCACGTAGAGAACATAATTGGGAACTCTAATATACGTATAAGGTTTATTTATTTTTTGTTTATTTATATTATATTAGCGCCTTTCGGCTTTTACATAATATAACATAGTGTATAGCAACATCGTGAAAAATACAGCTCTAGTGAGCTTGTAAATCAGTAAGAAATAGTTTTTAAAGGCATATTTAGTTGTCCAGATAACAAATCGAAAATAAATGCTACCATATTTAAATCTTACTAATATTATAAATACGAAAGTTCTTATGGATGGATGGTTGGTTGGATGGTCCTTACTCTTTCACGCAATAAATATCGAATGGAATTTAAAAATTCTTTCACTAATCGAAAGCTTCATTATTTGCGAGTAAAATAGGCTATATATATATTGGGAAGCTCTGGGGTTATGAATAAGCTGTGGCGTTATGAAATTATTTATTATACTTTTTTTGGCAAAGCGTGTTGCTAAGTAAATGTTTGACGTGGGCTGTCAGATTGTTATTTGTTTAGGTTACTACAGAGATTTCTTTGATAGCAAAAATTCAAATATGAATATTTAGTGTAAACATATAAAATAGGTACTTATCTATATTTTGACCTAAGCCAGCATATACATATACTAATATTATAAATGCGAAACGGCGCGTATTGGGGGGGGGGGGGGGTATCGGTATTACAATATTGCAACAATGAAAAAAAAAATTAATGACATCATAAAAATACAAGGTAAAGCAGTTTGTTTATACATATATAATACTCGCATATGTAAAAAAAACTAAACTTAATGAGGCACTTTGCCTAAATAAAATATATCAAAAAGTTTGCGGTTAACCCTTCAAAAAATTGGCATTTTTTTCGGTTGATCAAAATATTTTCGCTTTTCAATAAAATGCAAATATTTGGAATATTTCTGAGCACATTCAAAAACTAAAAACTGTTTTAGAAAGGTGATGAAATACGCTTTCAAATTATATAATTCGAAATAAACATATATTTTTTTAATTATAAAATTTTTGCACACAAACATAAAAAAGTTTTAAAAATGGCTCATCTTACGTTTTTTCTAACTAAAGTTACAGATAATAAAATAAAATAAAAACACATACATATTTTATTAGACAAACACATAATGTTATCACACTTTTGGTCTCTCTATGTAAAAATAATTTATAAAAAATTCCCGAAGTTTAAAATTTTTTTTTCAATTTGCGATTCAAAACTTTGTATTCATAAAAGTGTACATTTTACTTTTTTGTGTCTATTTTTTAGATTGGAATATAAAGCGTGGTGTTTTTCCTTTCTAACACCGTTTAGAACATATTTCTCACTATGATAGTAAGGGAGTTACAGCGTTTTATACGAGACCTATGTGCGTTGGGACAGATATGGTCTCCTGCCATTCTAAGGGTTAAAACTTTTAATTGTTATAAAATAGTTTAAACTTTTCAGTTTTTCTTTAAAGTGTTGAGTCAGCCGCCCAAAATAATAAGATTTTTCTTACATATTCTTGCACAGCATTTATTGGTTTGGCGTTTGGAGATATTAATTTTTCACTTCGTATTGTTTTTTGCGTCATTTATTTTACCATGAAATTACCATTTTTTTAAATATAAATTAGTTTGCGACACCATCGAGTGCAAATTTAAAAATTTTAAGCTGCTGCTGCCCTACCCCCGGCTGTCCGCGAACAAATTGAAAATGGATAAATTAGCCCTCCGTCTAAAAAGGTTGATCATCACTACTGTAGATGGATGTTAGAGAAATAGGCCACGATATAATATAATACTATTGTACATAGGAGAAACCATTATTATCTAGTTGATATCCACCCTAGACGTTTCATTACGAAGAACATTTACCGTCTTGTTAAAACCGAATGTGTGGCTCGGGAAAGTAGCACTTGTGCCTTTTGTACCGAGTACTGACTACTGACTGCGCACAGTCTCAAACAACAATAAAAGCTAGTGAATAAGTGAAGTTGCGGCTGCGAAACGGTTCCTCAGAGTAAACGGTTTGCGGCCAAGTATTAGTATTAGTAAGGTCGTGTATTTACCTCGAATGAGCTCTGTTATAAATCCCTCGCGTATCATTAGGTATATAACCCACGGTGGGACTGTTCGCTGGAAGGGAGGGGGACGGGGACGGGGAGGGGGAGCTGTCTCACATAATAATAATAATGCACGTCTGAAGCGAGTCTACACCTTTCTTATACGGACCGCGCCAGGGTTCCCTCGTTTCTGTCAATATTGATAACGTCTAGTAGAAAGTATAACGTATCGAACTTTTGATCAGATTTCTGATTCCACGCCACTGTGTCTATAGATTCTTGATTGATGTTGTACTATCACCAGTAAATAGAAAAGTGTGTCTGGGATACCGCCTTGTACATATGATTTTCTTTTTAGTAATCTGTAATGTAATCTCAGGTAATCTGTGATTATCATGTGGCGCCAGATAAAACTATGTGTCTACTTTCGTTATTGATTTTTTTAGGAAATTCGCTGTAGGATTAGACCTGTGCCACACTCAGCTATAAAAGATCATTTGATCAATATACGGCGAGCGATATGCCAAAATTCGCTAAGCCACATTAAAAAAAAAAAAAATTAATACTGCACAAGAATCCCAACTGCTCCCGTCTGAAGCCAGTGAAACTATGGCATCCCCAATTGGGGATGTTGTGAGGCTGAGAGTAGTGGGGAAGGGAAGGAGATAGGGAAGAGGAAGGTGGGGAGTACCTGGCTATTCAGATCTGGTCACCAAACACGGCTAATGCCATTTCTAGCGCAACGTTTCAATTCTGAATGGCGGTCTTACACCAGGGCGATACAGGTAGTTTCTTCCACTCTGGAACGTGTCGCAAATATACTATTTATATATATATATATATATATTTTTTTTAATTATTTATTGACCAAGATATTGCAATACATATATACAAAATACAATGTACATTTTTTTTTTTTTTGGTATAAACCACCTCACTAGGCTGAGCCTGTTTCGAGGTGGCAGGAATTTAAACTAATTTTGATATCTTAATCTTGGAAGAAAAATAAGATTAAAAAAATAAATATTTAAGTTTAGAAAGATAAATACAATAAAAGAAAAATAAAAGAGTAAAATAGAAAAAAATATGATAGAAACAAATTAGAGTCATAAAAATAATTGAGAGGAAAAGAGGAAAATACAGGCGTTGAGTGTGTTCTTGTATTGTTCAGGTTATCTGACCGCAGTATATAATGCCTTTGTCGATTATCCACATATGGATTTTGTGTTTTGCATTTTTTGTCATGTGGATATCTTTAACATCTTTTTTAATTAAATTAAAAATTTTTGGAGCCAGATTATGATAATGTCTTTGTCCATATGTAGTATTTGTCTTCGGAGTCATGTGTTGATGTCTATGTCTTGTGTCGTAATTGTGTTGTGCAATATGATGGTTTAAGTTGTCTTGTTGGTAATGTGTAGCTATAATTTTTATGTACAGTTGCTGTATGTTCAATACAGCAAAGTCTTTAAATAACTGTATTGTCGAGAATCTAAAAGGTTTTTTAGTAATAACTTTAATTAAGGCCTTTTGCGCTTTGTTGAGAGGGTCCATATTAGTTTTCGCAGCACCACCCCAACCGATCATACCGTGGGTGATAATTGATTGGCCTAAAGCGTAGTATATAGTTTTTAAGGTCTTCATTGGCATTATGTTTCGTATGTTCTTAAAAAAATATATAAGTTTTCTGACTTTACCCGCTGTTTTATGTATTTGTTCTGTCCACCTAAAATAGTTGTCAACGTAAATTCCTAAGTATTTTATTATCTCAGTCCGTGTTAGCGGGTTGCATAGGCAGTTTTCTTTAGATAAGCAGTCGTGTATGGTTAAGTTTTCATTAGGTCTCGGTTGACGTCTGGGATCTATACTAAATGTCATGTACTTTGTTTTGTCTATATTTAGTGTTAGCAGGTTATTGTCTAGCCAATTTTTAATCCGGTTGATTCCATGGGCAGCCTTTTTATAAACATTTGTCCAGGAGTCAGAAGTAAAAACGAGAACAGTGTCATCCGCAAAGCAAATAATATCTCCGCTAATATCTAACTGACACAAGCAATTGATGTAAAGTAAAAATAGGATGGGTCCTAATGTACTTCCTTGAGGAACTCCGTAAGTTATGTATCTGTTTTGGCTTGTTACATTGCCTAATTTTAGTGCATGGCTGCGTTCAGTTATATATGATTTGAACCAGTTATAAGCCGAGTTTTTAATACCTATGTTATATAATTTTTTTAAGAGAATCTTATGGGACACTGTATCAAAAGCTTTACTTAGATCTAGAAAAACCGCAATGCAGCTTTTTTTTGGTCAACATTTTTTAAAATGGTTTCTGTCACTTTTAATATTGCATCTTGTACTCCCATATTCTTTCGAAATCCATATTGATTTTCTGATAGAATTTTATGTGTGTCTAGATAGTCTACTAGTTGGATTTTCACTAGATTTTCGATTACTTTGGTGAGAACATTTAAAAGTGATATAGGCCTATAGTTAGAGGGATTATTTTTATCTCCAGATTTATAAATAGGTACTATGTTTGCAATTTTAAAATGGCTGGGGAATATACCGCTTGTTATACTCAGATTACAGATGTGGGTGAAGGGAAGGGCTATTTGGTGTTTTATTTCTTTTATTAGTTTAGTGTCAAGTTTGTCGGGTCCAGTCGCACAGTCGTTTCTCAGTTTATTTATGTGATGTATTATGTCTTTTATTTGGAAAGTCTTTACTCTAAATGTATTGTTATCTTGTGCATTAGTGATGTATTTATCAGCAAGTGTATCTTCGTCAGTGTTTGTTTTATTAAGTAGGGTTTGGGCTAATGCTTGACCAACGTCTGCAAAGTAATTATTTAGTGTGTTGGCAATGTCAGTTTGATCAGTTATTACTGTATCATTAACTTCAACTTGTTGGAGTTGTGCTGCTGGTTTTTTATTTACATTGTTTATTTCCTTTACTGCATTCCATAATAATTTCGGGTCAGCTTTGTTATCTTCAATTTTTCTTCTATAATATTCTTCTTTTGTCTGTTTCACTATAGATCGGCAGATATTTCTATATTTTTTATAGTAATTTTGAAGCCTGATATTACTCGGTGAGTTTGAAGACTGTTTATGTAGTTTGTCTCGCTTGTGTAAACATTTAACCAAGTTGTCGTTGATCCAGGGCTTAATTTTTCTATTTTTGTGAACAACTGTTCGAAAAGTTGTGTACTTTATTACACTTATATTTATTTTGTCAGTAAAATTCACCATTGCAGTGTTAACATCTGTTTCATTTAAAATATTTGCCCAGGATATAGAATCAAGAGATGATCTAATAGCATCGTAATCTGTGTATTTTAGTTATATTTTATTTTGTTCTTTGTCTTTTTTCTTGTCATTTTTCTTGGAAAAGGCGAGCATTGTTGCGAAGTGATCGGTTACTGTCGTATTTATTACGGTTGCAGAGATATTACATTTTGTTCTGACATAAATATGATCTATACAGGATTGAGATATAGGTGTAACTCTTGTCGATAAGTTGATGGCAGATCGAAGTCCATAACCTGCAAGAAGACATTCATAGTCGTCAGCTTGGTGGTGCCTATCTCCAATTATATTGATATTGAGGTCTCCAGCTATGATACAGTTCGTGAATTTATTAAGCCTCTGAAGATTTTCGTTCAACGAGTTTAGGAACTGTGATATGTTAGTATATGATGGAGACCGATAGATGGCGGTTATGACAACAGAATCAAGACATTGTATGGTCACACTGTTTGCTTCTAGTATTTCAGTGGGTATTGTTGAACCAAAAATAGAGTTTTTTGTGTATACTATCACTCCATCACTACGGTGTTTGTGATGTTTTGATGAGAAAACATCGTAGCCTTGCATGCTGGGCGCAATATAATCGTCATTAATCCAGCATTCTGTTAGAATGATAACATCAAACGTTATTTTTATTTGTTCTAGTGCAACCAATAAATTATCAAAGTTTTTGGTGATACTTCTGATGTTTTGATTAAGTATTTTCAAAGAATAATTGCCCGTAAAATGTTTTGTTACTTTTGAGGCATCGAGAATATTAAGTGTTTCTATTTGATTTATGTTTTGAATTTCTTCCTCGAAATCTTCGTATTTGTAATAATTTTCCTCACTTTCCATAGTCGGTTCTTTGCTGGGCTCTCTCTTCCATTTATATTATTTTAAATGAATAAATTGTGAAATAACACAAATTAGACAAATAAAATCTATTTGTTACGCCGGTATTCGATCCCGCGACCGCGAGTCAAGCCCCTTACCGCTGCGCTACGCCGGCCGTCAATGATCTTTTATAGGTGTGTGGCACAGGTACTACAGCGAGTCAAGCGCCTTACCGCTGCGCTACGCCGGCCGTCACATGATCTTTTATAGGTGTGTGGCACAGGTCTTACTACAGCGAATATTACTAAATATACAATTACGGCCCAATTAGTTTGAAAAAAAAACTAACTGGGCACGTTCATACAATATATTCTCCGAATATATCCTCAAACGAAAATATATATTAAAAATATTTTTTCTGTACCTTATTGATTGAAGATGGAAAAGCCAATCTCGTTTAACATGCATCAATAGCAGGTAGGGATGCTGTCACAAATGTGTTTTTGTTGTAGTGAACGCCTTACAAGTTGTGAATGTTTATCTTACCCTCCCCGAGTCAGCTGATATTCGGGGGGTCCGTTGCCCCCGCATTTCACTCGCATTTTCAATCTCCTCTGACCTTTCGCCCGTGTATCGCCCAATTTCCATACGTATCTCCCACGGAGAACCCGATATGGGGGCACCCACTCCCGCCGTTTTCGATTTCACTAGTTTTCCGTCCGTGACGCGAGAAAAAAAACACCGCAAACAAAACCCGACGGGCCTCCACCCCTTCCCGGGAGGCCGCCCCCGCCTCCACCAAACCCGTCAGCTGAGTGAAAATGAAAGTAAACATACAACTCGGTCAAAGGGTGCACGATGCGAGCTCAGTACACAGTACACGGTACACAGTACTCGGTACACGGTACATACCACCTACTAACTCTTCAGGCACAATCGGCAGGCCTATATGGGTAGAGCTAGAGGCTAGAGGTAGATGATGGATACAGATAGTTCTTGCTGCACACGCTTACACCTTACACGCTCGTACGGCACATGCACCGCACCGCATCAGACAATGGAATGAAGGATCGCTATTGGCTGTGGGCATTTATTCAGGAGATGAGGTGATGCACCAACAATTGACGTTTATCAAGTGTGTCGTGCTCACTGACACTGGCTTACATGTACCTAGTACTTACCTGTTATTACAGGTGTCCTTAATCAATTACTTTATGATTCATAATGCACTTGCTGATGTTTATCTTTTAAAATTGTGAATGAATATGAACGCATTTTCATAATTTACTTTTCGGACAGCCTGTCAGTAGAACGTATCGTCAGATCAGATCAAGAAAAATAATTATTGTAACATGTTGATATTGTTAATTATAATAGTGATTTAAATGAAGTTATTTATTTTTGATTATATTAAGAAAAATGAAACTGAACATTCCCTGCGTCCCAAAAAAATAACTCACAATAAATTTGCATATCTACATACCGCAGGGTCGGACAGATGTCATGGCTCAACATAGAATGACAAGAGGTATGACATTGCTTAATGCTCTGCCAGCAGATATAGATGTGTTTAATATCACTATACCATGTTTAAAAAAAATATGTATATGTATTGTTAGTAAATTGAACCATAATTGGACTTACCTGTCTGTCGTACAAAAAAAAATGTTATGACAACATTTTGAAGACAATTTATGAAAATAAAATGATAAAAAATAGTACGTTCCCACTTCCCACCACATCTGATTAATATTATCACATTTCATTCAATTTGTGATTTCGTGTGAACAAACTTGAAAGTTTTCCATGTTTCGAAATAATGCACAGCCAATAAAACATGCGTGTTGACGACTTATATAACATTATACATGTTTAAGTTACACTCACTTCTGTCGCCGCGCCGTGCTTCACTTAAATCACTCTGAGAAGTTCATCCCGTGTGTGTGAACAAAATATTTAGCATGTTTGACTTCGCACACAAGGTAGATTTTTCCCTCGCCCGGCTTCAGATTGATGTCGAGTGACGAACAAGAATGTGCCTACCTGCACCGTCCTCGGCACAATAGGCCCAGCGTGATCATCAGCTGTAAGCTGTAACCACCCACCACCCCTCCGGCGGGTGGGGTGGGGTAGTGCCATGATGAATGAGCGACCGTCTCCCGGTAAAGCTTTCCGTTTCGTATCCTGTGCCGGGTTCCTAGCTACCCACTACCCAGCCACCCCAAAAGCCCTCCCACCACGTGCTTCCTATATAGGCCTGACTAGGAACTGTAGCTACCCACCCACCTATTTATTTACACACCTGAGCCTTCTCTCTATCGACATGCAGAACCACTCGATATTCACGGTAGCTAGAATTTGGTCACGTGAAAGCTTGTGCCGTTTTATGTACGTCTGTTTGCTCTATATTACGTTCCCTGTCTATTCATATTTAGTGTAATCAATGCGCGGAATTCAACAATAACCCTGGCTTTGAATAAATTTCCCGAATTTATAAGAACGGGTGTCGTTATTTCAACGAGGAATTCTACTGGGAACTGGCTGAAATGTAAATACTTTTGAACTCCGATATCTTAAATATGTGACATTACATTGTCGCGTAATATCTAGTGTATATGAGACGAATATGTTTGTATACTATATTATTATTACAAGGTGTAACAAATCTACCAAGTCCAGAACTGAAATCATTAAATAATTTTGACATAAAAAAATTGTTTGGGAATCTAAAAAAGGTCACCCACATACCGAAGAATGGAATGTGTCACCCCTATTTTCTAAATACCCAAGTATTTATAAACAACTTCACACTTTTGGGCCTGCGAGATTGAACATAAAATTGTCTCTCGTCTGTATTAAAAAAATAGTACAATACGAACAGAAGTTGTATTAACTATGATACGATAATCGTCGTATGTTGCCGGTCGCGTGAGAATCAGTGTTTGTATGTTTAGCGTTTTGTGTTTTATATTTGAATGGCCTCGCAGAAGACAAGAAACGCTTTTATGAATGAATCGCCATTTGTTTACACAACGCACGCTTTCATTATCAAAATAGTGATATGTGTGGAAGATTAGCGAGTGATTAAATCTGGCCGCGTATTATCACCGAGATGTGTCGGTGTCGGTGTGAGGAATGTGTTATCAACGCGACGGAAGGTCGTCCCGTGTTATTAATACCATATTTATTTACATACTCGAATACTTATTAATAGCTGTGTTTCATTACTCCCAATACTGTTTATAATAATATGTCGAATTTAAATAATATTTGTACGGCGTTTCGTTTATGCGTTGCTGATAAAAACGGCATTGCTGCTTTAAAATCAGATGTTCTCGTCGCCTTTGGATCGTGCTCGGACCTACATCAACCTATTTTAGATTGACTTGTTTCTACGTTGAATGATTTATTGGATTCTAGTGGAATGTTTACAGAATTGTAGGCATTATATGCTTCGCAGAAATAGATTGAATATTAGACATCGGATTATATAATAATGCATGTTTGGGCCCTCTAACCATTTGCATATTGAGTTATTTTTATCATTACATGTTTCTAGTTTAGTTAGAGATCGTACAGTGAAAATTCTCATGTTGTAATATAAGCTTGGTGATGGACTTGTATTATAGTCGAGCTTAGCGCTAATTATCTATCAGGACTCGACAAACTGGTAGTTGAATTATAACATTTATTCACAAACTAAACCTTCCTATTTCTTTCTGTTGTGTATATGTGTTAGAGTATGTTCACCGGCGCTTGTATTGAAGTCAGGTAGTTTCTTAGCTCGTGGAAAATTTGTCATAAAGACTGCGGCGAAATTGAGGAAATAAAAATAAATTTTAAAATTAGAAAATTTTTAGTGCATTGTTTTTCTGTTGTACTCCGATGTATGTTTGGTAATGATATGATGTTTATTGCAGATGGAACAGGGGCCCAGTCCCCAACCCAGCCCCGGGGGAGCCCCCTCTAGCCCGGGGCACGCGCCCTCCGCATCACCGCAGCCCCCGCACTCCCCCCACCAGGTACTTTTTTTAAACAAATTACCTTTTATGTACATTTAAACTTATATCCTATTGGTGCAAAGGGCTTATTTCTTATTTACGTCAAAGGATTTGCATGCTTCTTGTAAAACTTGAAAATTGATATTTCATACTAAATGAGCGACAGATGCAGATGATGAGGCGACCTCCCTGATGGACGATAAAAAAACAAATGTTTATTTATTTTAATTTTAATTTCTGTTTAATTTAATTTTATTTTTAATTTTATGGTTATTATTTTTTTATTTATGTTCGAATTTTATTTTCATTTTTTGTTTTCATTAGGTAGGTACCTACCTAATACGTTATCATATATTATTTCTTTTAGATTTTTTATTTACTCTGTAAAAATATATTGTACTATAGTTTGTGTAACATGGCAGACTGGGATTGCACTACCCTCCCAGCCCCGCTGGAATAAAAACTTAAATAAATAAATATTAAATATACCAACAAAATACCTGCTTCAATAAATAATAATATAATAACCGAAAAGAAAATAAAAACACACCTAATAACCTCAAAAGAGGAAAGGTGCATAGTCAATGGGTTAATGTTAAGCTCGTGATACGGATTCAAAGGTGTAGTTATATTATTTTTAATAAGAATTTTTGGAATTTTAAAGGATTTGTAAGAGTCGTATAATTATGTCAATTTTGCAAGGGGTGGGCACATATCTATATCATGAAAACTAGAACATACATTAGACACGCTTATTATTTGAACATACAATTAATTATACGCACGCACTGTGCATATTATATTTTTCCTAAATCTGTGTCTAATAACCACATTCATAAATAAATAGATACTACACGGAGTTACAAAAATTTACTAGTTAGTTTCTTGATTTTATTAGCAATTAACCGTTAATTACACGCGTAGAATGTAGACTATTTATAATTGCGATGTTTAAAGGGTATAAAAACTTGAATGATGTGCCTACTTACTCCAAAAGAGTATCGTAACGGAGTCATATTAGTTTTCTTTGTTTTTATAAGTTTTGTCGTTGGGTATACGTCTCGCTCCCAGGTGAGCTCGTCACGTTAATCGCAGGCGGTGAATTTACATTTCACGGGGAAAGTTTTCTTGAAATATTTTGAATGCTATTCCGGCAAAGGGAGGTATGTACCGGCAGTGAGTAGGTAGGAATCTACTTACATAACCTTGTCCGCACCAACTTTTGAAACTTGGTCAAACTTTTCACAAACTTCGTCTAGAGTAGATACTATCTAGGTACATACTTTCATTTTCATCCCCAACAGGCGTGATTTTTTAGTAGGCATCTAGATGCATATAATAACAAACTTACCCCTGTTGCATACTGCAAGGTTCAAGGCTCACTGAACTTAAACTAATGAACTCTGTCAATATTTAAACCTGTAACATTACTCCGCTGGTTTCTAGGTTATTAACGCGTTGTTGTGTTGGCGTAACACGTCTAAACTCAGAACGTATTTCGTATGAAGCCTCCCCGCTATGCTTTATTGTGCACGGTTGAGGGACCATGCTCGTGTTCATATGAATAACAATTAGATATATATCTAAATTCACAGCCACGTTGTAATAATAAAGTGAAAACATGTACAAAAAGATGTGTATAGAATTGAATATACGAATTACGAAAGCAAGTGGCTTAGAATTTGAGCATGGTCAGCAATTTATTCAAGATGTTGGTGATAATCTTCTGGTCGGGGAATTCCCGAGTATTTGTCCTGCTACATGCATTAATTCGTACGTCAAGCTTTAATTTCCCCATTCCCTCGTCCGAGATCGCGATACCAGCCTTCTGGGAAGCCGCTGCGGTCCCACTGACGCTCAACTCTTTATGTCCTAGAAATTTCACGACAGCCCAACGACATACTCGTACATAGGTTGCGGCGAATAAATGAATGCCTTAAAAACGTACTTTATATGCACCGAATCGGTTTTTTTGTTTCTCTAGGTAAATATAAAATAGCGATTTTCTATTATTAAAGATAAATTTTTATCAGAGTTTCAAAATTTAGTCGATATGCCAAGCTTCAATAGTAAAATAGTTTGATTTTATTTTGCAAACTAATTTTTGGCGTAATGGCTTGTTTATAAGTATTTACTTAATCAGTTTTCTTAAACTTGAGAAATATTTCGTTTATCGCCCAATTGAAAAAACAGTTTTTGTTTCGTGAGTTTATTGGTAAAAAATGTTTACGCATTTCCACAGAGAAAGTAGGCGTTGAAGCGTCGCTATATCGTGGCTAGCACCTCCGAACTAGCATTGTGCTCTCGACGTGTACCGGGCGGCGTGTGCTGTGTGCCGGCTGTGTAGAAAGTGCCGAATTACCGTGAACTTGAACACTGCCATCATTCACCTACCTATCAGACCTAACACTCGGCAGCAGGCAGTATAGACTCTATGCTCTAGGCTAGGCCTCGCAGCAGACACCGGCACCAGGCGGAGCTGACTTGGGCCCCCATTCCAGTTTCACCATATCACCGAGGATATCATATTCCCTAATAAGCTTATTTCATGCTGTCTTTTTGTGGTATCGGAATTATGTGTACGGATTCTGTATTCTACGTCGCAGTAAAAATAAATACTGCACAGTTTCTTTGGATCTCATTATCATGTATGAATTTCCAAGTTGTGTGCCTCTTATTTACTTACACTTCATAATTTTATTAGGAAAGCTGTCTAAAACGAACTGATTTTGTGCAAACATTAGATACCAATTTGTAGATAATTTGGGAAATGTGTCGTTGCATTTTGAACTGTTCTGCGGTTTAAAGTGTCATTCATCTTGTCATTTGCGAATGTACCTGGTCTTGTTCAATTATATTGATGTTCAATTGTTTTTAGGCGGCATTGGAACACTAAGCAGGTAGAAAATTCGATTTCAACATAATTTAAATTTTTTTTAAGTTTTTCGGTTCTTGGTACATGGGTTAATTGGTAAGTATTGTGAAATATTCCTACTTGAGGGATGAAACATTATTTTTTTTATTTATTTATTATTGTAAGAATAGTTATTACAAATCACAAACAAGTCCTGCTAAGCCAATTGAATTGGCTTGTCAGCAGGTGCTTATAATTAAGTTACATATAAATTTTAAATGTTATAATTTTACATCTTATAACTACAAATTCAACATCATTCATACAAATCAATCTAAATATAAATATTTTTTTCAGATAGCCAATTTTTCAGCATATATTTAACCTTATTCATAGAATTACATTGCTTTATAGTATCAGGTAATAAATTAAATATTTTCGGTATATTGTATTCAAACGTTCTCTGTCCGTACTTATTATTAAATTTCGGAACTATTAACCCGTCGTTGCGCGTGAATCTAGTGCTGTATTTATGTTCTAATTTCTCTTTATGCTGCTGCTATTCAAGTTCAATGCACTTTTACTTTTAAAAATTAAAACTGTCATATTCGAGAAAGTCGGGATTCCGCGATTTGCGGGATTTGCAGGTTTAAAAAAAAACTTAATTTACTCCAAAACATATCCCAACAACTAGTGTAGAAACATATTCATATTCTTTCAATGGTTATTTTTTTCAAAAGCCGGAGCTACAGCAATTATTATGATTATAACGTGTCTTGTATTTTTGTAACATCATTGTTTAGAAGTACTAACATTCGATAGGTAAATTTCTTCTTTTGAAAGTCTATGATCCTGAGGCAAATATTTTTTTTGTAAATACTTTTAGCTTCACAAATCCTACAATTATAATATCTCGTGGTTTTTCACGGGTTAGGGCTACAAAAATATAATATTAACCTATACAGCACTAGAACATTTTTTATGTTTTTTTAATAGTATATTAAAATATAAGTGGATAAACAGGTCTTTAAAACACGCGCGATTTTTCGAGCACGACGGCGTAGCCGAGTGCTCAAAATAAAGCAAGTGTTTTAAAGACCAGTTATCCACGAATATTTTACGCAATTTTTTTTTAATGGTACACTTTGAAAACATAAATATTGATATTATTATTAAAAATTTGGAAATAAGAACTATTAATGAATTCGTGATGTGACATCACAATATCTTGTTGTCATGGAAATGAAAAACACAAACATTAATTTTCAATCTGTCACATAAGATTAATAGTTGACATCAATCGACGTTTAAAATATTCCTGTCAGATTTATAGTTAAAAGTTGACATTTAGACTTCACATTTTGTGGATTTGTTGATGTTGTCATGGTAACTTTAAAAAACGCGCGTTCCATAAAGTGCGATTTAAACACGCTAGAGCGTACTTTAAATGAGTAAAAAAGGGCACCAATAAAAAAAATATATTTTTTGGTTTCGTTGTAAAAATAATTACAAAGTATCTACCATAAAAATATCTTTTTTAAGATATATGCATTACATAAAATATTTTACCAGCATTTCAAAGTATAATCAAAGATTATTGTCGCAAAATATTATTATGTACCTAGTCTTACAGTATTATCAGGTAATTCCATTAAAACTGAATCATATTTATGTACTTACCACCTACCAACTACCTATTAATTGAAACGTAAAAATATATTTTTTACTAGTACACCTATATCCTAACTTTTATTTATCTAGGTACCGTAAATCTATTTTATTAACTGTTAAGTTAGTAAATTTCTATATTTGTTATCATTCTTACAAGTTTTATTAAGTTTTATTTTATTTCATACACCAAACAAAAAAAAAGTTTTATTTTTTATTTATCTTTTAATGTAATGACGACACGACCCCCAATTTAAAAACGAGAAATGTTTTTCTTCATTAAATTGGGTAATTTCATTAACAAAAAACTTACTTTATTGTAATTAGTTTCTTGTATTTTTCTTCTGTAAATCTGTCATATTTATTTATTTATTTATTTATTTATTTATTTATTTATTTATTGTTTGAAAATATTACATAATACAATATAGTGAACTTAAAATGTCCAACTAGGCAATTGCCCGTTTTAGGACATTCCAGTATGATAATGTTTTTACATGTAAATTATAGTAAATTATAGTGTTGACTATTCTGTTGGTAAAATAATACATATGTATATTCATATTCTAGAATACTTTCAGTTATACCACGACATTTTTTACTATTGTTTAGCTGACATAATAAACTAAAGAAATATTAATAGATAAAACAAGAAAAATGAATTTGAAAATGAAAATGAATGAAGAAATTCTGTTGGTAAAATAATACATATTTGTATATATTCATAATCTAGTATACTTTCAGTTATATCACGACATTTTTTTTGCTATTGTTTAGCTGACATAATAAACTAAAGAGATGTTAATAGATAAAACAAGAAAATGAAAAATAAAAATGAAAGTAAAGAAGGAACTTTTCCTTTAAGGAAAAATATCACGAAGAATTGAGCAATTTTCGAAGTTACTTTATGTAAAAATACAGTTACTGTAATGCTAATATAATACCAATATAAATTAAAATGTAAAGAAAAACAAAAATTACAATTCAATTACTGTTGTTTAGCATATTCTCGCATTCAGCTCTCCCCAAGACCAGAAGCCAATTAGTAACCTGCATACGCAGAATATTAGTACTCATTGCCTTCCATGCATCAGGTATGAGATTGAGCAATTTAGGGCCTAGGTATGAGAATTGTCTCTGTGCTAAAGATGAGGAGGTGGTGGGCGGAACTATTGGGTTTTTTTTTGCATGTCTTGTATTATGACAGTGGTTTACGGAAGCGTAGTGGTGCCTCTGTTTTTGAGTGTGTAATATGATTTTCCTTATGTATAATTGTATTACATCAAGAACACGAAACTCTGCGAACAATGAATCGCTGGGGTACCTGAAAGGTTTTTTCAGTATGACTCTTATAAGCGATTTCTGGGATTTAGCTAAGGGATCGAGTATAGTTTTAGCACAACCACCCCAACCTAAGGAAGCATAGTCTAATATGGAATTACACATTGCAAAGTAAATTCGTTTCAAATCATTTACGCATAAAATATTTCTTATTGCTATGAACAGATGTGTAAGTTTCCTATACATATATGTATAGGAAATATTTATATTATTTATTTATATTTCCTATTTACATATATGTATGTATTTCAAATAATAATAAATTAAAAAAAGAAAAACGTACTGTGAGAGGAGGAGAGGTGTTCTAACATAGGTACGGTAGTGTTACGGGCGTCTGACGTGTTTTCTTTAACCCCTCAGACTAATTCGTTCGCTTTTCGGAACAACTCATATAGGTCTCATAGAATTCGTTGTATCTCCCTTACTGTCAGAGAGATAAATATGATCTAAATCTAAACGGTATTAGAAAGAGAAAATACCACGCTGTGTATTCTCATGTTATTACAATGTTAATATTAATCAACATGTAAATGCAGTTAACATGTTAATATAAATCATATTTTTTCATAAACTTTTAAAGTATTGACCTTACCTTCTAAAATACATTTTTCGATTTTATGACGTGCAAACTGGATTAATTTTTTAAATCAAGTAATGACAACAAGTATGCTGTTTGATGTTAAAATCGTAAATGCTATCTGTAGTTACACCAGCCACAGATACTTTTTATGCCTACTTTATTATTTTTGTTCGGAACCAAAATTGGTACGGTAGGGCTATGTGGCTTAAAAGAAAGACAAACATTCCCTGGTTATAAATTACCTGGACAATGTTTGGATTCCACCTTACAAATACCATCTTAGGAGCGAAAAAAGTTGCTTTTGCAATGGTGGAGAACTTACTTAGCCAGCAGTGGATTGAACCCGCGACGCCGCAGTGGGAACCTGACACTTTAGACCTTAGACCACTCAGCCATTTACCGGTCCTTAATATAAAAAAAATATTGTGAATTCCATTGCTAAGGTGCTCGTAGCTTGCCAAACGTCTAAACACGTTTTTAATTTCATTGAAATCAAAATATTTGTTAAATTTTCGTGTAAATTAAGTGCTTTTTTTACCATGTTTTATAGTTCTACTGGTTAGTTACGTTTGTAAATCTGGATAAGTGCTATTTTATTTAGAGATTTTGCTTAAATAAATATTGAACTCCATTTCGGTCTGCAATGCGGTACAGGCGGTAGAGGGTTCAGGGTACAGGTCATCTACACCGCACCTGGTGTATTGTGCAGTGTGCAGTCTGTACAGTCTGTGCACTGTGCTCTGTGCAACCGACCAACTCTTGCCTTGTGTTTGGCTTGGCTTGAAACTTGGCAAATACACTTCGTGGAAATACGGCACACGGTTGGATAGACTTATTTTTTACATTACTTTTAGTTATTCCAAGTTTTTGAAAGGTAAGTTGTACTGACAAAACTATTTAGAGAGATTAACTTGAATGGCCGGTAAGGTACATACTCGTACTTAACTGAGTACAAAATTAATTAATTGTATGGCATATGATTTGAATAGATTTCAAGTGATCAATTCCTATAAAAATATTCGGGATATTCCTTTTTTTCTTTTTAAAAGAAAGGGAAACATTCACGGGTTACGAATAAAATTACAGTACTACATCTTTTTAAGCGGGAAAAGTTGCTTGTGTAATGATATTTTTTGTACTTACAATAGAGAGATAATTTTTCACTTACGCTGTATAAATTATCCTACTAACTCTACCAGCCTTACCATCGCTGTTAAATACACTTCCCAAATATACAAACTCATTCGTCCGCTAAAAGTTAGTCGTTCACAACTATAGTGCACACTGTTCTCGTACTCTCTCTTCCAAACACCATGACTTTAGACTTACTTGAATTTATTATTAACTCATTCTTCATACATACATAATTCGTTCATCCTAGACCTAGACACGAGAGACTGTAGGTCTTCTATAGTGTTAGAAATCGGCACCTAATCGTCAGCATACAACAGGCAGCATATTTTCAAATAACTCAATTTCGCCACCTCTCGGTTTGTGGATTGAATAATTGCGGTGACATTACGCAGCCTTGCTTAACACTTTTTGTAATGTCAAACCACTCTGTAGAACCACAGTCTACCGGGTAGACTGTGGTTCTACAGGGTGTTAGGGTAGACTACCCCAACACGTGTAACGCTTTCCACGTACAGGAATGCGATTGCCTGTTTGAGATTCGTATTCACTCTATACTTGGACAACATCATCCATAGCTTTTGTCTATCCACTCAAGCATATGTTTTTTTTGTATCTCTACAAAGGTTACGATTCTCAGTGAGCATACGCAATGAGAAAATCTGGTCCATGAATTATTAAATGGAGATCATGTTTTTTACAGCAAAATATGATCACCGGTGTGTCTGGAGGTCTAATATAAATATAGGATTTTTTTTAAACATTTTATCTTACACTTCTAATACTTATTACATAGAGAATTTTTACACTTTTCTCTGAATTCTCTCTTAAACTAGAAATATATTTAATTTCACTAGGAGTTAAGTTATATACGAGTATTTGGATCTTTTATTTTCTTTATACAGTAAAACAATTCTGTGTTTTTGTTTTGATATTTTTTTTTAGTCTAATGTTTTCTTTCTGTCTTGAACTCATGATATGTGTGAAAATCCATAATGTATTGCAGTTTGTCTCTTATGTAAGTTGGTGGTATAATGTTAAAATCTTTCTAGATAAAAATTAAAACGTTATAGAAAATTCTGACTGAAAATTCACTAATTATATCTAATTCTTTCGCAAACATTTTCTGTATTTATGTTGCTCTATTCTGGACTATTTGGTGTTTTTTTAAGCTACCTACTTTATTGAGATAGTTATACAACTGGTATATAATGCATTTTAAGTAATCGCGGTCTGTTGCTCTTTTAGTATTTTTTGTATATAGAGCAATTTGGTGGCTAAAATATTTTGGTTCTCATTATTTAATATTTGTTAGCGAAGGAATAATTTATTGTGCTATTGTATTTACATCGAACAGTGTGCTATAGCTGTGTGCTGTGTACCTGTGTACTTGTATCGGTGTTCCGTGAACTTTTGTCTGCGTTGTTTTAGTTTAATCGGCCCGCGAGGCCAAGGCCAGCTGTGTACATTATTATCTCAGCTGTTGGCGTGATGTAATGTTGCGATCCTTTTTCCCTGTAGGTACTAGTCTCCGCTACAAGTTACAGCTACAACACCACCGACCATTACTGCCTGCCTGCTGACCACTTGCCACTTGTTCATTGTGTTGTTTGTGGCACTTTCTGCATACAGCATGGTACTCGTATATTCCTGCACTGTGGCGTACCTATGTCACTTCTTCGTCCGCCTTGTTTGACTTGTAATCGCGGCTGATATCGGACACGCATTGTTCGTTCTAATTATAAACTCGGCCAGATTCGTGTGCCGGGGGATGGCATCGCGTGCTTTGGGCCGCTCGTACTTCCAATAAATTGTCAATGAATTGCGTTTTTATCCCTATTAATGGAATATTCTGTCTGTCGGGGGTGTCGTTAATATTCGTGCCATCGCAAATCTTCATTATTCAAATGCGTTAATAGTCTGAAGTAGCAGTTCTACTCTCCATAACCTTATTGTAGTAGGGGAGGCCGAGATGCCAAATGGGTCGTTACTCGAGCGTTGTGGGGACTTATTGGATTGCAAAGATTAGATGCTAAGAAGAAAAAAAGTTTATATTCGACTCGTTCTTGTGTTCAACAGCTCGTTTGTGGATCGATTTGCCGGCCTCTGTGTTTCCTCCTTCCTATAACATGGGTCTCTTCAAGGTCAATGTTCATTCCTTTCTCTCCTCAAAAAACCCCTCCACACAGCATCATAGATAACATAGGCCCTGAGGGAAATTAATTTACTCAGGGCATTAAAAAAAAAATAAGATTGTAGAAATATATTATATCTTTATACAGCGCCCTTGAGATGATTTTTCATAAAAACGGCGCTATGCAAATCATCTAAATATTATTACATATTTATTATCTCTACCTGGGAACCTGGATTATGCCTTTTCTCTACGGTGCATTTGTAGCCATCTTGGACGCTTCCTCCCGCATTCGTTCTGATACGAACCTCTCTCTAGCCCGTTCTCTAAATTATTTCTACAGTTAAATAATAATTCATATAAAACAAGAAGCACATACACTTTTGGAAAGTGCTTTATTTTTATTCGGTTTTTAACCTTTCGGTGCTTAACCATCTAATTGAAGATAACATAAAATATATAAACAATGACTGAAGGAAGAACGGTTCTTAAAAAATACACGCATTGTCTTTATGGTTTATGAGTAATTTTAATTTGCTGCTTTGGTATTTATTAGCTGGGTTGGTTGGTTGTTTGTTTGGGTGACTGGTTGGTTTGTGGTATTTTAGTATCGACCATTAAACGGCTGTGAATGTGTTTCCACCCCGCCACGAGTCGGCTGTTATTGCCGTAATAGTAATATGTACTACATACACCCGTATTTAATTTGAACATTAACCGTCGCAGCGTGACGACCTTACAAGGCCATTGTGTAATGTATTTGGTTAGATAACTATTACGGTGGGTACTGGGTACTCTTGCTTACTGACAGTGGATAGTGGGTATGGGTATAATCTCAGTAGGTACTGTTCTGCTGCTCTTGTTGTGATATTGTTTGATCGTGCCTTCCGTGTATTGTACCTGTTTACTGTGTGACATTGTGTTGTGTGACACTCAGACACAGCAATATTATATTGTCTAAGAGAATGAAAATTATCTATCTCTTATTTGTTACTTGTAGTTAGTTATAAGCGAACTTCGCCCGTGTTTCAAAACGTATTAGTGAAAAAAACGGAAAAAAATTGTTTGGCACGTTGTCTAATTTTTCACATTTTATTCGATATTTCAAAGTTACATAGCTCATGATGAAAATATTTTTACTGGCTGAAAATCGTTACGAAACCCCAGGCAGAAAGAGCTATACAAATTTCCAGACGTTAAAGCTTTCTGTTTTTTCGAGATCGTGCTATTCCAATAATTGAAATTTCCTACACAATATTGAAGAATTCATATTCCTTATCTTATCGGAATTGAGTATATTTCTCCCTAACCGTATTCAATTTGATAAAGGTGTTTTTTTACAGCTCCACAAGGAAACCCTGAGGAAAATAATTCCCCTCGGGGCCTATGTCATCTTTGGGGATGCTGTGTGGAGGATATTTTTAGGAAAGGAAGGTGAGGAAGTTCTGAGAAGGAAAAGGGTATGAGGGGTGGGTAGGAATCTGGAGTGTGTCCAGAAGTGACTGACTTATGAATCCATCCCTCCCACTGCGATGCAAGGCGATGTTCCGAGAGAGTACGGCTGGAGAAGTCAAAGTTACTCCCTCAACCATTCTCTTTCGATCCGGCCTGACAAGCAGCTGGTGGACAGACGCATCCGCCGCCAAGGCCCGGACTAACCTCACCCCAAGAACCCGGGCACCCCTGCTAAGTCACCAAACGTAGCGAACCACTTGGGGTGGCCTACGGCAGACGCTTTGGTTATTTATTTATTGAAAAATAAGAAATACATAAACACATAAGCTGCACATCTCACAAGGGTATTCCTGTATCGAGATATGCAGTTTTACAATAATGTAATAAAAAATATACATTTTTTTTTTTTAATTTATCCGATAAATGTTTCCCGGGGCGGGCGGCAGTGTGATATTAAAAAAATTAAAGTAGTTTACTCCTTAGTTTTCAAGTCGTTTGTTATTTTTCTATGTGCTTCTCTAGGTTCCACTGATTTGTAATATCTACTAATTCAATTTTAATATTCATAATTTATTTTAATTTTATATGGATACCACCTATCTATCAACTCTAAAAATCTTAGCATCCCCTTGTGGCCGTAATGAACATTGCCACTATATTACACAATACCGCAATATAATAAATCAACTTTGACGTCCAACAAAAGAGATGGGCAACAACACCTTTCCAATCGCTTTAGGGGTGGCGGATTTCAGCGTGAAAAAATATCGTATTTCGGTAACTCATCACACCATTATATTCGTACGCATGAAATAAATGTCTTATGCTATGTCTATGCGTATCATCTACTTCTACTACAAAGAACACATAAAATTGAAGTACAATCACCTGAGATATTGAGATTTTAGCTGACTTGCATCTATCATCGATGTTATATTTTGTGGGTAGGTTAGAATCAATTACCTTCATATTTATCTCCTGCAATTCAACGATGAAAATGATTATATTAAATGAAAAAACACACTTTGTAAAACACCACTTTATTTGAATTAATAATTATTTAACAGCCAACCAGGTTTCGCTTAGCTCAAGCTTCATCAGGGCTTTTATATTAACAGTTATTATAATAGCCCTGTTGAAGTTTGAGCTAAGCGAAACCTGGTTGGCTGTTAAATAATTATTAATTCAAATAAAGTGGTGTTTTACAAGGTGTGTTTTTTCATTTAATATATAATGTCACACCACAAAGTATTTGCTTCCTTCGATAAAATGAAAATCCATAAAGACCTTTCCTCATTTTCGGCGACGCGGACATTATTTCTCAAAATATGGCGGCACTAGCGTGTAGCTCAGACTTTCCCATAGAAAAAACAAGGTGTAATCCGGCATGGTAGCTGCTTCAGTGCGATTTTTGCGTCCGTTTGAGATGGACGCTCCGCTGTCAAATCCCACCGTCTGCGAGATGCGCTCAATTCTTCGCTTTCTCAACTACGAGTGAGTCCGCTCTGTTGAAGTTTATAAGATCGCAATTTTGATCCCAGACGTCAGTAAGTCTACCACACAAACGATTTTGAGGGCAAAATTGCGTATGCAAAGTGCGTGCTCGTTGGATTCCCAAAATGCTGAAGAGCCAAAGCGTGTTGAAAGCGCTCGGGTCTTTTCAAACCGTTTGTCCAACCAAGGCGAGCTTTTGTTATTGCTGTCGTTATTGAATCTTAATAATAATATATTTTAATCGAAATAAAAAAGCTAGGAGATAAACTCATTCATTCTTCTGGATATTATTCGACCAATTCTAAATTTGAATATAAATGACGCATTGTTCAAACATGCGATAGAACGCTCGCTCTAAAGTAAAAAGACAGCCGGCGTAGTCCTGTGGTAAGGGGGTTGACTCTCACACCGAAGGTCGCGGGATCGAATCCCGGCTTGGCAAATAAATTTTATTTGATTAATTTGTGTTATTTCACAATTTATTCATTTCAAAAATTAGTATTTTTGCGGCACGTTCCAGAGTGGAAGATACTCTCAGTATCGCCCTGGTGTAAGACCACCATTCAGAATTGAAACGTTCCTTGAAATGGCATTAGCCGTTTTTGGTGACCAGATATGAATAGCCAGGTATTTCCCCACCTTCCTCTCCCCTATCTCCTTCCCCTCCCAACTACCTTCAGCCTCACAACATACCCCAATTGGGGATGCCATCCAGACGGGGGTAGTTGGGACCCTTGTGCGGTAATCATGTAAAAAAAAATATATATGATGATCGACCTCCAAATTAGTTGATAACACGGATAACAAATATACATATGAAAAAATGTATGCAAATTATCTTCCAGGCGTTATACTACAATCCTCAATGATTAATTGTCGACATTTCCGTGATGGCTCCGATCGAGAGCTGGATTGGAGCTGGTGCTGGTGCTGGTGCTGGAAGAGTAATATACCGTATTTCCACTTTATGTCGGCCGGGTAATAAAGGCAGTCTTCCTGTGTTGCCGTTGCTGTCGCTGTACGCCGCGCGGCGTCCTTTTCACCCGGCGCCAGCGCTTTTTGCGCTAGACAGCGAAAACACACGTCCCAGCTAATAAAAACAAGCGGACTTCCATAAATCTGCTGCTTTCTCCGCACTTTGCCCTGACTGTTGAGTAAAATTTTTTCGCAGAAGCCTTGTCTGTCTATCTATCCTAATTGTGTTATTTGACGAATTAACGAGCGGCGATATTTAAATGAGAGATGATGAATGAAGGACGCCCCGGGGGCGATGTACACCTTTCTCTCGCAATTGCTATTCCCGATTAAAGTTTCTGCTAAAAATACCCAACAAAGGTTTAATAGTTTTTTCTGCGAAAATTCGCCGTGATGAGATGTAGGTACATTAATTCCCACAGCTTTCAGTGGGCATAATTTAGAGATTGAAAGTTTAGATTTTACGTTCACAAACCGAATGTATTTTTATCGAATTATTCCTTATTAGAAATTAATTCTAAACGATTATTTTAACGATTTCTGAAGGATTTAAATTATTTAACCGGTTTTAGTTTCACATTATATGTACCATGCGAAGTATTCCTCTGAACCAGTTTTTTGGTGCCTGTTTTTCTACCGGAAAATGAGATTACTTTATTATTTCAGAACGAAGTTTACAGTTTTCCTGTATAAAAAGTTGGCATTAGTGTTCAGAAAAATTCGTCGTGTCAAAATACCAAACCGAATAATTATTTTCTTTAAAAAACTTTGAAAATTTTGAAAATTGAAAAAAAAAAACATTTTGCCCACAACACGACACGTGCTTCTTCCATGAACATGGACTTCAACCTACCTACTTCCCGAAACAAGTAACTTATCAAAATCAAACATTTCGTGATTTTTATAGCGCCACTTTTGTGGAAAATCACCTCAAGGCTGCTGTACAAACAAATCTAATATATATCTACATATAATGACCTAATGACTTAAACTAATATTTATGGTTAGCAACTAGCTACTGACACTTGTAACCAGTGACTTATAGTGAGGCACCACGTCGCGTAAAATTTGGGATCAGGCCGCTAACAATAACACTCCTTATGTAGATGGCGATAAAGTTTAAATTCCCGTTCAACACTAGCCGTCTGTTTTGATTTATTCACGAAAAAACATCGCGAAAAAGCGTTTTTCATTTTATTTTGCGTAGTGGCAAAATTATTTAAATGTTTTACGATCATTTTCTAAAGATTTTATTTTTATTTTAACTTAATGAGTAAAACTGAAGACAATATTAGCAATTCTCAATCGGAAAATTGAAACAGAAAAATCAGAAAAAGACGGTCTCATCTAGGAATCATTTTATAAATTATACAATAAAACCATAACCGAAAAGGGGTTCGTAAGTAGGAGATTTTTAACTCTAAAGCAGTTTTTATAAGCCTGATACTTGATTTTTTCTCGGCTTATAAAAAGACTAATAAAAAAAATCGATTTTTTTAAAGGAAAATACGTGTTCTTCACGCAATATGATTTAATTAAACCATCTACAATATTTCTAAGCGATCCAATTTTCCATCCAAAATCAATACATGATTTTGCGTTGTTGAGTAGGTAGTGCATCGCCTTAATACTATTATTTATAATGTAGTGTGAAATACTTTTAAAATGACTGTTTCAATTATTTTTATTAACAAAACATATTTATATAATGGAATAAATAATATATGTTGTGGTTATTTATTTAGTCTATTTGACCCCGAGGATTCAGCAGTTCGCCAGGCGCCAGGGAGCAAGGAAGCCAAGAGCACCTACTTATTTAATAGAATGAAGCGTGTGTAGGTAGTCCTGTACGTGGGCAGATAATACCCAGTACCCAGTCAGTGTTGTGTATATTTTGATGGTAGCGTAAACAATATAATTGAATGCGATTTCCTCCTCGCATCTCGGCACTGGCAGAGTTGGTGCTACTGACTGCGGAGTAGTGCGGAGTGTGCAGAGTGCGGAGGCACGGGACGGGATCGATGCTCCCGCCCTCGGCGTCTCTCTCTGACGGGTGCGGACCCGTATAGCCTCATCTCCCGCTTTGTGTTTCCACATTGTACGAGATTAACTGCTCCGTCCCTCTCTCCGTGCAGCCAGAACTTTTCCCCCAAAGCTCGGATTTCCCGCGCTGCGACAGGTCTCGCCAACCAGCGCCAAGCGATTCGCGATGTCACGACGCTCTATTTTTTCATCTCGGTACACATCGTTTTCGTGGAGAACTTTTAAGGGCGTGCTTATTCGCACACATTTCCTAATGTACCATTTTTAAATGTCCGCCTCGCTGTGTTGACTTCTATTCATTTAATTAAACGTGTAACTACTCGAGGGTGTGTATGTTGTTTGTTACACACAGTAGGGCCCCGTACTAAATCAATATTTATTATATCAAGATTTTTTTAGCCGAAATTTTGATCCCGTAATCGCTGAATTGTTTTGATACCAGGCTAGTATTATTCACCAGGTGGTAAAGCTATCAAGTTATAATGATCGTTGGTGTCATAGATAGGTGTGTATTCCTCGAACTGAAACTGGTCCAATAAACAACGTGCATAATGTACCTCCCTGTTTGTTTTCCATCCGTGGAAATTGTGTTTACATTTATTCGAGGAAGTTGGTTGGCTGTCTTATCTACGTTTTTGAAACGTATAAAATAGAATCATAACATCTTCGTACTACATTATTTGCAAACGAAAAGATTGAAGTGTGTATTCTTATACTTACGTTTCCCTCCAGAACATCTAAAATGAGCTTTACGTTTACGATTATCATCTTGATATCTCTTTATCTGCAAGTATAATCCGATTATATATTATACTGCCCTGACTGGCGGCGATACTAAACACGGTCCCCCTCCCCCGCCCCTTCCCACCCCTAACTTCCCTGCGGCCATCTTGGAAACAGCCCCGCGCCGCCCCCGCCCCCGCCCCTGGAGCTTGCAGCCCCCACCGGCCGGGAAATGGGTACATTCACCATCTAAATAACAGTATCACCGCGAATTTTAATTTAATAAACTCTCGGCATTAGAAACTCCGCGACTTGATACAAATTGATATAAATTATGCACTTTATTTTGCCGTAGGAGGTTTAGCTTTATGTTGGCGTCCTTTGAAGTTTTCCAGCTTTATGACGTGACACAATCCGGATTTAAATTATCGCTTCCTTTTATCGATACTTGTTTCCCATGTTTGTTTTCAGTTCGATTGAATAGAAGTATCGTAAACATTGTATTATTATTTATTGATCGCAGGAAACATCCATCGAGCAAGTTTGCTTACATTTAATATTCCATGAAATATGTATTATCCAACTAACGATAACGAATATTTAGTTCCGATCTCGTAATAGTCAATGATGTATAGATTTAGAGAAAGAGTTGGGTTGAGGTGGCAGTGACCCTTGCTGTCCGGAAGCTCTGACCCTCCCCCACCTCCTCAGTTCACCACCTTACACCCTCCACCCTTCCACCCAGCTTCCTGCCCCCTGCATGATCTGTAGCTGGCGACTCGAGCACGATCGCTAGAAACTTCAAGTGTTGAACTCCCCAAGATACCCCCCTGGATGGGTAAGTAAAAGGTCGGTACCTCACAAAGGTAAATATTTGATTTCCAGTTATGACGAGTGGCTTCCAGGGAAGTTTCCGCTGAATTAGGTTTACTCTACAAACTACAGCATTTCATTACTCTTAAGTCTCTCTAAATACACATTTTCAAGTTATCGGTTGGTAGTTTCTTTAAATTATCAATTACCTCTAAATACTCATAATTTACAATAATAACAATGTGAGACTTACTTATAGTCCGTTTATCTTCTACTTAAGCTTATTTGATACTTAGTATACAAAGAGCCACTTTTAACAAAATAGTTTTAATGTGTATAAACAACTATGTTGTTTTTTTATCGCGTAATAAATTAAAATCGGGCTTTTATGCTTGCAGAACCCGTCAGAATAGGTTGCAATTTACGTCATTAATGGTTAGTTAATTTAGCAGCTTGACCATAGTGTAAGTGCGGAAATGGATGCCTTTGTAGGTATATACACAGTTTGGTCAGTATGAAGGGTGTCGTTGACTCTTGGCGTGGTTGCGCACAGAACGCAGGCCACGCCAGTGCCAGTGCCCACGCGGCGGCCGCAAAGGGCAGGTGATGTTTGTTACCAGTTTCCACGGCAGGCCAACAGACCGCCAGGTCGTCAGGTCGCCAGCCCGGCAGTGTCACTGACTCGGGCCTTGTCCTCAAATTAGGCTCTACCAGCCGGAATACCCACTCAACACTTGCACTAAATTGTTTTTCAGCTTGAAACTTCATTATGTTAAGTTATTAGGTTGCTTTGCCCGCTCTACAGGTGGTGAACAATGCACATCCTAGCGAGGGTTTACGACGCACAGAGTGTTTCCTCGTTGCACACAATCCAGTTTCCGCCTTGTTCCACTGCCTCAACTGCTTCAACTGCCTGCTGCTTACTGCCACTGCTACAACTACCATCTATGTACTGCGTACTTTAGCCTCCGAGAACACTGCATTCTGTACCCGAACACTGCACAGCAGCTGCATTCATTTTTAGTGTGTGCGGTTACGTGACGCGCAACATTAGCAATCCTAGTCGCATTAGCGATTATTATATTGAACATTCGATTATTCAATAGATGCTTGCCATAATATATTCCTTAGACGCATTTTAACCACTCGGGCCGCGAGACTATTTCGTCGGAGGGTCAAAATATTTCGGCCTTGCAATAAAATAAAAAAAATATATTTCTAAACGCGTCCGAAAACTAAAAACTGTCTTTGAAAGGTGATAAAAAACGTTTTGAAATTTTATAATTCAAATAAACATAAAAATTTTGAAATATAAAAATTTTGAGTGCAAACTTAAAAAATGTTTTAAAATGGCTCACCTTTTTTTCTAACTAAAATGAATTTCTGAAAAATAAATTTCTGATAACGAAAAAAATGCACATATTTTATTACGCAAATATATTTAAACGTTTTCGTTGTTAGTTTTTGGGGTGTTAAAAAAAACTTATCATATTTAAACGTTATTGTCAACTCACTTTTTCATCGTTCCTTATAAAAATTATTATTAAAAAAAAATCCTAATTGCGGCAGGAAACTTGGATTCATAAACGTGTACATTTGAATAATTTTGTGGTTTTTTTTATTTATATATCAAACGCAGTCTTTTCTCTTTCTAATACCGTTTAGATCACATTTCTAACTATATATCAGTCTCGTCTTTGTGCGGTGTTCGTAGCCTCCCCAAACTTGTCAACTTTAGTTTTGTAAAGGTTTCACTTCTACCGCATGTGAATTGCACACTCTGATTTTTTTATTAAAATCAAGTTGGGTGCCTAAAAGATGCTAAGAAAACATTACAGTATTTATGTTAAGTTTACCGTATAAAACGTTAAGTGTGCCTATAAACCTGAAATTTATTCAACCTTTACTGGCATGTTAGAGCTTGCGATAAATTTTTAGCCATGTTTTCTGGAATGTAAGGATATGTTAACCCTTTCGAAACAGATCGTGTAGTTTGTTTACAAACACGGTAAAGTTCTTTCTGTCCTGAATTCCAGGAGACTGCCTTTATAATATCTACAAACGTATCATGCTGCGTATGAACTTAGGAAGTGTCCTACGTAAATATGCGTCTGTTATCTCTTACCCTCAGTAGGATGCTGTAGAAAAATCTATTTTTTCGTAACAGAACCAACATGTAATTATTATTTTATTCAAAAATGAAATATCAAAATCAAATCGATTAGCTACACACGTCAACTAGGTAATAGACTAACAAACTAACTAAGCATCACGCCGTTTCCCCGCAGGGGTAGGCAGAGAGGACGGACCGCCACACAACTCGATCTTGGCACACACTCGTTGCCTCGTTCACATTCATACATCGTCTCATACATGCTCTTCTATTATTCCGACTCTTCACATGGCCCGACTCAAGTATCTGATTCACTTGGTCGTGCCATGTCTTCCTCGGGCGTCCCCGACTTCTTCTACCATTCACATTTGCATCATATATTCTCCTTACACTCCTTTCCTCGTTCATTCGCTCTACATGCCCAAACCATCGGAGAGTCCCTTTCTTAATCTTACACATCACGCTTGCATCAGCCTTGCATTCTTTGCGGATATCCACGTTTCTCTCACGATCGTACATGGTTTTACACACATTCGCCTCAGGGATCTCATTTCTACAGCATTCAGTCTGCTTTCATCCTTCCTCTACCAGTTCCATGCCTCACTGCCATACATCAGGGTAAGTACCAGCACTCCATTATGGACGGCTAGTTTCGCGTCTTTAGACAGTTTTTTATTACCGCCAACGGCATTCAGTCCTCCATTAATGGAGTTACCGGCATTCACCCTTCTTTCAATATCTCTATCAGCCTTCCCATCTTTCGTAAACATACTACCCAGATACACAAACTCATCCACCTGCTCCAAGTATTCATCATTCACAACTATATTGCATACTGTTTTCGTACTCTCTCTTTCAAACACCATGACTTTAGACTTACTTACATTCATCATTAACTCATTCTTCATACATACTTCGTTCATCCTAGACACGAGAGACTGTAGATCTTCCATACTGTTAGATATCAGCACCGCATTATCAGCATACAACAGGCAACATACTTTCAGATTACTCAATTTCGCGCCCAATCCCATCTTTTTCAATTCTTGTATACAATTATCCATATATAGATTGAATAACCACGGTGACATTACGCAGCCTTATTTAACACCTTTTGTGATGTCAAACCACCCCGTAAAATCGCCGTTCACCCTAACACATGCAACGCTTCCCTCATATAGCGACGCAATTGCCTGGATGAGCTTCGTATTCACTCCGTACCTTGGACAACACCTTCCATAACTTTTTCCTGTCAACTCGGTCGTACGCTTTTTGTAGTTCTACAAAGGCACAGAAGAGTTTCTGGTTTTTTGCAAGAAACTTCTCAGTGAGCATACGCAATGAGAAAATCTGGCCCATGCACCCCCTTCCACTCATAAAAGCACCTTGCACATCCCATATTTTATCCTTTGTTTCCATTCTTACCCTTTCAATCAATATTCTACCCTACAGCTTGCCCACTGAACTAAGAAGGCTAATAGCCCTATGATTCCCACATTCCATACGTGACCTTTACCTTTGTATAATGGCATGATTACAGCCCTTCTCCAATCTAATGGCGTGTAACCCTCCTCTAAACATTGGTTAAAAGTCTGCACAGCCATGTGAGAATAATACGACTATCTTCTTTAAAGTATTCGGCAGCAATATTGTCGAAACCCACAGCCTTGCCACTCTTCATGCATTTAATTGATCTTTTTATTTCATCCATACTGATTTTGGTAACATTCACTCCATCATCGTTCATAACCGATTCACCGCTGGGATCACAACCACTCGGGTTACTTTCGAATACTTCCTCGAAATATTTCATCCATCTCTCTTTAATTTCATTCTCATTCGTCAACATTTGTCCATCTTTCGATTTTATCACTTTCATGCTTCCGTTCTTTGGTCCACTCCGGGATCTTTTGACCTCCTTCCAAAACAGTTTTATGTTTTCTTGGAAGTGGTTTGTCATTTTGATTCCCTCTTTTTCTTCCAGGCGTTTCTTTCGTTCTTTCACCCCAACACTTACTCTTTTCTTGCATATCTTATACACTTAAATGCTTGTAATTTCAAATGTTGAAACTGTTGATTCATATAACAAGGGAGGGGGGTTCAACTGTCCACGGAATGTCAAAATTGCGTTATTTAACAAAAAATTGTTATAACTTTATTGCTACAAAAAAAAAAAACTTTAATATTCTATTGAGGTGATTTTCTCACGAAAATGGCGCTATAAAAATCATCCAATAATAATAATAACAAGCTTTTATGAATCTCACCTGTATTTATATATGATACATTTTTCATGAGTTTTCAAATTTTTACCATAAATTACACTAAGACGAATACCGAACGCTGCATGAGACGACCTACTGCTACTAGGTTGTCTCTCATACTTATGTGTTGCTACTTTCGCTATCTCGCTATCTCTGATTGCGCTTAAAATCTTTGAGAAGCAATCGAAATAAATGTAATATTTATATCCTTAAGTAATTTGCGTGTATTCACGAATAAAATATTATTCCTTGGCTACTTGTGTTTGCCGTGTAATGGAAACAATTTTTTCAGTACTTACTAGGGCATTTTGGCACTATTTACGTAATGTGGATAGAGATGACCACCTCACGCGACGCGTGTCAGTTTAGTTAAAAGCACTAAATGGAAAATATGACAATTACCGTGCCTTTCGCTTGCCAATTTTGAGATCTCTAAAAAATGTCTTTAGTTTTGTAATTTCATTGCGGTAAAGCAGTTTTTTTAATCAAAAATGGATGATCAGCTGATCGGGAGATTTGACTAACTACGCGGAAAAATTGAATCGAGTGCGAAAAAGGCTGTATTTTTACACGTTGGTACAATTCGACTAGATGCCAACATTATACGATGTGTTCATCAATTAAAAGCAGTTAAATTTAAGAAAAAAAAAGTCTTTCACTCGTCAATCAAAATGTCTCGATTCTACGAAACACAGTATCGTGTGTAAAATCAGCTCGTTGTGACTTCACACCCGACAATTATTAAAACTATCTATAAAAAAATTTAAAAATAAATATATTATATATAAATATGCTTACTAGTAATCAAGTTATTGGTAATTCATTATTGATTAATGGACTGGTGTTTCTTTTTGTTAATATTAAGTTAATGAAACAAAATTTTTAAATAAATTGTTGTAAAATCTAAGTGGCGCACCATATCCCACACCCTTTTATAAGATGTGTTGTAGAAGGAAAGCGAGTGGTGGGAAGGGATTTCCTTCCTTTGTGACCCCGTCAGCAACAGATAACCCTCGCAACATTGATGAAGCGTGCTGTCCTCAGTCCTTACACAGTACACACACCAATTCACTACACGTTATGTGTCCGTAATGCCGCGTAATGTCTTTGATGTCTCACTTATTATATCATAGATGGAACATGATTTTTTCGGGAGACACCGGTGAACTTTCTGGAAATTAGGTATCATTCCATATTAAATTTATTCATTCGTGGTTATTCGTATGGCGCCGAGAGCCTACTTCCAATAAAAGGTCTTGTCAGGTACCTACATTACTATTATGGACAACACGGGAGAAAGCTTATACGAAAAGTCACTGGTGCACAGACACATCACAAAATTTTCCGAAAGAAAAGGTCTAAAAATTCCATGAACCTCAAATAAGGCCGAACGCTTGAATAAATTTCGTATTAATTGTTTTTCGCTTATGGACCAAAGGAAAATGAGAGGCCCTGGGCCACAAATATGGACCATGGACGAAAAATGCAAAGCAAATTAGATTGCCAGCGAGGAAGAAAGCAAGTTCCTAGAAATCACTTAATGTACCAGGCCGTCCAACTTTATAGCAAAATCCCGAAGGTTAATATTTGATTGAAAATATTTTTTTGAAAAGGAATTAAGGAAATATGACCACTTCAAATATTGATGTTTTGCTAGTGATTGGCCAAAATTGTACCTTTTATAGATATATGCACACAAATAAAAATATATATGCTAATAAATTAATAACTTTGAATATCTTAGTTAACAACTTTGAATTTCTGACCGGTCAGTGGTTGAGTGGGCTTCGCGTTTGGGTCCCATCCAGGCGTTCCGTGTTCGATTCCTCGGCTGGCTAAGTCCTTCATCACGACTCAAGCAACATTTTCGGCTTACTGTGGTGGTAGTAGGAGATTTTCAAATATTGTCGGGTTATTCGTAACCCGAGAATGTTTGTCTTTCTTTTTTAAAAATGAATTCTTAGTATGTTTACCTAACTAAGTATTTACCCTATAATATTACGTTAAATGTACCTATTTTTATAAAACATAAATGTATCTTTAGAAAACTATATGTACTTAGAAATTAATATATTATTAAATATTAAGATCAATATATTTGGTATAACTACATTTTGACCCAACATTTATACACGGTTGATATTTGTCGACTTCTACGACTCTATTGAGTTTATCAGCTCGGTTGTGGAACGATTTGCCGGCCTCTGCGTTTTCTTTACTCCTTCCTTTCCAAAAAACCCCTCCACACAGCATCCCCAAAGATGACATGGGCCTAAACGGAAATTATTTTCTTGAAGGCCTCCTGTGTGGAGATAAGCTGTCAATGTAAACAGCTTTGTAGGATTTCCTCTTGTAAACACTACAATAATATATGCTTGTAATTATGTTTGTACAAAAAAAACATAAAATCTTATTTAATATAATAATCTAATAGCTTTCCCTGGTTTCGTCTAAGGTTAGAATTTAAAAATATCAGTGAAACAATATGCCGTCTTGTCTTATATTTTTAACAGTTAAATTTTTATGACGCCAGAGAACCCATCTTTAGTTTTGAAGCCCCACATTTATACAATCTAATCTAATCGATTTTATGCTTTATAGTTACGATTTCTGAGTGTTTAACTGAAATTTAATTTAATAATTTTATTTTTTCAGCCTTATCCCCCTAGACCAGGCCAACCGTCCACCCCGAACGCGCACGATCCTGAATCGGTAAGTGTCCTTTAACTTTTATAACGAGTCCCGGGAATAACGTCCTCGCCCGGAACAGCGGGAATCAAATTTAAATTATTATGTTCGCAGGCGGAACTTCTCATCCAACCGATGTTTCGGACAGTCTACCGACATCATCTCTCGTAATCTAAAAATTAATAAACAAGTATTTTATTACCTGACGTAGCTTCGTGATCAAAAAGGCGAACGTTAAAATTACATGCAGATAAACGATTGGTATTCAGTATTGGTATTGGTATTCTTGACCTGTAATCACCAGATATAGGAAAAAACTGCCGACATAGGCATTTTTGTTTATAGCCGCTAATTCCGGTGTCTAAACATTACCCATGATCTTGCCTGCTTTGTCCCTTGTCACGTGTCTCGCTCGTTCCTTCAGTCTGTCAAGTGTCTAGAGACGTCTGCAGCCGATCGCCATTCTTGTTGCGGTATAAGAAAACGGGGTAGGATGATCCATGTGACGAATTCAACCGTTACAACTTCCCACCTATCTGGAATAATACTACATGGTCCGTGATATTATGTATTACTCCCAACCTATGTATCTAAAGTTGTAAAGATGAATAATTGTCAGTTTGCGCCCGTAAATACGCAATAGAATACGAATAAATACTTTTGTCCGTATAAAAACCAAGTTCTTGAAGAAATGCATGCAGACAGAAATGCATCATGACAGAATTTCGTGGTTACCCCTTAATTGTACAACAAATTTCACCTTCGCAGCGCAGCGCTTTTTTGTGCATTTTAAAGTTGGATTTTGTTATTAATATAAAATATTTAAAGCGCTCAAAATCTTTATTAGAAAATACCAAAAGTTAAAAAAAAAGGAAAACTTTTGTTCATCCATTTTGAATCAGCTGTCCAAAATTGAAAAGTATTATTATATATTTCAGAATAAAAAACGAAAGCATTTATTGGTTTTACCTTAGAATTATAACATTTCGACATAATTCACAGTTTTGCGACACCACCGACTGCAAAGTTAACCATTTCAAGCTGTATGAACCCTGCTACTGATTATTTGTTTTTTTTTCCTATTTGACTGTTTTGATGTGTGTAGAAAACCAATAAGAGTGCGGGAAAGCCTATTTGGCATTGACCGTGTTTGTCGAACAGGCAAATACGAATAGCTAAGTGAATTGGCACCATGATTCTCTCGAACAAGGGTAAGATGATTAAATTATGTACTTTGAACTATAGATTACCTACCTGAACATTAAATTGTAATCAAATCTGCCGGAATATGGCACACTATTCATACTTGTTATTTTAACGTGTTTTGCAAAACTACCTCCTATAACTTAATGGTACTTGGGGCAACAGGGCAAATATGTACCGATTTCTCCGAACTTGTAATAAATAGATCACTAAAAAAGAAGATAATATTAATAAATATTTTTTAAATATGAAAACTAATAAGACACAGAAACATAAAAGATAACGGTCCCAACTGGGAATCAATCCCAGCATCACTCGTCCTACCGGGACAAACTTTATTTTATTTTAAGGTAAGAGAAGAGATTTTTGGTTCGATTCCCAGTTGCGACAGTTACTTTTTTTATTTTTCTGTATATTATTCTTTTTCATATTTCGTCCAGATTTATTAGTATTATCTTCTTCTTCAATGATATATTACAATGTTGTGTTAATTATACTAATTATCATAACCTTCAAAAGTTATTATAACAATACAATTTTATGATAGATCGGTTAACATTTATATTTATAGGCAAACTGTGATATTTTCTCAACCTTAGTAAATATCCATTTGAAGTGGTACAGTAAACGCTATTATTGAAGGATCTATTTACATTGCAATTGGTTACCCTTGTTGTTTCGGCTGGTACATCATGCTCTCGGTGTCCGGAGCAGTAAATCAGGGTAGCACGTGCCGTGATTAGTGTCTGCCGTCAGTGTCCGCTGCCTGACCGACATTTGTGGTCGGAATCGCATCGATCTTGACGGCCTCTCTCTATATATTGTTCTTCCCGTGCCGTGTTCATACTTCCTCGCATCACAGGTAAAGGGATGGTTTTTCACTTACCTCTGTTATATTTTAACCCTTCAAACTGTTCTTTCTATTGTTTTAAGAAAACGTTTTCAATCGAATCAATCTAGGTGAAATCCACCTAATACAAATCCAAACACAAACTATTCACTCATTTCATCAAATTTACGTAACATTTTTTTGTTCATTAGGGTTTGTTGAACTATTTATAGCGGGTAATTCTTTTAATATTTTATGATTTCTCTAATCCTGTGGTTCAACAGCAGTGTTTTTAAAATCACGGATTTCTCGCACGCTGTCATAAAGCGCAATCAACTCCATATCCAGAACGTCTTAATATCTGAATTTTTGTATTTAATTAAATTAAAGATTTTTGTAATTACCACCTACTGCTAGGTTAGATATTATGGCAAACCTACTACTTAGATGTTATTACACGTGAATGCCACAAATTAATGACTTATATTTATGTTAAATATTTTTTTATTGATTAATTTACTCTTTTTTAAAGTTGTTTAATGTTTATCCCTTAAACAGTAAAACGTGCATTTTCGTGTGTAGGTACATCTCAGGTAGCAAGCTATGTAATATTTTGCATTTGCGACGGAAAATGCAGACTTTGATTATTATCCATCTCACGGGTTGGTTTGGCACACCCTGTGTAAAACTGTTCACATTTTGTCGGAAGATTCAAGTGTGTATGAGCCTTTTTTTATTCGCCAGCGTTTAGCGGCTCGGTTCCGAAAATGACACTAATTAGTGTGAACGTAAAACGTAAGCCGACATTGACAGTGAATTCTCCCAGACTTAATCCCCTGAACCTTTAAATCGCCGCGACACTCGGCTCGTTTGGACCGCTTTCAATCCTGCCTAATTTCCTTGATACGTATTCATGGCATTCATTATTATCGTTGACGTTCAATTAAATCGTTCATTTTCCAATATCTTGGTCGTATTATGAGGAATGAAAAATACAAGATTTTTTATATTGCGTTCCCACTACAATACAAAAAAAATGTACTTAAACAACCCTTTACAGCTAAATATCCGTAATCTAATTGCAATTGCAATATTTCTTCGGATTAAAGGTAGATAATTCGGCCATAATTACAATGTTTGTTACAATTTTGAAGAAATGGCCGGAGCTTACATATTATCAACGAAGCAAGTAGATAACTGTTTTGAGAGATAATTTCCTGGACTCAGTGAATTCTCGTATCGTAGTCGAACACAATAATTAATTGAATGCTGTGGGTATATCAATACGTTTGATAACATTATGTATTGTTAACATTATCAGACTTGAAGGCATCTATGTAAATGCGAACATGGCAGTAGGTATCACAGTTAGCTGTGAGTTAGTAGGTTATGTTATGGGTGCCGGGTGCCATGTACGGAGCAGGGAGGCGGGGGCGACCTGCGCGATAGTGTATTTGCATGTAACATTAGTGTTGGGCCGATAATTACCACGAGATATGGTAATCCATCCTTCCCCGCCGTGCTTGTCCCCGGCTGCAGGCAGTGGCTATAGGCAGTAGGCAGCAGCCGCAGGCAAGCAGCGAGCAAACAAACAAACAAACCCCTGACACCGCTTCCTGCGCGCGGTGATCTTAATTAAACGAAATGGCACACTACTTGTTGATTGCGTCGACTAAAATTACTTCACTACTATATTAGGTACAAGGTATTATGTATTATAACAATGCACTTACAGTTCTACTGGTATGTACAGTAAATCTGGGAATGTCTTGTTAGAGTTTGGGAAATTTGTAAAATTAACCAATTTAATTAGTAGAAGTTACCTAGTTTTCTAATCATTTTGATGAATTCCCGTCATCAAAAAATAACACTTGCGAATGCGGAATACGCTTTAAAATTAATAAAGAAATGCCTAAAATGAAATTAAATAAAAGCAAAAATCTATAAAGCATCGAACATTTTCGCTGAACTCTGGCGTCTAAAATTTTGTTTTTAGTTATTTTCTGGATTTTCTATCTTTTAACGCTACTGTTTTCACCTTACAGCTTCATTTTCAGCACGAGCTAATGAGCTTTGAAATCTTATGTCTGTTAAAAGACTATATTACAGTATTTTGCAATACAAATCTCGGTCGAAGCCGGGTAGTTAAACTATTCTGTACTATTGTATGTTTATAATTATGCCTCATTTTTTTTATGTAAGGCAAGGCACATTAACCTATATTGCATTTTCTGACAATTCCTCAATGAGTGGGAACTTGGCAAGGTACTAATAATGAAATGTGCGTATGTTGGTATGTCCGGTGGTGGGGGGGAAGTGTGGGAGGGTCGATATCCCACAACTGAACAGCGCCTGATTACATGTGCCTAGCATTACTGTACTGTACTCTATCTAGCACTGTATTATAGTAGTGCCGGTACCAGATTGGAACCCCATCCCCCTCGCCCCGCCGATTAATTATTACATCCCCAATCATCCTCAATCAGACGGCCCTTGTGATTACCAGAGCTACCAGATGCATAAGCTCCCAATTCGGATTAATTTGTCGGAAACATCACGTAACCGACCAACAACCATCCCCCCCCCCCCTCCCCCTCCCCCTCACCAACCTCCGGGCCGTGACCCAACCAACGCCAAACCACTGGACTACAACATACATTCTCAACCACAACATCACACACCAAGTGGAGCAGGTGAATCCTTACTAACGTCTTTTTTATTCAATGGGGGTTAGTTAATATTTAAGAATGCCCACTATGCTTACTACACAAGAGAGACGCCTTTTTAACATAAGAACAGTTCTGAAACTGCCGTTTAGCATTAGATCAAATTTTGATCAGCCGTCAAACGCAACGACATCACAATTTAATCAAAAGTCGAAACTCGCCGAGTGTGGACATTAACGGAAACCTTTAAAAAATTTATTCCATTTTCGGATCCACTGGGCTTTGCTTAAACTTTTGCGTACATTATCAAAATGTAGTATGTGTTCTGTATAGTTAGTTACATTAACGCATGTTGGTTGATGGATCACACGGCATAACATTCATATCTGCTCGCCGCAGGTACAAATGATGTTCGCAATTATATACGAGCAGAGAGAGATACCGACTAGACTAAATGGGGTATTATGTAGTACGGTATTAGTTAGTTGCCAAAAACCACCAAAGGGGTTCGATGAAAATACCCAAAATTATTCCCGACGTGAACTTCATTAGTTTTCCGGTTAAAATTCCACGTTCGCCGGAACCGACTCACCGCTAGTAGTTACTTTACTATGGGCGAGGGTTGCAATTATTATTCCGCTTTACGAGGCCTTTTATGCAAAAATAGTTCGCTTTCATATTTTACCGCAAACATTTTTGAAGGATTGTGCTATTATAATTTAATTTAACATTCATTCTCACATATTACGCTGAAATTATTTCGGCTTTCATAATACATTTATTGCTCTATATAATCTGGCTAACTGTAACATATATATGTACTTTTCTGGTACATTTCGCGTGGTTAACGAAGTATTATATTTCAACCATTTATTCGTTTAAATGAATTCGGAAAACCCTCCCTGTTATAATTTATTTATTTGTTTGGTTGAAACTATAAAAGTGTTCGTCTAATTTAATCTAATTATAACTATCCACTTTTTATTTCTATTTTTGAGACTGACAATTCATGATGGAATTCCATTATAATATCTATACGTAGTTTAAAATGAAGTCGTTCCCGCTGTATGTGCGCTTACATATTTTAAACTACCATCGGATTTTCATGCGGTTTTCACCAATAGATAGTGATTCATAAGGAAGGTTTTTAGGTATATAATTTGTCAAGATTTTGTGTAAATTTGTTAAAATACATAAATATCTGGCCAAGCGGCAGCGGTCTGTAAAGAGCGCGGTGTGGATTTGATTTAACAGATGGCGTTGGTTATAAAGGTTTTGTTAGCCACATCAACGTGTGTCCGGGTCTGCTAGTATTATAATAAAACTAATATAAAACTTTTTTCCACTTAATTTTATTGACCGTAACCGGTTTCAGCCTGTTAAGGCCATCTTCAAATGCATCATATTTAGCTGAAAATGGCCCCTAACAGGCTGAAACCTGTTACGGTCAATAAAATTAAGTGGAATATTCGTTTTATTATAATATATTATAACTATCCACAATATTGCAGCTTTTTACGAACATGTTACAAAGTTAAATGGTAAGATATTTATTCTGACCGGACAACTTAGAATCAACTCAACTCAACACCTTTGAATGTCATTAAAAGTGATGAAATTTTTTTTTTAAATTGGTTAAATAGGTATACGTTAGGAGCTGTCTTTCAATTATTTTTTTTCGTAGCTTTTACTGATTTTTCACAGAGCTATTGACCGATATCTATTTATATTATGGGTTTTAAGAGATTGCACCGACCGGCGACCATCTCTCTGAAAATTGGAATAAATAAATCGTTGTCGATTTTCCTGTGCGGTTTGCGTCCTGACAAAACCACCAACCTGAAATTTAGTAGTGGATAACAACGTCTGTCTACGAAATTGCTGTACGCCTTCACGGGCAGGTAACAAACACTACGACGTTAGTTTTTTGTTGTAGATTTAATTCCAAGTTCAGTAAGTACGTTGTAGCTCGTAAGACCGCCTGCCTAGACACAGACATGTGAGAGATGCCATCGCATTTCCTCTTGATGTTTTTTTTACTTCCCTTCAGTCCTCTTGTACCGGATGGCCTGAGCGCGAATGCCTTCCGGCCGCTGGACACGTCCGCTCGCTACAGAAATACCCCAACCATCCAACATGATGTTACTTTCCCAGGAACAAAGGAATAGCGTAATCACGCGACCCTCGTCACTTATCACTCCATCACAAGCAACCAACCAGTCCAACAGTCCAACCAACCAATGCCACTCGTGTCTTGTTATGGTAATGATATTTTCATATAATTGCGAAGCCTAGGCATTACTCGCAATAAACATATCCCTGCAATTCATTGTTTTTCACTAGTTTCTTCATATTATTAACTACATATATTGTTATGATAAGTTCTTTATACACCACATCTTACGTAACTTGATTGAATGTGTCTGTTGTTATAGCATCTTATTTGTTTTTTTTATCACCCTCCAGATGGGCTTTTATCTTTTCGTTGTTTGTTTTTAGGGTGTTATGCCGTGTTGCGCTGCCTCCTTCTTTAGCCGACGTTTCGGACAGCGTTGCAGTGTCCATCATCAGGGCAGATCCGGCGGATCGAAAATACTTTTGGCCGTGAAAATCTAAAAAACGTATCGGGCTTTTAAATGTTTATTTTTTTTTAAAACGGAAATATCTTAACCCCTCAGGCTAATTTGTTCGTTTTTGGGAATCACTCATATAGGTCTCGTTGAAATCGTTGCGTCTCCCTTACCATCATGGTGAGAAATATGATTTCAAAACGGTGTTACAGAGAGAAACGCTTTGAATTCATATCTAAAATTTTACCACAAAATAATTCAAATACCTATACACCTTTAAGAATCCAAGTTTCCGACCGCAATTTGAAAAAAAAAATTGAACTTTGTGAAGTTTTTACTAACTCTTTTTACATGAAATGACAAAAAGTAGGGGTGTCTACATTTGTCTAATAAAATATGTGTGTGTTTTTATTTATCTTCGCTATCGGTAATTTTACTTAGAGTAAACGTGGTGAACAAATCAGCGGTTTACCAGGACAGGAGCGCTCCTGGCTGGGGTGGTACGTACGTATCGTATATAACTTTCAATGAATTTTCAAAGAGGTGTTGAAGTGCCACTTTGTTGAATTGTCATGGAACCACTGGAAACATTCCTAAAGCTGATAGAAATGTTTTGCTGGTTTGCCCGAATTAATGTTAATATCGGCATACATCTTACTTTTATCGTTTTGTGACTTCTGTATTTTCTGTACATATTATAAAGGTATCAGACGCGCAACAAATAAATAAGTCGAAGCAGAGAGCTAAGAAGTTTACCTACCCTTGATACCAACAGAAAGTGCATGTCAATGAGTTATGCACAAGATAGGCTGAGGTCGATAAAATATTTGAGGAGAGACTACAGCATCCTTTATGTAACCTGACGACCCGAACTGTCCCTAAGCGAAGGGTAAAGTAACCTGACTACCAGGAGCAGACTCCCCTCGTGGGTTGTTCTTGTATCCAACCCGTATCCAAGCACCAGCGCTGGCAGGCATACCCTACCAGGGGGTTCCCCTAGCCCTACGCACTACGCATTGCGCCCTACAGCTCTACACGGTACACACAACCGACGAACGTCAAGTTTCGCTACAATTGCTAACGAGCTATTGGGGAGGAATCGCCAACTTGCAATATACATTCATTCAAATTAAATACATTGAGGTTTTTCAATCTTATTGCGTTTAAGACAAAGATCAACATTAAAACTTGTTACCTATTCAAATTATTTTTTTATTGGTTTACGTGAAAAAATAGCACTTTTTAAAACTTATTTTTAAAGCTTTTTTATTTATATCCTCGAACTTACATTTAACAGATTATTATAACAGTGGTTTACATAGATAATAAGATTTAGTATTAAAAAAACTTTTTTTTAAACTTTCCAAACAATTCGGTCTTGGCATACACTCCTTGCCTCATTCATATTCATACACAATCGTACTCTCGTACTTCTCGTACATAATCTTCTATTATTCTGACTCTTGACATGGCCCGACTCAAGTATCTGATTCACTTGAAACATTTTTCCCGTAATTAAATTTGTAGTGATTTTTTTTTGTATTCCAAATAATATTATAATGTTTCATTAATATTTATTAATCGTTTATGCCTTTGTCAGACCACGCTATATGTGCGCTATTCCTTCGTGGCTTGGCCTATGTCAGCATATCGCTCGCCATATATTCCAATTGCGAATGTATGGCGACGAATATGCTGAAATAGTAGTCTGACAATACTTTAAGAGGAAACCCAATCTCCCAGAAATTTTAGCAATAGGTATTTTACCAAATTGTTGCACTCACTGTCACTCTTACTCTCCGAATACTGAGCGAACGGGATAACTGCACCTCACGTTTATAATTCCTAAATAAAATCATCAAAATCTAGTATTCGTAGTCCCTATTTGTCTCTTACAAAACTGGACTTAAGTTTAAGTTTTTTTTTACTAAAACTGTAATGAAGAAAATACTCTATGTCTGTACGTTTTCCTTATTTAAAAAATACATTGAATAGTTGTATACTGAACGTCTGGTGATGGCGTTCAAACCATGCAATTTTAAAGATTTTTGGAGGATCCTAATAAGTATAATATAATCTATGACCGGTCAGTGGTTGAACGGGTATGGCGCTTGGGTACCACCCGGGCGTCACGTGTTCGATTCCTCGGCTGGCTAAGTCCTCCATCAAACACATGCAACATTTTTCAGCTTTCTGTAATGGTAGTAGGAAATTTTCAAACATTGTTGGGTTATTTGTAACCCGGGAATGTTTGTCTTTCTTTTAAAAAAAAATTAACTTACCAAAAAAGCAAAACATGCCGGCACGCTAGTGGTCGATATCTATAAGTATGCTAAACATATTTACAGAAGCGTCAAAATCTAGACATGAAATTGGGGAATACGTTTATATGGACAAAACGCACTGGTTTCCTCCTAAGTCTTTTAACATTTTAATCGAACTGGCTGGCAGTTGAATTGTGCGGGACTGGGGACCGTGTACCGGGTATCGGGCGGGCCTCGGGGCATGCAGAGCGTAGTGAGTACAGAACAGAGTTGTGCAGAGTTTAAGCCCCCTTTAATATTTACTCCTGTTCCCTTTCCACCATATCAAACAGAGGGGATCTTCTATACAGACCTTTTTACAATCACATCCGGCATGGATATTTAGAATTCTTCTTGTATTTAATCATTTTATTCAATGTTCAATTTATCCCCCTTCACGTTTAAAAAATATACTAATGCAATTCTTCAGGCGGGACTGTTTGGTGGGAATGTTCCCATTTACAACGAACCCTTCATTTTAATAAATAAAATACAAATCAAATGTGCTTTAATAAATAATAATGAAAAATAAGTATAAGGAAATTTTTTTAATTATTTATAGCGTGATTTTGTTTGTTATGGCGCTTCTTGAAAGCCTTTCACAAAAGGAAAAAAAAAATTGAATTCAATCCTAAATTTGTTACGTACATGGTCAACAAATAAATTAATTAATTATGCACATTATATACAGTTTCGTTAGTCGAACTTCTATGTGAAACTATTATAATATTGGGTCCTTACAAATGAAATTGGCGTTTTGCCGTACTGGCAACTTTGATCTCAAATATCTTCTTTTTGGTTAGGAATTCCAAATTCAAATGTATACAGCTATTTACTCGTGTATTTGTGTTTCGAAAATTATAATTCATTTGTTTTTTTCTTAATTGTTTTTTTTCTTTGCCTCACTTAATTTATAAAATGGAAAACTTGAAATAGGCCACTTGAATCATATTTTTTAAAAAATTCCGGTTTAGGCAAATATTCTAAGACATTCCGTATTTTTGACACCCTGGCGATTTTTTGAAAATTTCAATCCGAAAAATCAGACCATTTTTTTTATAAACCGGAAAGACGGGACATAATTTTATGGGTGCGAAAAAACGATAACTACATAGCCGAAAATCATTTTAAAAAACAGAACGTTTTCCAAACGAATAGCAATAAATTGTACGGGGTTCTCTTCGTAACATCTGTAAAAACACCGCCATCTTTATCAAAAAATCAAACCAAAGGATAAGTTCGCATAGAACAAACAATAAATCTAGTGAACATTAAACGCAAATTCAAAAATTCGCCCGAAATCAAAGTGTTGCCATATAAAAAAAAATTAATCAGTGTGGAATTTTACAAAATTAAAGGAACATAATCAGACGTCATAATAATAATTAAGACGACACGAGCTCAAATAATTGATTTATTTATTTTAAAATAAATAAAAACTATACATTTCTAAAAAAATTTATTAACATTTTCGTAATCTTAGTAAAAAAAAATCTATCCACACGATTTTTTCCAAGTCGCTATGAAATCCATGCAAGTGGCCTATTGGGAAGGTGAAAAAGCTCCCATACACAACTCCCATAAGCTCCTATACAAAGTTCCTTAAATACAAAACGCCAATTTCATATAATATAAGTATTATTTAAAAAAAGTTTAGAAAAGAAATGCTATGACTGTTATCTTTCAAATGTGGATTACATGAACATCTTAGATCATACGATGTGCGAATACTTCAAAATTAATACACCTAAAATTAGAAGACAATTAACTGATCTAATATTATATTTTCATAAAATAATTCACGGCCATCTTGATATTATATTATGTCTTAAGAATAATGAATGTTTCGAATAAAAATTGCTTAAGACGCCATATTATATGTTTTACCTGAAAACATTTAAAAATAATATCACCTATTTTAGCCCTCTCACCCAAATGTGTCGACTATACAATAAGATAGAGTGCTCAAGTTGATATTTTCGTCGATAATCTATATGGATTCAGAAAAAATGTTCTGCAATTGCTAAAAAATATGTTATGCTAATTGTACTCTGCATCCTCTGTATCTCTAATTGAACTTTTATATATTTGTATAATTTTCTATTTTTAATTGTTTTGTTATTTTAGTATTCCTTTAGAAACAAATTCAAGATTTACAAATAATATACAATTTGCCTGATTAGATTTATGTAATTGTTAACCTATTTGTGTATTAGCTTATTTTTTTTAACTGGATTGTTCTCATGTGAGTAAGAACATGCGTAAAAACCCAGTATAAATAAATAAATATTTTATTGTTTATGTAAATAAGGTAGTTGGCATAAATTAATAAGCAGTAATGAACAGGTTTAATCAAGTTATGAGATTCCGCCAGAAGCGTAAGTAATATAAATATAAATAATACAAACTTGCGATGCGTAGGTACCTATACTATCGTCCGATGGTGAAGATAGTATGGTTCCTACGTCTGCTTGTTTTTACGGCCAAGTTTAGTAAAGCCTCTACTTGCCCGGAGCGCACTATCTATCATTTGATGGTGGAACTAATCCTCCTGCGTTCTCCCGTTCTCCCGTTCTCCGGCCTCCTACTCCCTATTCCCTATTCTCTACTCACTCCCTACCATTCGCGTACCCTCTTCTGTCTGCTGGCTGCTAGCTGTTGGGTGCTGGCCGCCCGCAGATAGGGGCTCTGAACGCTGAGCAGGCACTTTGTTCCCGGTTGGATCCTACTTTTTCATGCGTTTTATTCCGTTAGGAGGAACGTTGCGAAACCAGATATGAAGCTGATGTGCATAATTAATATCTTCTTCGTGCTAGCAGAATAAACTACAAAGAACTCCTTTTACCTTGAACTGGTTGATATATTTTCAAATTATTTTATCGTATTGTACCTACATACTCTGACTTATCTTATTTTTTTTGACAATTGAATAGATTATTTTTTTACGCATTTATTTCCTTCATCAAGTGCCGAGTATATAAATGATGTTACATTTGCTATTGCATCTTGTGTGCTTTTTGTTTTTAAAAATCCGAATTGATTGGAATGTAATATTTTATTGTTCTCTAGAAAATCAATAACCCCTTTTTTTCACATTCTTTACAAATATTTTTGCTATATTCGATATTAGTGATATCGGTCGATAATTTGAAACATTTTGCGGGTCGCCGGTTTTAAAGATAGGGGATATTATAGATTTTTTATAATTTGTTGGGAATATGCCTTTAGTCAGACTGAGATTAATAAGGTGGTTTAGTGGTTTCAGTAGATACATTTTCATTGCTTTAAGAATTTTCACAGAAATGTGGTCAAAACCTGGGGAGGATCCGTCTTTCATGCTTTCTATTACAAGTTGTATTTCAGTTTCAGTAGATTTTTTAAAAGTGGATAGCGTATTTTGTTTTTGTGTATTAGTTGTTATAGGTTTTGGTGTGTGTAAAGATTTAGAGATTTTTTCAGCGAGATTATTTCCTACTTTAGAGAAATAAGAATTAAAAATGTTTGCTTTTAGTTTTGGGTCTTTGGATACATCTATGATATTATTTTCATGTTTTAAATATTTTATAGAATATTTTTTTTTTCTTATTTTCAATTGCATAATTTACTGTTTTTTAAGTGTTTCATAATTCATGATGCAAATGACGTTGCTAACTGAACATAGTTGCGTTGACTGAATATTTCAAACAGAAAAAGGTATCCAAACACATTTTCTGTTTTATAATTAAGATTGTTTCGGACTAGTATCCACCTAGTGCAGCAGTTGTTTTGTCGATGGGAATTAACTAGGTTCTCAATATTATTTAAATAAAGACTGAAAAAAATTGATTTAAGATGAAGCCATACTAAATAATGCAAAATCATACAAAATCTTACGATTTTGTTTTAAAAATTTGATCGCTTAGAAGTATTAAAGATGCTTCAATTAAATACTGCATGTAAAACATATCTTGGCTCTTAAAAATATCGGTCAATTTTTTTATAAGTCTTTTAATAAGCTTAGAAAAAAATAAATTATAAGGTCTATAAAAAACACTTTGAAGTCCAAACTCTCCTATTTATAAACCTCTTTTCGGATATGGTTTTATTAAATTTAGTTTCTTTTATGATAATCGCAAAAAAAAAATTAAATTTACGCCCGAACCTCACAAAATAAAATATAATATGCATATTCGCGTTGTTATTTTTGACATCACGGCGACAATACGGCAGTCGACAAATTTGTAATACCAAAGTGAACCTTATACCGTCCACCGAAGAACGACTGGCAGCCGCCCTTATTTTCGATCACTACTCCTCCGAACGGAGCGGAGAAATGACGTGTTGGGCTCCGCGCGGCTTGTTTTCGTGAAATCAATTTAAAAATTCCGTTTTATTACGATAAACAATGCATAAAAAAGGAATTAATATTTTTTACAGGCCTTTACGAAATCAACATGTACAAAAAAATCATAAATATCTTTTCCAACCTTTCCAAAAGCTTTTTCTCAAGTATTTTTAAGCTCCTCCCGTAAAGGGGCGTGAATTCCAACGTCGATTTTTTCCTGTACTAGTGGATCGCCTTAAATACACTAAAGTACTCGTGGTGCGACTTATTTATATGTCATGAACGCGGGATGTTTTTTTATGATTCTACATTCCCTTGTTACCCCCTTTTATTTAAATTATTTATATCTACCATTGGTGTTGTAATAAAAAAAATAGTCGCTGACAAAGCTGAAGGTACATTCCACCTGCACCGCCAAAACAGATAATAGATTCCGCGAACTTCTTTATACTCGCCCGCCACCTGTCCGTCTCTAGTCTAGGTACTAAACTAACTGGTTTATTGCGCGTAGCTTTTCCTGTTCCTTAAGCTCCTAGTACTAGTGGCTAACATTTAGCCCCGGTATATCAGTTGATTATAAACTCGGTTTGGTTGGAATGTCGAGCTTAGGTAGTACAGATTGAAACATAATCTGTATATAGGTCGAAAGCCTAGATGTCACCAATATCACCTGTATTCTATGTGAATTTATTAGAGTGTTTCTTTTTTCTTTGAAAAACAAACATACTGTCTATATGAGTGGTGTATTTATACAGGATTGACTTGCTACAATCTCTCTCTCTACTGTCATCTTCATTGGAATATCTGTATGCACCGGGAAATCGCCAAATTATTCGCATTGTGCTATAAACGCATTGTGCTATAAACGAATACACTAATTTTAAATAGTTTTTATTTTCTGTATATATCTATATAATGTGTATTATTTTCCCTTCATGTTATAGTCATAGTATGTAAGTACACGGTAGGTATTCATATTACCTTCTATCTAAATCTTGCATCGATTAAAAATGTAACTAACTAACTAACCATCACGCCGTTTCCCCGCAGGGGTAGGCAGAGAGGACGGACCGCCAAACAACTCGGTCTTGGCACACACTCCTTGCCTCGTTCACATTCATACACCGTCTCATACATGCTCTTCTATTATTCTGACTCCTGACATGGCCCGACTCAAGTATCTGATTCACTTGGTCGTGCCATGTCTTTCTCGGGCGTCCCCGACTTCTTCTACCATTCACATTTGCGTCATATATTCTCCTTACACTCCTTTCCTCGTTCATTCTCTCTACATGCCCGAACCATCGGAGCGTTCCTTTCTTGATCTTACTCATTACGCTTACATCAGCCTTGCATTCTTTGCGGATCTCCGCGTTTCTCACACGATCATACATGGTTTTACCACACATACGCCTCAGGGATCTCATCTCAGGGAAAAATGTAAACTTAATTAATTAGTGAAATCCACATGGATGGGTGGGTAATAATTTTCCGTTCCCACGTTTTCCTTTGCAAAACAGTGCATACAATTTCCCCCGCGTAAGTGATACAGTCCAGAACAGCTGATGTAATAATGAATGCCAAGTCTCCCCCCGGGGGAATGGGGTCTGTGCAGTATGCAACTCGGCAAGCCATACAGCTCTCGGCTTACAAATAACGTGCACCGCGGCCGCGGCCCCTTCGCCCCGTTCTGGCTGCAGCGTTCTATCCCAGTATCCCTGGCTCTCGGCTATTCACCGATTCACCGCGGTACTATGTTCAGCTGCAGCAGGCAGGCTCAGGCAGGGACCACTCTCTGCCTCTCTCCCTCTAACACTCTTCGCTGGCTTCTCGAGGGTTGAAACTTTCACAATCAACAAACATCATTGGGAATTGGGATTCCCGCTGATTTGAATCTTAAAGTTGTGCGAGGAGTAATTATTTTAGCTTTTGGGTTTTGCACACTATTTATGCCATCTCGCAGTAGTAATGCAGGTTGGAGGATAAACGTTTACAGCCTATTATAAAAAAAAACACTTCACGACCGTTAAACGATGTTTTTGTTACACATTGTATAAAGATTGTACATTATATTTTTGGAACTTTACCAATAAAAACATGTCATTATTATGTTGCCAACATTAAGCTTCGGTAGATCTACGCATGCGCGGATCCTAAATGTTTTTTCACGCGCGGCTAAATTACGTCTTTGACCTGCGATATTTTACGCGCGATTCGTATAATGTTTTGTACATAATTTCTATTCCGATTACAAATTCACTATTATATTAGTATAATTCAACATAAATACTATAATTTGTGTTATTTTTCGTCAGTTTTAATCCTTTAAATAATGTCTTTTTGTTAATTTAGTTTTAGTAACAGTAAATAGGTTATTTCTTAACCATTATTTTTTAATGACTTTTCCGCGTGAGTTTACTAAAACTTCCATGAAAGTAATTTGTATTTATTTACGCGTGCGTAAATAAATACAAATTCGGGAAATTAAAATTGCGCAAAAATGTCGGATTTTTACAGTTATTCTTGGAGAATTGTTATTATATTTTAAGGAGATAAAAAATGAAGTGATAGTTTTGTTTTAAATTTTTTTAAGGAAAAGGACTGTGTTTTTTAATTTTGAATTTTTCGAAATTTTTCTGGGTTTTAATAGAAAATGTTACCTACGGGTTAGCTTTTTTCCAACTTTTTTCATGTTTGAAGCTTAAAGTACTGCTATTTTTAAAACGCAAGTATATTTCAAATAAAAAATCTAAAAGTTAATTTTATCTAGTTTCTAAAATGACATTTGTTTTTACGACGTCTTCAAAAATAAGAAACATATTTAAAATACTTCAGAAAAATTCCGAAATTCGTTGAGAATTTATAATTTATAAGATCTTTGGCCGGATAAGCGATGTGTATATCTTTCCATAAACAATTTTTTTTGACAGTTTTTAATTAATAATGTTTTCACAAATAGTCGTTTATCAATTGAATAAAATTTTCACAACGTTTTTATGTAAGGCTGGTTAGACTTTTATATCTAGTAGTAGTAATGTTTTGACTTTTGACCAGTAGGTATTTATAAATAATCTAAGATGATATCGATGATAGAATTTAACCCAAGTCCACTTAAGTAATTTGAATATAGGTACTATATCTGTATTCCTCGGCCGTCTGTCTGTCTGTCAGGCTTGGCTCCGACGACCCGGCAGTGAGCGGTGATGTGGGGCCCGCACAGCTGCTCGGCTGTGAGGCCCATAAACAGTGACAGGTTATTCCAAGCAAAGTTCGCACCTTCACTTCTACACTGAATGTTCAGGGGCCACTAAAGAATAGTCTGCAAATCTGCCCTAGGTGTCCCACTTCAAATACGCTCTATTAATAATGTGATGATACGACCTAATAAAACCTTATTTAAAGGTACAAAAACCGGGAATAACAATAAACAAAAGGTAGGTTTATGTGTAATTATCCACCTTACAATTAATGTTGAGCTACCCTCGCCCTATACTGCTTCCTAAGGGTGGCGGGGATACAACCTTTTCCCCGCATGGTTAGGCAGAGAGGATAGACCGCCGAATAAGTTTTTTGCATTTCCGTTTTCCAAGGAAATATCTGTCAGGATGACAGGTCATAAGGAAGATTACAGTTAGTTTAGTAAAGCCGCCTGCCTTTGTTAAAAAATTAAACTTGGTTAACATTGTTTTATTTTATATTAATATTGTTACCGTCCGTACTTATTTATGAATTACATCCATTAGTAAATAGTAGAATTAGATAGAACCTAAGAATTCTTAATAAATTTTACAGCGCCCTTCATTTGATTTTTCACAAAAACGGCGCTCTACAAATTATCCAATTATTATTATTATTACATTTTTTTTTTAATTTGTTACCTGTTATTTTTCAACAATAACACAATGTAAAAAGCATAAAATATAAACTCATAAACAGTAGAAATTATCGAATAAAATATTAGCTTCCTAACTAAAAGTTAGCACTAAAATAGATAAAGATTAGACAAATTTTACAAAAACTTACTTCAATAATATAATGATTTCTAAACTTTGTTTTGATTCATGCAAGTTTTTCTAGTTTCAGCGTAGTCCTGCCCTAGTTGATATATTATATAATGTATTTTACTGCACATATAGAAGGGTCGGTAGGTAGTTTCTATAAACTATATTAATTACTTAACTATATTGAAAAATAAAACATCGTTATAAAGGCGTTTTTGGGTAATAATTTTCATACATAAACGACAATTTTTATACCTATCGAAGTATTTTTACTCATTTTTTTTATATTTCATCATATGTTTATAATAAATATTATAGTAAAATAATTTTTTTTACTTAAATGTTTTTCATACCTATACATTATTGCACATGTTGCCTCTAAAATCATGAAACATTAAAATCTTCAATGGCCTATATCTTCTATCTACTACACTATATAAAGAGGTAATATTTGTTTGTTTGTTTGTTTGTGTGTTTGTTTGCATCGAATAGGCTCCGAAACTACTGAACCGATTTGAAAAATTCTTTCGCTGTTGGGAAGCTACACTATTCCTGGGTGAAATAGGCTATATTATATTTTAAAAAAAATAGGCATCCTTACTAAAACTTCAATAATGTAACCCAGGGTGTAAAAAAATTACCTAAAATATTCTTTAAATCGCGTGCGCTGCGAAAACTATTGATGATAGAATAAAATAATGTACTACGACTTTATAGAACACATCATTATTTACAAAAAAAGTCGCGACAGCATACGTCTAACTATTATAGTTATGCCACAATAAGTATTCTTTTATTTTAAAAATTAAATTAAAATGTCGCTGCTTGAAAAGGCTCTTTATTTGTATCTTGGTTTTAATCCTTATTAAAATAAATTACTTCATATTCAAGACAGCTTCAATACCTTTATTTAACTTTTTGAATTTTTCAATTCGGATATTTAATTAGAAAGATATCACGAGTATAAAATTGTTAGTATTAGAAAAAAGTTTCGGCTACGGGCCGGGCGGGAGAGGAGTCAAGAAATGCAGTGCCAGGGGGGTTAACGGGACGGGGGAGCGGGAGAGCGGTGGTGGGGAAGGTGGAAGTGGAACGCTGGAGGGGAACGCACGGAAAGGACATGTAAGGAGTAACATTTTATTTATTTGAATATGGCATATATTATAAAAGAAAGTCCAAAAAAAACGTGCAGCTCGCAAAAACTCAGAAAAGAGTCCCGGTTCGATCAAGGGAGTTATATGGTGTGGTAGATCTCGATCCCCCCTAGGGAATAAGGGTATCCGTTTTTACCTAAAGGGCGTGCTTTTAAAGATATAAGGGCTGAAAGTTTCGCCCTCTTGAAATTTCTAGAACAGTCTTCCGGAAAGTTCTAGAAGGTTCCATAGAGCTGTAGAAAGTTGTGGAAGGAGTGGCGGAGTATGTCGTGGAATGATCAGGAATAGGGAATCGGGAACATCATTGTGCAACATTCCAGAACACTATCTTATTATATCTTACTGAGCGAAGCCGGGTAACCCAGCTAGTATCTTATAATTTAAAGCAAAAATAAATAAAGTAGCTCATATGCGTACTAGATATTTGATATATCTTTTGATTTTTTTTTTAAATAGGACTAACTTATGTGTAGTAAGTAGCAAGTAGGAACCGTCTTTCACCCTTGAGGTGATTTTTCACAAAAACGATTTTCTATAAATTATCCAATTATTAGTATCTACAATTTATTAAGAATTCTTAGGTTCTATCTAATTCTACTATTTACTAATGGATGTAATTCATAAATAAGTACGGACGGTAACAATATTAATATAAAATAAAACAATGTTAACCAAGTTAGTCCAATTTTTTAACAAAGGCAGGCGGCTTCAGCGCCCTTGAGGTGATTTTTCACGAAAACGGCGCTTTATAAATCAGCCAAATATTATCATTATTATTTCTTTTATTTAGGAAACATTCAGTTGTAAATAAATATACATTCATTTTACATTTAATAGTGAATATAATTATAAACCAGTGAAGTTCCATTTATGATTTTAAATAAGAAATGGTTACAGATAAGGAAGCAAGTAGATAATGATAGCAAGTATATATACTATGTTATTTATATTTTGCAACGTGTCTGAATGTTGCAACAAAACATGTAAAAAAGCTTAATGTTTTGATGCCTTTCCGTGAAGCTCGATGTTTGTCATATCGATATCCTCTTCGTTTTACATGTTATGTTCGCCAATTGTACGGGTGGAATATCCCAGATCTTGTCACTTTCGTGCCTTGTCGAGCAGATACCCTAAAGCAGGTGTACGCGGTGTGTTCAGTGTTCAGTGTGTTGTGTATTATGTGCCGATCATACGAGACTAGAGACTAGACGAGAGACGAGCGCGGCGCAGCTTTCCCTCGAGCGATGGCGTCACTCCCGGCGGATGCGGACGGTGGGAAAGTGATAATGCGCCTCGTCATTCCAAATACAAGGGCAGGTAACAAACGCACGCTGGGAGCCGGGACTGATGCATTCATATCAAATGCGAGAGGGAAGTTTCCCCAGTCACCACGCTATACGCTGGATTTACTATGCGGAGAAATTCTTCATAATGTGTCATGTTTCGCAATTGGCATAAGAGAACATCTTCAGCAAAGAGGAAACAATTTTCATGGACAATTTACTTCCACATTCACGAATTTTCTCATACAAATGTGCTTAATTGTGTCATGTCTTCTTCCATCTCTCCATCTGTTTCAGTACCATATAATAAAATTATATTCTACTCTTTCCTTAGTCATCTTCCTCGTGTGCCCTTATAATTTAAGCACTCCTTTCTTTTTATTAGACATAAATCAGTGTTGCACTCCCTTCGGATCTCCTTATTGTAAAGGCCGCCGCCCGCCAAACACCATCAAGAAGTTACGAGTTACGAAGCCTCAAGTTTACCACTATAACTATCTGAAGTTCCCGGGGTTGGCTGAGCTTTACGACGAGTTTTTCTTGGAGTTCCCGACTTATTATACCATTCAAACCATTCTATAAGCACTCCTGGCACGTTAGTTTAATAATTCGAAATGTTCAGCCAAATCGGTCGAGTAGTTTTTGAGTCTATAGGGACACTCAAAATACATTGAATTTTATTTGTGTAGATATATATCACGTCAAGACCTAAGTCGCATTATTCCTCAATTATACCTGGACAAATGCCGTTTGCGCAAGTATACAGTTTGAAAATGCAACATTTTTGCCTGACTTGTGCAAGTCAGGGAACTTAAACATGTATTTTCGTCTTAGGCACCTTCAAGTATACTTGTACAAGTCTTAGCTCAAGTATACTTGAAGGTGTATAGCGGGCTTAATACGGTCATACAACAATTGCTTTAGAAAACTACTTATTTGATTGATTAATCCTGTCTCCTTTGATTAAATTTCAAAAGGGGGTCTCACGTATTAAAGTGTTGGCACTGTGTTTTACAAAGCTGTTCCTAAATATTATCTCTCGTTCTCGATGAACAAATAAAACTATTTGTACGTGCTTGTTAGGAATGTTACGCTCATTTTCTTGCATCACCATACCGTCTAATACTGTTGCGCATTTTATTTTATTATTCTTGCCAAAGTGGAGTCGTTTGTTAGCTTATCGAAGCCCGATGTGAATCGTGGAAACCTTTCCCCAACCCCTTGTTCGTGTGTACTATCTTCGGGGGTTACCTCCGCGCCCTCCCCCCTCCCCCCACCCCCCTCACCCCGTGGCCCTCTCAGCCCGACCGATACAGTTTATTAGAGGTCTCACGGGTTTAAAATTTTATTCATCTCTTCGATGTGTGTGTGACCCACCTGTTGCTCAAGTCCTTGTTCTGTAAGAAGTTCCGCCCCAACTAAAGTTATTACCGCCGCTTTTCTGACATCCAGCGCTTTGTTTACTAATAAATTAAAATATCCCGCTATCCGACCAAATGTTTTGCCAATAGGTACTTTGTTATAAATTATAAGCCAGCAGCATCTACATGTTGTGTATGTTTAGTTTTAATAATTTTACGGCTTCAACCGTTAGGTACCTACCTATCTACACTTGAGCAAATCCGATAGTTTAACCAAAAGTAACATGAAACGTGCGCTCCAAAAAAATGCAACTTTCGTTGTCTCTACTGATGGTATAAATTAACATAATAATGTTTATTCCTACATATTTATTTTTTTAGTTTTTTCAACGGTCGGGGCGTAAAATAGTTGTCTGAAATAATGAAACAAAACATTGGCTTCACGGATCATTCGGCGTATGCAAATTAGAAGTTGTTTAGTATCAGCATTGCACCGATAGCCAGTGCCAGTTCAATAATGGAGTGTACAGGGCACCAGTACAGGTGAGGGTGACCACCCCCGGCGGGTGGGTGCAGCAGTGGGGTGGCGGGCGGCTATTGATCGGGCGGGAGGCGCGCGCCGCCTCTCCCACCCCACCCCCTGCCCCTGCGAGGCCCCGCCCAACACCCTGCATCCCCTCCCTGCCGAGGCTAATTAATGCTCATCATATAGGCTCACATACCCCATCCCTCCCCCCGACATTCCACTTGTCCTTCATGTCATATCACAGTTCCGCATAATGCGTATTGCCGACGAGTCTCTGTTTATTATTGTTATTTTCGCCATCCTCGAGGTTATCGCGATACAAAGTCTGCTGGCCGCTGCCCATAAACACCGGAGTATTCTCAAGAAGGGTGGCAGCTGCAGCGCCAGCCAAAAAAACACAAACAGCACAAACTGTTGTGGATTTGCTCATCTACCTAACTTTTTACCGTGTACATTTGAACAAAAATACAACCACTATGCATAATAATTATTTTTAAGCTTTGAAACTGTTGTTGAAAAAGAAACAACCAAGCTAAAATCTGAATATAGTTAGTTATGCTTAGCTATTTTATTTTTTATACTACGGATGTTTCCCCGTGGGCTAATGATTTTATTTTTGTTGTCTTCCCTTAGATTTATATTATATTGTACGGGAAGGAGTTCGATAAGTCCCTATACGAGACTCGCAAATTTGCTCCTACAAGTATGTTTAATGCTCCATCGGGAATAACGACTTATTTTTAACGGCAATTAAAGTTATAAATGTTCTTGTAAATAATGTTCTTCAAATGTTTTTTATCACAATATTAACGTTGCCGTAAAACTTTCTTTCAACTGTATAGGAAAATAGTAAATCAATCACTAGATAATACACTTTTTGCATAATTAATTTTAACGTTTAATGTTATTATAATAGTATTATTAGTTGTTTTTAACTTGTCAGTAACCAAGCAGAGTACGGTATCGTGTGTGTTGACCTTAGACAGAAAGGGTGGTTTGTGTGGCTGACTCGCTATCAACATAACATAAGATACAGTGATTTAGGGCACCTGACAGTGGGGTGGGGTGGGGCTAACCTTGAACGTACATTTTTGTGACGGAAGTGCGGTGAGATTGGTGGAATGGGTGGATTGGGTGGAATGGGGGATGGAGGGAGACGGTGGTGGCTGGCGGTGATTCTCTAAAAAGCCTTATATATTACAAGCTGCCCTGACCTAGGCCGAACCCTTTTTTGGGCGATGGGACGGGCAGCCCATTACGTCGGGTGATAAACAGCTGTTCCTTGTTTGGTATGCTAATTGTTTCTCCCGATTCCCCCGCGGGGAGACCACTACCGTCGTAACGGGCTTTCCTTACCCTTTTCTTGCCTTTTTTATCAGACGGCCTAATTTAAGGTTGATTTGCATCGCTCTCCAAATAGACGGCCTCCAAAATAAGGTGCATCAGATCCGTTATTGCCGGACGTAAACATTAAAAGGTGCTCCTTGAAAAAGACATGACGCTAAATGCGATACGATCTCGTAAATTGCTCCATCAAAGTTTAGTTATTTTGGTTATTGCATCGTAAATTTGTTTCCGTACTATGTTACAAGATTTGCAATTTCATTCATGTCAGAGTGTCAGAGGAGGGGGGTACACACTACACACCCGCCCTGTTGTCAGTTGCCAACAATCTTCACAAATGCTATTCGATTATCAGTTGATCAGTTTTACTCAAACGTGTGTCTAATCGGTTTTTACATAAGTTAGTAATATGATCGATTGTAAAAGCCGTAGGTTGGCAACTTTGTATAGTTAGTAGGCCTCCAGTGTGCACTGCTTGCCCCATGATGCTAGCTGCTGCTAGTTGCTGCTGCTAGCCCGGCCTGGCTCGGGGAATATTGATCGGTGTTTTTGTTGCGCGCTCGGGCGCTGCTGCTCTGCCTCACCGCGAGCCACCAGGGCGACAAGGCGGGGGGAGGGCCGGCTGGGCGGGGAGGGGGAGGGACTCAGCGGGGCGCCAATGCCTCTGTCGTGCTCGTGGTGACTGATAGCAGGAATTTATCAATTATTAAACTTACAGTTTTAAGTCGAGGGTTAAAATTGATAACCAACCTCTGATACTTTTCATCACATTCTGTATTGATCGCAACGTTCTGATTTTTTTTTCCTTTTTGACCTGAATCATTTTTGAAGTGAAAACTTCTTCAGCGCCGCTGTGATTTGAAATCGATGAAATGAAAAAGTGACACTAAAAAGAGACTAAACACATTATGTACATCGCATTTAGCCTGCGAGAGAATGAGATTGACTAATCGGTCTCTTGTCTACTTTAGTTTTCTGAAGGTTTCACTTCTACCGCGTCTGAACTGCACACAATTTAAAAAAAAAACTTTATTCTGTTCAATACAACCTAACGTTAACAAAATACAATTTTAACTTGAAAAATAAAACTAATAAAAGTTGTTTATTCCTCCTTCGTTTGTGAAATCATTTCCCAATTTGAAAAATAATTAATTCCACTAATTTGTTACCATGAATTATTATTAATTATCAAAAAACAAGGTTTGTTTGATTTTATTTCGTAATAATATTATATTCATTCAAATTCTGATTGAAATCATGTCCAGGGGTGATAAAACCCCTTTGGTTAGATTGATATTTTAATACGATATTTGTCTTATACGTTTATTAAATTAATTTGTCTGCTTGACGAAAATGTCCTTCTAAGACATATGAGTTTTATGTATAGGCATATAACGGGGATACATCATAAATAATTAAAAACATCACATCATATTGAAAAAAAAAAGTTTAAAAAAATCAGAGTGCAATTAACACGCGGTAGATGTGAAAAATTAAGTAGACTTAAGTAGTAGAGTGGGAAGAGTACGAAGCACCGCACAAAGAGGAGAACGATTATACTATCTTATTAATTTCAATTTAGGAGGCGGGAATGGGTACCACCGCCCCGGGAACCTTTATTGGATAACCAACACCTCTGCCATAGGTCACCCCAAGTGGTTCGCTACGTTTGGTGATTTAGCAGGGGTGCCCGGGTTCATGGGGTGAGGTTTGTCTAGGTCTTGGAGGCGGGTTACCAGGACTCCGAACTTTTCCTTCCCAGAACTCTCCTCTCCTTCCTCTCCTAAAAAAAACCCCTCCACACAGCATCCCCAAAGATGACATAGGCCCTGAGGGAAATTATTTTCCTCAGGGCCTCCTGTGTGGAGCTCATGTAAAAAAAAATGTATGGGTTTGTATCTTTTTAGTGTCGCTATTTTTCGTTTCATCGAGTTAATCACAACGTCGCTAAAGAAGTTTTCGCTTCAAAAACATTTTGTGGAATAAAGTTGTGTGAAATCAAAATATACAACATTTTTCCACTAATTCAACGTAAATTCTATTTTAATTAAGTACTTTTCTTAACGGCTTTTCTTTTAAATCCGTAAGTTTCTTTATTGTATTTTAAATATTAAAGTTTATGAAACACTAGCTGGTTCCCAATATGTGTTGCAAAGCCAAAATTAAAAGAAATAAATTGTTTCTCCCTGCATCTCCTTTCCCATGCGTCCCCGTTCCCTCCCGCGTCCCCTTCCGTTTACGCAAACCCCTTCCACCTTCCCCGCCTTCTCTCCCCCCTCTACCGCTCCTCCGTCCCGCCAACCCCTCTCCCGCGTTACATTTATTCAAGTTTTCAAACAGCTCGCGTGCAACCTAGTACAAGTTTTTTTATTAAAAAAATTATTTTACGTATTTTACAAATATTCATTTTTGTATATTATGAGAACAATCAATCAAATTTGTAATATGTTTAAAATATCTATAATTCTTGATTCGATTCAAAGTATTAGGCGAGTACTTCAAATAAATTCATTCATTTAAAGAGTTTCGAAAATTGAATTTCGTTTTAACAATCATTGTTCTGCAAAATGTCATTCTCAAATTTTGACATTTTTGGCAGTTTCGCAAGGGTTTTTTCGTAATTATTAAAAAACTTTTCAGGTAAGTTTTTAGATTTTCACGGCCAAAAGCATTTTCATTGTTAGTTTTTGGGGTGTTATGCCGTGTTGCGCTACCTCCTACTATAGCCGACGTTTCGGACAGCGTTGCAGTGTCCATCATCAGGGCAGATCCGGTAGATCCGACGATGTGTAATTGTTAGTGTAAAGTGTGTGATTATTTACTTGGAAGCGATACCGTGTCGCCAGCTTCAATTCACTACGAGCTGGTAGGTATTTCAGGAGAAAGGGAACTGCGATTTTAGTGAAAGCGCAGTATTTACGTTAGCCTGGGGTCCGTCCATGTGAGAATTGCCGACGAAAGTGAATAAGGATAGCGCCACTTTCGTCGGCAATTCTCACATGGACGGACCCCAGGCTAACGTAAATACTGCGCTTTCACTAAAATCGCAGTTCCCTTTCTCCTGAAATACCTACCAGCTCGTAGTGAATTGAAGCTGGCGACACGGTATCGCTTCCAAGTAAATAATCACACACTTTACACTAACAATTACACATCGTCGGATCTACCGGATCTGCCCTGATGATGGACACTGCAACGCTGTCCGAAACGTCGGCTATAGTAGGAGGTAGCGCAACACGGCATAACACCCCAAAAACTAACAATGAAAAAAAACTTTTCAGGTGTATTGTCGTGTGGTTAATCAGAAACGTTAATAAAATGTTAATAATCCAGAAACCTTTGCGGGGGTTTAAAGAAGGTATTTTGAAAGTTTCATGAATTTCCTGTGCTTAATATAGCAATACAGACATATAACCTTATAAATACTTATACCCAAGCAAACAAATATGATTTTTGTATATTTATAGATTTTCGAATCCAAACGGTTTCGTTTTTTCCATTTTTCTCGGAACAAGAATATTGTTGGATACAACATTTTTCCGGACAAGGGCTGAAATTATACAAATATTTAGTAAATTGAATATTATCATTGATGTCGGATAAAATCATTATTAATAAAAATAAGCTGACTGGCTAGGTGTGCGAGCAGCTAGTAACTAGCAACTAAAAGCTCAGTACTCACTCCTGAGCGTCTTCTCGGCGGTACACGTTGCCATGGCGATATGTTTGCGCTGGACGTGTGTTGGTTGGGCGCGGAGAAACCGGAGGGGGGAGAGGGTGGAAGCCGGACTTATCGAAAGAAAATACATCATGTTTTTACTTGCACCGCTCCAATTAAATTATGTAATTATGTCTCTATTTGCCACCTTCGTATTTTTAATGAATATCTTCACATTACTATTTCTTTCCGAAGTTACCCTTGTAACTAACTTCCTTTGAGATAAATGTCGAGGGAAGGAAAAATCATGGGGAAAATATATATTTTTTAAATAATGATAGTTGAATTTCTCATTTTTATGGTATTCCATCCTACTAATATTATAAATGCGAAAGTTTGTATGGATGGATGTTGGTAAGTCTTTCACGCAATAAATACTGAATGGAATTTAAAAATTCTTTCACTAATCGAAAGCTCCATTATTTGCGAGTAATATAGGCTATATATATTGGTAAGCTCTGGCGTTATGAATAAGCTGTGGCGTTATGAAATTATTTATTATACATTTATTGTCCGAACGAAAAGCAAAGCGCGTTGCTAAGTAGTTTTAAGTGCTAAGTCATTTCATTTTGTTATTTTTCAAATATTTATGAGTATTAAAATATGAATATTTAGTATACAAATATAAAATAGGTACTAATCTACATTTGGACCTAACCCAACAGCTATACTAATATTATGAATGCGAAACAGCATGTATTTGATTGTTACGTTTTAATAGAGGACATCGTGAAAAATGAATGTAACGTGTGAAGTGGGTGAAGGGGGGGGGGGGGAAACTAGTAATATTATTTTTTTTTAAAAGTTTCAAGAAACGCATTTTATCCAAGTAGTTAATTTTGGATTTTTTTAAATTAAAAACCCTTATAACCTTGGTTTTTATTGAAAAAATTATATAGGTAAATAAAAAAAAAATGTTAAAATAGAATTCCACCGTGAAGTACCTACCCAACCATTTCAAAATAAAAAATAAAGTGTTTGTTTTTTACCTTTGTTTAAATTCTGAAGGCCATACTACAAAATGGTCCGGTGGCGCTATTGTGGCCCACTGCTCACTGTCCATTTGAGATAATGGAGAAAGCATTCAAATGTTGCTTTCCTCATTATCTCAAAACTTAGTATTTGGAAATATCTGATTAATCAACTATACGATCGATATTTTTTTATATTTTTCATGTTCCACCTAACAAAAGCGTCCCTTTCTGCACAATGTAAAAACAGATTAACTATATCGCCACCCGGGTGGGCAGCGTTGTGAGGCGGGTTAAGGTAGGGGCTGTTGGATGGAAATTATTAATGTGAGCCTTCAAGGAGCCCGGATCAAATGAACGAGAAAAAACAGAAGCATGTAGCTCAATCGAGTTAGGCCGTGATAGTACAAACTATCGCGGCCCACCTAGCAAAATTTACAGCACTATCGACAGCGAAATGAGGTCTACGTTTTTTACTCCGAATATGCTCAGCAATCGCCGTTTAAAATTGTTCGGTTGCGTGCTGTTACACCCTGTATATAATAAGTCTTGCGCAGATCCGTGAAATATCAAGGGATATTACAAAAAAATATTTGCTAGATAGATTTATCCATTGGCATATGATGTATATATATGTCGATTGGCAGATATATTGCGTAGTTATTCTTCTTAAGTCAGTTTCCGAAAATCGTGAACCCCGCTCTAATTGCGTGTTAGATAGATATTGCCGCGGCGGCGACCACTTACACATCCTTCTTGAAATACGACGATAGTAGTACTGAATGAACTGAATCGTATATGCTTTGCAACCATCGTTTGCCCATCTGATGGCCCATCGAAAGGCCATCTATTTTGTATGAGCGACACCATTGTGTAGACGCGTTGCAACCATCGCTGGGCCATCCGATTGGCTATTGTGAAAAGAGTGATTTTTTTTAATACCGCAAAAGAGTCCCAACTGCTCCCGTCTGAAGCCAGTGAGACTATGGTATCCCCAATTGGGGTATGTTGTGAGGCTGAAGGTAGTGGGGATGGTAAGGAGATAGGGAAGAGGAAGGTGGAGAAGTACCTGGCTATTCAGATCTTTTCACCAAACACGGCTAATGCCATTTCAAGCGACGTTTCAATTCTGAATGGTGGTCTTACACCAGGGAGATACTGAGAGTATCTTCCACTCTGGAACGTACCGCGAATACACTATATATTATTTTTAATGAATAAATTGTGAAATGACACAAATTAATCACATAATATTTATTTGCCACGCCGGGATTCGATCGCGCGACTTTCGGTGTGCGAGTCAAGAGCCTTACCGCTTGACTACCAGCGGTAAGGCTGTGGTATTCCTGCTTACAGGAATTAAAAGTTTGTATTGTATATACACGGTATCCGGAAGCTAGTAGAGCTATAGAGGATCCTTACGAATGTTCATCACATAGAAAACCCAACTAACATTTATTTTCGATCTCAGCATAGGAATAGATTTTTTTTATTTTATTTGTTTTGCCATTTAACTTCAGGTTAAAGTTTTGGAGCCGAATCCATGCAGCGATGCATTTTAAAATACATTACAGCTTATATTAATCCCCTATTGCTGATTTTTTTCAAATTTGACGTAACAAATATCTAACTTCGGACTCGATTCACTCGAATATGAAAGCTTAAATAAATAAAAAAAATATTTCACAAAATCGACTCCAAACGTGCTGTAGATTTACCATTTTCCGAGTTTACTTCGAGTTTTCGGACACCGTGTATAAACTATTTTTCGTAAAACAGATTTAGAGATCTTAGTAAAGGAGACGATAAGTATTATGTGTAAGGGTTCTGGGTGATTTGCTGCCGATTCTCGGTAATTGAATGATGTTAAAAGCAACTACAGCCCTTTTGCATTTAAATATTTCATTTACTTATTATAAATTGCATTGGTATGGATCGAATCAAAAATTATTAACTGAACGGTATCAGTGTTTTTGTTTTTATCATGATAAATAAATAAAAAAAGTTTATTTTTAACTCTATGAGTAAAACCTCAAATTGTAATATTTAATTAAATGAAAACAATATTAGCGAAAATCAAACGAAAATCTGGAAACAGAAAAATCATAAAAAGATATTGGCACCTCTGGGACTCGAACCAATGACCTTCGGCTTTCCGGGCAATAGCTCTACCAACTGAGCTAAGGCGTATTTAGTGGTGGTTTAGTTCTTAGTTGGTGTAGTTCTTAGTCGAAGTATGGTACAGTTAAAATTGACCGAATCGATAGAAACACCTTAGCTCAGTTGTTAAAGAGCTGTGGCCCGGAAAGTCGAAGGTCCTGGGTTCCAGTCCCAGAAATATCAATATCTTTTTCTGTTTTTTCTGTTTTCAGATTTTTTATTGAGTTTCGCTAATATTGTCTTAATTTATTTAAATAAATAAATAAAGTGTCTATTATTTACCTAAGGCCCTTTGTTCATAAGTATCGCGCACAATGTACTTTGTTTAGTAATAAAAACAACGGTCGATGTATTTAATATAGAATATTCTGCACGGAATTATACCCAAGTGCATAAAAGCCAACAAAGCTCAATCAAGAAAATCATGGACGGAATATTTTAACCTTTTACAACATATTTGATGTCAGCTTGACACGGATAACTGTGCAGTCGATAGTGTCGCCACCAAAGATATTAGTGGTAAAATTTAATAATAAAAGTAAGTGCATCACTTTTCCCATTTGTATCACTCCTATATCATAAAAAAAAAAAAAAAATTTTAAAAAAACTAATAGAATATATTTTAACGTCTGAACAACAAATCTAATTTCTATATTTATGTAGAGAAGAAATTAGAGTTTTATTCTGAGTCCGATTAGGTTTTGCACCCTTGACCTTCAACACAAGAGGAAGGCCACTGTCAACATAATAGATTTCTAAAACTCTGTGTAAAGCCCTTGCGACACCGGGGACTTCAGATGTAACAAATAACGTGGCTCCTGTAGTTTATCTTCGAGACGCTTGCCAAGTTATTTGTGTTAACATGTTATCATTAACAATAAGCTCGCTTTTTATAACAATTTTTTTTTTTTTTTTTTTTTTTTTTTTTTTATTTAGCATATAAAATATAGTATACATTTAGATAATGTTATAATTAGTATACATGTTCATGTTCGAATGTTAATACCACTCTTCCATAGAAGCATTAGCTTGTGTCTGGAAGAGTAGTGTACATTTTTTAATGCTATATTATGTTATGAGTTCTTAAATTACTATGTGAATGTAAAAAACAATAAGTTGTAAGTTCGGTGATATGTAATTAAAAGTATTTTTCTACTAATAAACAATTTTACTATTAGAATAAAGTATCTTGAGTTATTGTAATTAGTTGTTAAAAACAAAACAAAATTTACCTTATTTGAAAAACGGGGTATCACTTGGAAACTGAGTTATAAGTTGTTCTTGAGATTAGATTAGTCGGAAACTTTTTTTTTGAGATTATCTTTAAAAAATTTTTTAACAGAGTTTATTAATTGGATTTTATCATTAATTTTTCTAATTTCATCCGGTAATCGGTTGAAAATAAGTCTTCCTTGATAAGTATAATAATTTTGTGCGAAGGAAGTGTTTAATTTTGGGCATGAAAAAATATATTTATGTCTAGTACGATTTTCAGTTATAAATTGATACTTCTCTTTTTCTTTTATAATTTGAATCAATGTATTTCTATTGTACAGATCTTTGAAAGAAGGTACTTGGAATTCCTTAAATAATTTATCCGTTGGGTAGTCAGATGGTTTTTTTAATATGATTTTAATAATTAGCTTCTGCACAACTTCAATTGGGGAAAGATTAGTTTAAATTAGTTTATATATGTTTGTTGTAGCTATAATGTTAATCTTGTATATTATTCTCATATACGCAGCAACGCCAAAGCTCGTTTTATGATTATGGTGGCTAATACAGTACCTACACAATTGCGCCCTGTGCGGAAGCCTTTTAAAAAGGCGTCGTGTAACACGATAGATTGATTGCCGGCTGAGGGTGGTGGGTGTTTGGTAAATTCTGTCAGCTTGTTATGCTCCGATACTCGGACCTCCCCGCATCCTTTACGGTCGAGTGATTTTCGTCAACAGTTTTCCGCACTAACAAACACCGAGAAGTATCCGTATCCGTACGAACTGCCCGTATGAATTATACATACCGTCGCACCGCCACCGCAGCACCGCACCGCGCGGTTCGATTGGCGTGGCGATTCGACCTACTTTTGTCCGTCGACTTGCTTGGTACATGTTTCTCCCGCCGACTTTATTTTTCAGTATATCGGCGTGCTGAATTCGATTAAGGATTCGTTGTTTAAAAAAAATTGACGGATTCATCAAATATTTGAAGTTAATTTTCACAATCTGTATAAGTGCTATTTAAATTCTGTTATTATATCTGTATAGGCCAGTTGCTTCATAACACTGAAATAATCACAGAACTTTAATAGAACTTACACAGAACGTGAAAATTAACTTCAAAATATTTAATGAATCCGTCACTTTTTTTGAAACAACCCGTCCTAAAAATACACATAATTTAGGTATCTTCACATTTTTGGGAATATGAAGGTACCACAATGTTTGGGAAATTATATGAATAATAATAGTCGCCTTTCGATGGGTATTTTCAGTTATACCATAGAATAAAGAAGACAAGAAATGCCAAGTGGGTGTGTTTCGTGATCTAAATATATTATTCACCATTCTTTGCTTAACCCCTTAGGCCTCCATCATATTCTGTCAGAATACTTCCGCTTTGCAATAAAATCCAAATAAATGGAATATTTGTTAACGTATTCGAAAAATAACTGTTTTTGAAAGGTGATGAATTGATGAAATACGCTTCTAAATTTATTATTAGAAATACCCATGTAATTTTTTTAAATCTTAGATTTTTTTAACTAAAATTACTGGTAACGAAAAAAAATATAAACACACTTATTTTTTAGATAAATGTCTAAACTTTGGTTTCATAAAGGTGAATATTTTAATTATTTTGCGGTTAACTATCAATTTTGAATATAAAACGGTGGGGTTTTCTCTTTATAACACTGTTTAGATTATATTAACCATGATAGTAAGGGAGACACAACGATTTCTTTGAGACCTATATGAGTTGTTCCAAAAACCGAACTAATTAGTCTGAGGGGTTAAATTTCTTGTGATAAACCGTGTTTCACTATTATTATGAAGTTTAAATCCTACAATTGAAAGAGAGACAGAGCGCGTGCAAATAGACAAGAATCAAATTGTAGTAAAGTCAGTGGCGAAATTGGTTTCCGTTCAAATGAATACAGAAGGCATTTCTAGTGTTCTTCTTTATTTTTATTTTTTATTTATTTATTTGTTTATCTTAAAATTGCTACACATTATAATATTACTGGTCTTCCATTAAAAGCATTAGCTTGTGGATGGAAGAAGAGTTTACATTTTTTCATATATGTACAAATACAGTCACGTGTACAGTTAATACAATGCAGTTAATACATTTCATATATGTACAATTACTATTTACTATAGTCATGTATTTCAATATATAGGTGCACTTAATAACTTAATACAGATACATGGCAATCAGACCCGTAAACTAAAAGATACAAACATAGATGTATTCAGTAAGAAGAAAAATAAGTGTGATTTTTAGTGTGACATTCTCTAAAATACTTTTTGATGGAGTTCAACAATTGAACTTTGTTTCTTATGCTTCTGATTTCTATTGGTAGGTTATTGAAAAAGAATTTTCCTTGGTGAGTATAACGGTGTTGGACAAATGAAGTGTTTAATTTGGGGCACACATATACATGTTTAAGTCTAGTACGATTTTCGGTTATGAATGAGTATTTGTCTTTTTCTTATATAATTTGTACGATTGATTTTTTTATAAATAAGTTTTTAAATGTTGGGACTTTGAATTCTTCGAATATGCGATCAGTTGGGAAGTCTAGAGTTATTCAATGGATGTAACATTTAGGATAAAGTATTTTTCAACTAGGTACTTAATATTATAAAGTTCCGCAAACGTAATCACAATGCGTGTTTAACGTTAGCTTTTACGCAGATACACAATCTCTTTGTCAAAAACAACTACAAAAATAACGGTTGGATCTGGCATTCTGAAATGATCATACTTTTCTTTTTGAAATTTCTAGTTCGCAAAATTGTTTCCAGTGTGAACTGTGGAGCTGTGAAATATGCGTTTAACTGTAAAAAAGTAAAACAGGATTCCTTGTTACATTTCCATACTTTTCGAAGAAAGTGTTGAGGTACGAAAAGCAAAAGTATAATTATCTGAATACATACCTACACTTATTACTGATTTTCTTATTCGTACAATTTGAAGACAAGTGTGATCCCTGCAGTTTCAGTTCTGTCTCCGGTGGAGTATTATTGTAGGTTTTCTGATTGGAGTGGATAACGCAGTGGCCCCAACAGAATCCACTCCTTGCACGTCGAGAGCGGCTAGCGGCTAGCGGCGAGCGCGGAGCGGTGGTGACCGAAGCGTGACACTTTCCGCCCTCGGTCACAATTGACATTCCGACACGAAGAAAATTGCTGTTCCGTCAAGTGATATTTATTTTCGATGCGCTATGATATCGAACCGACCGGGACCGAATGAAACGGGATCCAGAATTGCGCATCGGTGCATTTGTCTTCGGGCTTCGGACTTCAGGCACGGTGGACGACGTATCCTTCCTCCGCTCCGTAGGAATGTTCAGATGCCGTGACTGTAATATTATTATATTGCTATTTGCACGAGGTGCGTTTGCGACGTTTCTGTGCGTCGTTGAATGAGAAGTAATTCAATCTTACTAGTTAGAAAATAAATGAGAATCACTCGCTCGTGTGCTTTCTAAAATTTTATTCATAATTAAATACGGGTGGGTTGAACAAGAGTTCCCGCTGCTCAGAGTGCCCAGTGCCAAGTGTCCGGAGCCATATCCCAATATTTGGAGAATCTTATGTAACTACTTTTAAGAATCACGGATAATGAAATAAGTTACCAGGTGCCTGGTTATTCACAGTCCCAGTGTTGCCCGGGCCTTGCGCAGAGTTTTTGTAAATCAGATGTAGAAAGGAATTTCCTCTTATTTTGAAGGTCAAGTATGCAAAATTCCATCAAGTGGTGGAAAAGGAGTTGGGGTGGTTTTTCAAAATCTCATCTAGACAGTGACCTTCCTCTTTTTACAAGTAGTTATGGAAAATTAAATAAATCTCGGAATAAAATCAGATTTTAAAAAAAAGTCACGCCGCTTTCCATAAACACATTTCTTTATTTGTAGGGTGTATCAGTGATGTATATCCAAAGATTTAAAAAGAAAAAGGATTAAAAAATGTTGTCATTTTGTATCCGGTGAGATTTTTTTATTAAAAACAAAATAAAATGTTTGTATCACACGTCTTCTTCTCATTGTTGACTTGGAAATGATTCCTCCATGACATGAGCAGTTAATGGTATGTAGAGTTTATTAGCATTAGCGGCAGTGGATGTAAGAATGCCGCCTCGATATGCCGCTCAGCCCGAGCCGAGCTGACAATAAAACATAATTGCTGACGATGTAGGCTGAGGGCTGTGGGCTGTGTGCTCTGCGTGTGCAGACGTCTGAACATAACGAGCGGTCGTTAGAACCACCAGCCATCAGGCACCAGCCATCAGGCATCGGAGCATCAGGGAGAAGTGAAGGCCAACTTTATCAGGCGGACCATTCACTCCGTCCTTTGCGCAGAGCCGCTTTACTGCCGCAGATCGACTCAAGTCATTACTAAATAAATCACATACTCAATGCACACCACTATTCATCTTTATCCAAGTAAATATTTCTAAGGCAGGGTTGATTCACAGAAATGAAATTGTAACATTGTCATCAAATGGTCATTCGGCGCCATTTTATTTTTTTGACAGTTGAAACGTTCCCGCTACATGCCTATTCAAAGTCCGTTTCAGTTTTTGAACAAATTGTGGTCAACAGAAAACGACAACTATCAAGTTGATCTACTAAAACGGCCTACTCACCATCCGGCTTGCAGGACTGCATGCAGAACCCCCAACCAAATTTACCGAATTCATCGCAGAAACCCTGCATACAGTCCTGCAAGCGGTGCTTAAAAATCAAATGGTGAGTAGCGCGTTTTATTGCAATTCGACAGAAAGCTGAAACGCACCCAAAATCGGCATTGAACGCAAACCTTTCAAATGTCAAAAAACAAAACAACGCTGAATGGCCATTTGATGACTTTGTCGCACGTGAATTTCTGCGAAACAACTTGGTCTAAGAGTGTTTCGAATTTTCCATCTTATGCCCTTGAATCTATAAAATATAAAATAATTGTATTTTAAACAGCACAAGCACTTTGAACGTAAAATAAAAAGTAAGAAATAAAGTAGAGAACGGGCGACACCTCGTCAGTCGTCATCGGCCATGTCCAATAATGTCCATCCACTACTTAAGAGGCGGTTCTCCGAATTTCAACTGATTTCTTGCAAACCTCCCTTAAACATTTGAAGTTTTTAAGCTCTTAAAAAAATATATGTTATTCTTGAAGATAATATCTAGACATTTGTCGCGCCGAAACGCAAATTATATAAAATTCCCTCGATAGAAAAAAATCGCAAAGTATGCTCCAAAAATGATTAAAAACACGTATGTTTCGGTTATTTTACAAGTTATATGTATGAAAAAATTCGCAGCGTTTCTTTAAATAAAATTACAGCCAATTATCGCGAGATTTTTGCTGTATTTTTAACGAGTCGTGTTTAATTAAAAATTTTCATGATTATTGCATCAATTTGATCGCTGTAAATGTTAGCGCGCTCTTCTAACATTCGTAATTTCATATCTCTCCATCTTCTTCTTTTTGGGGCCGGGAACGGAGCCTTAATGGAGAGCTTCCCCAGCTACTTCTGCGTTTTACGCCATATAAACTTTCGATTTACTACACTACTCGTCTTTCTCGTCGATTCGGGGATTTTAAGGTCGGCAGTGAATCTTCTCGATTACCACAGAATGACCACATTTGTCAATGGAAAATCCAGTGTCCACTGTTCACCCTCTGACCGATGTGTCATCCCCATTGTCATTTTGGCTTGTTTTGACGTATTCAATTATATCGACTATTTTCGTTAAGGGGAACGGCTGCGTATCTCTTTTCAGACAAAACTTAATATGTATTATTTTATTTATTTGTGTTTTAAATTATAAAGTATAGGTAATTAAAGAAATCAATTTATCGTGAAAATCAATTTATGAATATAAATTACCTTTTTTTTTTTTTAAACGAAAGACAAACATTCCCGGGCTACGATACATCAGTTTATGATGAAATATGAAATAAAAATTATCAAAACCCATTTTCATGGACCTAAATGCAAATTACATACGACCGCGATTTACGTAATAATAATAATTATTATTGGATGATATTTATAGCGCCATTTTCGTGAGAAAATCACCTCAAGGGCGCTTTACGTAGTAAATAAATTAAAATTATTTGCCCAAAGAAAAGCTTTTTTATGATTTAAAATTTTTATTTTTCACGTTATTAACTCCGTAGATAGATAGGGTTGGATTATTTTTTTAATAATAATAATTTACTAGCAAAAAAATGCCAAAGTTGCCTCTAAAATCGTGAAAAATCGATTTCTATAACTGCTTATATTTTATAATTTAAAACAAAAATAAATAAAATAGCACATATTATGAATACCGGAAAATTAAGGCTCCGTTCCCGGCCCCAAAAAAGAAGAAGACGGAGAGATATGAAATTACGAATGTTAGAAGAGCGCGCTAACATTTACAACGATAAAATCGATGCAAAAATCATGAAAATCTTTAATAAAACACGACTCGTTGAAAATAGAGCAAAAATCTCGCGATCATTTAAAGAAACGCTCTGAATTTTTTCATACATAGAACTTGTAAAATAACTGAAACAAACGTGTTTATAATAATTTTTGGAGCATACTTTGCGATTTTTTTCTATCGAGGGAATTTTATATAATTTGCGTTTGGGCGCGACTAATGTCTAGATATTATCTTCAAGAATAACATATATTTTTTAAGAGCTTAAAAACTTCAAATGTTTAAGGGAGGTTTGCAAGAAATCGGTAGAAATTCGAATACTGGCCTCTTACGGGTGCCATTTACAAAAAGGAGGTAGACGGAAATTTAAAGTACGTTCAAACATTCAAAGAAAACCTTATTTTTATGCCAAATTTTTATACCAAACAATAATATGTTCATTTGTTGATTTGGCATAAAAATAAAATAGAGTTTTCTTTGAATGTTTGAGGGTACTTTATATAAATTCCCGTCTACCTCCTTTTTTCTAAATAGCACCTACACCTGTTTAAGTTTCCGGTATTCATATATCCGTACTAGAATTGTGCAATACCCTCTGATTAAAAAAATAATTATTCCCTTTGTTTTGGTATTTTGGCGTCGAATCTAAAATTAAGTTTTGTATGAAAAGGTCGCACAATCGTTCCTCTTAATTCCTTGTTCATTCGTTTAATTTTTTATCTCTTTGGGTAACGTAATGTCAAGCGTATATTTTTCCAGCGTTGCTTTTTTTGTATCCATATGTTGTATAGTGCCCGTTGTTCGCAAACGTGTCATATCTACTACACTATATAAAGAGGTAAGATTTGTTTGTTTGTTTGCATCGAATAGGCTCCGAAACTACTGAACCGATTTGAAAAATTCTTTCGCTGTTGGGAAGCTACACTATCCCCGGGTGACATAGGCTATATTATATTTTCAAAAAAATTAGGGATTCTTACTAAAACTCCAATAATGCAACCCAAGGTGTAAAAAAATTTCCTAAAATATTCTTTACATCGCGTGCGCTGCGAAAACTATTGATGATAGAATAAAATAATTGTAGAACACATCATTATTTACAAAAAAGGTCGCCACAGCATATGTCTAACTATTATGGTTATGCCACAATAAATATTCTTTTATTTTTAAAATTTAATTAATATGTCGCCGCTTGAAAAGGCTCTTTATTTGTATCTTGGTGTTAATCCTTATCAAAATAAATTACTTCATATTCAAGACAGCTTCAATACCTTTATTTAAGTTTTTGATATTTAATTAGAAAGATATCACGAGTTAAATAATGTTAGTATTAGAAAAATGTTTCGGCTACGGGCCGGGCGGGAGAGGAGTCAAGAAATTAAGTGCCAGGGGGGTTGGCGGGACGGGGGAGCGGGAGAGCGGTGGCGGGGAAGGTGGAAGTATAACGCTGGAGGGGAACGCACGGGAAAGGACATGCAAGGAGTAACATTTTATTTATTTGAATATGGCATTGCAACGCATGCCGGGAAACAGCTATATATTATAAAAGAAAATCCAAAAAAACGCGCGGACCGCAAAAACTCAGAAACGAGTCCCGGTACGATCAAGGGAGTTATAAGGTGTGGTAGATCTCTGTCCCCTCTCGGGAAAAAAGGTACCCGTTTTTACCTAAAGGGCGTGCTTTTGAAGATATAAGGGCTGGAAGTTTCGCTTTCTTGAAATTTCGGAAAGTTCAAGAAGGTTCTATAGAACTCTAGAAAGTTCTGGAAGGGGTGGCGGAGTATGTCGTGGAATGTTCGGGAATAGGGAATCGGGATCATCATTGTGAAACATTCCATAACACTCACAAATGTTTTCCTGAGCGAAGCCGGGTAACCCAGCTAGTAATTAATATGTTCGTTAGTGTTGATTGAAAACTTACTTTACTAGTTTTTACACGATTTAGCAACCGTGTCAATATCGTCGAAAATTTGTTTATTTTATGTAGATATCTTTATGAAAGAATTTTGATCCTTGAATTGGTTCAACTGGGAGCTATTGTCGATACAGTACCTTTGAGCACAGTGTACATATTTTTTTTTACGTTAGCTCTACACAGGAGGCTCTGAGGAAAATAATTTCCCTTAGGGCCTGTATCATCTTACGTGATGCTGTACGGAGGGTCTTTTTAAGGAAAGCAAGTTCTGGGAAGGAAAAAGATACGAGGGGTAGGTAGGAATATGGGGGTCAGTGTCCAGGAGTGACAGACGTATGAATCCATTCCTCCAATTGCGGTTCAAGGCGATGGGTTGAGAGAGTCTGCCTGGAGAAGTCAAAAGGCTTCCCTCAACCAGTCTCTCTGGATCCGGCTCGCCAAGCAGCAGGTGGGCTGACGCATCTGACGCCAAGCCCCGGACAAACCTCACCCCATGAACCCGGGCAACCCTGCTAAGTCACCAAACGTAGCGAACTACTTGGGGTCACCTATGGCAAGAGGTGTTGGTAATCCAAAAAATGGTTCCCGTTTCCGCCTCCTGAATTACACTGATAGGGATATTTAGTAGATAGTATATTTTTAAGCATTTTAATCCTTAATCCTGCTTTGTGACCTACCAAATCGAGTGCTCATAACCCCTAATAAACATTATGTAAATTTGAGTAATTTTATCGTTTATATTTCGCACGCTATTTATGCACCGTATCTTAATTTAAAAACTCCTACCCACTGTCCGCTGGAGAATGTTTAATTTTCTGCGGGCTGTATGCTGTGCTGTACAGTGTACACGCACAGAGTACTGACTGTGTGGGTGGTGGGTGGGGTGCTACGAGTGGTTGGTTGGTTGTTGAGTGTGGAGACTATAGCCTATAGCTGTGCTGTGCCATGGCGATGGCGTGTATTTACACATAAATGCGAGGCTCTCGGCGCCAGTCGTGCACGACTCTATTATAGTATTAACATCGTCGGTAGCGATTCGTGCGTGCGTGCGTGTCATTTTTGGTTCGCTGGCAATATTATTCAGCCCGATAACCAGGCAAGATTTTTCCAAGATTGAAGATAATAATAAATCCTCATCTTCTCTGGAGAGAGATACTATCTATTAATGGAGAAAAGTTATCAATTTTTCTTTCAAGGCCTAAAATATATGTTTCTGAATCCCCAAGACATTCTTCGGTACCTACCAACTAAGACATTCTTCGGTACCTACCAACTTACCTTACCTCTTTTAAATTATGTGTTTGTGCAAACAACGAACGTCGTGTTACCAAATTTTTACCCAAAGTCGGTTTAATCTACCCGATAGTTTTTTTTAAATACTTTAAGTTTAATCTACCCGATAGTTTTTTTTAATCTACCGTAGTAGGTGAGCATGCATTTTAGCTAGGGAGTAGATGTATCCCTACGATGTCATGCACTCGGAGCTACAAACTCTAATAGCCCGCCTACTTAACAGCCCGGCTCCCCGCTTTTCTACCGATTTATTATTGTATATTTTCCTTAAATAGTTGAGATTTTAAACCTCTTCAAAAATATATATGTTATTCTTGAAGATAATATCTATACATTCCCCACGCCGAAACGGCAATTACATAGGTATGAAAGAAATTCCCTCAATGAAAACAAAATCGCAAAGTATGCTCCGAAATTTATTATAAACACGTTTTTCAGTTATTTTACAAGTTATATGTATTAAAAAATTTATAGTGTTTTTTTAAATGCTATTTTAGACAATCCTAACTAGATTTTTGCTCTATTTTAAACGAGTCGTGTTTTATTAAGCATTTTCACGATTTTCGCTTAAATATTATCGTTTTTAATATTCGCGCTCTCTCTCTCTCTAACATTCTTATTTACGTATCTCTCCATCTGATTCGTTTTGAGCGGGTACACCGCGCCTTAAACCAAAACATAAAGTGGTATGGATTTGACGAGATGATATGCACCTACTATACTACCTTATTACATATTGTTATTACCTACTTGAGATAAAAAAAAAAAAACAATGTACGGCAACTGCTACTCGTACAATGTACGGCAAGTCCTCTTTGGGAGTCTCCTATCTGTACTTTTCATGTCCTTGACTATACACCATACATGAACTTATATATATATATATATATATTTTTTTTTTTATATGAAACCGCACAACAGTCCCAACTGCACCCGTCTGGACACAGTGAGACTATGGCATCCCCAATTGTGGTATGTTGTGAGGCTAAAGGTAGTGGGGAGGGGAAGGAGGTTGGGAAGAGGAGGGTGGGGAGGTATCTGGCTATTTAGATCTGGTCATCAAACACGGCTAAAGCCATTTCAAGCAACGTTTCAATTCTGAATGGTGGTCTTACACCAGGGCGATACTGAGAGTATCTTTCACTCTGACAAACTTTAAAACAATATCATATTATTTTTACGGTAAAATTATTAATGAATAAGTATGTAATTAATGTTAAATGTCTACCTCGTATTGTGCTAATTTTATTACTGTTTTTTGCGTTTTATGAAATAACGCACAAACTTTTTTTTGCTTGTTTTTACAACTGATATTTTTTTTATTTATTATTATTATTAACGCCGATTAAAGCGGCTTTTACAAAAAAAATACAATTATTTTACATATGAATACAGAATATACATAGATAAAAAAAAATATAAATATTAAAAAAATATAAATATAAAATACATAAAAAAGAACAATAGAAATTGTAGTATCAACATAAAAACAACAACGAGTAGGTGATTATAAATACAATACAACATATTATTATCTTCTGTCTTTTTCGTTTTCATACAAGACATGTAAGAAGGAAGATTTTTATGGTCGGCATTTAGGACGATCGTCGTTGACGTAGATACGATATCTCCCTGGGACTAGTATAATATACATGTAGTCTCTATAATACGAACAATTGAAAACCGAGCACATTCGGTTCAACAAATTTTTGGATTATTGGACATTAAGAAACAGCTGGATTTTTGGATCATTGAAGGGTAGACATTTTCCGAACCCTTTTAAAGAAGATGCTATATAGTAAAAAAAAATTATTCTTTTTCCTTTCAAATCAGATACTGTGGAGTGGATTTAACAATTTTATATTCCCTCGCTAACTTTGTACAACCTCTCCACTAATAAGGCCTGATATACGAGTTGCTTATAAGCTCGGCTTGGTTGGAATGTCGAGCTTAGCACATAAATTCGTACACATACGTAAGCAAAGATATCACCAATATTACACTTTGTCTACGATTTTAATAAAGAAAGGTGTTTCTTTTTTCTTTTCAAAAATGTCAACAACCAGTGTCATCGCAATGTTTCAAAATGTCAGTTGTTACCCGTTATTTATTTTTTACCAGTGTTTAATTTACGAGTTAATTGATTGTTGACAAAGCCCCTGCTTCAATCAGCATAGACGTATGCGAGAATAATAATTTTATTGTAAATAGTTTTTTTTTTGCTGAAGTCAGTGCACTATTCATGAAGTTACCAATTATTCTCACATTGAAACTTTTAAAATCACTCTTATACCGTACTAGATTATTTCAGATTGTGCGTCAACCTTTATAAATTAATATCATCGACATTCTTCATTGCTCGATGAATCATCGAAGTCCATACTGGAAAAGTAGGCAATTTACATAGTCTCTTTAAAATAACGCTTTTTGAAGCCTCCCCTTTTCTGAAGGTTTCACTTGTACCGCGTGTGAACTTCACACATGTTGTTTTTTCTGCAATGGTTAACCGTTAACGTCACGTGTTTTCCACCCCGTTCCCGTCACTCGGTGGTTCGGATTACTGGAGGTTCAGATTACTATGAAATATTAAATTTGATCAATGCCTTTGCTTTCAAGACGATACTGTCACGCACAAGATTTTTTAATTAAAATTCATCGTAAATAGTAGAGTACATCAAATCAATGAAATATTTTTATTTCTTGAACAGTGGAACCATTTTCCCTACATTAGTTAACTAATGTGACGCAAATGTGAATGGTAGAAGAAGTCGTGGACGTCCGAGGAAGACATGGCACGATCAAGTGAATCAGATAATTGAGTCGGGCCATGTCAAATGTCAGAATAATAGAAGAGAATGTATGAGACAATGTATGAATGTGAGTGAGGCAAAGAGTGTGTGCCAAGATCGAGTTGTTTGGCGGTCCTTCCTCTCTGCCTACCCCTGCGGGGAAACGGCGTGATGGTTAGTTAGTTAGTTAGTTAGTTAGTTAACTAATGAGATGACTTTTTACTTTCTAAGCATCCAGCAGAGACTGAAATACCCAATGCCAGATAGGTATCACAATATTTTATGTAGAGATTGTATCGCTTTCTAGCCAAGTTTCCTGTATGTGTGTTGAAAATAAAGAAAAGCTTGCGGAAATATGGTTTTATTGAACTGGCAGAATAAAGATGTAACATCACATCTCCCGACTGGCGCTATAAAGCAAGCAAGCTCCAGTTTTACGGCCGGATCCGCCAGATATGCTGTGTGTACCCAATTATACTGCATTCATTTATTAAACTCCCTCCCTCTGCCACTGCCACTCCACTACTCTGCTCTCGAGCAACCTACCAAGTACAAGCTGCCAATCCGCGCCTGTAGTGGGAATGGACCACTACCAATATCGGTTACCGGTGCAGTCAACTCTTCACTGATCAGATTGCAAACATTACCTTTGCCTGCGAAATGAGACTCATCTGAAGCGATGTCTACCTGCATATTATCTATTAATCAACAAGTTTAGTATTATTATTTCAAACAACCCTAGTAAACAATGTACCTGCATTCATACTATCCCGTGTCCCCTATCACTTTCAACTGTCGCTGTCCCCTTTCTGCAATGAAACTAGAACTCGTTTTTTAGTGTCCTTTAATTTAGTCCAATAAAGCTCACCCCTATCTATTCTCATCCATTTATTCAAGTTTTTCTTTTGTCACAGGTACATTTGAAACTTTGTACGTAAATATTTTACTGTTACTGAATGTTATTTTCTAAATACATTTGTTCAAATGGAGAAATTAAAAAGCCAACTTATCTTAAAAATAATGTTGTTATACTTTGCCAAATTTGAATTTCTTGCCGAAACAAATTCATAATTGGCCTTTTTATTACTATTCCTGTGCAAGTTTTTACATACATTTAGCTGTAATAATTTTATAGGCCAGATAATAAAAATATATTCCCTCCACCCCTTCCTCTTGCTAGGGAGAAGGGAGACTGGAGGGATAATGGGGTAGCTTTTTCCATTCATTAATTCTTTTTGAGGGGATTTTTTTTATCGCAATTGCTTCGGTGCCACTGCCAGTACTGTCAGTACTCAGTACACGAGGACAGGAACAGGGGACAGGGGCGCCCGATACATATTGTGAAGCTCAGCTTACTAATAATATTACAAAGGCTTCAAAGCTCTGAATCCGCTCGAGTGGTATTGCGATATCTCCGCTATTTGTCTTTCCGGGAGCTTTCCTATTCACGGTTTAACATTATATTATTTATGCAATTTTGAGAGCTCTTCATTTGAGTTAGTTCTTTCGTTTTACTAAGCGAATAAGTACGTGTTTTGTTTCCCGAGTTTATTTATTCTTTAACCAGTTTTCGTGTTTTATCATGCCAATTTTTCTAATTTTTTTGTTTTTTTGTTTACAGGTAAGAAAATACGCTTCAAATAATTGCAACGCAGAGCTTCCGAACGTATCAGTAAGTTTACTCTGTCTAAGTTGTGAGTTTTGTCAATAAGAGGGATAACACCATATGTAGTAGGTATGTTGAAAGCGACAAACGCGTACGCTTTCGGGCGCCGTACAATATGTACATAAAGTGAGCAGTGAGTGGTGAGTGGTGAACTGCACAGGTAGAAGTAGGTAGTGGGTAGATGTAGAGAGAGGTAAATGTGAATATAACGGGGCGCCAGTTCCAGGGCCAAGGCTGGCGGCGGCTGGTGGCTGGTGACGTCACGGGATGTGCCGCCGGGAAAGCATTTACATACCACATTATACACGATCACATAACTCTTCTTTAAGGAGCGAGTAGGTCGCTATTACACTACCTACGGCATATTATTATAGCGTTACAGCCTTACTACTAACAGGTGTGCGAGCCTTTTATTCTCTATCGAATTATAGGTTACTGATGTGAACATAATTATTATTTACTTATCATCCGCTTTTTGCCACCATTGAATTGTTGTTTATTGCATTTATTTAGCTACTTACAAAATCTAAGTGTTTTCTATATTCAATGTTCATTTCAATAGCAGTAACAGAATAATCTTAATATATAAAAATGAATGTTTGTTTGTTTGTCCCTTATGCGGCCCCTAAACCCTTCATCCGATTGCGATTAAATTTTGATAAGCTGTGCGCACGTCCGCGAAATGTCTATATGTATATATATACTGGCGAGCTCTGGCAACATGTATAAAAAAATTGGAATAGGTTGCACGCGAGCTCTTTGAAAACTGGCACGCGAGCTGTTTGAAAACTGAATGTAAGGAGAATGAATGTATGGAACGCGGGAATGGGGAGGGGGTTTGCGGGACGGGGGAAGCGGGAGAGTGGAGAGGAAAGACAAGGAGGCTCGAGGGGTAACGCGCAAGGGGAACGGGATGAATGTGATAGGACACGCAGGGAAAAACAACAAAGAACTCGTTAGTACAATATAAAGTTAGTTTCGAAGAAATCTCGGCCTTGGGTTCAGAGTTTCCCCATTTTGAATTCTATGGAGTAAACACACAATTCATCTAATGTAAACAATCATTCACCGTTTCCCATTTTCCTACGCCTCTTTGGGTCTTCCGTGAACTGCGGCTGACAGAAGGTTTACCTGAAGTCATTTTAAAACTTTCCACATCCTCTACCTGTTTATAACACAAACACTTATCGTCGTCCAGTTACAGAATGTACCCCGGGACACCCAGATCGGATTGAGCTCATTCCGCGCGTGTTTCGCATTACATCAGAGAGACCAGAGATGTGTGAATTTAGAAGGAAACAAAAACCAACGATTGGGCCGGTCTGGGGAACTGGGGAGCCGTATTGCAGTGAAACCGTCAGCGTCCGTCGCTTTTGTGTCCGTTGTGTTACATAATACAAGTCGAGCGAGCCGGCTGTCAGAATCCATAATGTGACTAATTTATATAAGCATGTACTTGCTCGATATACTTTGCGATAACGGTGAGAGAGGGAGTCACACGTCACCAGACGACCTTGCCCCTCCCCCTCTCCTGCCCGCCCTCTCGCAGACGTCCTTCCGCAAAACATAATGAAATGCCTAAACGAACACAATAGCTAAGTGAGCACTACATACATATATAAAAAAGGTCACTATTAACCGTTTCATAATCATTATTATGTATACTTGTATCGATTTAAAGTGATTCGTGACGTTGCTAATTCTGATAAGCTTTTTTTCTTTGCAAGCAGATACATAATATTTAGATTCTTTATCAGCGCGACCATCGAGTGTTTAATTACCTATTTTAATTTTTGTTTATTTGTTACTAGCTGAAGTTCCGGCGTTGCTCGGTCTCTACACAGAATTTTTCGAAATCGAATGTAGAAAGCAATTTTCCTCTTATTTTGAAAGGCAAGTGTGAAAAATATCACCAATATAAGCATTCTGCCAAAAGGGTTGGGAATGTTCTTTTTTTAAATTTTGTTTATATGGTGACCTTCCTGTTTTGAAGATCAAGTTTGTAAAATTTCACCAATCTCGGAATAAAACTAGATTTGTTTAAAAAACAAACCCGCACCGGAACCCCTTTGATTTATTACAAACATACAAGGCAACTGTTTATTTTTGTCCGTCGATGTTAGTGAGTTTGAAATGTGAATAGACTAGGTTTATAGTTTAGATAGGTATATAAGGGCAGAAGGTTTAATGGCAGCTGGGTATATCAGGGTCAGTGCCATACCATCTGGGCCGTACTGACACCAATTGACACACCACACCTATGATTCGCAACCTGCGATTGAAATATTTTTATTATTTATTTCTCTTGTTATTGTCTTTAATTCGTACAACTGGTTAAACTCCATTTAAAATAAATCAAATTTAATAATGTTATTAGTTATTATTAAGTTCTGCAAGAGATTATTAGCTTTTTGTTTGACAAACTTTCAAAGGGCACGCAAACCCCAACGGCTCGGAGGGCTTTGAAGCAAAGAATGGACGGTTACCTCGAGAGTGTTTTTTCCTGGGGTAAGAATAACCTCGTCGAATATGTTTCAAAGACCCAATCATGTCTGATTACGTCTAAAAGGGATCAAAATAAAAATCTAATCTCCTTCAACGGATGCAATCTTCCGAACAGGACCTCCATCGATATGCTTGATGTAACTTTAAGTGACCAGCCCAGGTACGGCCCATCGAAACCAGAGTCAAGTTAGCCTCTCAGAAACTGGGCGTACTGTACAGGGCCCGCTGATACTTTAATAGTACAAAACTGCTAACCCTGAACAAATCGCAAGTGCGCCCCACGGTTGTTTTTGGCAGCCACCTCTGGTCTGGAGTCCCAAAATACCTTAAAAAAAACCCCGACTCTGTGCTGAAACGGGCGGTCCGTTTGATAGATTCTCCTAACTTAACAATCGGATTGCAATCTTTAGAGCACAGGCATCAGGTGGGAATGCTATCCTTGTTCTACCGGTATTGGAAGATGCTCCGAGGAACTGATCCCATCGGCACCGGTGCATAGTCGGGAAACATGCCAAACACACGCCCAACATTTGTACACGGTTGACATTAGTCACATGAAAACGGGTTGTTTCTGCGACTAAACTAAACTTTCGTTCAACAGCTCGGCTGTGGAACGATTTGCCGGCATCTGTGTTTCCTCCCTCGGACAACATGGGTTTCCCTAAGACCCATATTCACTCCTTCCTCTCCTCAAAAATACCCTACACACAGCATCTTCAAAGATGACAAAGGCCCTGAGGGAAATTATTTTCCTCAGGGCCTTCTGTGTAGAGTTAATGTAAAAAAAGAACTGTGGCAGCTGTTTCTGCGTTCAAAGCTATTTTCAAATTGTGGTTTTATCTAGCGTTTTACCTATAGGTATGCCTACCCTGAATAAAAAATCTTCATCAAAATATTGAAATTAAAAAAAAAAAAAAAAAAAAAAAAAAAAAAAACATTTTCAGCTACAACATCATTTACGTCGAATTTTTCAATGTTAGCACTCTAGCTCACTAAAAACTCTGTGCACGCCATTGGGTAGGAGTATACCTATAATGTATAATAATATAATATTTGGACGATTTATATAGCGCCGTTTTTGTGAAAAATCACCTCAAGGGCTTTTTTCAAGGGCTATCACCCGGTGTGTTTGTCTCCCGAAATTCTACCGAGAAACGCTCGTAAAGTGATTTGATTTTATTTGTCTAAAAAATTGACACATAATTTAACTAGGATATTACCTATTTGAAGTGAGTTAAATAAAACAATAAAAAATCTGGAAAAATTGCAATAAGTGAATTTGGAACAAATTTAAACTGTGAATTTACACAATAAAAATAGTGTTTTGTGTTAAAAAAAACAACTAAAATTCGCTCTAGTTCATTCAGTTCAGTTCATTTCGTTGACAGTTTGCTTATATTGAATTTAATCTCAGTGACGTCAACCAGTGGAGTGGCGAAGGTGTAACGTGTTGGACTCAAGACATTTCGCCCAGTAGGTTTGGACAGAGTTCAAACCTCACTCACACCAAATCTTTTTATTTTATTATTATATTCATAAAATATCTGCTCATAGATGGCGGTAAATAATCACACAAACTAAACCAAAAATTCATTTAATCAAGTTCCGTTAATAAGCAATAGATGGCAGTAACAGTACTGTAAATTTAAATAAATACTTATATAACAAATCAATACGCACCAAAATTATTAAATTAAAAATTAAATTTAGAGAAAACAAACATAACCCAACAAAATAAAATAAAAATTATAAAAATAATATAAAAGCATAAAATTAAAAATCATAACATAACACTAATCATGGCAACTAGAGCTAAAAGTGCACTGGAGCTTGAAGACAAAAACATTGACAAAATTATTCAACACATAGATAAGAAAATGGATATTATGAAAATGGAAATTTTCACAAAAATGGAAGCATTTAAAGAAGAAACACAAAAAAGTATCGATCTCGTCAGAAAACAATACGACGATATAATAAAAAAAATGGACCAAACAATATTCCAGAATCAAAAAATTGAAAACAAAATGGAAACATTAAAAAAGGAACAAAAAGGAACTCAAGCTACAACGTATGCGACTATTGCAGCTAGGCAGAAGACAACCCTTCAAAATCATGCCTTAGTAATAAGCTCCGACGACCCGCAGAGAAAATCAGCCGACATTGAAAAACTCATCAAAAAGCACGTAGATGTTCGCACTCTTGGGATCGGTGTTGCACGCATGCGAAAATCGAATAACAGTGACAAATTAATCTTCAATATGGTCTCCCTGGAAGATAAAAATAATTTTAAAAGAGAACTAAATAAAGGGCTACAAGGCAAAATAAATATAGAAGATGGAAAAAAATTGAATCCTTTGGTTATAATTAGAGGCCTTATCAAGGGAGCAACTAATGATGACCTAATGCATTCCCTGGAGAAACAAAATAATGGGATAGGTATAGATTTCTCGGAAAAAATATCCATTAAATACAAAAAAAATCATAGGAATACACATCTTTGCAATACCATATTAGAATTATCGCCAAAAAACTGGAAAAGCTTGATAGAAGCTGGCCATATCAATGTAGGATACCAACGCTTAAAAGTGGAGGATCAGTCACCATTGGTCCAATGCTATAAATGTATGGGTTTCGGACACACCCAATTGTTCTGCAAGGAAGAAACGGCATGTGTTCACTGCGGCGGCAACCACAAATACGAGACCTGCCCTAACAAAAAAGAGCAGCCTACATGTACCAACTGTAATAATGTAAGTCATAACGACCACAGATCCACCAGCTCAGAATGTCCAATCTGGAAGATAATGGATGAACGTGTTAGGGAAAAAGTGGACTACGCTGGAATTTGTTGAAAAAGCTGCTGACCAATCAATCATACAAAGGAAATACCATTCGGTGGATGACTATATGCCTATAAAAAATAGTTTGAGAGTCCTGTACATTAATGCCAGAAGTATTAGAAACAAAATAGACGAAATAGAAGAAACGCTCAAAAGAATAACGGATACTGTGCACGTTTTAGTTGTCACCGAAACATGGCTGGGAGATGGAGAAGGATCTTTGTTCAACATCAATGGCTACCAGGGTACTTTTGCTTCCCGGACTACTGGAAGAGGAGGAGGAGTGGCGATATATACTCACAATACATTTAACTGTGAAGTTATTGAAAAGTGGTCAACGAATAACTCTTTTTTAGGAGTTAGGGTACAATATAAACATTTTAAACCATTAAACATATATGCTATATACAGGAAACCTAACAACAATATAAATGATTTTCTAGTATCTCTTGAATCTATTTTACAAAAAAGTAGCCTAGATACACTCATCTTCGGGGATTTTAACATTAATGTTCTTAAAAAAAATGATTCCACAAAAAAATATATCAACACTTTATTTTCATATAATTATTTCATATGTAATAATACACATCCCACGAGAGTTACGGAAACCTGCAGTTCTCTCTTAGACCATATTATATCAAATAGAGAAAATATATCTTCAACGACCTCCAATATTGATAACCAGATAAGTGATCATAGTATAATGATGTTAGACTACCAAAACTCTTTGAAACACCACTCTAACAACAGAATACCACCAAACATAAACATCAGCATCAATAAGAGGGCTTTGAGAACATATCTTGAAACCCAACCGTTTTCTCATAACACCACCAACATAACCGAAAATTTTAATCAATTCTTTAAATATATCAAAACAGCAATCGACACTTGCAAATTTAAGCCAAGGATACGAATAGGAAACCCTAAGCAAGGTAATACACCATGGTTTGACAAAAAACTGGATCTTCTTATTAGAGAACGAAATACTAACTACAAACAGTGGAAGAAAGATCCGCAAAACAGTCAACTTTTATCACAAAAAAATAAGTCAAGAAATTCGGTAACTAATTACAGACGTTTCGCCAAAACAAAATATTACACAAATATTTTTACAGAAAACATACATAATCCAAGACAAACCTGGAAGACAATAAATTCAATCATAACTAACAGTCCAAAGAACTCGACAAATAAAATTGAAACTCTTACCATCAATAATATAGTCATAAATGACCCGAAGCAGATATGTACAGCGTTTAATAACTTCTTTACATCGGTTGGTGAAAATTTAGCTGCGAGTATCCCATCTTATTCAGATGACATGAATACAATAAACATGGAACCAAAGCCATTACAGTCCCTCTACATGGCCAATACAAACAAACTAGAAGTTTTAAAAATTATCTCAAAACTAAAAACTAATGCATCTCCAGGAGTCGATGGTATGACAACTAACTTACTAAGATTCTGTAAAGAAAAATTAGCGGATCATCTTGTTATTCTAATTAATCAATCTTTAGTGAGTGGACTGTTCCCGGATCAATTAAAGCTAGCAAAAATCGTTCCAATTCACAAAGAAGACTGCAAAAAAAATCCATCTAATTATCGTCCAATATCAGTACTCTCAGTCTTCTCCAAAGTATTTGAACGTGTAATTAAAAATAGACTAACAAAATATCTCGCAACTAATAATATTCTTACGCCTCAACAATATGGGTTCAGAAAATTCTCCAACACGAAATGTGCTGCTTTTGACTTTATACTAACTCTTCAAAAACACTTAGATCAAGGAAAATATGCAGCGGGCATTTTTATAGACCTCAAAAAGGCATTTGATACGGTTGATCATAAGATTCTATTAAAAAAACTTGAATATCTGGGCATCGTGGGTAACAGTCTAAAACTTTTATCTAGTTATCTTACGGGTAGGTGCTGTTCGGTTGTTATTGGAAAAGAATCAAGTGATCATAGAAATATAATATGTGGTGTACCACAGGGCTCGATTCTCGGACCATTATTATTTTTGATTTATATAAATGATATTGCAAAATGGGGAGTGAAAGGTACACTTCAACTTTATGCTGATGACACAATATTATTCTACCATAATACTAATTTAAACGAAATGGAAAAGGACATGGAAAGGGATTTGGCTCATCTAGCCGAGTGGCTGAGAATTAATAAACTTAGCCTTAATATTAAAAAGACTCACTATGTGCTATTCGGGAATAGGAGAGGACAACGCCTAAACATTTCCCTGGGAATAAACAAACTTGAACAAACAGATGTCGCGAAGTATCTAGGACTTTTAATTGACTCACGACTTACATGGAAAAACCATTTTGACCATGTTAAATCAAAGATTGCTCCAGTGACCGGTGTAATGTACAGACTACGTAGATTGCTTCCCACAGCCATACTGCGATCTTTGTACTATGCTATGATTCACTCCCATTTATTTATTTATTTATTTATTTAATTATTTATTTATTTATTTACGCCCTAGTGGGCTTTTACAACAGAAATTAAAAACATAAAAAAATTAACATCATAAAAGAAATGAAATACTATGAGTAATAAGAAAAAATCAGTAATAAGACCAGAAATACAATAAAGTGCAAAGTGTAAAAGCTAGTTAGTAGGTATAAACAAACAATTATATGTGTATAATAATGTATGATGATAAAACAGAACTAAATAGAACAGCAAAATAAAATAAAATAAGGTTATAAATTACTGGTAAGATTTTAAATGAGAGGAGGTTTTATGAAAAGAACAAAAATAAGAAAAGTTAATTATTAACAGATAAAATAGAGATGAGTTGTCTCTTGAAAATTGCAAAACTGTCAACACCAAATATATCTATAGATTCACAATGTTTATTTGCAAGGCTATGCATTCTAGGGATTGGTGAATTAATAGAATAGTTAGTATTGAGGGTATTGTTAAAATTGAAAATATCTTTATTGCGAGTTAGTCTAGCAGGAACATTAATACAGATTAATTCTAATAAATTAGGGCAGTCAACTAAAGATTTTGACCATTGGCATACCTTTCGAGTATCTGGGGTTTTGCTACCAAAAAAATGATATCAGAGGTGCAAATAATCCAAAATAGAGCCCTACGTAACATTTTTGGCTTGCCTTGGGATACACCTGTTAAAGATATTTACCGTCACGCACTTGTATTGCCATTTAAGATTGTTCCTAGCTTTGAGATAACAAACACCATTTTAAATATTATTCAGTGCAACACCCACACAAATATAAAACTGAACTATAACAACGACGTTCACCAATATAATACACGACAACACAACAAACTACACATATCAAAAATACACTCAACAAAGTTCGGACTGAAATCATTAGAATACATTGCCTACACTAACTATAACAAACTGCCTGAAAATTTGAGACAGGTATATGCCTCCAACAAATCTCGAAATGATATATTGAAAACATATTTTTTCAAATGTTATTTGGAAAACGAGTCATAAGTAGGTACAAACTCTGTTCTGATAGCCCTAATTATCTTCAAATACTAAACTTATATGTAGTATGATGGGCGCGGTTTATACCTTACTTAAATCTCGTCATGTATTTGTATGTAAACATCTTGTATTAGGTCTGTATATTTTTGAGCCCGTACCTTATATTGTATTTTCCTGATTTTGTTTTATCTATGCATTTCTTAGTCCATCTCATTAGTCCATCATGGAGGAAACTTTAATTTAACTTTTTGAAACCCAAAGTACATAAATCAAATGAGTCAATGAGTTATACAAATTCATAAAATGTTATAAGACATGTTTCTGTGAAATATTTGTAAAGTGATTCTTCATATGTTTGTATCTGTATGTTGCTTCTGTGAAATGTTTTGTAAATTTTTTATTCATTAATTGTGTCTACATATTGGGTTGAGTTGGGTTTAACTTCTCAAAAGTACCAATTGGCGATCCCTTAATGAGTTTTTGATAACTCATGGGAGTGCAACTTCGTTGTATGTTTTTAATAATAAAAAAAAAAAAAAAAAAGGGCGCTGTACAAACTTACCATACATGCCTAAAATCTAGAAAGACTACAAGCTAGACAAACAATTAAAAACAACTTATGGCTAAAAATTGCATACACCGGTTCATTGATCACCGATACGAAAATATATGTACAATATTTTGACCAATGAACGCGATGCTGCCTAAAAATGAATTAATATAAAATATATACATATAAGCAAAGGCGGCCCCTCCCTCAGTGCATTTGTGCACTGCACTTCCAAACTTCGATATCCGTCAGAAGTGTAAATTAGTATATCCTCTCACAAAGAATTCCCACCAATTCGTTACAAAATCCATACCAATTGACTAGACTCCTTTCCATGAGAGAAAGGAATTCATGCACATTTTGTTATGCCTAGGCGTGACGTCACATGGAGGTATATTTCTACTGGGGTCATCTCCAGATGCTGAAGTGCCCGTGCCCGTGAAATGAGCATGACAGGGATGGACCCATACGAAGATTGTCGTGTGAAAGCAGAGAAGACATATGGTGTTGGCGTGCATTGCCGGAGCAAATGACAAAACATTAAACTTGCGTAATGTGGTCCCGAACCTTTGGAATGAATTAGTTATGTTTAATGAATTTAGAACTAATTAACAATGTTATGTTTTAACGGTCGCCAGCCTGGCACATCATCCTCAGTATTTTTTCGGGGTTTTAGCAAGTTTTATTCTATACCATACCAGAGTTTACCATATTACCATATTCTATACCAGAGTTTAATAACCGTGTCATTAAAGTATTTTCACAAATGAAAGAGCGACGAATGGATTTTCTCTACAAGTGAGGGTTTGTACTAGGTATGTCGCGCCCTTTAAATCACTTTATTTTCCCATGTTAATGCTACCATTTTTTTGATAATGGCTTTGAACGTTGAAACAGCTGTCACTATAATAAAAACAAAAAATACTGCCGAACTTTGTAATAACATAAAGTTAATCTACTTCAAATAAAATAAAATAAAAACTGTCATTTTATATGAATTACCCACGATTTTCAGCTGCCCGGGGTTGGTGGGACTATTGTATCCCCAATGAGGTATGAAGTGGAAGGGGAAGAGGAAGGTTAGAAAGTATCCAGCTATTCAAATCTGGTCATTAAACACGACTAAAGCGACTTCATGCAACGTTTCGATTGTGTGCGGTACGTTTCAGCCTCCATCGGCGTGCTGGTTTAATCCTTGATGTCATCCATACAATTTTTACTTTATCTTATTGATGTTCTTTTTCCAAAGATCTTCCACTCCAGGATGAATCCTAGAAACCCCTTAGTTAGGTAGGCATTCGGAGATTGCAAAGAAATAATCTTGATATTGATAATACTTGTATGTACATATTTATAATAGTACGCAAGCTTACTTTGGTTTAGTTTAGGCGTGGTGACATAAGGGTATGTGGGGATACAGAGTGCAGCTTTGGGTATTATCTTTTCCCAACAGGTTGTCGCTAATATCGTTCCGGGTGAATTGGTGTGGGGCACGAGACACGAGTTTAACAAACTCTCCCGGATCTCTCTGTGTGTATGTATACGGCTACAATATTACTCGTATATATATATATATATATACTACAGGCCCGAACGAATATAATAATAACGTATAATGAATGAATGGGCTGTGACTGTGTGGGTAACCGGCACCCCCCATTCATTAGGTCGGGTATATACGTGATACATAGTACATAGGTAGGTACTAGGTACCTGCTCACAAAAGGGTCACTACTAAATAATGCCGGTCTTATTAATCTGTGTGAATCGGATTCCAACACTTACGAAATTATACGAAAAAAACTATTACAAAAGATCTTAAAAAATGACCCGTAAGAATTAGGATTCGAATGTTCAAACCAATGTGAAGTTAGTTATATGTTGCATTGTTGATTATCAAGATTTTCACGAGATTGTGATATAAGAGCATTTGGACCGTTTATAAACATCGACATGCAATCGTAAATAGCATTTTAGGTTTAGGCCAGAACAATAAACATAATACTGTTTCATTGCACAGCGATTACCGCAGACGTGATGTACCGAATGACTCAACTCGCAAAGGCTGAAACCGCAACTAGTGAATTTACATTCCGTTACACGATATGGAGCAAACAAGTGGTAATTGAAATAGCATTAGTTGGTTGCTTGCTTGGTTGCTCGGTGGGTGGGTATTCTGTGCTGTTGTAGGTACTGTGGGTACTCGCCGTGAGCGCATTCCGACACTTGAAAAATGCATATCGGAAGGTGAAATTCCCTTTCTTGGCTTTAGTCCGTGAAACAGGTTTGTCTCGTTTCACTGTCACTGTAAGTTGAAGGGCACTTACAATGTACGTACATATATTGCAACTAGTTACCGTAATGACATTACGCAAAAACTTGCCAGCGTTCTCGCCTCATTTCGCGGTCTATGTCAATAGTCACTAGTTGACTTGCTGCAATTATGCATTTAAACTTAATCACAATTTCTGAGGACGTGGATGCCTTACAAACGAAGTTAGAGATGCTGTCACTAACTGTTTCCAGGATGTTGGAACTCTTGTGCGGTATCACATGATGGAATTTGACCGAAACGTTTCTTCACCTTTCGCGTTTTCAAACCTCCGCCACATTTGACAGAGCTTCAGGCGTCATGAGGACGAAATTAGCTTTCCAGTATCAACACTCGCAGTTGTTATTTTAGCAAAGATAAGTTCGGAACAAGCAGAATCAATCTCGTTCTTCTAATAGCATCCTGCCGATTCACGTCATCTAATTCGGAAGCTCAATAATGTTCACAATGACGTAGATCGTCGAATTGTTGACTGTAGCGAGTGAATGTAATACGCGTACTGATAGTGAGTGCATGATGTACCGCATCCCATTGACTAGTCACTAGGGACTAGAGACTAGAGCACGGAGATGAACAAACGGATAAGCCCGCCATCCGAACAGCTGATGAATGATCTGTATAGAGTGTATAGTGTACACAAAGAGGAGGTGGGTACGTGTTTATAGACAGAGACGAGACGGAAGTGCAGCGCGGGGGCAATGAACCGGGAAACCTTTATCCCGTCATGTTATTAGGAGCTCACTACCGCTTCTGGCGCCCGTGGCCTACATACACACACACACCGCCTGTGTCTGAGTAGTGGTGGAGAGCAGACTCCCATTTGAAGGTACATACACACAAATAAAAATGTGTGAGTGAAGTAGTATATAGGCGGCGACCTTGCGGAATTCCCTTTTGCTCCCCCTCGCACCCCACGCCACCCCGGCCAGGCCCCGGCCCCGGCCCGAACACCACCGTGTCGACAAGTCTATGGATAACAAACCTTTTTACTTTTTTCTACCCAAATCATTTCGCCTCCGGTGATTCTTTTACTGTGTAAATATTTACATCTTCGCTACGTTCACTTGTTTCTTATGTGTTGCTTTGTATGTTGGATCACCCAGCACGTGTGTTATGTGTAATGTTTCTACGTCACAGCACACGATGTGTAAACCAAAGTTGTTATTACCAAGTCACGGATATCTGTTACACGGTTATGTTATAAGAAACTAGTCCCAGAGCCAGTATATCTACCTAATGAGAATGAATAAAGTCTGTTAGTTTTGCGCTGGTTTCCCACACCCGCCGTTTACGATCAGCTCTCCTCTTTCCGAGGTTAGTACTTGTGGGACTATAGGTACATATACATGCCTGTATACATAGTTGTGGTACTTACTTAGGAGATAAAGTAATGTCTGCCCCCCAGAGGAGATGAGGGGGTAGGTGGGTAGGTAGGTAGGGGGATTGATTTGCAACTCTGCCTTGACTTTGAAAGTGAGATTGCAAAGTTTTGAACGTCCCTCCGCCTCGCTTCCCTTTCTGCTGACGTTGTGTGACGTCACTCGTGTCCTTAGCAAGCTTTTGACTCGGAACTAACGGTACTGGAATACAATTGAATGGAATTACCGCTATTTGTTTTGTATGGGCTATATCTTATCTTCACGTGGGCTGGCTTGGCTCTACTTTGAATAAGGCTTGTTGCCAGGTTTCAACATTGTTTGTCAAGGACTCCAAGATGCAGTAGAATTGGAAGAGTAATTATGTACTTAATAGATAATAATAATAATATTTGGACGATTTATATAGCACCGTCTTTGTGAAAAATCACCTCAAGGACGCTGTACAACTTACCATACATGCCTAAAATCTAGAAAGACTACAAGCTAGACAAACAGTTTACGGTCAAATAAAATTAAGTGGAATAAAGTTTTTTATTTGTTTTATTATAATCTAGTTAAAAACAACTTATGGCTAAAAATTGCATACACCGGTTCATTGATCACCGATACGAAAATATATGTACAATATTTTGACCAATGAACGCGATGCTGCCTAAAAATGAATTAATACAGGACCATACTTACCTGGGAGGTCGCTTGAAATTAACACTGTTTATTGTCTATTTAAAGAAATTTAGATAGAGTTCGCACGCAGAGGACATAATTCTTTAATTTCAGAATAAATTCACGTTTCACATTAGCGTTTTGAATTTCTATTTTCCTAAGAAAAAATAATACGTGTATATAGGATAAAATCTTTCACTCTCCACTCTCGGAGTGATTAAAGATGTCCTGCTTTTCTTTCACTCTCCACTCTCGGAGTGATTAAAGGAGATGTCCTGCTTTTCTTTCACTCTCCACTCTTGGAGTGGTTAAAGGAGGTGTCCTGCTTTTCTTTCACTCTCCACTCTCGGAGGGATTAAAGGAGATGTCCTGCTTTTCTTTCACTCTCCACTCTCGCAGTGATTAAAGGAGATGTCCTGCTTTTCTTTCACTCTCCACTCTCGGAGTGATTAAAGGAGATGTCCTGCTTTTCTTTCACTCTCCACTCTCGGAGTGATTAAAGGAGATGTCCTGCTTTTCTTTCACTCTCCACTCTCGGAGTGATTAAAGGAGATTTGCCTGCTTTTCCCGCTAGCGATTCACGTTTTTCAATTGCATTCAAATTTATTTTTGACTACGCTAAAAAAGGATGAGTATAAAAATGACGTTTCTTTTGAAGACTAGTAAGTGTCATGTTTAAGTATCTCATCTGATAACTGAAAATAGAGCAAGGATATGGATATTGTGTTTTGTCAATGTGCGCACATAGCGCTTCAAGGAGTAATAACATCCGAAAGAGCTTCCTTTTGCTTTCCGCGAATCAGCGGCAGTGACGTCACCGTGCATATCCACCACATTCTCTGGTCCTGGTGACGCGGGACCGATTCCGTTATAACATATATAGATTCTATACATTATACATAACCAGACTCTTGTGTGTGTAGCCGAGATGGATGAAACTCTCGCCCGCTATTATATCCGGGCGGGTGTATTTGTGTCACGGCGGATCCACGTGGAGATCTTCCTTCATATCATATTCATTATTCATGGTCAGTACTGCCTTGCCGAAAGAAATGGGAACGGGTCGGGAAAAAAGTCCTGTCTCTAACGTGACGCGAACGAAATTCACACAGGATCGAAATGTTGCTTGAAATGACTTTAGCCGTGCGTGGTGTCCAGATCTGTAATATGCAGGTACTTCCCCCGCCTTTCTTTTCAACCTTGCAACATACACCGGGGATGCCAGTCTCCGGTCGGCAGGGAGCAGTTGAGACGTTTGTGCGATATTCTAATTAAAAAGAAAGGATTTAATTTATTTTAAATGGCGTAGGAGTGTTGTTAATAAGAAATTGTAAAACCTAGGAAATAATTTTATTATTACCTATTTATATCTACTGGTAGTCAGTGGTAGTATGACAAAGCACAGTGACATACTGCTAGTTACTAGTTAGGTACTTCTACTACCCTACATAATAGCTAATAGTAATAAATGTTCAAGTGTTTTCCACGTGTGATTAATGGTTAACTTTCGACCTTGCCCCAGGTCAGTAATATTCCTCTGGGCCCGACTGTCTCTCCCTTCCCCTCCCCCCACCCCATTAAACCCCTTAATGGCCACCTAATTGCTGGATTTGGGGGATATCCCCAGAGATCATTTCACTACTGCCTTCCCAACTTCCCGCCCACTGAGGGACCCTCGTCACCTTATAGACGTTCCTGCCCGTGCCTTCCTAGTACCTACCTTCTACCTAGTGGGTACCTACTACCTAACCGAGACATTAACCTCAATTTATTTATGAATTAGACAGATTTCTCTACCGTCTCGAGCTTATCTGTCATCGGGGACGGTATTATCAGATTAACTAATACTTTCACAGAAGATGAATTGCAAAATAGGTACCCATGACCCATAAATAATGAGTAACCACCGATAATTAGAGGGTATAGGTGTATTTTGGGGGTACCTGGAAAACAAGTACAACCTCTAGTACAGGGAAATACTATTATTTGTTTACTATATCTCCTACAAAAGTAAATTTCGTAAATAATATGAGAAATTGCATAGCATTCATTTTTGTGAAACATCACCTCATAAACGCTTTATGGCCATTGCACATCAGATAATGAGATCCACAGAAGTATGTAATGATTTACCTTAATGAGTTTCTGCACAGTTCCCGCCTACATTGCTTGAATAACCTTTTGGTTTTTGGCCGATCAATCATTATGCTAACTTATGCATCTCGTTTTGCAAAAAAAAAATTTTTGGCGGTTTCTTTCTGTTTGTGGCCGCTGCGCTCTCGTTTATGAACATTTCAAATTAAAAAAACTTGTAATAATTTTGGTTTGCATGAACAACGCACCCATTATTAAACTTGAATATTTCGCGCATTCGTCGGTTTTGAACGAATCGTTAGTGTAAAGTTGGTGATGTTTGTTGCAGTAGTGAAGATTGATTGGGCTGATGTGGATCAGATTTAGGTTCTGACCTCGCTGGTTGGCTGACAAGGAAGGTGTCTGTGGTGGGCACTGGGCATGGGGCAAGTGGCATGCGGCAAGCCTTGATTGTGCCTTGAGCCTCGCCTCAGCTGCAGTCTGCAATGGCGGATGTAGGACTGGTCTGTATCCTGTATCTCTCCCACCGCCCACCACCTTCACCCGGCCTCCCCGCACTGCCTGCTGCTTGCTGCCTTCTCCTTGCTCTGCCTAGCTGAACTCGAGATACTGCAAAAACTTTTTGGATATTGCAAGAAATCGGTCTAAAATTTCCTCGCATCCTCACTCATCGTTTTATTGACCAGATACAAAAATGTGCATATTAATTCCTTTATCCATTTTGTGAATAGAATAGGTATGTACCTACTACCGCTAAATAATTCAGTATATCGATATCGAGCAATGTAGTAGGTAGGTACACACCTACCTAGTGGTAAAAGTAAATAAAAACTTTCAATAAATCGTCTCGGCTCGGGCTCTTTGATCTTATCAAAACATTGGACGATAAAGAAACAGTATTTATAATCAGAAATGAATTTACAAAGTTTCTGCGTAGGTATATAGCTAGGTACCTACTGACTCGCTTAAAACTTCACCCGTTGAATAATAATAATAGCGATGAGTCACTTTTGAAATTCTACAATCGGTAGTAACGAAGATAAGTACTATAGGTAGTACATAATTCATTCATTCAGAAACGATAGCCACCTAACGATCCGTTTATTTACTCATTACATACAATATAATATACCTAATATGTACAATGTACAATACAAATTATGCCCGATCCGATCCGGACGAGGAGCAGTCGGAGAGTTAGGCCGCTGCTCCGGGCACGGCGGGCCGGCGGCCGACTCGCGGCGCCCGCTCTGCCCTCCTAGGTACAGAGAGCTACACAGGTCGGCCGGCTGTGGCGAACATTCGCTCGCGTGGAGCGCGCTGCCCCGACTCGCTATTGCCACAGCTCTCATTCCCGACCGATAAATAAATTCCCAAATCCGTTCTCGCAACGACCCAACTCCCGAGGAATAAAATAAATCCTAGTCGTGTGTATTAATTAAAGAATTTATGAAAGCATTTGGATGTTTGTAAAAGTAGTAATATTTAGTTTGGTGCGTTTTAGAGTTGTGGCGGTGTTGCGATCGTTCGGTTGGTTGCGGGGCGCGTGTTGTGTGCGCCGCCAGCGCTGTGTAGAGAAATCGGCCGCGGCAGTTGCGAGGCGGCTGGCGGCACTGACGTAATTCCCTCTCTCGCCCTACTCTATGTTCTGTGACTCTGTACTCCGTAGTCTGTAGTCTGTAGCCTGCACTGAGTACTCTGTTCGGCGCTCCGAGCTTCGACTCCGGTCCCTGTTCACTGTTCTGTTTATCACCACCGCTCGCCCGCTGTCCGCTGACGTGTGACTCTTGTGCTATTCTATTATTCTCTAGTGCGAATTGCGGTTCCTTTCCTTGGTGCTTTCTTAACTTCTGTGACAGTTGCTAGTTGCCAGTTATCAGTTATTAGTTACCAGTTACCAGTTCCTCTTCATCATGACCCATCCATAACATTGAGTGGTGAATACTTAAGTTTTGTGCTTTGATTCCTCATTTATATATCTTCTTGAGAAGCAGGAGTAAGCTTCGTGCAACTGAATCAACACAAACTAAATAGTAAGTTTCCAAATCGTTTGACATTTGATTGTTTTCCGTTATTTTCTTATTTTATTCTTGTCTTATTTCCTTCTCTTAACTAAAAACATATTTAACACTTGATAAGTTTTTTAGATTTTCACTGCCAAAAGCATTTTCGTTGTTGGTTTTTGGGGTGTTATGCCGTGTTGCGCTACCTCCTTCTTTAGCCGACGTTTCGGACAGCGTTGCAGTGTCCATCGTCAGGGCAGATCCGATTAACACCCTCTCAAAAAGCTTTTCTGCACAAACTGGGCACGTCTTTTTTTGGCCCCATGACTCACAGCAAAAGTATTTTTCTTTCGAAATGTTACTTCACGTTCTTACGAGGTTCCTTTGTTTCATACCTAATGTTGTATTGTTTTTCTTTAAACAAGTCTGGAAGCTCCTATATGTCACGATAGACTAGAATATCTGTGCATGGTGTGTGGATAGACTCTGGGGCACACGCAAAGCTATGGAATTTTATAACTAAAACGACCAAATACCGTTTCTTGACGAGAGGAGCCGAAAGAAAGCGGGAAAAATACTTATTTGGCTGTCCTCATACTGGTGAATTATATACATATTACTTACTACGCGAATCCAATGCATTGACAAAGAAAACTAAGACAGACTAATCAGATGATAATTTAAAGAAAAATTATTATTTTCAGTTCAACATTTCACATAGTCGAATAATTGTCAAAAACTCGCATTGTTTGTTGCTCTTCAAAAGTTGTTGTAAACAATGTGCGAATTCCCGTACAACATGCACGGTTCGTCGGCTGATTGTAAACAAATGACCCAGAAACGGTTATACAAACATGTTGATGTATTATGTAACTCCAGATAATAAATATAGAGTAATAGGTAAACGACAAGTGCGACCATAAAGACAGCTGTTTTTATATACACGCATAGTCGTACATATGTATACACATTGTAATCTCACTCGCACCACTAAACAACACACGCGACTGTAAAAATCAATCTGCCATAAATAATAAAAGCACGTGCTACCAGTCTATATATACTACTATGTATGTGTATATCTACTGTTGTAGGTAGGTACCTCGGTATGTGGGTATAAATATACATAAGCGGGTCTTGACTTGGCACGGTGTGTGTGTGTTTTGTATACCAGCAGCCACTATTCATGAATCTTTATTATTTATTCGAGCATTTCATTTCAATAAAGTTTAGGACGAGGAAAGATGTTTACTACAGACGCGTTTATTGAGAACTGAGTACTGACTGCTCCGTGTTTATCAGCAAGCTTGTTTATAATATAATTGATTAACGGAGACCGGGTCATGTTGAATATTATAGATTCATTATTTATTTTATAAGTTGCAACGAAAAAACGTACCTAGGTAGGTACTTCTCTTAAAACTGTTTTTGACATACCTAACCGTTTTCAGATTGGCGGTGTTCAAAGCCACCTCGGTCCTTAGTGACTAGGTACCTACCTAGAACCGAATAGCCGGGCGATCCCAACCTTGTCCCAACAATGTCTTGTTTCTGTTGCTCCTTCCTTTCCTTCCACAAATACGAAACATCTGGGATCCCGAATCCAGTACAACTCCAGCCTCCAGCTCTATTCTATCTATCTGGATTGTAATTCTCAGAACCTTAGACTTTAGTTGCAAATGCCACGTTCATTCCACCGGTATTTCAATGAACATTTTCCTTGGCAAAAAATAACGTATTTACGACTCGTTTTTGCACAATAGTTTCTTTTTGCCAACTTTGTGTCTTCGCTCTTCAACGTAGATCTCTTTAAGAACCAGGTTCATTCGTTCTTCAAAAGGTCCATTCACACAACATCTCCAGAAGTTAATGACATAGGCCCTAAGGCTTCCTTCAGTGTCTCGTACGGGGAGTTTATAAATGCCTGACCCCGTGAGAGTGTTTTCGAATAGTTGGCTGATCTGAAAAAGCCCCCCCCCCCAATTCAGTCAGCATGGTGCTATATGCGAGGATAATATTGTAAATATTTTTGCTGAAATCAGTGCACTATTCATGAATAAACCATTGAAAATGAACTATTTTCACTTTCGTGCTTTTAAAATCCCTCTCATATCAGACTGTTTTAGAGTGAGTATCATCGAAGTCCATACTGAAAAAATTATATTAACGTAATTTTCGGTGAGACGAAAGTAGGCAATTCTTAATGTAAATGTCAAATTTGACATGTTTGTCACAGGCACTGACTACCTCGACGTCTAAAAAAGGAACTGCTTTGCGGCTTATCAAGGATTAAGCGGTCGATTTAGCCCACTGAAACATGAGCAAGGTTTCTCGTACTTTGCGAGGTTAAAGAGCAAATGATATACCGGGCCTAAGTCGGCAGCAGTTCGCTTAGTCCCATAAAACAATTGTATACCAACAATATAACAGAGTTTACAGAATTTGATGTTTAACACAAAGGAGCGCATAAGTGAACCTAAGCAGAGGTATTTAACGGGAAGTGAGCATATTTCTTTACCCATTAATTTGCAAGGAAATAAATATACGTCACGATATGGAGGGCAGGTACCTATTAAGCACTGCTGGTGGCAGATTCCTTTCTTCAGTTTTAGCCCCACTAATCTTAAGAAGGAAACTAGAAAATCGTTTCTCTGCATAGTGAAGGTAAGCTATTAGGTACTTTGCCTTGCTTCATTCGTCATTCATAGATCAAAACTAGAACAGAATCTAAGGACGGGTTGTTTCACAGAATTTGAATAATTCATCAAATTTCAAAGTTAAGACAGTTTTATCACGGGCCGGTTGTTTCATAGTACTTAGTTAATAAAATAACTTGAACAGGACTTTCACAGAGCTTAAATATTAACTTATAATAATAATAATTATTATTTTATTTTGATGATTTGTATAACGCAATTTTTTGAAAACTCACCTCCAGAGCGCTGTACAAATTGTGCTATTTAAGATTTCATTACTTCGGTGCATTGTAGAATCTAAATAAACTGTAATAATAATATATCGAATCAAAAAAGAACCATAAGATGTTCCTACCTAGACATGGGTGCAATCGACCCAACCAGTAGTAGGTATAACATTTTTGTTGTCAAGATCATCAAAAGAAACCAAAATGTTGTGTAAAAATAACAGTAATCAAATCACCGTGGTGTTGACAGTCTCAATTCTGATATCAGTTGAATTTCCTAAAAACTAGCTGAAGAAAACACGTCAAGTTTATTCGAGAGTGGAGAAAAAATGAGGCAGTGTTAGTGTGTTGGCTGAGTGGTGGGTTGTTACAAGGGTCGTCTCATGTACAGGAATTCCAGGCGGTAGATTTATATAATGTAGGCATGTACATAACAGAGGGTACATGTCACGTAACAGGTGGTCTATAAAGACATTCAATAAAATGTGCGGTGAGTTAGGGAGCAGAGCAGTGAGGGGTGGGGGGAGGTGGGGTGGTTAGGGGTTTCCCACCCAGCTACAGCTACCTAGTACCTACCCACCGCCACCTACCGTATCCCGTTTATCTATATTTATACTCGGGGAATCCGTGGCACTCAAGTGCTACCTCCCATTGTCTGGCCGGTGCCGGTAATGCTAATGGTTCCGTTTGTCTTTTTGCTGCGCTTCCATATACCTTGGTGTGGTGCTCGCTTGTTTTGTTGCCCTTTTGGCGGCGGAGAGGGAACTATGTGTTTCAGTGTAAACAAAACAAACCTGTTTTTTCCTTCTTTTTAGAATTCCATTCAGGAGCGCGTAACGTACTACCGCACTGTAGGTATATGTCCCAGTCCCAGCTCTCGGCCTGCACTCTGCAGTCGCAATTCGCAATGAAGCTGTCATTCAATGTTTTGTGGAATACGGGACCGCGACCTCGCAGCCGAGCCCTCGCACACGACTTCACTATTTCCGCCTTTTATTCTTATTCCTAAACAAAGTGACTAAACGGCAAATCGTCTTGGCCTTATTGTTCTTCTACAATGTGTTTTGAATTACAGCTGTTGTTTTGACGTGAAATTGCACGCTTTGCCGTCACTTTAAAGGCATACGCTGCTTTATGATTACGCGGTTGTTGCAATTGTTATGGAAATATTTTACATACCGTCGTTATGTTTCTTACGATACGACGCTCAATACGAGCGGTCTTGGTACAAACAAACAACTTTGTTAGGTTTATTTCTGCTTTTGCAATGAATCCTTTTGCATAACAAAGGAGGGATGGGACGGTTGGAGGAGGTCGGTTGGAAGCGCCGAGGGCACGGGAGTAGGTGAGGGCGGTCACGATTTCTGTTTTCTATTTACAACAAGTACTTTCTGCCGGCAATCGATTAGTCCAATCTTCACAGACCTGCATACATACTTATGCAACAACTTCTCTCGACTTCCTTAAAGTAAACAAATAGGTAACCGTGAATCGTATTATGTTTTATTAATTTAGTAAATCATTATCTAAGATTCACACGCATTGATGAATGTATCGCTTCGGAGTGAGAGTGGAACAATTCTTCTCACTTGACGGCATTACGCAGTTAGCACTCACCTAGTTTGCAATTCTATAATACGTCTGACCGGATGACGGGATCGAAAGTGGTTTATTGTTTTGTTTTCATGAAACTGTCATCGTGGGTTGTTGGCGAAACTTAACTTCAAATCACTATTTAGATTTTTAAAACGAATCAGTTTAAATTTTGTGCATACCAAAATATGTGCTTCGGATAAATTGAAGCTTTTCTTATCGTTTCGTTTGAGTAGATTTAAAATAAAAGTGTCAATTACTCTATAAAAAATATAAGCGTTAACTACCTAGGTACTGTAAAATGTGATTTTTCTTTAAATATTTATAACCGCCTGTAAGAAATCACTAAAAAAGTACAGTATTACGGCTAAAATTTTTTGCGACAGTTTTGCCTTGATTAACTTTTTTCTTTCCATGGAAATAAATAAAAACTACTTTTGCGCTTAAAATCGAGCGCTTCTAGACTCCGTTTGCCAAGCGATTTGTATGCCTATTACCTATATTCGTGGCGATATAAGGCATACTAAGAATGTAAGAATATACACATTTTTGCCTTGTACTCGTTCGGAAAACGATCAAAGAACGAATTGGTTTTATAAATTACAAGCGAGTTCCCGGCATGCGTTGCAATGCCACTACTAACGAAATTGTTTCTCCCTGCGTGTCTTTTCCCATTCGTCCCGTTCCCCTTCTGCCCCCCTTCCGCCCCTTTCTTTTCCCATGTCCCATTCCCCTCACGCGTTCCCCCTCTACCATCCCCGCCTTCCCTCTCCACTCTCCCGCGTTCAATATATTCAGTCCCGGTATATTTAGATATTCAAACAGTTCGCGTGCCACCTATTGCAATTTTTTTACAAATTTTCTATTTCAAAAATAAATTTTTGTATACTATAAGAACAATCAACCAAATTTGGTACCGCTATTTCGCTGTGCCCGTATTTAGATTGGTGGTAAGCTTAGATATTACCCATATTACACATTTTGTCTTGTTGATTTTAATAAATAGAGGAACGTATTGTCTATTATTATCGTTATGGTCTATTATATTATTATTGTCCTGTGTGTGCTATAACAGCACTCTTTTTGTTAATTTTTGTTATTTTGTCATTGTTTTGTAAATACTGTATATTCTTAATTTTATTTTATTTTTTCAATATTTTGTAATGGACTCGTAAGGAGCACTGTAGGATTATTTTAAAATCTATTATGGTGAAATTACACTAAACTGTGCGATACAAATATGTGTATCGTTATTATTATCATTTTTTTAAATTTATTTACGCCCTTGGAGCATTTACATCAATCGTGTAAGTAACATAGTAATAATGTAAATAGAAACAATAAAATACTTACCAATTATTAGAGTTAATAAAATAGTTTTAGGCGGATAAACAAAGAACAGCTATGGATGTCTCTTGTCACGATTTGGTACTCGGAATGTTATTAGTTTTGTTACTCGTAAGTCAGATGCGTCAAGTGATCCATTGACCGGTCAGTGGTGTTGAGTGGGCATCGCTCTTGGGTCCCACCCGAGCGTCGCGTTTTCGATTCCTCGGCTAGTTAAGTCCTCCATCACAACATAAGCAATATTTTCGGCTTTATGTGGTGGTAGTAGGAGATTTTCAAACATTTTTGGGTTATTCGTAACCCGGAAATGTTTGTCTTTCTTTAATAAAAAAAAATTAAATTAAAAAATAAACTAATTTGAATAAAAGAACCAAATCGCTCTTGATTCTTATACACGGTAGGTCAGTTAAATTAAGTATTTTCATTTAAGTTAACATAATTAATGAGACGATGTATGAATGTGAGTGAGGCAAAGAGTGTGTGCCAAGACCGAATTGTTTGGCGGTCCGTCCTCTCTGCCTACCCCTGCGGGGAAACGGCGTGATGGTTAGTTAGTTAGTTAATTAATTTGTTCGATGGGTATGGAGAGTTTGAAATTAATGAACCTTAAAAATTTATTTGTTCATATTAAGCAGTTACTTTGTGATGTGATATTATAATTTAAAATAAAACAATAACTTTGTAAACACCACTTTTATTTTATATACTTTATGCCGACCGGGTTTCGCTACAACCGTAGCTTCTTCAGGGCAGTACAATCTCTACCGTAGAGATTGTACTGCCCTGAAGAAGCTACGATTGTAGCGAAACCCGGTCGGCATGAAGTATGTAAAATAAAAGTCGTGTTTACAAAGTTATTGTTTTATTTTAAATTAAAAATTTATGTTGAACTTTCTCAATTTTTATTTGATGTGATTGTGGGGACCAAATAGTGGAATTGTATTTTAAATTACTTCTTACTAAAGGGCATATTATACACTTCAACCACATTGATGCAATTTGGTTGAACGGCGTATAATTGAAAGGGTGTGCTGTTTACACGTACTTTTCAGAAGTGGACCATTCTATCACATTGCTGTCATAGAGTTTAGAATGTCTTCGAAAGAGGTCGTGCGCGCGGGAATTATATCCCTCTGATTTAATGTTCCACACGCTCGGATAGTTCTTAAAGTGCTCTAAGAACAGAGACGTATGCTCTTCCCTCCATTTAAAAACCATTTTCAATGTTGACAACTCACAACAAAATAAACAGTCACAGTTTGACACTTCCATATAGACCAGGAGACGACATAGGTAAACCCTACGTCATCGAGTACACGGATGAAACTACTTTTTAGTGATAATGGACACTTAGAAAACCTTAAAAAAGCTGGTCTGCCGGTGCGCCTCTTGGCAGGAGCCGCGCTGCCATGGAAATAGTCAGCGATTTTTTTCGAAAAAATTACGTCATCGAGTACACGAACGGGAATGGTGTCATATGATAAAGGTCGATTAGAAAATGAGAAAAAAGCAGGGCTGCCAACCGGCAGCCTGGCAAGTTCGCAGGCAGCCGGCGTCAAAGTGGGGTAAAAAATAGTAATTTTTACGTCATCGAGTACACGAATGAAACTAATGAATAACTATAGTCCAGATCATTCCGTTTAAGAATTTCTTGGTCTGCCGACCAGCATCCTGGCAAATTTTTGTGTACGATTATTTAAAGTTTTTTTTTTTTTTTTTTTAATTTTTCGTTTATCTTTATTATTATTTTTATTTCATTATATTTTAAAAAACTTTGAATGCCATATTTTAAAAATATGAACGATAATGATAAAAAAAAAATAATTTGAGAGTTCCGAGTATACCCATCCGTCAGGTGAGCCGTTCGACGCCAAACCACTTACGAAACCTGCCGCGGTGCCCCTCACCGCTGTCGCGTGTCAATATTATTGTACAAATTTATAATATTAATAGTCCTTTTAAAATTGCCTAATAGTCCATAGTAGTTGGAAGTTCGAAAAACCAACGCACCATCGCTGTAAGAGCTGCGTTCGTCCGTAAAACGACGGAAATTTCTGAAACCCCGTTCGTTTCATATCGGTTTCGCTTGCCCTGCTGCACCGATTACATCGAATACAAGATCGAAACTAATGAAAAACTGTAGTCTAGATTATCTCATTCATGACTTCTTTGGTCTGCCACCAGCAGCCAGGCAGTTTTTTGTGTACGACTTTTTAAAGTTTTAATTTTTTTTTTTATTCTTAAATAATTTTTTTCAATATCTTTATTATTATTTTTATTTCAATATGGTTTTAAAAACTTAGAATGCCAAATTTTAAATAAAATAAGTGGTTATGATAAAAAAATAAATTTTGAGTGTTCCGAGTGTAATCGATGCAGCAGGGCAAGCGAAACCGATGTGAAACGCACTGGGTTTTGAAATTTTCGTCGTTTTTCAGACGAACACAGCTCTTACGCTGACGGTGTGATGGTTGTTCGAACTTCCAACCACTATGTTCTATTAGGTAATTTTAAAAAGACTATTATTATTATAAATTTGTATAATAATATGGGCATGCGATGGCGGTGAAAAGCTCCGCGGCCAGTTTCCAGTAAGTTGCTTCGCGTCGAAAGGCGCTCCCGTCCGATGGGTACACTCGGAACACTCAAAATTAATTTTTTTATCATTGCCACTTATTTTATTTAAAATCTGGCATACTAAGTATTCAAAACCATATTGAAATAAAAAAGTAATAAAGATATTGAAAATATTTTTTTTTAAATTAAAAAATTAAATATATAACTTCAAAAAATTTTACACAAAAAACTGCCAGGCTGCTGGTCGGCAGACCAAAGAAGTCATGAATGGGATGATATAGACTACAGTTTTCCGTTAGTTTTGATCTTGTACTCGAATAATCGATGTGGCATGGCAAGCGAAACCGATATGAAACGGACAGGGCCAGGAAATTTCCGTCGTTATCCGGACGAACGCAGCACTTACGGCGACGGTGTGGTAGTTGTTCGAACTTCCAACCACTATGTTCTATTAGGTAATTTTGAAAAGACTATTATTATTATAATTTTGTATAGTAATATGGACATGCGATAGCGGTGAAGGGCTCCGCGGCCAGTTTCCAGTAAGTTGTTTCGCGTCGAAAGGCTCTCCCGTCCGATGGGTACACTCGGAACACTCAAAGTGTATTTTTTTTATCATTACCACTTTTTTTTTTAAATCTGGCGTTCTAAGTTTTTAAAACCATATTAAAATAAAAATAATAATAAAGATATTGAAAATAATAACAAAAAAAAAATAAAAATAAAAATAAATAAAAATCGTACATAAAAAACTACCAGTCTGCTGTCTAGCAGACCAAAGAAGTCATGAAGGAGATGATCTAGACTACAGTTTTTCGTTAGTTATCTTATACTCGTGTAATCGATGTAGCAGGCCAAGCGAAACCGATATGAAACGGACGGGGCCCGGAAATTTCCGTCGTTTTCCGGACGAACGCAGCACTTACGGTGACGGTGCAGTGGTTATTTAAACTTCCAACCATTATGGACTATTAGGTAATCTTAAAAAGACTATAATTATTATAAATTTGTATAATGATATGGGCATGCGATGGCAGCGAAGGGCTCCGCGGCCAGTTTCCAGTAAGCTGTTTCGCGACGAAAGGCTCTCCCGTCCGATGGGTACACTTGGAAGACTCAAATTATTTTTTTTTTCATTACCACTTATTTTATTTAAAATCTGGCTCTCTAAGTTTTTAAAACCGTATTGAAATAAAAATAATAATAAAGATATTGAAAATATATTTTTTAAATTAAAAAATGAATTAGAACTTTAAAAAATCGTACACAAAAAACTGCCTGGCTGCTGGTCGGCAGACCATAGAAGTCATGAATGGGATGATCTACACTAAAGCTTTTGGTTAGTTTTGATCTTGCATTCGACGTAATCGATGCAGCAGGGCAAGCGAAACCGATATGAAACGGACGAGGCTCGGAAATTTCCGTCGTTTTCCGGACGAACGCAGCTCTTACGGCGACGGTGCGGTAGTTTTTCGAACTTCCAACCACTATGGACTATTAGATTATCTTAAAAAAATTATTATTTTTATAAATTTGTATAATAATATGGGCATGCGATGGCGGCGAAGGGCTCCGCGGCCAGTTTCCAGTAAGTTGTTTCGCGTCGAAAGGCTCTCCCGTCCGATGAGTACACTCGGAATACCGAAAATTTATTTTTTTATCATTACCACTTATTTTATTTAAAATTTTGCGTTCTAAGTCTATAAAACCATATTGAAATAAAAATAATAATAAAGATATTGAAAAAATGTATTTAAGAATTAAAAAAAAAAATTAAAACTTTAAAAAGTCGTACACAAAAAACTGCCCGGCTGCTGGTGGCAGACTAAAGAAGTCATGAATGAGATAATCTAGACTACAGTTTTTCATTAGTTTCGATCTTGTATTCGATGTAATCGGTGCAGCAGGGCAAGCGAAACCGATATGAAACGAACGGGGTTTCAGAAATTTCCGTCGTTTTACGGACGAACGCAGCTCTTACAGCGATGGTGCGTTGGTTTTTCGAACTTCCAACTACTATGGACTATTAGGCAATTTTAAAAGGACTATTAATATTATAAATTTGTACAATAATATTGACACGCGACAGCGGTGAGGGGCACCGCGGCAGGTTTCGTAAGTGGTTTGGCGTCGAATGGCTCACCTGACGGATGGGTATACTCGGAACTCTCAAATTATTTTTTTTTATCATTATCGTTCATATTTTTAAAATATGGCATTCAAAGTTTTTTAAAATATAATGAAATAAAAATAATAATAAAGATAAACGAAAAATTAAAAAAAAAAAAAAAAAACTTTAAATAATCGTACACAAAAATTTGCCAGGCTGCTGGTCGGCAGACCAAGAAATTCTTAAACGGAATGATCTGGACTATAGTTATTCATTAGTTTCATTCGTGTACTCGATGACGTAAAAATTACTATTTTTTACCCCACTTTGACGCCGGCTGCCTGCGAACTTGCCAGGCTGCCGGTCGGCAGCCCTGCTTTTTTCTCATTTTTTAATCGACCTTTATCATATGACACCATTCCCGTTCGTGTACTCGATGACGCAATTTTTTCGAAAAAAATCGCTGACTATTTCCATGGCAGCGCGGCTCCTGCCAAGAGGCGCACCGGCAGACCAGCTTTTTTAAGGTTTTCTAAGTGTCCATTATCACTAAAAAGTAGTTTCATCCGTGTACTCGATGACGTAGGGTTTACCTACCTCGTCTCCTAGTCTAATACGCACGCACAGTGCTGCGTGCGCATGCAACGCCGCATTCGCGCATGCGCACGAATGGACAACAGAACCAATCGCATTGAAAATATTGAACAAGCTCAATATTTTCAATACGGTTGAAAGATGACGCGCAATGACATCGAAACATTCAATTTCTTGTTTACACGGTGCAATTTGGTTGCTTCAACCAAATTGCGAGGCAGAATTGAAGTGTATAATATGCCCTTTAAGCAGAGAATGGAATTTTCAATGAATAAAGTGACGTAAAATCTTTTACTGTTCTTAAAATAAATCCCAAGCCTCATTAGTAACTTCATTAATGTGTGGATATCATCGAATCATCGAAGTTCATATTGATAAAAAAAAGTTGCCAATTTACGAATTTACGTACATTTCGGCGACACGAAAGTATAAATTTGTCTACGCAAATGTCAAGTTTGACAGACGTGTCACTGAAACTAGATCGTCTTATATTCCCTCCAATAGTTGCGGAATTATCAGGAATTTTAGACATTTGTTTTATGTGACCAGTCTGCAATAATAATATTATAATGAGTGATCACTTGATCACAGGAGCAGGGTCTTGCGTGTGGAGACGGAGACACACTTTCTCTCCAATTCCCCGATGTGCAATGCGGGTCATTTTCAACCGAATATAATTTACTTGACTGACCCAGTTTGATGTACCTAAAAAAGGTTTAGGTATTTTTACATTTATTGAATTTAGGTGTACGCACTACATACTAGTTATTTGTGTATTTCGCTTTGTCATAAAATTCGCTTCTCTAAATATATTGTCATTTTCTAACCGCCTGCAGATAAACTTTTGGAAATCAGCATCTACGTATTTTATTAGTAATGTACGAGGAGATATAGTTTAGCCTGTTTGCCCGCCTAAAGTAAACCACCGCAGCGTGCATGGGAGTGGGAGTATGTGGCGATATCGGCTCAGATGAGAGGTTTTATGATAAGCCATTAAACCCCCGGCAAGCCGATGATTGATGACTCACTAATTGTTTACTCCCCAAAAGTTGATGTTCCTCACAGCTGATGGCTGATTGTGGGCGGGCCACTACATTATATCATCCGATTTCCGTGTCTAACCGTCTGGACCGACTTGGGAAAGGTCAGGGAACTCGGATGTATTATTGTATTAACTGCCGCCTCTTGTGTAGCGTGCGCCGTGCATGCGTATACCCATCTCTACCTCTGCCTATCTGCCACCTATTGGCCACCTAGCTACTAGCTCCCAGCTACCAGCGAGATAATAGCGGTCCCGGTGCGGTGCTGAACCACGTGATGCCTAATCCCAATAGCCAAACAAACACACAAACATTGTCCGCAATAATGGCTATTGTCATTTTAATTGTGTGCGCTTCTCACGGCGACATGCCGGTTTCTATTAAGCGGTGTGTTTTGACAGCTTCTGAATGGACCGATTCACTGATTGCGGTACTTAGGTTTCGGCACTTCAAACGACCACTAATACTTATGTACCTAGTCTTGTTAGTTTTTTTTAAACATATTGTTATAACGGGCGATATGACACGACTGTCTTCTGGGCTTGCTGCTTATTTGAATTTATCTCAAATTTCAATTTTGCACTATCTCCTATCATAGTCTCGCTAATTTTCCAAATATAACCGCCTGTGACAAGCCTTAGAAATGACACGTCAAAAGATGGCATTCTGAATACTGAGCATGTTCAGAAAGTAAGTGTAGTGTGACCATAACGGGCGGTGGTTTTTAGTTTTTTGAGGGTTGGCAACACTGGTTGGTGGAGGGGGGGGTTCCTAATCAAAACGAGCTCAGGACCATTGTAATACGTAAACTCACGTTGTAGTGTCCAGTTGCATCCATATGCTGTGATCCTCCTGGAAAAACTCCTGCAAGAGAAAAAAAAGGTGAGGAGATCTGAGCTCTATTGTGACTGGAGATGATAGTGGGTTACTCATTATTATACGCCTGGAAATAAAACAGTCGTCAAAGTGGCGCCACACCAATTCCCACTTCTGTCAAAAAATTGAAAATCACAAATTCGGGGGAAAAAATCATGGCCTTAGTGTTTTGGGACCGAAAAGGCATTATTTTGGTCGAATTTCTGCCTCAGGTTGAGACCGTCAATGCACAACAATATTGTGATACCCTAAAAACTTAAAAGGAGCATTTAAAACAAAAGGAGGGGAATGCTGACCAGAGAAGTGTGCTTGTTTCACGAAAACGTCCGTCCTCACACAGCCTTAGCCACCAGTACGCTCTTGGACTCATTTGGGGTGATCGGCCAACTCAGAATTAAACCAACTCAGAACCACCTCAGAAAGGTCATTAAGAGTGATGATAAAAAATATAAAAAAATGGTTTAATAGCTTAGGTTATGGTTACCAGCTATTTTAAAATTATTTTTTCATAGCTTTTAATGACCCTTTGGAGGAAGTTGATTGTTTTGAGTTGGTTTCATTCTGAATTGGCATGAAACCCAACTTGGTAGGGATGTTTTGAACCATCCCCCGTAATCCCCTGACTTGGCGTCTTCCGATTATTATCTTTTAACCTTCCTGAAGGCATCTATGGATGAAAATAAATTTTCAATCGACGAGCAGGTGTAGAAAGTGGTCCTGAAGTGGGGGAAGGAGCTGGCGGGAGAATACTTCGAGGAGGGCATAAAGAAACTTGTGCCACGGCTCACCACATGCATCGAAAGGGTTGGCAATTATTTTTAAAATCACAGGATATTGTATCAACAATATCCTGTAATTTTTTTTCTAATACCTACACTTTTTAAAACAAAAAAATCAGTACACTTACTTTCTGAACCGCCTCGTAATTGGATTAAAAAATTGGATGGCAGGTAATCTCTGTGCTTCCTCTGGGTCTTTTCAAGACCCTGGTTCACTCCTTTCTGTCCTCAAAAAGATCCTTCATACAGCATCCCCAAAGATGACATAGGCCCAGGAGGAAATTATTTTCCTCAGGGCCTCCTGTGGTGTAAATGTAAAAAAAATCTCAAACGCCCGAATCAGTTTTTGGCCGCTGATGTAGTTGGATATACTTCAAAAAGTGGATTGTATCTTAAAAATACACGTAGGTAAATGAATCAATACAAAATTATCGCATTTTGTTTTATCAGACAATGAGATGATGCCTGTGGAATCTGTTTTAGAATTTAATATTTTGAACAAAAAACTAATTTGATAACAATATAAATAAGCGCTGTTTCAAAACTTGAGTTAACCTCACTTTTCAATCATTTACGTCAAATTGTTATTTTATAATGAATATAAGCCGCCAATATTTGGGTACCTGGGTTGTATCGGTCTTGGCGGCGGATGCGTTTGCCCACTTAGCGTGGCGGGCCGGATCGGGAGGGACTGTATGAGGGAGACCTTTTGACTTCGCCAGCCGGACTCGACCCATCATCGCCTTGTACCGCAATGGGAGGAATAGATTCATTCGTCTATCACTCCTGGGCACCTAGACCCCCGGATCCCTACCCACCTCTCATACCTTTTTCCTTCCTCTATCCCTCTAAAGATATTTCCTTTCCTCAAAAGATTTTTTTAACATTATTTCTTGTGTGGAGATAATAATAATTGGACAATTTGTAGAGCGCCGTTTTTGTGAAAAATCACCTCAATAATAATAATAATAATATTTGGACGATTTATATAGCGCCGTTTTTGTGAAAAATCACCAAAAGGGCGCTGTACAAACTTACCATCTCAATGTTATTATAAAATATCTAAAAAAACGGCAAAACTTATTTCTGATCTTGATGAATTATGTTAAAGGGCCTATGCGTAGAGACGATGTATGGATGTGAGTGAGGCAAAGAGTGTGTGCCAAGACCGAGTTGTTTGGCGGGTTGTCCTCTCTCGTCATCTCTTGTGTGGAGATAATAATAATAATATTTGGACGATTTATATAGCGCCGTTTTTGTGAAAAATCACCTCAAGGGCGCTGTACAAACTTACCATCTCAATGTTATTAAAAAATATCGGGGAAACGGTGATGGTTAGTTAGTTAGTTCATAGGAGAAACAATCTGAAATATTTAACGGTTATAAACAAACCAAGTCTTAGAGTTTCCCTATTGCTCTTTTTGCAATATTTCTCAATAAATATTTATGAAATGCCTTTAAATCTTTTAAAAAAATATCCTTTAACCGAATCACATATACAGCTGTCATATCATGCAAATGGTGACCGGACAACTCAAAATAAAATCAGTTCGGAACCTCATTTGTGTCAGTCATTAAAAGTGGCGGTTAAATAGGTTACCTTAGGTTAGGGTTATGGGCTATTTAAAAAAAATCATAGCTTTTAACGACTTTTCAAAGAGGTGTTGAGTTGACTTGGTTCTAAGTTGGCATGTAACCCATCCAAATGATATCCTACTAGGTTGGTACCTGTTCCAGAGCCATCTGCTTCGAACTCTTCAGATTACCTTCCATTCTGGTAAAGAAATCAACGAATGTATTTGGTAGGTATTTTCGGTCTTATTTTTTTACAGTTCGTTAAGATTGAGCATGTATTTAGTATTTAGTAATGGTTCCGGTGTTTCTGCTTTAAAACTGAACTCAAATTTAAAAAAAAAAAACATTGATTTGTAATCCAGGATAAGGTGTGCGATTTGACTAATTGATAATTGAATTCGAACTAATTATAATTGATAATTGATTTGACTAATTGAATTCGACCAAAGATGGTTATTAGGCGCCCTTGAGGTGATTTTTCACAAAAACGGCGCTCTACAAATTGTCCAATTATTATTATTATTATTATTATTCTCTGTCAAGTGTTCGTTAGGTATTGTTGAGCTTCAGCCAACCTGGGCTCCGCTTGGTCCAGTGAGGTTAGCTGTATCACAGTAAGACGGTCTCCACACGGTGCTGCCGCAGCACCAACTGCCGCAGAACTTTAGTTGACTGTAGTCAAAAGCGCCAGCCGTATTGTTATTATAATAACAATACGGCTGGCGCTTTTGACTACAGTTCTGCGGCAGTTGGTACTGCGGCAGCACCGCGTGGAGACCCCTTTAGTCGATGGGATAAGCGTGCATGAATATGAATCATGAATAGATATATGCCTGATTGATACAATAGGTATCACGAATGGTGATTGATGAAGTTCGCATCAAACACGTGTCCGGCGCACGGCCGCGGCTCATCTCTGTCAGTCAGTCACTATTCACCATCCGCTTCGGAACTGGTTACATCATAAAACACGAGGTAATTAGATTGCACACCTCGGCGTCATCTCGGCATTTTAACCGCTGACTCATGATATATATATGAAGCAAACAAACGGGTGGCATCAATGTCGTGGTGCCCGCTTTCCCTTATAATGGTCACTAAGACTATTAATGACAACTGATGACCCGGTTTTGGCTTTTCCGAGATGTGAATGCAAGCCGCTTATTGAGCCTGTACTAAGCGGTCCAATTAAACTGGATCTACTCTTCTATTCTTAGAAATAAATGCCTTAACAATACCGACCTTTCAAAAATAAATCTTGCTGTATTCCTAATGGTTTCGTTTCACATACCTAAGTAGTTTATTTAGCTTTTTCATGGTGTCTACTCATGACGTTGATTTTTATGTATACAGCTAGAAGTTTTATTATTATTAATAATTTGATGGCAAAATAGCCATTACCAACATGGATACGAATAAACGCTCATCTCGTGTAGCTTTAACCCGTTTAAGACCCAATCATGTTTGATAACGTCTAAAAGGGATCGAAATGATAATATAGTCTCCTTCAACGGAAGCATTCTTCCGAACAGGACCTCCATTGATATGCTTCGTGTAACTCTAAGTGACCAGCTCAGGTATGGGGGCTCCATCGAAACCAGAGTTAAGTTAGCCTCTCAGAAACTGGGCGTACTGTACAGGGCCCGCAGATACTTAATAGTACTCAACTGCTAACCCTGTACAAATCGCAAGTGCGCCCCACGGTTGAATTTGGTAGCCACCTCTGGTCTGGAGCTCCAAAATACTTAAAAAAAAAAAACCCTTGACTCTGTGCAGAAACGGGCGGTCCGTTTGATAGATTCTCCCATCTTAACAGACGGATTGCAATCTTTAGAGCACAGGCGTCGGGTGGGAATGCTATCCTTATTCTACCGGTATTACAATAGAAGATACTCCGAGGAACTAGCGTCATTAATCCCCTCGGCACCGGTGCATAGTCGGGAAACACGCCAAACACGCGCCCAACATTTGTACACGGTTGATATTAGTCACATGAGAACGGGTCGTTTTTACGATTCGTTCTTGAGTTCAACAGTTCGACTGTGGAACGATTTACCGGCCTCTGTGTTTCCTCCCTCCTACAACATGAGTCTCTTCAAGACCCATGTTAACTCCTTCCTTTCCTCAAAAAGACCCTCCACACAGCATCCTCAAAGATGACATAGGCCCTGAGGGAAATTATTTTCCTCAGGGCCTCCTGTGTGGAGTTAATGTAAAAAAAAAAATCACAGGAGACCATATTTGTCCCAACGTACATAGGTCTCATATAAAACGCTGTAACTCCCTTATTATCGTAGTGAGAAATATGTTCTAATGGGTGTTAGAAAGGGAAAACACCACGCTTTATATTCCAATCTAAAAAATAGCCACCAAAAAGTAAAATGTACACTTTTATGTATACAAAGTTTTGAATCGCAAATTAGAAATAAAATTTGAAACTTCGGGAATTTTTTATAAATTATTTTTACAAAGCGACAAAAAAGTGAGGTTACAATATGTATTTGTTATACATTTGTCTAATAAAATATGTATGTGTTTTTATTATCAGTTAGGTACTTTAGTTAGAAAAAAACGTATGGTGAGCCATTTTGAAAACTTTCTTAACGCTTGTATGCAAAAATTTTATAATTAAAAATAATTGTTTTTTTTTTCGATTATATAATTTGAAAGCGTATTTCATCACCTTTCTAAAACAGTTTTTAGTTTTTGAATGTGCTCAGAAATCTTCCAAATATTTGCATTTTATTGTAAAGCGAAAATATTTTGACCATCTGAAAAAAACGCCTAATCTATGAAGGGTTTTAACTTCATTAATGATGAGATCGATGAGTAACCTAACCCAATCAAAATAATGTCAAAAGCATCAATGACAAGTCGGGTTGGTTGACAGACTATTGTGTGCCGTGTCGTTTCCTTGGAGATGTCTCTATTTAGTTTGGGGCACGACCACCTGCCATTACCATATTCATGAGCCACGTGGCTCGGGCCTGAATAAAAACTTCATAATACAGATTCCTTTACCTTTACATTGATCTGAGCAAGCAAGCTACCTACTCGCTACAGTCGCTACCTACTCGAGGATTCGCCGAATGAATGAATCAAAGTGAAGTACCTACCTCGGTACTCGGTACCACCTACCCACATTTATTATGTCCCGGAATTGCTCCCTTATTTGTGTCAAAGTCGCTGACGATAACGTCAAATTTCTGACTTCTCGATATAACCCGTTTAATTTCGATAATAATATTTGGACGATTTATATAGCGCCGTTTTTGTGAAAAATCACCTCAAGGACGCTATATTAGAAGTATTAGTGATATTATTAGAAGTATTTTATTTTCAGTCTTCGGGACTTAATCTTGTTAACGTTCCGCAATATAGGTAACTACCTAGGTGTAGGTATGCAAGTTTTTAAAAATTATTAAACAATCACCGACATCGCCCAAGTATTTTCAATCTGCGAATAATAAAACAGCCAAGATCACCAAAACTTTTATTGAAGTACCTACCCAGACAAGTTACACCTATAAAATATATCTATAGGTAAACAATACATTATTGAACAGGAAGCATTGCTTACTCCGTATTCCGCAAGTTGAAAGTTAGTGATGGTTGTCAGTTAATAATGTCTTTATTTAAAAACAAAGATAATATATTTTGTAAGTTGTTTTGTTCCCATATACAGCCTTCGCCGCAATAAAATACCAACACTAAGCTAAAAACAAACTACGGCGAACAGAAAAGTGAGCCAGCAGCCAGCAGTCAGCAGCCAGGCAAGCAGCAAAAGCAGCAGAGCTAGCAACTTCACCCCGATACGATACGAAGAACGCCGGAGTTGTTATTCAAGTGGGATGGCGTGTTGTGGAAATATCCGAGCGTTTCTATAATATTCTCCTCGCGGGGACTGTAATCAAGCGGCGTTTCGGTGCGCGGCGTATAAGTTGAACGCCAAGTCGGAGCTGGCGAGAGATAATGGATATAAAACAGTATGGCCGCCCCTCGGTGGGGTAACATGGACTCGTCCGTCGGCTAACCTCGCCGGGGCCGGGGCGCGCGAGTCGGCCGCCGGCCGCGCCAGCTGGGAGCCGCCCGTTATCGCGCGCCAACCGACACAGCGAGGCCGAAATTCAAATAATGCCGTCGTTGTTTACCGGCGGACGAACTGGCAGGATTCTTTTTGTATTATTTTTGTCGATATCAAAATGCCAATCATGTGCCACATTCTAATTTGAATTATTTTGTATATTTTATGGCATCTACAAAAAGCGTAGATATTATATTATATAAATAGGTAGGTAGGTATATTGGCGACGAAATCCCATTGTTTACGATCAGCCGATTAGTATTTGACACGATCAACAAGATAAGCCTTTTGTTAGTATTGGTGTGTGTGTGTTGTGTTTGTGTTTTGTTATCAGTGAGTTAAGCGAGACAAACGGAGGTAGGTAGTCGAGCGAAAGAAAGAGATGGATTTAGTGCGTTTGGAATGGGCTTGCTGCAATTAGGTAGACTGAATAATGGCATATGCGGTTGGACTGGATAATGGGGGAATGCTAATGTTTTGTTGCGAAGATTCCGAATACCTCCACTCGCCTAGGTACCTACCTTATTGTGATTTATTGTTATGGTGATCTGCTCAGTCAATGGGTCAGGTGCAAGAGGGAGGGGCTACCAATTAAAACCATAATAGGTGCAACGGTCATTGAGAGGAGGTGCTTATTATTATGACCCATTGTTGTTTCGTAATACACAGATCTTTTGTCGGTAGGTAGATACCTAGGTACTTTAAATATAATTTCACGACCCTGTATGTCAGTCAGTTATCCACATGGGTAGGTACCTAAGCAGTGAGCAGATCACACACGGACTGACGTTATCTGATTACTTTACTTCTGAAATTGACTTCATTACCATTACGCCTGTTCCGCGTGGACATGTCGGCTCTGTAATATAATTATTAAGTATATATTTTATGTTGTGTCGGGATGATGGTATTCTGGTGTGTATCCCTCTTCTTATTGTACAGCAGCTGAGGCAGAACATAGGTAGTTGCCATAGTTTTGTTGAAATTAAATTTCGCAATAGATTCTTGGAAGTCGTCACTTTTACTATTTTTTTCTGAGCAATTTATTGTCGTCATTATGATGTTTATAATCCTTTTCCTCTTAAAATACAGCTTTCACTTCTCTATCTTTACATAATCGTTTCTCTATCTTTATACTTTATATAAGTAGTGTATTTTGCGATTAGGGGGGGGGGGTGCAAGCAATAATTATAATAATTGTATTTTTATTTTGAACTTTTATGAGTAAAAACTCAAATTATAATATTTAATTAAATTAAGACAATATTAGCGAAACTCAATCAAAATCTGAAGACAGAAAAATCAGAAAAAGATATTGGTTCCACTGAGACGCGAACCCAGATACCTTAGCATTCATGGCCAACTGCTCTACCGATTGAGCTATGGAACCCATTTCCAATTCGGTCACTTTTAACTGTATCATACTTCGACTAAAAACTACCAACATTTTCTTAATTTTTCTTAACGCACATATTATTGGCTGCTATCTTTATATATTTGAAACGAAATGATTATATTTCTCATTGTTCTTTTTTGTTATTTTTTGTTGTGATACACAAAATGATTGTATGTTATTTTTAAGTTTAAAACTACTATTATGTAATGATATTATTTTTCTTACTTTTGTACTCTATTATATGTTTATTTATAAAAGGCAGTATAGCCGTTTATGTATTTAAAATAATAAAAAAAATATGATTGCAAGATTCAACCCGAACTAAATGCTATCTAGATAATGTCTGGATAAATATTTACCAATTTTATTTTTATTACGCGACATCTATTGACTTTTCTGCAAGTCTAGGATGAATATTTTTATTTTTAACTGTTATGAGTAAAAACTCAAATTATAGTATTTAATTAAATGAAGACAATATTAGCGAGCGAAACTCAATCAAGTGGAACCAATATCTTTTTCTGATTTTCTGTCTTCAGATTTTGATTGAGTTTCGCTAATATTGTCTTTATTTAATTAAATATTATAATAATTGTGTTGCTTTCATCGTTGATTGCTATGGATTGATCCTGAGAGATTCACAAATGAGTGTTTTCCGTATTAGAGGAAGCCGATAAGCATTTATTTCGATTTTTTCAGTGTTGAAGTGTGGGTAATGTCGTGTGTGCTGTACCTAATGTCGTATGTTTAGAATTAGCACTGGTTGCAATAATTCCCAACATGAGGATGATGTCAGACAGTTGAGTGAAGTCAAGTCAGCGAGCATTACAGCAAGTAGTTACCTAGGTATATTTCTCATTGCGTCTATACACGGAGAAAAATGTTCGGCGAAAGCATTCGGAATTCTTGACGGGTTATTCAGAAATACGGTTAAAAACGGGACTGCAGTTCTAACGTATGAATTAACAGGAATTCTAGAACGAATAAATATTCGGTCGGGGACTGTCAATATGTCCCGATAAATTACGAATATATTATCATGATTGCTCGCAATTTCCACATCGTTTGCATGACAGTTCTAATATTTTTGCATTACAAGTACGAATATCTTAGGAGTATTCATGTTACTTGACCAGTAATTACTAATATTTTATTCGTCCTTGTACGAAACTTTTGACAGCTGTCCTAATATTTATCAGTAAAACAGCCATTTATCCGTTCTTATACCAAAGTTACTTACATTTTATTCGTTCTTATACGAAACTTTTGACAGCTGTCCTAATATTTATCAGGAAAACAGCCATTTATCCGTTCTTATACCAAAGTTACTTACATTTTATTCGTTCTTTTACGAAAACTCTACAAGGCCTTACTGATATATTATAGGTAATTGCGAACCTTTTATTCGTTCTCATACGAATTCTTATAGGGTCTTCCTGATATTCCATAAGGAAAGTACTGATAATCAATTCGTTCTTATTCTAATACTTTATGCATACTGTCATATTAATTGCCATTTACTTACTGATAGAATTTAGGACTTCTTACTAATATTTTTAAGGATTACACTAACATTACATCATCCCGGCCAAAACTGGAATTATGTAATTTCAGCACAATCAAAAAAATATAACTAAGAAGATCTACAATATTATTCTATCAGTAAGTAATGGTGATTATTTAATTAACATGACAGCATACACAAAAATATCGATAAAACTGGAACAAATAAAAAATACTTAAATTATTTTATCTTCCGTGGAGCCAGTGGGATTGTGACATCTCATTTGGTGTACACAGTGAGGATGAAGGGGTAGGGGAGAAAGGAGAAGGAAGGAGATTGGAAAGAAGACATGAAAGAGGAAGGTTTTTTCATATACATATAACAATCCATAAATATGTGTAGTTTTCATAAAGTGTATATTTTATTAATAATTATAAATGCCATAATGCAACAAATTGGATAATCTATTATCATTTTTGAGAAAAATCACCTTCACAATAATACTGCACATACACGACACATAGAATAAATTAAAAATAACAGGTACTCTGGATGCCGGTGGTAAAGTTGTTCTCTAATTAATGTCCGATTAACAACCCGTTAGCTTTTTACTCTGAGCCAAACTCAACAATCCGCCTGTGTTCCTTACTGTGTGAAGCGAGGCTCGTCTCTTTTTTGTCTTATTCAGCACTTCCAGAACCTTCAAAAAAACATTCACTTAGTATATAAAGTCTTTTACATTGAAAAGCTTCAAAAGAAATAATAATTACACTTACATATAATATATACTAAACCATAAATATATTGATAACCATTTCGTTAGATTGACTGATTCAGTAGTAATTTCACATTCTGCTTCAACTGGTGATGTTTGATAACCCAGGTTCGTATAATAGAGGGAGTCTAGCGCCATCACTCTGTATAAATAAAAGAAATTCACAAATATTAATACTTGATGTGGTTTTTCAATAATATAAACAAATAAATATAACATAGAAGAAGATAATAATATTAATCTAAACGAAAATATGAAAGAGAACAAGACACAAAAAAAGACAACGGTCGCAACTGGGACTCGAACCCAGACCTCTCGTCTAACCGGGACGTGCGCGTTAACCAATTTCGCTACTGCCACCAACCGTCATATTTCTCAATTTCATATTTAAATTTTAGAATTAACAATACATTTTATCTACAACTAATTCTTTTTACATATTACGGGCAACTATCCTTTTTATTGGAAACAATCATTCTAAGAATTGGTTTGTAACCTGGATAGCGTCTCGGATAGACAATGGTCGCAACTAGGACTCGAACCCAGACCTCTCGTTTAACCGGGACGTGCGCGTTACCCAATTTCGCTATTGCCACCTTCTGTCAAACCGTCATATTTGTCAATCTCATATTTCAAATTTTAGAATTAACAATATTATCTTCAACTAATTATTTTTCCATATTACTGGCAACTATCCTTTTTATTGGAAACAAACATTTTAAGAATTGGTTTGTAACCTGGATAGCGTCTCGGATAGATATTATTTTTATAAAAGAAATGAATATTCAATTTTATAAGAAAACTTTCTTTTTATAACTTTTTGAAGGTTATTCCCATCAATGTAATATATCATAAGAAGAAGATAAATATAAAATGTCAACAGAAAAGGGACAGTTATTGCAATGAATTCATAAAATTTTACTTTGAAAAGCATCCTAAACAACTAACATTATCATACCTGCACAATACAGGTACATAATTATCGCTATCATATATTGATAGCTATGTCGTTAGATCCAGACTTATCCATTGTCAATTAGATCCATAGTGTCCATATTGTCGTTAGATCTATATTGTCATTAGTTAGATCCAGTATTAATTTCCCATTCTGTTTCAACTGGTGGTGTTTGATATCCTAGGTTTTTATAAAGCAGAACGGCATCACTCTGTGTACAAAAGAAATTCACAAATATTAATAGTTGATCATTGAAATAAATACATAGTTGATGTGGTTTTCCAATAATACAACCAAATAAATATATAATATGTCAACCGAAAAAGGACAGTTATTGCAATGAATTCATAAAATTTTACTTTGAAAAGCATCTAAAAAGGTAACATTATCATACCTGCACAATACAGGTACAAAAATACCACTATCATATATTGAAAGCTATATCGTTAGATCCAGTCGTATCGTTAGATCCATATTGTCAATATTGTCGTTAGATCCATATTGTCAATATTGTCGTCATTGTCCATATTGTCGCTATAGTCATACATGATCCACATTGTCGTTAGATCTAGTATTAATTTCCCATTCTGTTTCAACTGGAGGTGTTTGATATCCCAGGTTTTTATAATGCACCGGCATCACTCTGTGTACAAAAGAAATTCACAAATATTAATAGTTGATCATTGAAATAAATACATAGTTGATGTGGTTTTTCAATAATACAACCAAATAAATATATAATATGTCAAACGAAAAAGGACAGTTATTGCAATGAATTCATAAAATTTTACTTTGAAAAGCATCTAAAAAGGTAACATATCATACCTGCACAATACAGGTACAAAAATACCACTATCATATATTGAAAGCTATATCGTTAGATCCAGTCGTATCGTTAGATCCATATTGTCGTTAGATCCATATTGTCAAAATTGTCGTTATTGTCCATATTGTCACTATAGTCATACATGATCCAAATATTAAATATTAAATGTTAATAGAAAAGGACAGTTGTTATTGCAATGAATTTATTAAATTTTCCTTGGTTGGATGCAAAGCTGAATAAATGAGCAAAAAAAAAAACAAACATTCGTTTTTCATTCAACATGTATCCAAGTAAATTTGCAGGTTCGCTATAATTTTGATCGTATTCCCAATTACCTATATGAATTTTTAGCATTCCAACCTGCATTGCTAATTGCTACAAGCTACAATGTAGGCCGTTGGAAAGGGTAGCGGCACGGACGTACAAAGTTATTTGTATGTCTATGGGTAGCGGCCATTTTTAAATAATACTTTACACTTCACAAAAAAGGGTCTTTTACATAGTTGCAATAGTAATTTTATAATAAAAGCTACACAATTTAGGCAACATTACTTAATAATAAATAATATCTAAAAATGAACAAGTATAAATACAGTTTTCGTGTCGTAACATGTAAAAAGTTTGGAAATATAATTTGATAAAACTTACCAGCTGTCGATATTCCAATATTCTCATTTTTCTAACACATGAGTGTGTTGAGACTGTTGAGTGTCGATCCATTTTAGTAGGTTTTAACTTTATAATCAAAATATTAAACTAATGTTATTTAAAAACGCTAAAAACAATGCACCTAGCGCCTGACAGCACAACAGTAAACTGATGTGAAGTTAGCACCAAACGTTCTCAGATGGTTCTCAGCAAAGCACGCTTCACGTCGGATCATACGGGCACTGCGTTTTTATTCGTCTGGACATTGTGACGTCATCGTATTATGTACGTAATACGAATAAGTTATTAGGACAATATATGTAAACATGTTTTAATATCAGTCAAATTATTAAATAAATATTCGGTGTGGAATACCCATTATATAACAAGAATAAGACGGTGTATGCATTAGGAAAGAAATCACGAATGAACCGTTCGTACGAACAATATAACAGGAAAGCCTGACAATGCGTAGTAACAGTAATGTCTTCTTATGGAGTCACTTCAAATATCAGGACGTCATGATAGATTATCAAAGCATCAGAATATCGTTGAATTATCATTACGTTAAACGAATACCTTATCAGGAAATCGTCTAAATAAATTATCAATCATCAAATTTTGAACTTATATAATATAGTTATACCGTATTTCTTTAGTATTGTCATGATGTATTATCAAATTAGATCGATAACATATCCTTAGAATGATATTTCAATGATTAGTCCTGTTATTTTATCGTTAGGGCAAAAATCGATTTCTCTCCGTGTAGACAGTTGACACTTGAAATGCATCGATTGCTTCTCAGTGTTATCCGCGGTACGTCACCAGTCATCAGTATCATTCTTCATTCTCTTCTGAGAGATTTTTTTTAGAAATCCTTCCTTTTTCTATTGTTTTACACTATCAAGTATTTTCTGCCTTAATTTAGATGAGATAGAAAACGTCATTAAAAATATGTAATCTTGGAGGTATCTAGAGTATCTAGGTACCTTAGGTACCTATAAAGAGTTTTCTTTTGTTATCCTAAATGACAGAAAACAACATACGATGTGCTAACTATGCGACCAACCTTTGTATACATTATGATATATACACACTGGAATGCCTTCCATGTACTTTTTCACGATTCCATGCCAACTCAGAATCAAGTCAACTCAATACCTCTTTAAAAAAGCATTAAAAGCTATGAAAAAAATAATTGAAAAATAGCCCATAACCTAACCTAACGTAACTTGTTTAACAATTTTTTTCATCACTTTTTATGACTTTTCAAAGGAGGTATTGAGTTGATTTCATTCTGAGTTGTCCGGTCACCGTTTTTCACGTAAACTAATGTCGCCAAACGAAGAACGCCTTTTGACTATTATTAGATCGAAACAGACAAATTAAACTGTTATCTGCACGCTCCGTCTCTACTGTCCGATATAACTGCCGTATAATAATAATATTTGGATGATTTGTATAGCGCCGTTTTTGTGAAAAATCACCCCAAGGGCGCTATCGCCATTCTTTATGATCTGGCGGTTAAATTAGTAAGGATTGCAATTACTCATATTGACATTTTTTATGTTTAACAGTGGATACCTTACTCCAAGAGTGAAATTAAAATATAATGTATTCATATTTTCCAATAATGTCTATAAAAAAATTACGATTTTTTGTGATTAGGTATTTAGGAAGCAAAACAAAATCTTCATTAAACAAATTACAAATTAAAAAAAATAGATATCGATAAATAATTATTTTCTCATCTTTTTGTGTTATTTTACCAGCACAACAACCACTGAAGATATAAACCGATAGAAACGTGTTATGGACGTATCTGTGTGCCTAAATTACGCTCAATTTTTCTTAACTTTCTTAACGTGAAATTGATATAAGTAACGTTTTTAATATCGTCGAAATTAAAAAAAATATTTGTATTCCCGCACACATGAGGGACATATGTGTGTATATATACATATATACTAGCTGACCCGGAAAACGCGTCGCTGTAGCTAACTAAACACAACGCCATCTATTGGATGGTTACCCAACCTAAATAAGATAAGTGTTGTGTTGATAATTAACTCGCACCGCCATCTGTTATAATCATAAAGCATTGTCCTATCATATAACAAACATTTAATTCGCAATAATAAATATTAAGGTCCATAAACGAGATAAAAAACTATCCTATCTTTTAAGTTGTACCAAATTACACACAGTAAACCAAACTTCATCCAAATCGGTTAAGTAATTTCGTAGTTTATCTCGAACAAACATGTGACGCGAGATTTTTTATATATTATATAAAAATATATATTTAAAATGGAAAAAGTTTCCGCAGTGAATTTCCTACTGCGGTAGGAACTGAAGTGGTACTGGTCATGTGGTATGGTGACTGCGCAATGAAGGAAGATGTCATCAGTCGAGATAGAGATACCTGCCGTGTCGTGGACCAAAACAAAGGCGGAATGAATGGGATGGATTACGTAATGTGTTGGTTATTTATAAACGGTTCCACCGATCCGCGATCCGCGATCGGCAGGTCTGGGTCAAGGTGTTCTCAACCCAACAGTAACACTCAACATTTCCATAGCGTGCCAAGTTCCCGAGAACCAACACAACAACCCACCCAATGCATTCACTCTGTACTGCTAACAAATAAACGAACAATCAGACGGGGATTAATGCTATCATTCTAAATATTATAATATGTATAATAAAATATATATTGCCCCAAGTGGTTCGCTACGTTTGGTGATTTAGCAGGGGTCCCGGGTTCATGGGGTGAAGTTTGTCTAGGTCTTGGAGGCGGATGACCAGGACGCACTGAACCCTAGATTCCTACCCACCCCTTAAACCCTTTTCCTTCCCAGAACTCTCCTCTTCTTCCTTTCCTTAAACCCTCCACGCAGCATCCCTAAAGATGACATAGGCCCTGAGGGAAATTATTTTCCTCAGGGCCTCCTGTGTGGAACTCATGTAAAAAAAAACCTACGCAATAAATATGCATTAGGCACGTACTTGCCACAGGCAATATTAAATTTATTGGTTTGTCAATAGACTTTAGTACAGTAGTTCCCGACCCTTTTTTGACCAGCATAGCGATTCTTTGTCTTTTGTGGGATCGTTATCGAGATAACGGACGTGATCTTCTGTCAGATTTGTGTGATTTTTATGACTGTTATTTGTTTTTTATGTGTACAACGTACATTACATGAATAAATAAATAATCATGCATGCTTGCAGGAATTCGTGTTTAAATCGATCTAAACTAAAATATGTGACCGTAAATATGTAAATAACGTCCGTTATTCAATAACGATCCCACAAAAGATACGGAATCGCTCGGCAGGGACCACTATCATATTGGGAGGCTGATATGGGTACCGCCGCTCCAGGAACCATTTATTGAACAACCAACACGTCTGCCATAGGTCACCCCAAGTGGTTTGCTACGTTTGGTGACTTAGCAGGGGTGCCCGGGTTTATGGGTTGAGATTTGTCCGGGTCTTGGCGGCGGCTGCGTCTCCCCACCAGCTGCTTGGCAGGCCGGATCGGAAGAGAATGGTTGAGGGAGTTCCTTTGACTTCTCCAGCTGTACTCTCTCGGAACATCGCCATTCACCGCAGTGAAAGGGATTGATTTATACGTCCGTCACTCCTAGATACACTGACCCCTGGGGTACTGTACAGGGCCCGCAGATACTTTAACAGTACACAACTGCTAACTCTGTACAAATCACAAGTGCGCCCCACGGTTGAATTTGGCAGCCATCTCTGGTCTGGAGCTCCTAAATACCTGAAAAATACCCTTGACTCTGTGCAAAAACGGGCGGTCCGTTTGATAGATTCTCCCATCTTAACAGACGGATTGCAATCTTTAGAGCACAGGCGTCGGGTGGGAATGCTATCCTTATTCTACCGGTATTACAATAGAAGATACTCCAAGGAACTAGCGTCATTGATCCCTTCCGCACTAGTGCATAGTCGGGAAACACGCCAAACGCGTGCCTAACATATGTATACGGTTGACATTTGTTACATGAGAACGGGTCGTTTCTTCTACTCGTTCTTGTGTTCAACAGCTCGGCTGTGGAACGATTTGCCGGCCTCTGTGTTTCCTCCTTCCTACAACATGGGTCTCTTCAAGACCAATGTTCATTCCTTCCTCTCCTCAAAAATACCCTCCACACAGCATCTCAGATGACATAGGCCCTGAGGGAATTTTTTTTCCTCAAGGCCTCCTGTGTGGAGTTAGTGTTAAAAAAAAACTCTAGATTCCTACCCTCTTAATACCCTTTTCCTTCCCAGAACTTACTCTCCTTCCTTTCAAAAAAGACCCTCCACACGTCATTCCCAAAGATGGCGTAGGCTCTGAAGAGAATTATTCTCCTCAGGGCGTCCTGTCTGGAGCCAATGTAAAAAAAACATCACATTTATTTGTCCTCACAGGGACCACACAAGGTACAATAATGATAAACCGTCAATCGCGTAATTAAACGCGTCCTTGCAATTACTATCATTTTGCAATTCAGTGTGCTCTTCTTGGACTTCTTCAGCCACCTCTCCTCTTCTAAACTGTTACGAATCAACTTTTGGATACCTTTCGATTCGGTTTTGTAGTAAATGAATAAATGTTTCGTGGAACACATTTTAGATCTCGCGGACCATCTGCGGTTCGCGGACCACCGGTCGGGAACCGCTGCTTTAGAGGATCCTCCGTTATTTTTTTTAGAATACATAAAAATTTATGCGGCTTGACACTGTTCACTTTACAGCCTGTGTCATCGATAGAGTAGACTTTTTGGATACAAAAAAACCTATGGATTTAAATTTTTTTTCTTTCGTGAGTTTCTCCCTTGTCTCTGACCGCCTGAAATTTGAAGTGTTTTTTTACACCGCTGACTACTTTTGACGGGTGTGTTTATGTAAGGCTTGGTATCGAATTTTTAAAGTCGTTTTCTAAGGCCGTATGTCGCCGAAATTTTTGAAATTTTGAATTAAGGCGATACACTGCGAAGTAATGCAAAATCATGCAATAGTCTGATAGGGATTTTAAAAGTTTCAACGTAAGGACAGTTTTTTAAGCGGTTAATTACATGAATAGTGCACGGCTTTGGCTAAACATATACAGCCTTACTAAAAAAAACCACAGCACGATCGATAACCTGTGTTTTTGCAGCAACAATAATAAAACAAATTTACCCTAAAACACGAAATATTACTAAAAACGAATTTCACTCTAAAACACGTTTTAAATTTGGCAACACTGCAATTTTTCAGTTTCATTCATAGCCGCTAGATGGTGATGGCGTCGCGCCTGCAAATTTGTACTCTCTTGCCCGCGCAAAAAATAGCTGTTGGTTTTTATGCATGACGGGAATGTTTTTAGTAAATATTGAGTTTTTACTGAATTATTTCATTAAAAAAAAACTTTGAAAATATTTTGTTAATTTTTTATTGTATGCACGACATAAAAGTGAGGCGACAGTTCCATTCCAAATTCATTATATAAAAGGTTTGTATTTTTTAAATTTTAATTTTTTATATATGTCTGTACACTTTCATCAAAAATGTTTTGGTAAGAATTTTTTTTACATTTTTTTCCGTGTTTAAATCTTAAAATAACTAAAGTGTATTTCAAACACACAACTCTTAAAGGTAATTTTATCTAGTTTTTATAAATGGTATTTGTTTTTAGGACACCTTCAAAAATAAGAAATATATAGAACATTCAAAATACTTTGGAAAATTCCAAATTTCGTTCAAACATCATCACTAAAACAGAGATAAACTACCCTTCCAGGCTGTGCAAACAGTGTGTATTTTTTTCCAAGAACAATTTTTTAATTAGTAATGTTTTCACATCCGCGGCCGTTTGTCAATTGAATAAATTTTTCACGGGGTTTTTTAAGTAAGGCCGTTACTATTCCTTACATATGAAATTGGCGTTTTGTATTGGAGGAACATAACATAAAATCGATTTTTTTTAAATATAATATCTATATTAATTTAATCAAAGTATGTACCATTGCTATCTATGCACTTTTGCCATCTATGCACTTTTGCCATCTTATAGGTAGTTCATCGATCCCTTTACTAAAAAAAACCATTCGGACGGGAATCAATAAAATTTTTGAAGGCGGTTTGGACTGCCCCATCGGAGTCGAATTTTTTCCCTTGCAAGAAGTTATCCAAATTTCGAAAAAATGGTAATCTGTTGGGGCAAGGTCCGGAGAGTACGGTGGATGTCTTAGACATTCCAATTGAAGCTCCTCTAATATGGTAGCCGTCTGTTGTGCAGTGTGTGGTACCTCAATTCCTTGAAAGGTGGGTACCTCAATTCGTGAGGTACCTACCTTTCAAGCTTTTTCACCTTCCCAATTTGCTTCAAGTGGATTAAAACAGTTGTATAACTAACACCGCAGCCTGCAGCTAACTCGGACGTGGTTTCCGATGGATCCGTTTCCACAATAGCCTTCAATTCTTCATGATCAACTTTGGTGTCCGGCCATCCACGGGGCTTGTTCTTGCATGTCGACATTTCCAGAACGAAAACGTTGGAACCAACAACGCACTGTGTTTTCTTTTGCGGCACCGTCGCCGTACACATAATTAATCAATAATTATCAGCCAGAAACACTCATCTACATTGAAAAAATCTTCCGAGAAAAGATACTGGCCGCCAACGGGAATTGAACCCGTGACCTTCTGATTGCCGGTCAGCAGCTCTGACCACTGAGCTATGGCGGCTTATCAAATACCCGCCAAATAATTCAATATATACTAGTGTTTCATTCGACAATTACTCATTATTACATTTTTCCAACTGAAAACAACCAACTTTATTTTTGTGAGAGAGGTATTTTTAATACTAAATCTCCCGCTAGATGGCGTCGAGACTAATTATGTCTGCATTTTTTGCTGAAATACTTTAACTTGTCAAATATTAATTATTATTTTTAATTGATAAACTAACGTTTAAACAAGATTTTTATGCATAGCACAAAGGGTAGATAACAAATATTATAATCAATAATTATCAGCCAGAAACACTCATCTACATTGAAAAAATCTTCCCGTTGGGTTCAATTCCCGTTGGCGTCAGTATCTTTTCTCGGAAGATTTTTTGAATGTAGATGAGTGTTTCTGGCTGATAATTATTGATTATAATATTTTTTATCTACCCTTTGTGCTATGCATAAAAATCTTGTTTAAACGTTAGTTTATCAATTAAAATTAATAATACATAATTAATCCTTCGAGCTTCGAGCCGTTTCTACAGCACTGGTACCACGGTGGAACGCGTACTCGTAAATAACGCGATATTTCAAGTTTTCCATTTTGTAAACTAAGTGACGCAAAGAAAAAAACAATTAAGGAAAAAACAAATGAATTATAATTTTCGAAACACAAATACATGAGTAATAGCTGTATAAATTTGAATTTGGAATTCCTAACCAAAGAGAATATATTTAAGATCAAAGTTGTCAATACGGCAAAACGCCAATTTCATATGTGAGGACCTAATATATATGTGCCAAGACCAAGTAGGGAAGTGAAGTAGGGAACTTTAAAAATAGGAAATTATAAAAAAATTAACCCCCAAAAAAAATTTTGGGGGGGAGAGCAGTCAAATTATTCGAATAATCACATTTACGCAAGTACGTAGTCACCTGATGTGTAACACTAATCCGCGAAATGGCTCGAAAACAGTGAGCGCTTCGAAGCGGCAACTTCGCACACACTAAGTAGGGATGCTAGGCAACATCCATTGCCGATTACGTCAAATCTGACAGTTGGGGTCGTCCATTAATCACGTGATGTTTTTTAGCAACTTTTTGACCCCCTCCCCCCCCTCCCTCCCTGGTAATATGGGGTGAGGTTTTAGGCTAACTCCCCCCCCCCCCCCAAATCACGTGTATTTTTTTTTAGTACAAAGTGTAGGATGTTCACCTTTAGAAATCGTGCGTTCAATGAAAAATAAATACACGTGATATCTCGTTTTAACCCCCCCCCCCCCCCCCCTCGTGATGTTTCGTGATTTTTTTCGACCCCCCCCCCCCCCTTTCGAGCCTCACGTGATTAATGGACGACCCCTTGAATCGTTTATTATGGAGAAAAATTAATCGGAAAAAAATACCTAACCGCGCGTACTTCGGTATTTTAGTCATACCGAACACCTGGCAACACTGACCCTATTTAACCCTTTTTTTTTCTTCCCTTAAATGACTTTTCAAAGTTGCTGAAGTTGCACGTTTCTGATTCGTCCGGTCTCCAGATATACCACTCACGTAGACGGTAGTTTGGTTTCACAAAGAAAAAATAAACACGTTTCCTCTGTTAAAATCATAAACGATCCGCGTAAAACTGGTGATATCTAGACTTGCGACCTGTATTTTAAATTTATTATTTCATAAAAATTTCACATTACAATATTCATTTGCATTATCACGACCACCATACTATGCTCATGCCTGTATCATGGCAGTCGTATATAGGCTATTTTATCATTTAATAATAATAGTAAATATAAAAACATTATTTAAAAAATATAAATCATGTATAAATCACAACAAAAACTAAAATTAAACAACTGTCATACGTCACCCCAAGTAGTAGCGAAAGATGACTTAACTTTTACAGTTATATTATTTTGGGGTCCAACGGTTTACACTAAGAGGAAACCGAGTGACGTATTTCCATAAAAACGTTTTCCCATTTTCCTATCTGGATTTTGACACCAATGCAAACGTTTTTTTTAATATATTATGCAATATGTTATCGACCACTAGCATGTCGTAACATTTTTTTTTACCTTTGTTACTTCTTATAGGAATTAGGACCCCCCCAAAAATCGTTAAAATTGCCTGGTTTGAACTCCACCAACAGACGCTCAGTATGCAAACTAGACAACGTACTAAAAATAGCAAAACAATTGGTTAAAAATCGTAAAAAACGGTCCAGTTTTGAAGGACAAAATTGGGAAATACAAAATCTCGATTTTGACGTTTTTATTTAGGTATTATCAGCCTGAGGTGCAGTTGTCCCTTTCGCTCAGTATTCGGGCGTGTACAAGCGACAGTGACAGCAACAGTTTGGTAAAATACCTTTATTCAAATTTCTCAGCGACCGGGTTTCCTCTTAAAATAAAGCTTAAAAATATCTGACTTACAATAATTGTACCATTAAAGCTTTCCACATCGGTATTATGATATATGTGTATAAGTGGCCATGTCAAGAGTCAGAATAATAGAAGAGTATGTATGAGACGATGTATGAATGTAAACGAGGCAAGGAGTGTATGCCAAGATCGTGTTGTTTGGCGGTCCGTCGTCTCTGATTACTCCTGCGGGGAAACGGCGTGATGGTTAGTTAATTAGTTATAATTAAGAAAGATTGCATAAAAAATTGTTAGTGGTAAGTGTTTAAGTAATTGAGTTGGGAGGGAGTAGGATGGGGGGGGGGTCCGGTCTAGTTAAAGTATAGTGCGTATACTAAAAATAATAAGCATAACAAAAAAGGGAAGTTCATAGAATGGTGGTCGGAATCGATGAGTATCTATAGTTGTTATAAAATATCGAGAGATTGCATGTGTGACTTTAAGGAGTGTTGCGCAGAGTTTAAAATGTCAAACAGTAGTGTGTATTGAAAGTGTATATGTATATGATGAACGAAATGAAGTAGTTTAGCTTGGAATTGTGATTGCTTCGAGGGAGGCTAAGAATTTTGCCCGATCTGGTTCGTTTGTTGGGAAACTCGTAGTTGTAGGAGTTCCGGGCAATCTACGACGGACGCGATATTTTCTGTGGAAAGACTACATCCGCCGAGTTTCTTCGATCTTCCAATGATAACATACGTACTTCACGCGGCCGAATCTTGTTGGGACGTTAGTTTTGTATTGTGACGCGTATTCTAGTAAGCTGCGGACATTATTGAATTTTATTTTTTTTTTTTAAAGAAAGACAAATATTCCCGGGTTACGAATAACCAGACAACATTTGCCGAAAATTTTGCTCATGTCGTGATGGAGGACTTAGCCAGCCGAGGAAACGAACACGGCACGCCCGGGTGGGACCCAAACTCGATGCCAACTCAGTCACTGACCGGTCACATGTTCTGAAAATGAATCCTAACATTTTTGAGGCTTTTGATATTACTGATTCGATATGAATATCGAATTTAGAGTCAAATCAATGTTACTCCCAAACCATTGACTTCTGTTTTGTTAATTAATAATATTGAGCGGTTCAGACCATATTCATTGATAGTGATATTTGTATATGTGAACACCGCACAAGCATCCTAACTCCTAAGTGCTCCGGGGCCACTGGGACTCTTGAGGGGCTAAAGGGAGTGGATAAGGGAAGTACCTGGCTATTGAAATCTGGTCAGTAAATACCGCTAATGCCACTTGCATCAGCATTTCAATTATAGAAAAACATCAGTCCTATAGGTTTTTTCCAGAGCAGTATCAAGGATGATGGTTTGGCTGTGTAGTCTGTATGCCTAATTCAAATCTGCGTTTTCCCCCTGTTTATCTACCTACGTAAATGTTATAAATATGTATATATTATACATATAAGTTTATTATTCCTCGGTCCGTTTTCCGAGCGCGTGTGTTTGTATGTGCGTATATTGGGGAAGGTCATGTCGCTGATCATGGATAGCGGCAGACACATGGACGTATTATGTATTGGACAATAAAGTGTATTCAGAATTCAGAGTATCGCGTACTAAATAAAGGAAGGAAGGATCCGCCATAATTTGTTGGATGTTGTTTAAAATTAGCATATTTATGAACTGGGAACGAGCCATCGGAATGTCTCGAATTAGCATACATAATAATATTATCGGAGCTGCCAAATCTGGTACACAACAAATGTGCACATGCATGTACCGTGGACGGCGGTCTTACTCTGCCGATCGCGTCAGCGCAATCGTTTTTCTTTCGTAATAGTCCGCGTCACGGAAATGAATGACCTCTAAAGTGGGTCGATGACATTCATTTTAATAAGTAACACCTGCAATTAGGTCGGTGTGTAAATGAGCATGAGTAATGAAGTAATGAGATATGTGTTATCGCGGCCGATGTGTCTCTTGTGGTTGGCGGAAAGAGCCGGCGCCAAGGTGTCTGTACTAATATAGTGTGTGTTGTATTGTTTCAGGAGTTGACGGGCCAGAATAGTAATGACTCCAGTAGCGGCGGAGGGGGCGGGGGCAGCAGAGAGGGGCTCCTGAGGCCCTCCCCCAGCCCCACAGGCTCTACCGGCTCGAGGTCCATGTCACCGGCTGTCGGTTAGTACCTATTTACTATACTTATTACAGTCACCTTATTACAATCACCAATCAACCCAACCCCAGTCAAAACACGTGCACGTTGAATAGCAGAATCACGTGACAGGCAGGAGTGAGTCAAGTGTGTAGTGTGTACGTGGGTAGGTACACTGGTAGGTACTAGGTAGGTGTCTAAAGAAAAGTTGGGACGTTGAAGGCTGACTGGCTTGCTACCCAGGACAGGGGGGAACTAGTTTATGTTCCCGGGTTGGTTGGCTGGCTTGTTCACAACAGACGCGTCTAGGATGCTGTTAAACCAGACGGGATTCCCCGGCATTGACCCATATTTCTGTGTGCAAAACCACCGGTGGGCGAAGGGTGGCAGGGGGGGCGGGGGAGCCCGCCTTTCAAAGGGTAGTTTTTATTTTTCCCCTCCTCGGGTTTTGTGTGTGAATGGGAAATCGGCGGCGGCCCTCCTCCCCCACCCCCCCAGGGTGGGGGCCTCAAAGGGAGGTTTCCGATTGTCGGTCGGTCGAGTGTGGGCCGTGGGGAGGACCCACCCTCCCCCTCAACCCCTGGAGAGATCCGAGAGATTGTATGCCGACGGTTTGCTAATGCGACCCCCTCCGTGTCATAACTAAACTCGCATGACGTGCTTACGCGTACAGCCTACGTCAACAGTGCCGTGAATTATAAGTCTCTCACGTAGGTAAAAAAAAACCCGGTCATCGAATTTAAATATGGTCCATAATATAATATTTTGTCTATTCTTTGAATTCAAAGTAAAACCAAAGCAAAACCAAAGCTCAATCAATTACATTATTCCTGCCCATCCTACATTCCTACATTGGCTTATTAGATTACCATGCATACCGGTCGATTAAACTCCAACCTCCCATCCTTAGAGCACGTCTTCCTAGTCCTAACAAATCAGTGCCCCCTGGTGTACCGGTCTCACCGGGACAAGAGTGCTCCTGGCTGGGGTGGTACAATCGTATATTATCGTATGTATTCTTTGAATTCAAAGTCAGCCACAACCACCGCTCTCTGCAATTCGTTACCACCGCAATAGAAACGACATTCCTCCTAGAGGGAAGGGAGACCTTGGCTTCCCAGAAGTGACCACTGACTAACCATTATGACCGCATACTAAATTCGATCTGCAGAATATACTCGTGCACTGTTTATCTCACAGAATGATTCGCCGTCGGAGACGAGATGAAAAACAGCCTTCTATTCACCGATCCATTTTTATTTACTACTAGGCAGAATGGTACAGTAGAATACAATTCAACTTTAAGTCGTGTTAACTATGTTTTTTCATTGAAACATTTCACTTTCAGATGTGAGGAGTATGTACCTAGCAACTGGGGTATTTGATGAAGTGGTTGTACTTGTTTATCAATCTCATAGCGATCACGATAATATTAACAATTAGCTGGTATGGGTTTCACTTTCCTCGACGAAAGAGCTGATGTGTTTACTTCTAACGGCGCCAAGTCACGCTACAACATACCATTTTTTTCCACTGGGCACCGGACCCAATATAATTATTTGTATATTGTATTGCACGGCACCCTAATATTAAAAAAAATGATTCCCTTAATACCCTCTCTTAGAAAGTATAATTTTATCTTCCACTTCGAATAATACATTGTTTGTTTACATGTTGCGATTAATGTCGGCCCACAATACGTAGGTACCTATCGATAACACATTTAATATTATGTATTATGATCGAATATGTTAACTTCCTGTGTCTACAGATACTGTCTACTACACTCTACACTACACAACACGTTGTTATGACGTAATAACAATATTCCAATGTCACACTGAGTAATAATAAAGCAGGGTCATTGGCCCGATGTACCTACCTGATTATTATTGCAGATTATTTTTCTTTAGATTCTTATTAGGTGCCCACTAACGTTATCACAATCGGCAGTGCACTTATATTGTCTTGTATTGTTTGCCATTCTTATATACGGTGGCTATAGAAATAAGATTATTAGACCATTCAAAGATATTAGACCTGACATTAATATTCCTAACGATCAATTGCATGGACCATCGATTTTAAAATCAGAAATTCTTCATGCGATAAAGACTTCAGAACATAGAAAAGCGTGCGGACCAGACGATATTCCAGTTGAGGTGTTGAAGCTCTTTGATAATGAAAATGTTGACTACCTGTTGAGGTTATTTAACTCTATATATGACACAGGGAATATACCCCAAGATTGGCTAAAATCCACCTTCGTGACATTACCTAAAAAACAATACCCTAAGAAGTGCAGTGACTATCGATTAATAAGCTTGATGAGTCATGTCCTTAAATTATTCCTTAAAATAATACATGCCAGGATACGCGATAAGTGCGAGCAGGACTTAGATGACACTCAGTTTGGCTTCAGAAATGCGTTCGGTACGCGTGAAGCATTATTTTCTGTCGACGTACTATTGCAAAAGTGTCGTGACCAAAGAAAGGAAGTCTTTGCCTGTTTTATTGACTACGAAAAGGCATTTGACAGGGTAAAACATGCTGACCTAATGAAAATGCTTGCGGATTGTAACGTTGACACCAAAGACCAGAATTTCATTAAAAACCTGTATTGGTTCCAAACAGCAGAAATAAGACATGGGAATGAGAGATCTAATGCAATCGCCATTCAGCGTGGAGTACGACAAGGATGTATCCTGTCACCACTATTATTTAATCTTTATTCCAACTATGTCTTCAAAAGAGCCCTAAGTAATACCCAGAAGGGTCTCAAGATCAACGGAGTTGTCATTAATAACATAAGATATGCAGATGATACTGTATTACTAGCTGACAGTATCAGTGACCTCCAAGACCTATTAGATCTTGTTAATAATGCTGGTGAGCAACTGGGCCTAACAATCAACGTCAATAAAACTAAATGGATGACTTTTGGACGACTAGATCACTCTGGATCAATGATTCAGTTAAATGGTTGTAATGTCGAAAAGGTGGAGAGATTTAGATACCTCGGCAGTATCCTCACGGAGAATCTTGACCCAGATATAGAGATTAGGTGCAGAATTGAAGCAGCAAGAACTGCATTCATAAAAATGAAATCCCTCTTCTGCAATGACAATATAAGCTTAAAATTAAGGCAGAGAATGCTAAAATGTTATGTGTGGTCGGTCTTGCTGTATGGTTGTGAAACATGGACCTTGAAAATAAATACCATGAACAGGTTAGAGGCTTTCGAAATGTGGCTTCACCGGAGAATGCTCAAGGTCCCATGGACCGACATGATCACCAACATAGAAATTCTCAGGCGGGCTAGAGCAGATAGGGAACTGCTTACATTAATTAAAATCAAGAAAATTTCATATCTGGGTCATATACTTCGAGGGGAGAAGTATCACTTGCTCCATTTAATATTGAAAGGCAAGATAGAGGGTCGCCGAGGGCCTGGTAGGAGACAAATGTCTTGGCTGCGAAACATACGAGAGTGGACCGGCATTAGAAGTGTGGAGGAGCTATTCCGGGCAGCGCAAGACAGAGAGACCTTTTCAAGAGTGATCGCCAACGTCGGGGGGACCTGATAAGGCACATAAAGAAGAAGATAGAAATAAGGGATTTTTAACTCGTTTGACGGTTTTATATCAGTATTCTAGTTCTAGTGGGTTTGTTTTAATGTGATAATGAGAGTGATAACACCAGAGCCTTCTCACTCTTTGCTGCGTATAAGTACGCGAGCCGAACTGTCGAGCTAAACTACAACTTATGAGAAAGGAACTTTTTTTTTTTTTTCATTTACTAGATTCTTATATTCTTGAGGAGATGAATTATTTAAATTTACTGAGTTTAAAGTTAATGTTCTTTATACAAATAGAACGGCGTCATATGCGCCTTGCAATTTTTACCGCTTGTGGGTATTTAAAATGTTACCTGGCTATTATAGGCTTATAGGTCTTGTATTTTGTCGGTTGGGAAAAATTGTTATGTAAAAACCCAACTAAAATTGCATGTTTTGCACAGCTCAACAAGCAAGATTGCAGCCAAGCTCGGGAAAAATATATACATACGTGTGTGTTTGTGTTATGTTGGGAGTGGGAAGGAGTCGGTCATGTCCTTTTATATGGAGCTCTTCCGCATTTGCCTTCGGGAATGAGGAAACCATGAAAAACCTCATCCGGGAAGAGTCGGCCGAAAGTCAACATGAAACTTGTCGGCCTTCAGTGATTTCATTATATGAAATCCTGCATTGTGTGGTGAGGGGTGTGAGTGTCTGTTTTTATGTGAGATATATACTTTATGGGATGAGAAAGGAACGAAACAACAACAAATGGCGTGAAACGCCGCTTGCTTCGTTCATTTCTTATAATACGTAGCTCGTCTTGCGTTTCGGTTCGCAAACGTATACGCAATCTCACAATTTTCAATATTGTTAGCAAAGTTTTATTGAAGTACGTTGTTATGCACGTTGTTTTGAAATATAGAATGACTTACCTATAACATAAAATAATTATATAAAAGAGAATCTTATAAAAATAAGAGGCTGATTTGATCCAGTGTTTTGGATTGAGGTTTTTTTTTTCTTGACTGTATTCGCCGCGATGTCAATGAACTATTAGGTACGGGAGTAATAAAATAAATAAATAAATGGGAGTAATAAATTGCAAGTTGCAATCTGCCATAACGATGCGATGGTAGGACGATAGAACGAAAATCCTTGAAAATAGAAATCATTAAATATTATTTATTTTTAACTTAATGAGTAAAACCTCAAATTGTAATATTTTAATTAAATGAAGGAACTCAATTGAAAACAGGACACGGTCACGTCCCAGATGTGACTGAAGTATATCTTTTTCTGATTTTTTCCGTTTTCAGATTTTCGAATGAGTTTCGCTAATTTATATTGTATTCACAAACCATACCATTAATTCTCGTTCTTATGAAAATAATAATTTCGGTCGTGTGTCCATGTGTAACTCGGGTTTAATGAACTCTAGAACTGGGATTTGCTCTGATTTTTTAAAATTGGAATTGATTGTGGGACATCGATAAAGTGTGTATCACATTTCATTGTAATTCATTAATTAATAATTCTTTATTTCAAATGTGTCTTTATTTTGTTCAACTTTTTGATAAATGTCGTAATTTTTCAAGTTTATTAATAAGGCAGGTACGCCTCATACGTCATACATTCTGGTAATGTTATATTGTTGTGAAAACAAGCTTATGGGTCCGAGATCTGAGTGGTTAAAGTATTCATTCGAAATGTATATTTCTGATCATCTTTTGAAAGGCAATGGATCCCGAAGCAAGTACGAGTATGTTTTTTTTAATAAATACTTTCATTCTCACAAATCCTACAATTATAATATCCCGTGATTTTTCCCGGGTCTGCACAGTGTCTGCACTAGTTTATTTACAAATAGAAAGATAGGTATTAATAAATATGTTTCATTTCGTAAGGAGGTTTAAATAGATTTTTTATGTGTAAATAGAAAAATCGATCTAATTAAATGTGTGCCTAGGAGGTACGAGTATAAATAGACATTTGTTAATATAACACTCCGCCCTCGCTTTTGATGTATAAAACTAAAACAACGCGTAATTCGTGTGCCAAAATTCTTACAATGTCTACCTACTGGTATGTAATTAAAAACATTTTTTAGTGTCGAATCGCAAAGAACATCGACGAAATCTAAATAATGTTTTTAAATTATCAACAAGAAAAGAGTGAATCAGCATAGTCGCGGAAAATAAGGAATATTACGTTGTTTTTGTTAGTTCGTGGGTAGTTATTTATCTCCGGTCTCTTGCGATTTGTACGGCGCACTATGGTTTTACCAGTATGGGAGCATTGGAAACAATTCAAAATTTCAAATTACAGGGACCACTAAATTTTGTTGCTATATCTTGACGACACATCCTAGCGCATCTTTCCCCCCACCACCGAACTCGGCAAAATGTTTCGTCGCTGCGTACCACGTCAGTAAAGATCGGCTTCCCGAGCAGGCAAGACGTTTGTGTGAAAGTGCAACATTTATAATACAATATATAGGGAGTGATAACTTTGTATAACGCTTGCTGGCATATTTTTTTCAACATGGATCCAATACCTTCAGGTATGTACTAAATACGGAATGTTTTTTTTTTTCATTTTCTAATGTGACAAAATTGCGATATATTTTTTAAAAATATCTGGTGAAATTTGAAAAAAAATACGATAAATTCTTAAACAGTTAAGGTTATAGTTACATATTTCCTAGAATTTCGTAAAAGTGCTGATACACTTTTGTAGCTAAACTATTTTAGAATCATATTAAGAAAAAAAATCTTGCTACTTTTATGCCCCTTTTCGGTCCAGTAATTTTTCCATAATTTACTTACTATAAAATTTTTGTGCTTCATAAATATTATTTTTGTCACAGGTTCGGTTTCAAGGGATTTGTTCCTGAGACAAAGGGAGTTATTTGACATACTGATGAATTCAAAGTGCCAACAGATGGACAGACGATTTTTATATTTGAAAAAAAAAACTTATAAACCTCACCAATTGCCCTAAAGAAGGGTTGGATAAACTCGGTAAAAAGATCGCGGGTTTCAAATTTCGCTTTAAAACAAGATGGATAATTGCTCGTCGAATTAAGGCTAAATTTGTGATGCAAAATAAAAAATGGCTTGAGACGCCTACCAGTTTTACATTATATGGGAAACAACATAGAAGCGGTCGCCCGGAAATACAATTTGAACAGAGTTCTGACCGATCCAAACGCTTAAAAACTAAAGATCTTCGGAAAAATTCACCTATTTCTCATTTGGCGTTTGCAACAAAAATGAATTTGAGAGCTTCTGGACAACCGGTTGCATCAAAATTATTAGAAGACATCATTCGTTCACCTAGGCGTGCATCTAAGTACAGACAAGCGTACGATGTATTCGAAGATACTCACTCTAGACGGATGTCTGGGGAGGAAGCCCTCTCAACCATGGTGGAAGCCAAGCTTACAAAGCACCAGTACAGTGTCATAAGATCCAAAGATCCTGAAAGGTTTCCACCATACAATATAGTACTTGAAGCAAAAAAAGCGTGCTATCCAAAAAAAGAAGACATAACAATCACTGCTACATCTGCAGAAGTAACTGTTCAAGCTCTTTTGAATCACACTTCTGAACGTGTGATCAATGTGCAAAAAGAAATCATTTGTCGTTTAAAAAGTAAACAATCAAACAATTTGCGGTTGATTTCAAAGTGGGGCTTTGATGGCAGTTCAGGGCATAGTTCTTACAAACAGATGTTCATTGGGACGCAAGCGGATGCGGATGATTCAAGCGTTTTTATATCTTCAATCGTACCCATACGTTTAGTATGCGGGAACTCTGACAATACAAACGTTGTGTGGCAGAATCCTCGCCCATCGTCCACCAGATATTGCCGCCCAATTAAGATAAACTTTGCCAAAGAGTCGACACAACTTGCGATTGCTGAAAAGAACAGAATAAGTGCGCAAATAAAAGATCTTACGAGTTCACCCGTGGCACTTGATGGAAAAATTATAATGGTGTCGCATGAACTCATCTTAACAATGGTTGATGGGAAAATTTGTAACGCCTTGACAGATACAGCTTCTACACAACGTTGCTACATTTGTGGTGCCAGTTCTAAAGAGTTTAATTCTATAGATAAAATGTTAACAAGACCACATAAACCTTCAACCTTAGAGTTTGGTTTATCAGTGTTACACTGTTGGATTAGACTGTTCGAATGTCTTTTGCATGTGGGTTATAAACTTCCAATAAAAAAATCGCAAGCCCGAAATCAAGACAAGGAAATTGTGGCGAAACATAAAGCTAATATACAAAAGGAATTCAAAAATCGAATGGGGTTAATAGTCGATCAGCCTAAGCCTGGTTTTGGAAATTCCAATGACGGCAATACAGCCAGACGATTTTTCCGCAACGCAGATTTGGCATCAGAGATCACAGGCGTAGATGAAAAAATTATAGAAAGAATGCATTGTCATTTTAGTAACAATATCAAGTGGTTATGATATTAATATTGACAATTTAAGGAAGTTTTCTCTTGATACTGCTAAGTATTTCGTTAAATTGTATCCGTGGTATTATATGCCCCCTACTGTGCATAAGTTATTAATCCACGGGCCAAACGTAATATCGAATGCATTGCTGCCGATTGGCCAATTATCAGAAGAGGCTCAGGAAGCTCGGAACAAAGATTTTAAAAAATATCGCGAAAACTATTCTCGAAAATGTTCTCGAGAGAAATGTAATGAGGATATTTTTAATTTAATGTTAGTAACATCTGACCCTGTCATAACTAGTTACAGGAAACTCCCAAAAAACAGTTAAATCGTTTTCTTAAGAAGTTTACGACTTAATAATTCCTCCGAATATTCATTCTTCAAGTATTTTTAACACCGATGATGATGATGATGATTGTTCATCGTCTGCATCAGAATGTTAAAAAAGAAAAATTAAACATTACTCGGCCTGTATTTTCCAAGGATGTGGACTTTTATATTTTTAATTTAATTTTATCATTTTAAATTTTATATTTTTGTTAATAAAATGCAGAAATCACAGTAAAACTTACTAAAACCGAATATTTTTATTTTTTTTACCCATACCAAAAAATAATATCACCTTTTATTTCCTGTAAATCCGTCCTGTGAATTGTTTCCAAGTTTTGGGGTATTTGGAACCACTGTGCGGCGCCTTCAGCGAGAGTTTTCTAGTAAACATGTTTGGCCAAATGGACGCCTGATTCACCGACGGCTTGCGCGACCTTTCCGACCGACAGATTGTGATTTTTGCCAAAACTTGTAGCAATTGTTGTTTTTAATGCGATTCTTAAGACATTCTCACTGACTTCATTTTGAATGGACTTATTGCAGAAAAGTTACTATCCTCAAATGTACCTCAATATTGATTTTCCCACACCTATCGTACGGCCTCCGTGGTCGAGGGGTAAAGCTCTCGGCTATAAATCCGAAGATCGCGTGTTCAAATCCCGTCGTGCGCAAGTAGATTTTATTTGATTGATTTGTGTTATGTCACAATTTAATCATTAAAAATAAATTAAGGTTCGTCCAAGAGTGGAAGACACTCTCAGATCGTCCTGGTGTAAGACCACCATTCAGATTTGAAACTTTGCTTGAAATAGTTTTGGCCGTGGTTGGTGACCAAATCTGAATAGTCAGGAACTTCCCATCTCCTTCCTCTCACTACTACCTTTAGCCTCATAACATACCCCGATTGGGGATGCCTTAGTCTCACTAGCTCCAGGCGATTGGGATCAGTTGGGATATTCACATAAAAAAATGAAAAATAGTTTGTGCTTATTCTCTATCTATTTATAATTCTGTTTTCTCCTGTGGCGGATGAAATCATCGTTTTTAAGTAAATAATAATTTTTCATTGGCAAGGCCGCGATAAATTTAGTTTAGCATTTATCAAGGTCGCCAAGTGTATCTTATTCAAATATGCTCGCCTTGGAGCTTGTTTATGTTTGACATTAGGTAAACAGCTGTTCTCCGGTCGCGCACACTTGAACAATAGGGATAGGGAGAGTAGTAAGTAAGTTGTGAATGAGTCCCCGGCCGTTATACATTGTAATCATCCACCCGAACCTCTGGGGGAGTGGGACCCAGTACCGGATTATCCCTAAGGCAGAGTAGGCAACTGCCTAGGGGCCCCGCATCGGCTGGGGGCCCCGCGCCCCAAGAAAAAATAACTTTCGTCAACGGTTCGACTCACAATTAGTGAGCAACACCGGCACACTTTTTGAAAAAGTCAACTTTCAAGATGTTTTAAATATTTTAATTTTTTATTACGAACATTTAATTTATAGGTTAATATCATTACATGCATTAAACAAAACAACAAATTATAATAATTACGTTATAACCCAATAACTGTTCACATCACGCACAAATGATAAATATCAAGTCAATAATTAAAACAAATATTTAAACATAGTTGTATTATTCATAGTTGATATGATTATAGGTGCCGTGTGTGGTTTATATTGGCATTTGTGTTGTTTTTTTTTTTTTGCTTTTATTTCTAATGTTTAAAATATAAATGTTGTACAAGCTTTAGTGTGCACTACCTATCTGCTTGCTAAAATTCTTTGTTTCTCTTCATACCAAGGTTGTCTGGAAGAGATCACTTTAGTCATAAGACCGCTCATTGTACTATTGTATTCGTTTAATTTTTTTTATTGAATGGGGGTGAAGGCATACCTTCGAAATGTAGTAAAAAAACAGATTAATTATGAATGACGTTGTGGTAGAAAAAAAAAGTTTAGAAGTTAGAAAAGGGTAAAGTGCAGTGGCGGACTAAGCCCGTCAGAGGCCCGGGGTGGAAAAGCTGGATGAACCGCTCCCCCCCTAGTTTAAGAAGTTGATGTCATTTTAATAATAATAATATCTTTATTTGGTCATTTTACAAGCTTTTTCTTCAGTTCACACGGGCCTCTGACTCTGGGGGGCCTCCAAACGCCTCCATGTTCCTTTGAAAAAATTGTCATTTTTAAAAATTAATTTTCTGAAGATGCATTTGTTAATAATGCTCTCACGAAATTTTTTAAGGAAATTCGCAAAATTGACGGAGATACCTACAACATATTATATGAAACCATTTTAAACAGTTTGTGAACGCGTTTCTCTCGAAACTGCTTTTTTCAACACGGTTGACAACATATTAGAAAAACTATACGTCCGATTTGCATGTACTAAATCTTAAACTGTTAGTAAATCCATTCAGTATGGCACCACTTAGGATTTTTTTTTATAATGGGCCCCCTTCTATTTTTTTTATGAACAATTAAAATTTTCCATTAAAAAATCGAAATTAAAATTCGTTGGTCCGCCATTTTTCCTTATTTTTAAACAAAATTCACCTACGTGGTGAAATAGACACTAGATTTTCAAACAGTTTAAGACCTGCTAATTGGATGTATGGAGGTTAAAAAATGTTAGTAGTTTAGAGAAAAAACACAGTGAAAGTTTTGCTGAAGGATAATTCAACAAACAAACTGCCCTAAAAAACCTACGGTTGTAGCGAAACCCGGTCGGCATAAGTATGTACAATAAAAGTGGTGTTTACTAAGTCATTGTTTCACATAAAATGCTGTATCTCCGTCAATTTTTCGAATATCTTTAAAACATTTGGTGAGAGCATTTTTAACAAATGCGTCTTTCAGAAAATGAAATAAAAAAATAAAATTACAAAAAAATTTTTTTACAGTTTCCGCCGTAAGTGGGAATCACCAGACAAAACCGGAAAGATGTCGTTTTTAAATCAAATTTTAGACGTATTGACTCTTCTTCACAACAAAATTATAAATTGATTTCGAAAGACTGTTCTTTTATCTAGTAGAGCTAAGTTTTAAATTTTGAGAAAATATGTTTATTTTTAGTACATTAAGGTTTTACCGTAGGGCGTTGGCAGATTTGTTAAATTTTCAAACAAAATTTTGTATTATACAACACACATTTCAAATTATATAATCATGGAGAAAATAAATCGATAAATTATCTGGGAAAGATATGTTTCAGAAATTTAATTTTAGTTTAAATAAAATCATAAAAAGATCCACGCATATATTTAAAAAAAAAATTATTTTGCTTAGACTTTATTGAATAATTATAAATACGTATGATCAAAAAATAATTAGAAAAAGTACATAATTTGAATAGTTTTATCATAACGAGTTTGAGCATTTTGAATTTAGGTATTTATCAAAGCAAATATTGTGAATAAAATAATATCGATATTGAGCAATAATGTTAAAATGCTGGTACTCATTGGAACCGCCCTGTACAGTTGCAAGGGTACGATCGCAAGATCATCGTTCGACGAAATTTAAATTCTCGGCCGCTGATTAAATGTAATAAGTTTCCCGTAATGAGTTTTTTTCTCAACTCATTGGGAATAATGTGTTACTTACCATGTTTTTGTAATACATTATAAATTAATTAAATAAAAATGGCATTAAAGCCTTGTTAAGGATTTGATAAAGGGGACATGGAGGCGTCTGAAGGCCCCCGAGGACCAAAGGCCCGGGGCGGCCCCCCCCCCCCCCCCGTTAGTCTACCATTGGTAAAGAGGCCCCGAGACGTGCACTGCCTACGGGCCCCGACATGGTTAATCCGACCCTGGTGGGACCCCCAACAACCCGCCACCTTGTTCTGTATTTGTACCATCTTCGCAAATATATTCAAGTGCCTACTTATCTGTGCAGTCGGGGGCGTCGCTATTGTAGATATTGTGGGTACATAACAAAATGGTTCCAAGCCAACTTAGAATCAACTCAACTCGACACCTCTTTGATAAGTTATTAAAAGCTATGATTTTTTTTTTCGTATATTTTTTACATAATTTTTAATGACTTTTCAAAGGAAGTGTTGAGTGGAATTTATTCTGAGTTGTCCGATCACCTGCCTGCCAAATATGTGCCTTATCATTTCTTACATTTTTTTGTTGGCCGCCTGTAAAGGTGATTTGGTAGACCTGTAATCAGAGGTGTAGGAATACCATAAATTCAGGTTCTTAGGGCTATTCAGTTATTCTGGGCTGACTTCGTATTTCTTTACATTGTATTCTAAATGTTAGTTCAATGGAAATGTCATCTTCTTTTCCCTTTCCTACTCGGGTCACTGGTCAGGGATTCATCGCCCCGACTAGCGCCTTCAGCCTTCAGGGGTTCCTTTGCCTGAGCAACTTTGGCAGCCTCCATTTAAAGTACGCGCAGCCTCTGGAGCTATTTCTCCCAACTTTTCCTGGGTGCCCAATGGCTGCCTTCCCTCTGGAATCGCACTGAGTATTTTCAGTGGAATTCAGTTTTGAGGCAATCTTAGTATGTTGAGAAAGTCATCTCAATTACGACTTCCATGAAGAGTAGCAGGGGTTTTATGGTATCTTATACGTTTTGGATTTGAATGCTATAATTTGTTTAGGGCAACAAAACATTCCGATGCCTCCGCGGCCGTCCAGCAGTAGCCAGTCGGAGGGGGGCGGAGGCGCGGGTGTGAGGGCCGCCCCCGCCCCCGGGCCGGGTCCCCTGTCGCAGGCCCCCGCCCCGGGCCCCCCGCAGCAGCAGGGTCCCTACCCTCCCCCGGGCTCCTACAAGATGCCGCCCCACCACCAGCCCTACCCGCCGCCGCAGCATCAATACCCTCAAGGTTATTGCAACAAACAACTATATTAGAGTACCCCACTCGTTCGCTTCATACGTCAAAAGCATGAATCATATCAAAAATTCTTCAACTTGATCTTGTTGCATCTTCCTGGTATCAGATTTATATGATAGTCGAGATCCATTTCTCATTGTTATTTTTGCCTATTTACGATTCTTAAAATAAATCATTGGAATAAAGTAGAATTGTATTACAAAAATAATGCCAGGGTGCAAATTCGACGCTTACCAGTAGAGGATTGAACCCGCGATGCCAGGGTGCAAATCCGACGCTTACTAGTAGAGGATTGAACCCGCGATGCCAGGGTGCAAATCCGACGCTTACTAGTAGAGGATTGAACCCGCGATGCCAGGGTGCAAATCCGACGCTTACCAATAGAGGATTGAACCCGCGATGCCAGGGTACAAATCCGACGCTTACTAGTAGATGTTTGAACCCATTATGCCAGGATGCGAATCCGACGCTTGCTGGCAGACGACTGAACCTGCGATGCCAGGGTGTGAATCTGACGCTAGCAGAGGTTTGAACCAGTGATGCCAGGGTGCGAATCCGACACTTGCTAGCAGAGGATTGAACCTGCGATGTCAGGATGTGAATCCGAAGTTTGCTGGCAGAGGTTTGAACCAGTGATGCCAGGGTGCGAATCCGACACTTGCTAGCAGAGGATTGAACGACACTAGCAGAGGATTGAACCTGCGATGTCAGGGTGTGAATCCGAAGTTTGCTGGCAGAGGTTTGAACCAGTGATGCCAGGGTGCGAATCCGACACTTGCTAGCTGAGGATTGAACCTGCGATGCCAGGGTACAAATTCGATGCTTGGAACCAATTGGCCGCCAACCGGTTCCTCACTATACCATGAACATTCAAATTAAGATGCCATTCCATCAAAAACATCTGGAAGTTGTGTTTGTACCATGTTTCTGTATTACGACCACTTGCCTTACTGCAAATCCCACATTGAAACCCCTTGTAAGACAATTATTTTTTAAGCCAAAATCATTAATCTGAACCATCATTGTCCCCAGGAAATTATTCTCCCCGACCTCCCTACCCTAACCCAAATGCGGGGTACGGAGGCGCAGGAGCTGGAGCTGCAGCAGGTCAATACGGGGCACCAGGACGGCCACCCGCGCCAGGAGGCCCCCCCGGCCCGCCCGCACAGCAGCAGCAGCCCTACCCTGGCCCCGGCCCTGGTCCCGGTCCCGGAGGCTACCCTGGGCCAGGGGCCACGTGGGGTGCGCGTGCTCCTCCTCCGCCCCCCCACTACCTCAAGCAGCACCTGCAGCAGAGGATGGGTCCCCCTCCTCCCCAGCCACACGTCATGGGGCCCCCTGGGGACCCACCTCAGCAGGATAACGGGCCCCCGGCCACGGCGCTTGTCACCACGGGGCCTGATGGGGCGCCTTTAGATGATGGATCGCAACAGAGTACATTATCAAATGCTTCAGCAGGTACATTCATTTTATTTTTATTAGCACAGACAACAAATTATGATGGAAAGCCCCCATATCAGTGACACAGTTAAAAGGCTCCATAAGCTTTGCCATATATTCTGCTCTCTTAGGCCTATCTTAGAAATCTGCCGCCGTACTCATAATCGCAGAATAAGATAATACGAACGTGTTAGGTGAAATTTGTACTACAATTTCACCTTCTTCTTCTTTATGTGCCTTATCAGGTCCTCCCGACGTTGGCGATCACTCTTGAAAATGTCTCTCTGTCTTGCGCTGCCCGGAATAGCTCCTCCACACTTCTAATGCCGGTCCACTCTTGTATGTTTCGCAGCCAAGACATTTGTCTCCTACCAGGCCCTCGGCGACCCTCTATCTTGCCTTTCAATATTAGATGGAGCCAGTGATACTTCTCCCCTCGAAGTATATGACCCAGATATGAAATTTTCTTGATTTTAATTAATGTAAGCAGTTCTCTATCTGCTCTAGCCCGCCTGAGAATTTCTATGTTGGTGATCATGTCGGTCCATGGGACCTTGAGCATTCTCCGGTGAAGCCACAATTTCACCTAACCAGTTTGTATTATTGTGGTATTACCTTATTCTGCGATTATACTCGAAAATACGAACGGGTAAGGTGAAATTTGTACTACAATTTCACCTAACCCATTCGTATTATTCTGCGATTATTAGTAAGACTAAGTAATTAGTAATCTTAGAAGCGTATATTTTGCCCTTTTCCGATTCATAGCAACAATGTATTGTGAAATGGGAAGGTAATGCTGAATCCATTATCAATCCTATTATTACAGTTCAAAAACTAATTTTGAGAATTGTATTTAACCCACCAGGTTTATTTATTCGCTTTTCGGAACAACTCATTCAGGTCTCACAGAAATCGTTGTGTCTCCCATATTGGTTAGAAATATGATCTAAGCGCGATGTTAGAAAAAGAAAATAAAACACTTTATATTCAAATCTAAAAGTTAACCGCAAAATTATTAAAATGTACACCGTTATGAATCCAGAGTTTCTGACCGCAATTTGAAATATAATTATGAAACTTTGGGAATTTTTTTTTTTAAATATTTTTATATGGAACGACTAAAAAGTAAGGTGACAATGATGTTTTTAATGGTGACCAGCCAACTCAGAATGAAACCAACTCAGAACCACCTCAGAAAGGTCATTAAGAAGGTAATAATTCAAATTTTGTTGAAAAATGTTTTTGCGATCGTATAGGGCGGTTCCAACGAATTATTCTCCATACCAGCTTTTTAAATAATATCTCAATATTGATTTTATTTCATTCAAAATTTGCTTTAATTTATACCTACATTCAAATAAACACGCAGAAAGGTGTGATGATAAAACTATTAAAATTATGTAATTTTTGTAATTATTTTTTTATCATAAGTATTTAATAATTTTTCAATAATGTCTAAGCAAAATAAGAATGTAAAAAAAATCTTAAATATATTAGTTTGTAAGACAGTAAATAAATAGACAAACTGAAGTATTTTTTCATCACAAAACATGTGCGCGGATCTTTTTTTAAATGATTTTATTTAAACTAAAATTAAATTTCTGAAACATTGCTTTCCCAGATAATTTATTGATTTATTTTACTGCATGATTATATGATTTGAAATGTGTGATGTATAATACAAAATTTTATTTGAAAATTTAATAAATCTGCCAACGACCTACTGTAAAACCTTATTATACTAAAAATAAACACATTTTCTCAAAATTTAAAACATAGCTTTATTAGATAAAAGAATAAATTTTTCGAAATCGATTTATAATTTTTTGTGGAAAAGAGTCAATACGTCTAAAATTTGTTTTTAAAATGACATATTTCCGGTTTTGTCTGGTTATTCTCTCTTAACCAGATTCTTTCATTCAGTTTAAAGTATATGTGTAGTTATGGATTAAAATTTACTGTTTTTTTTACAAGCCTTCAACTATTTGTTTTTTCTATTGTTGCACTATGTTTAGGTGTAGAAAATTACAAATCAGTGTTTTTTTACATTTGCTCTTATGTAGATTGTAAAATGGCCACATGTTTTAACCTTTACGAAGCTGGCAGTTGCAAAGCAATCTATCTTACAAATCGACATGTTTTGACAGTGTTTTACAAAGACATTAATACTGGACGCGGGATAGAAATCTCAAAGTGGGAAGCCAAACACAATACGATTGTATCTGTCTCTATTCCTAGTACTTTAGTACTAAACTGCTACGCGTCGAGTGAGGTCGTGTCTTACCAGTAAGTAAATTGCATTGCAAAGCGCCAAAATGCCCTCCTGTGTGTTGAGAAAATGCTTAAATTACACGGCAAATAGTCGTAAAGGCAAAGGAATAGCACTTCATTTCTAAGTACACGCAAATTACTTATTATTATCAATTTTTATAATTATTACAATTAATTTTCATGTTTCCCGCCCGCAATAATATATGAGTAAAGGAGACAGCGAACGCTGCATCACAAAGTGACATATGCATAACAAGGAAAACCTACTAACAGTAGGTTGGTTCACACAGCGTCCCACATTCGTTTTATTCCATTGGGAAAGATGGGGTAAAACGTACAAAGGGTAACGCGTTCATTAATTTAATAATGTCGTTGATGAAAATTGTAAATAGTAACGGTCCTAGGTGTTATTAATCTGTATAGATTTGTATAACAGTTTGAACCTATAACCTGTACTGTATAATAAAATATGTACTTAAAAATACTACTATAATAGTACCAATATTGTATTACTTATGAAAACTCATATAATAAATATAAAAATATTTGCCCGTGTGTCACGTTTTACCCGCCTTTACCCTTCCCTGTCATATTGTGTAACCGAATAAGAGTATCTTGTTATCTCAGTCACACCTATAGGTCACACCCGTGATGTGACAGTAGTATTCGGCGAAGAAACTAATAAGCTGCCCTACTATGAATCTATGTCATTCACTCCCATACATTCTTTGATTGTCTGTCTTTATCACACAGGAATGAATTTTTGAATTTAGAAATTATACTGAAAACCGCTGAAAACAAAAGAGTGTTGCATGCTTTCCACATTATATTGTGAGTATGTGAGACTATGGCGAGTCTATTTATAATATAACGTCATTGGTGTTTTAGTGAAACTTCATGGATCAAAATATGGGCAGTCGCACGTGAATAAGGATATAATAAAATAAATGAATGAAATCGACTAACCTGCCATTTTGTTTGCAGCGTCAGGTGAAGAGGGCAGTAGTGGTGGAGGTAGATCGGGCGGCCGCGGGGGCCCTGGAGGCGCCCCGTCGCCCGGAGCAGCCTCACATGCGGGGGCTCACGAAGACTACGAGCCCAGCCCTTCTGCGTGGCCCCGAACACCCTCTAGTCCTGTAAGTAACTAAATGACCATTGTTATAACAATCCCCAATTATCCGTGTTTCATTGTTAACTACAGATCTTTGGCTCTAATTCTATAATCATTCTAGGCATTAAATAGATAACATACTCAGAATAATAATTATCAAGGAATAATTATTATTCCTCAGATGCTGAAAACATCTTTTTTTGTGATAAATTTCAATTGTGTCTTGTGTGATAATAATTTGATTACATATGTTATTATGGAAATTTATTATAGTTCCCTTTACAATTATTCTAACACTTTTTAAAATTACTTCAAGAGAGAAACTTAAAAAAGAAACTTACTAAAAAAGATGCTGATGCTAAATTGTTTTAAAAACAAAAGAATGTTTGGCAGTGTTGCCAGTATTGAAAAAAGAATTGTTCCCTGCCATGAAAAATACCTACCTATTCTCATATTTTAAAATAATTTATGTGAATAAGTACTTGCCTAAAAGGAGTATTTTTATTCTTTATTCAAACAGTAAGATTGGTTAAAAGACATTCTAATGTTTTCTTTATGAAATTGTCTTGGAAACCAGGAAAATGGGTTAAACTGGAGAATAAAGAGATTTCGAAATGTCCTATCTCAATATTGCACTAAGTGCTGTTTTTTCCATGTTTGTTCCTTATGGAAAAGAGGTGATGGATTGTTAATTTACATCATTTTTGTATTTCTTTCTTCAGTACATATTTTGATTTTGTTTTTGCTTTTCAGGTATTTAATAGTCATGTACCACAAGAGAACTATAGGACCAAGGTTTGTTCAATTGTTTAATACTTTAGATCTTGATTTTAACCATAACTAACATTCCGGCTACCTTGCCAACATAGTTTGTACTTCTCTCTTTGCTCATAGAGCAGGTTTTTAATTGTTTTTTGTCCGCGTGTTACTATGCAACATGCAACTATTCCTTTGATATGCCGAGACTATCCTGGAGATAGGGATAGCCCTGCTGACCTAACTCTTGCTTTCACTGTATCCATACGGTGCCTTATTCCCTGCCTGTCCTTTAAAAGGAACATAGCCTACTACAGTTCTGTTATTAGCTCTTCCTTTTTCACAAAGCTTGCAACAAGAGAGAAGTTACAACAGAACTCTCAAAGGCAGAACCACTTTATATTCTCCAAACACTGAGAAACTGACCTTTGTAAATCACAGATATTTCTCTGCCAGGTTTTCAAATTAAGAATTACCTCAATCTTATCTTTTATTTAGCAAAGTGCCACACAATGGGCATCACTGCTGCAAATCTATGATTATACTGCTGTAAATTATCGTGATTGATTTTTGGGTATTATGTCATATTACTTCCTTCCTTCTATGCTCCCTCCTCCTTTAGACAATGTTACCACTTCCCTGGTCAATCATGGGCACTGCAAGGGTGTCTGAAATGTTGGCTAAAAGGGGAGGAAAGCCATTGGTGATTACGTGGTAAAGTCCTGTGTTGTAAAATGTTAATGTGTTGTTGTATGTTGTGGTCTGTAGCAGAAGTCGGATTCGCTGGGCAAGCTGTACGAGATGGACACGTGTCCCGACAGGCGCGGCTGGGTGGAGCGCCTGCTGGCCTTCATGGAGGAGCGGCGCACTCCCATCGCCGCCTGCCCCACCATCAGCAAGCAGCCGCTGGATCTGTACCGCCTCTACCTGCACGTGCGCGAGCGCGGGGGCTTCGTCGAGGTATGCAAGGTGCTGTCGGGTAGCGGGGCATGTCTTAACACGAGAGGAGCGCACTTTGCAATCAAACAACACCACACTTATCCATTGCCAAACGAGAGAAATCAAAGTTATGTTCATTGTAGCATTTTATACATCCATATTATGGAACTGGTACAGACCTTTTACACCTTTTTTGAAAAGGGAGTAAGATAATTGGTTACCAGCTTTGAGTAACAAAATTAATCCACCTCTTTGATATTCAAACATACTAATTTCGATTGCTTGTGTGTTAGTTCTGCGTGAAATCTGACTTGATGAACTCAAATTTGCTTTAAATATTCAAAATTGGTACTGATTGTGTGTTGAAAATTAAAATATTTTAATTTTCTATTTTCACAATTGGAATTATAATATAGACGGGTCTGCCCTAGTATTAAATACAAATACATGTCTGTTAATAATTTTATGTTAAAAAGCAATGTGTATTTGATATGGTTATAATAGCTTCGGTTTGATATGGTTATAACAGTTTGAAAACTGCTGCTACAGAAACTTTAGTCTGGTATAAACTTTAGTTTAATATACCTACTTTTTAGCCTAGGCATAACGATCTCGTAGTTAAAAAAAATCATTATTTAAAACCTTTCAAGATGCTTACATGATAAATATTTGATTACGTCATCTTCTAAAAAAATCTGGTGGGAAAATTGGTGTTAAAAAATCTTTTGAAATTATATTAATTCTTTAATTTAATTGGCAAATCGCTGCGTACGCGCTACGATCTTGTACACTTTATGTATCTTGCAAAATGCGCTCCTCACACGAAGGAATATGGAAAAATGCTGTTAACATGATCTAGCATACGTAGAGGATCATTACTTGCATATTATTGTATCTGATCCGTGGAACAGTCGACGTTTGTGTTTAGAAATAATATTCAGTAATGCTCCCCTGCTTGCTTCAGTACTACTAATGTCCTTCGCTGTTCAAAAAAACTCTTCATGAGACGATAAATTGTAATACAATTGGCACTGTAAAAATATACTGCAAATGTATTAGCTGTCTTCAAAATTAAACAAAAATCAAGGCACTATTTGTAGCACTATTATGTGACTAGACCTGTCGCATCCCAAGGAGTTGATAAACTCTACTATCTTACAAGCAACCAACCAACACTAATGCCCGGCCATATGGAGCTAGTATTTCAAACCTGGATAGCAAGCTATTTCTAGAAACCTCGTAAACTAGTAACTCTAGCTATAAGAACTAGCTTTGTTTTTAGCCTAGTAAGCTAGTGAGGAAGCTAGTAAGCTTCAAACCAGAATTAATGGGATAATTAGTTAAATAGGATGGGATTCTATTATTTGAGCTGGTAGAGCCCCACACCACCGAAGTTGTTACTATTCTGGCTTTGTGTGGCCGACTGAATCTACTACACGATCGGCTAGCATATGGTGAAAACGCAAAATGCCAAAACAAAGTAACAAGATTAATTTAAAGTTTGTACAATTGTTTTGTCATAAAGAAAGTCTGTAGAACGCTACTACTCAATCTTATAAAGCGTAACATCGCTAAAAATTTTTTTTGCTGAAGTAATAATTAATAATAATTATTTGGCAAAATAATTATTCAAATGAATAAATTACTTTGTTTTTACCACTATAATTGATTATAAAAAACCGACATGTTTCGTAAGCCAAGCTCACTTCATCAGGGTTTTAATAAAAAAAAATGTAATTTTTTTTTATTAAAACAAAAAAAATGTTATTTTTTATTATTAAAACCCTGATGAAGTAAGCTTGGCTTACGAAACATGTCAGTTTTTTGTTATCAATTATAGTGGTAAAAACAAAGTATTTTTTTTTAATTTGAATTAAAATTGTGCCACAAAATAAGTTTGCTGTTTTAGAAGAAGTGAAAAATAATGATTATTAACGATATTTGAAATAAAATTATCCATGGTCTTGTCCAAACACGTTTTTCTATCAACTTTTCTAATAATTGGTCCAGTGCAACTTGATGCAGTTTCCGAAACAATTGTTGCAGTCTTGTGTTTCTTCTACGTAAGCTGTCCATTTTTCCTTACAGAAGATAGTGTTGTTACCCTAGTCACTTCAATGATACTGACTTAAAATTTCCTAGCATCGTGTAAACCGCTCTAGTTTGTGCCAAGCCAGGATAGTAAGTATTTTGCCAGGATAGAATGCTGGCACACAACCTTGCTATCCTGGCTTGATTTACTAGCCTCGTGTGACCCGGGCATTACACTAAGTAAGTAGAATAGCAAACCTAGAATACCATGAATGCATTTGTTTAGTCCTAGTTTCCCACTTGGGTACGAACACGAACCTTTGAAACTTTGCACTTAGTACAATACATATACGTGTTTTCTTTTTATGCATAATCTTAAAAAAATGATCATACAGTGTAAGTGAGTAATGGATAAATTACCATGTACACATATAATATACAGCCAACGTAAAATTGTTCCCTTGATTTTTATTTAGTTTTGCAAAATAACTATAATCTGATCAATAAGGAGTCAACATGTCAAATTTAATGAGACATACTTTTCCTTTGTGATAATTCAACTTAACCAACTTTGCATGAGGACTCTCTATGATGCTTAGTCCATTACCAAATATTATAAAATTTCAATCAGTGTCCGAATTAACCTTAGCGCTCTGAAAATGTACATTTTCTCTTAGTTTTAGTAGTTAAATCAGTAAGTGAGTAAGTGAATGGCGATACTGATTGATTTTCTTAAAAGACTGCTTGTTCAATATATATTTTACCCTTATTTAAATATTATTTATCAGATAATGAAATTACTTAACTCAATGAAACCCTATAATATATCTTTGGTGATTGAACTAATACTAACGGAGAACTTGTGTACTTCCTTTCTCAAGCTAAAAAAGAAATAAATTATTAGTTATCAAGTATTTAATTATTATAATATTGTTTGAAACCATGTTAGAAAATTTCAAGTAATTTATTGCACTGACTGCATAAAAAAGGCACCTTGTAGTTTTTGTCCATTTACCGTGTGAATAAAATATCCACTTCAATTAGAATATTTCCGCTCTTCTCGCTTCACTAAAATAAATTCTGTGTGCCTTTATTTCAATAAAAAAGTAATCGATTTCGATATTATCTAACTTCATTTTTGATTTAATTATTACAAGTATAACATTTTGTTGTAGATACTGGTGATCAATTTGATGATTATTTATTTTTAAGTCAAGTCCTACTTTATAAAATATTGGTGTTAAATACATAATGATAGATTTGTCCCAAAATACGTAACCAACGTATTGTATTGTATGCTTCCAGTGTGAGATATGCTAACTATAACTTTACTGCTATCCAACTAGTTTCACAAGAATGCATTAGCATGATTTAGAGCTTAATCTAGAAAATAGAAGTATTGTGTACGGGAATTTAAGACTGCATCTTAAATTCCCATCTATGTTAGCTTTGTAGTACTAATGGTCGACGCATAATGAATTCCCCTCACCTATTTAAAAATAATACAATTAATTCAATAAGGTAGGGTTCAATATGCGTTGATTTTGCAGATAACAGGTGATGTATATATTATGAATATTATTACAAAATTTCTTTATACGGCATTACCACACTAATTATTCCTGTTTTGTTAATATTTCAAATGAATAGATAATCTTCACAAAAAACAAATTTTTAAAACCATGTCCATGCAATATCCTTCAGTAATATTATTTGATTATTCAAATTTTTGAAATGCTTTATAATAAATCAGAAATTTTAAACATATATCCCTATTAAAAAAAAAAAAATAATACATGTTTTGAAAGATATTGAAATACCAAATGTTTTTTTGCATAAATATAAAATATCAATAGAAGTCTTGTCTCGCTTACTTGGAATGGATATATCTATATCTATCTATCTTGTAATTTGGAGATATAAAGGTGGCAAGTATATCTCGGCACTCGAGTGTTGAATACTATCACTGTCCTATGAGCTGATATGTGTGCTATACGAGCGCAAGCACATAAGCACACTGCCCGTAATCTCTAGATAAAACTCACATCAAATTATTTCCTGCTATGTGGGAACACGCTATCAAAATGTATGTAAAGTGTGGTAATGCTAGGAAGGTTTTGCTTCAACATGTCGGGCATTTTCAGTTTCCCGTCAACCGTGCGGTCGAGTACAGAGGTTTGATTCTGTATTTTAAGATATTGTGCGCCGGATAATAATAATGGTTGGATAATATTATATACCACCACTTGTTGAAATTATTTAATTGGAAGCATTCGTAACAGTTTCTTTAACTTAATATAGTTTTAAAACAAATTGGTTAAATCAAGTCTGTACTGTGCAGTGTTGAAACATACGTAAGCAAAACCTCCTTCGTGCTTCTCAGCGAATATGTTTATCAAGTTTGGTGTCCACATTTGTAGGTGACAAAGAACAAGACGTGGAAAGACATAGCGGGGCTGTTGGGCATCGGCGCGTCGTCGAGCGCGGCTTACACGCTACGCAAGCACTACACCAAGAACTTGCTGGCGTACGAGTGCCACTATGACCGCGGCGGCATCGACCCTCAGCCCATAATCAACCAAGTGGAGGCCACCACTAAGAAGAAGGCCAGCAAGAACAACAGCGTGCCTAGTCCAGGTCAGCCAGGTCTCTAGCATACATCTCACTATATACTCTAATTCCTCTAATCCTCCATCATTGCGTATAATCATAAAGTAGGTAGATAGAAGTTTTCAAATATTGTCAGGTTATTCCTATCCCGGGAATGTTTGTCTTTCTTAAAAATAAATATTTTTGTAATACAGCAAATATATACATACTTCTGTCATTACGTTTTTGTATCTTCGCTATTGTCATACTTTTTTTAGTAAAATAATTAACGAAGCAATCGCCAGGCTAATAAAGCCATAAATATTTCTAATGTTTTTGTGAATAAAATACTTATTCTGGCAAATAAATTAATAGGTACTTAAAATCGTCACGGTGAGCCCCTTTTATCTAAAACTAGATAAACATTATTTTTTATCTTCATTTTTTCTTGTGCGAGGGTCGATCAATAAGTATGTGTCTTGTAATGAAGACGCAAGTTTTTCACAATTTTCAAATTTATTTTTCAACCTTTTTATTCCTTTTACGTCGATATACTTTTCCCAATGTTTCTGCCATTTCTTTAACCTTCCAGTAGTCACACCCTTGCGCCAACCATAAGCAGTAGCGCGCGGTCTGTGATTCCGCAACTTTAGACGTGAATTTAGGCTTTTTTCAGAAGATGTCTGAATATTTCATGATATTGTGTAGCATATAATAAAAAAGTCTTTATCTATATACATAATAAATAAAAAAAAACTAATTGGTAATCATTTTTTAATTTGTACGTAATAGTTTAAGTCTGAAATCTCATTTTTTTAGACATCTGACACAAAACAACACTGTAAATCAACATAATAACGAAACAAAATAAAATTTAACAACTACCTATATATATATGTATATATATATATTTTTTTCATTGTTAGTTTTTGGGATGTTATGCCGTGTTGCGCTATCTCCTTCTTTAGCCGACGTTTCGGACAGCGTTGCAGTGTCCATCAACACATCGTCGGATCTACCGGATCTGCCCTGATGATGGACACTGTAACACGGCATAACATCCCAAAAACTAACAATGAAAATGCTTTTGGCCGTGGAAATCTAAAAACTTATCATATAATTTGTATTTACGTAAAATAAAACTAAGTTCTAAATAATATGATACAAATATCATGAAATACTCACCCAGCTCTCAATATTATTCAAGAGATTTTTCAAGTACACAACCAGTCGCACGCGGAATCTGAGACCGCAAATATATGCTATAGATGTATCAAGTAATGCAATGTCCAGCGATTTGATTATAATGCCCTCCACGTACAAAGTCGTATCTTTCCCAAGCATAAACTTTCTAATAAAGTGTGTTTTTCGGAAGTGACCAGCAGGTAAGTATGTTATTGTATCTATCTGTAAATAATAAAATTAAATAGAACCTAGGAATTTATAATGAATTGTAAAGCGCCCTTGAGGTGATTTTTCACAAAAACGGCGCTCTACAAATTGTCCAATTATTATTATTATCTCATCCCCCCGAGGATATCACGGAAGCGCAATTGTCTTTTGTTTATAATTAGTGCATAATCAGTAAAATAAGTTAACTGCTGACTCACAGAGCGTGTGCGACTGCTGAAAGGTTAATCTCTCCCAAAAACGATTTGTCAAACTCTTCATATGCTTCTGTCTAAACGATAACCTCCCTGTTTGAGCAAAAAAAAATTCCCTATGAGCCATGTTCTTTTGTTGGGGAACAGAAAGAAGTCGCAGGAAGGCAGTTCGAGAGTTTCCGTTAGGTGTGGCAGCAATTTGTAGTGCATTTCATGCAATTTGGCCGCGGCAATTCCGGAAGAGCGTTCTGGTTTGTTATGGTGAAACAGCACTTTTTTCTTAGCCAAATGGGGCCGTGTCTTCTCCAAATTCTTTTCGAATTCAATATCCAATATCGAATCGAATAATTCACTGTAGTACTGCCTCGTGATCGTTCTTCCTTTCTGCAAAAAGTCATGAGGATTTATTCCCTTCAAATCCCAAAAAATCATGGCCATTACCTTTCCAGCCAATGCGACCGTCTTTGTCTTCTCACGGTTGGCATAGTCCCTATAGACAGCATCCAAATTCACTTTTATTTTGTTGGGAGATTAAATATATTGCATGAGACTCACAGGTCAAGGTGGGGAGTAGCTTCTATTAACCTGAAAACTCCACTAAATAAAAGAATTAATAAATTATAATACATTGGTAATCCGCCAAAATCTCCATCCTTACAAAAATTTTATATAAATAAACACCTTATTTTCACATAATCATATTGAGAGTCCCGAAGAACAATGTCAGGATCTGATATAAGTAAAATTTTAAGAAATCCCCGACACAAAAAAGAGCTGATGACCTTGAAACGCCTGAACAGATTTTCATGAATTGTAACTAAGAATCATCTCGATCACGTCAGCTTTCAAACAAAAAAACCCCATCATAATCGGTCCGTTTGTTTAGCGGCTACGATGCCACAGACAGACACACACACACAGTCAAACTTATAACACCCCTCTTTTTGTGTCAGGGGTTAAAAATAGAAAGTCTTGCTGGCTTATTTTAACTTCCTTTTGATGATTTGAATTCTGTATTTTCGTAATTTTCAATGAAATACATATATATTTTTTATGCGCTATATTTCTTTTTCTCAAAAACAGTATGCATGCAGAAAAGTAACTTTAAAAAGCCCTGCTGCAAAACTACAAAATCGCACATCCGACATTGTTCTTCGGGACCATCGATATAGTGAGGAAAACATGAAGAGAGAAAGAGATTCACTAACAAAACACTTTCTTGTAGCTTCGATGTCTTTCAAGATGATACCCTCTGAGAGAGAAACGAAGGTCCCGGCATCGAATGGGCTTCCGACCTTAAACCTTCAGCCAGGTTTCCAGGAATCACCAGATTGAACAACAGCTCAACTTCCTCTGTGTACCCCCAAAGGTTCCTAATGGGTTGGCCGAAATGTAATCCTGAAATTCCTCATGCATATGCCGGCAACCCTGTGGGCCGACTTTTCCAAAATTAGCAGGAGCCGGAAGGCTTCTGTTTGCCACCGTTCAACCATGGCTCAACAAGATAAAACCACACTTGCATCTCGCGCAAAGTCGATACTCGACCCAAATTCAATGGCATCCGTCCACATGAGGACGAAGGCGACAAAATCTAAACAAATCATTTTTAATATGCGCTTTAACGCAAACTTTAACGAGTTTTCACCCAAAAAACAACTTCGCCCCCATAACAACGCTAATTTAACGTCCGCCGCCTTCTTTGAAGCCTTTTTGCTTCCGCCAAAACCGGCACGGCCAACTGCACTGCTATTTTAGACAGTCGCACCAACATGCAAATAAATTAATACTTTTAATAACATTAAATTTTCTTCTTTTCCATTAAAAAATAATAAGCAAATTATGAATTGATAGTGCTCTTTTTCCACTTTATCGAGAAGGAGGTTTGATACAACTGGCTGCCAAATAAAAACTAATCTATGAATCAGTCTGAAATTCAGTATGGTGTAGCTTGACAGACGACAGTAAACGATGGTAATGTCAACATCCCTCAGCAATGCCACTTGTCTTCAAACATCTAATCGAGACTTGTATTTTGTGAGTCCTACAACAATATAGTATATTAGAGATATTTGAATATTTATTTGACTCTTATTTATAACCTGATGCCATAAGTTGAAATAAATGATCTGTGGCCCAACAATGGTCTTTTGAATTTCTTTTTATGTGAATACCAGCGAGTCCCAACTGTTCCTAGATAATATACTGATATGTACAATATGTACTAGTTGTAATAGCAATGAATGTCATGTTTCCAGGTTCATCCAACTCGCAGGACTCGTTCCCAGGCGGCGGGGGCCCCCCTCCCCCCGGCGGGCCCCCTTGCGAGGGCTACGGCCCCTCCTACGCAGCCTACCCCCCGGCGGCGCAGGCCCAGCAAGGTACGCCACCTCTCTAACCAACCACACTAACCAACCTCATGTGGAACTGGAACCCTTCAACAAATTAAATTGCAAATATTGCTCGAGGGTACAATTTATGGAATAAATTCCTTCATTTAAATCTCCAACCAGTGTCTAATGAATTTCCTGGGCAGGGCAGGCGAAATACCTTGCATGTCACCAAACCTTGTCAATGTTTCATACATAGGCCAGTTTTCACTTTGGCTGTTCACTTTTTTAGTTGTTATTTTTCCACTTATCCAAAAGAAGAACCTGACTTCTCGGCATAAGTTCCTCATAGTTTTATCATGTTTCTTTGCACTTTACATCAATAACTATAATTTATATAATAGACAACCAAATGGATGGAAAGTTTAACTAGTAAACTATTAGTTTGTTGTATTGTTGATCTCTCGCCTCACGCTCTCTATCTGATGACCCCTGGAACATTTGGTTGCCTATTTCCACATTGCTTTTTAAATCTTAGATATCAACATCAAAAGCTTGAATAGTCGTAGGTTTGTTTGACCACAAATGTTCAGTTAGATATAAGCAGCGGTTAGTCTGTTCCTCTCTGTTGTAAAATAACGTGTATGTGTTAATCTGTAACTAAAGCTGGCTAACTAAACCCTGTCTACAAACAGCACCTTGTGTAACTAACACTACCGTGAGGAGCAGTCACATCCCATGCACCCTTATGCCATGCCTAGTTGGCTGCTATACCAATGCTTGTGTGGTTGTGTTTGCTCTCGACTCGATGGATAGACCTCTACTAATGTACGCATGATCATACCTCCCACACGGGGATGCTGCCCTCTCTCTCTTGTGTATATACACTGAATTACCTCTGTCTTACCCATTCCATTTGTACTTGATGATAGTGATACTGATGTTGAGGTGGAAGTGGAAGAATGCAGTGTGTAGTGTCTTATTCCCAGTCTTATAGCCAGGACCAGTACACCAGTACTTGAAGGTACCAGTACATTTGGTAACAACAACTTTACTACATATACTATTCTACTATGATTCCAGTAGTATTTTCAGAATGGCAGAATTAAGTTATTTATATTATAGTGATGATGATGAGTGATAGTGATGTGATGTGACATACAAGACAGAAAGGTGTCGCGGGCATTGATATAGCAGAATATAGTGCCAAGCTGAGCCTGGCGCTGTGGACCCCCAACACGGCGGGTGTTCACAGCAGTAGGCAGTAGGCTGAGCGCAGTAGGGTGCATGCTGGGGGTGGATGCGGGTGTGGGTGTGTGGACGCGTGTTGATGTGCGTGTGTGCATGTGTGCGTAGGGGGCGGTGGGGGCCCTGCCGGGGACAACATGGCCGCCTCCAACCCGTTTGAAGATCCGCAGCCCCGACGGAACCACCAGCCAGGTCCAGGTAGTGCTCAATCAATCAATCCTTCCTTCATCTCATCTCATCTCGTGTCGTACAACACTCATCATACAACCAAACAATCAAACCAGCTTTCAGCAAATATCACATCAATATGCTTGCCATCATTGTACACTACACTATTCTACATATATGTATATACATACCTACTTGTACTATACTTGTAACTTGACTAATTCATTTGTTTGATGTATTATACACTCATCTAGTATATATCTAGCTGTACTTTAGGTACAGAAGCTAAGTTGATGTTAGCTTTTAAAACCAAATAGATTCATATTCCTATCACCTGTCCAACTGTCCTACTGTCCAGTAATGTAATGGAAAGCGTTATTTCACCGTCTACATACATATTCATTTCCTTCATTTATAGCTTTTTCACATCACTACTGAAGATTGAGATGTTATATTTCATGTAAACCTAACATAACAAATTTAATTATTTTTACTTAATTGCCCTGTACATTAACAATAACTATTATTAACACTGCGGTATTATCTGAAATTTGTACAAAGATATCAAATATAAATTTTAATTTGGTTTTTTAGTTGACGCTCATCATTTTGGAGAAATAATTTTCCTCGCATGCAGATATAAAATACCGATAGATTTGCATGATAGTTATTAATGGTAATATCTGACACAGTGGATTGGTTTGTGGTTGTGTGAGTCAGTGAGACTTATCTGAGTGCGATGTTTATTCCAGGAGGTTATCCCGGGCAGCAGGGCTACGGTTACGACCAGTACGGCTCGGCCTATCCTGCCAACAGACCAGTCTATCCTCCCTATGGACCCGAACAAGATGGAAGGTAACAACACTCATTGCCCTATAATAACCTAGACCCCCCAACACAATGAAATTTTTGTATTCAAGATTTGACATTCTTAGTGGAATATTATTTTACATAGTGCCATCCTGTGGAGAATTTATCTCACTTGGAGCCTCGCCTACAAGCTACACTATTATAATTTGCTCGCAGACAACATCTCTCCAACTCTTTATACAGGGTGTCTGGGGGTAAAGTGCATTAACTTCGGGAGGTGATTCTACATTATGGTAGGAGTAAAAAAGATTAATAAATTTTCCTGAAATACCAACTTTTTTCCCAAAAAAAAAGATATACCTACTAAAAATCCTCAGTGTAAGATTACACTTACCGATAAAGTTTCTGTAAGCTTGCCGGACGCGATCGTTCAATGTTGCTTATTTGTGATTTGGCCTGTATCCATGGAAACCGTTTGTAAACAATAACAAGACTGAGAATTTGACGTTTATACACAATCGGAATGCTTTTCGAAACACCAGTCATTGCAGAAATTCTACGAAGAGATAATGTAGGGTCATTCACGATTGTAGCCATGATCAAGTCTTCGTTCGCCAGTGGTAAATTACCAGCATAGTTATTTCCAGTTCTTCGGCCTAGGCCTTGTTTGCAAAAAAGTGCATGCATTTGAACAAAAACACAAGTGTTTGGCAAATTTCGATTTGGAAAACTTCGCGCATATTCCCGGCGTGGCAGCAGCATTTCCATCAATAAGCCTGTAGACATAATGAATGTCTTCTGCCTGTTCTTCGTTGGTAAAGCCAGACATTGAAACAATAATTCAATTACAAAATAACTGAATGTCTACAAGTAAAAAAATAACAATGTAAAGTTACTACAACTAATTAAACAAAAGTAAGTCTGAAGAAAACACGCACTGAATAAAGTCGTTCTTTTAAGTCAATCTTAATAAATACACACTAGATAAAGACACATTAAATCAACAAGTTTTGATTAACCTCTCGGAGAGTGAGCTTTTTTGAACAAAACTGTACCCCAGGAGTGAGCATTTTTGAAGTACACGAATAAAACAATATTAAATGCAAAACCATAGTTTGCCTAAAATCTAGCAATGCAAAAATATTAAAAATATATATATTACTTATTAAGACAAGTTAGAGAAAAAACCAATTGAGCCTATCGAAGGGTTCGTAAACCATTGGAGTTGAATCACCATAACATTAAAACGACAAAAAATGTATATACACACCTACTACAAAGTATTACTCACTAGATAACATAGAGGATGTCGTGAGAAAACAAATTCATTCTGTGCATTATTTTATGTTTTTTCTTCTCCTTTTTTAAATTTTTTTTTTTTTTAAATTTTAAACTATTTTTTTTTAATTTTAAATTATTTTTTTTTTAAATATTGGTTTTTCATATGGTAGTTTTCAAAACATGGATAAATAAACAGAGCCAAATTACATTTAATGCACATGAATCTCGTATCTTTTCTCTTTTTTGGCTGAAGTTTGTGTGGCAAATCGTTCAAATTAGGGTAAATTCTCCCTTTTCCCGCATTCGGCACAATCAACTTTTAGGAGCTGATACTTATGCGATAACTTCCTCAATGAATAAGAATAAGTGAAACTCAAAACCACCCAATAATACGTAATAGTTTGATTCATAGCGAAAATAAATAAAAGATCCGCGAAAACAAACATCAAACGAAACTTTGCAAAAATATTTCGCCAAACACTCAATAAATTGTTGAACAAAACGTTATTATTATATAATATATAACAATAAACAAAACTCAAAACCTTATAATCATACGTAACAGTCCGAGTCGTGGCGAAAATAACGATAAAACCGCAAAAAACAAAGACAAAACTTAGCAAACACCCACGCTCTCAAATCAATTGTTGTCAACTCAAGAAACAGGTATAATGGCGGTTGATGACGTCACGCGTTTTTTTAAATTGCAAATAGCAACGTCGGTAAATGTGTCAACTGCTCCAAATGTTCGAAATGGCTTTAGAAACCGCCAATAGATGGCAGTACACATCACATTTCATTAATAAATCGCGTGGGGCACGATTTATACACACGGCCGTAATATTACGGCCATACTCCTTAGAGAGATTTTTGTTCTGGCCGTAATATTACGGCCATACTCCCCAAGAGGTTAACAACAATAAAGTTTTTAAAGTGAAACATTACTACGCGAATAAAATTCAACACTGACATTGACAGAATTGGAAGAGCGCATGAGGCGGCGATTTGGCTAACTAAAACTAACTAACTAACCATCACGCCGTTTCCCCGCAGGGGTAGGCAGAGAGGACGGACCGCCAAACAACTCGGTCTTGGCACACACTCTTTGCTTCACTCACATTCATACATCGTCTCATACATACTCTTCTATTATTCCGACTTTTGACATGGCCCGACTCAAGTATCTGATTCACTTGATCGTGCCATGTCTTCCTCGGGCGTCCCCTACTTCTTCTTCCATTCACATTTGCGTCATATATTCTTCTCACATTATTTTCTTCTTTCATTCGCTCTACATGTCCAAACCATCTGAGGGTCCCTTTCTTAATCTTACTCATTATGCTTACATCAGCCTTGCATTCTTTGCGGATATCCACATTTCTCACACGATCATACATGGTTTTGCCACACATTCGCCTCAGGGATCTCATTTCGACAGCATTCAGTTTACTTTCATCCTTCCTCTGCCAACTCCATGCCTCACTGCCATACATCAAGGTAGGTACCAGGACTCCATTGTGGACTGCTAGCTTCGCGTCTTTTGACAGTGTTTTATTAGCGCCAACGGCATTCAGTCCTCCATTAATGGAGTTACCTGCATTTACTCTTCTTTCAATATCTCTATCAGCCTTCCCATCTCTCGTAAACATACTACCCAGGTACACAAACTCATCCACCTGCTCCAAGTATTCATCATTCACAACTATATTGCACACTGTTTTCGTACTCTCCCTTTCAAATACCATGACTTTAGACTTACTTACATTCATCATTAACTCATTTTGCATACACACTTCGTTCATCCTAGACACGAGAGACTGTAGATCTTCCATAGTGTTAGAAAGTAGTGTAGTGTTAGAAGATTTGGCAACAGCGGAAAATAATAATGTTGCCCACACACGCCTAGCTAATTTTACGTTTTAACCCCAAAACTACCCCTAAAAGTTGGAATTTCGAAAAAAGTTATTTATCTTTTTTACTTTGACTATCATGTAGAATCACCTCCCGAAGTTAAATGCACTTTAATCCTGGACACCCTGTATTTTAAACCGAGACCTACAGGATTAGCTTATCAGGAAATCTGGCCTCGCTGCCATCATTTTTATAATTAATTTGGTGGTTCTCTGTTCTAATTTAGTGTTATTGTTGAGTGCAGGGGCTACCCGGCGGCAGGAGGCGATCCCTATTCCCGCTACGGCGCTGGCTACGGGGGCTCACCGGGCGGAGCAGGCAGTGCTGGGAGCACCCGGGGCTACCCGCCTCCCCCCGGGGGACCCCCTGCACCCTCCCCAGGTCCCCCGGGCCAGGCGCCTCCTGTGCCCCCTCAGTCTCCCACGCCGCCCCCGCCCACTCAAGGGGGGGCCAATCCTCCTCAAGACTACTACAGAAGTCCGCAACAGCAGCATGAGGTCAGTAACCATCCAACCAACCAACATCAAACAAACAATAATTATTATTATATTAGTATGAATGATATAAATTAAACCATTTTAAAAAGTACGTTTGAAACAATCCTGATTAAATTTGTGAATGAAAAGTATTATTTGTATATTTTATATTAATTTTACTAGTATCAATATATATGTATTCTAATTTGTGCATTTAAATATTCTATAATCTTAGGGCTTTTTATCTTTAATGTAGTTTGAACTTACTATTGGTAGATATAGTTTGTATTATTCCTTTTCCATATTTATTGCAATGAAATCTTGTATATAAACTGAAGAGAATGCATCCCTTTTACAAAAGGTTTCATTGTTTTCAGAAAAAATATTTTTGGTTCCTATAATACAACTATGTATGTATTACTATCCCTTCAAAGTTATTTGTACCATTTAATAGTTTGTCATTGATAAAGACATGACTGGGTGCTATTAGAGTATGTATTTAAATGTTACCATTTAAAGATAACAAATAGTAAATGCTATCCCCATAGTTCCTCAGACAGGGCTCAATGAAAAGAGCTTGTTTTAACATTAGTCTATATGTATAATATTTGAGTCAATGATTACGTAATGACCCAATCCTTACAGCACACTAATGCATCTTGAGACCTAACAAACGCTGCCTGAAGTAGTACCACAATACAATACGCTTATCCGTGCGGGCTTGCTTACAATTCAATCTCTGCCATCTTACAATTGATGTAGTATTTAAAGGGGATAAAGTAAAGTCAGGTAAGTTAATGGTGTGTTGTTTAGAACTCAAGATGTATGGGTGTTGTTTAGCAGTCAATACCAGCAGTAGTGTAGTGGTATATGTCGTATAATAGTGTTGTGTCGTTGCGGCATGTGTGTAGATGTCCTCGGTGAACATGAACTCGCAGCTGGCTCGGCAGCTTGTGGCCCCCCTGTCCCCCGGAGGGCCCCGCCAGTACCACGTATGTCCGCTACCACCTACCTACTCCATGGGGGCTTGCTGGGCTGGGCGTGGCACTACCACCGTCCCCGCAGTACTCGTAATACTGGAGACCCTGGATAATAATGCCTACATTCTATCAATTCGTCCACTCTTCAAGTATTATGTGTACTGTGAGGAACTTATCATATTAATATTGTCTACTCACAAAAGTCATTATCCAAAATGAAAGACAGTATTGCTGCAAGTTACTATTGGTGTTGGTAAATGGTGGTGGATGTACTACACACTTCAGTTATCATTTCACGGCCGTTGAGATTCTAGTCCCTTGTCCTCAAGGTGTGTTCAATATAAGAGTCACTTCATTTGAGACTATGTTTTCTAAAACATTGGTAAGAAGAAGATAACAAATTGATATTGATGTTATAAAAAGAAACCAGTGCATACTTGTATTTGTCAACCTTTGAGGCGTTCCTAAAGACTTAAACGCTAGATAATAATATCCAGCCCTCATTGTGGACATTTTGGATAGTGATTAGGATTAACATTCTGCTGGGTGGTTATGGTTGAGGCTTTGTTGTTCACCCTTTGCTGCTTCATCACATTTATTCCAAGTAATATTGCCATTGGCTTTTGTACTTATCTTTTCTGCTCTATAGCTATAGACCTATGTCAGGTGATGAATGCTGTTTATTTCTCTTAATCCTTTACAAAATAATTATTGCACGTTTCATCCATAAACTGTCAGTTGTCGGATAGATTTTTTTTTTGTTTGTTTAAGTGAGAGTATTATTTGTAGTATATTATATATTTTTTGCTTATTGCGTTATGCAAAATTTCATATTGATTATTAGTGAAAAACCAGTTTGATTGATGCCTTCAAACATTTGCACTTTATTAACAATAAATTATTATACATGTTCCCCTGCTAAATTTAATGGTGACCAGACAACTCAACAGCATGCATCTTCAACACCTCCTTTGAAAAGTCATTAAAATTGATAATCTTTTTTCTTTTAATTGGTTAAATAGGGTTAGGTTATTTTAAATTTTCTTTTTCATGACTTAACCTATGATGTGCCAGGGTGGCCAAGCCGATTTGAAAAAAAGCGCGAAAATTACCTTCTTGACTTTTGCTTAAATATCCGTTTAAATACAAAAATGAACTGATGTTGTTATTTTTACACAAACCTGAAAAGACATCCTACGTGAAAAAACACATTTCAAAGGTGATTGCTAATAAATAAATACCTTTATATGCATTTGAAAAAGGAACAAAAATGCTAAAACTCACGACTTTTCGGTTTTGACAGCGTTTGGAAGTCAGAGATAATTCAATTACAAACAGTGTAGTGTTGCCACATGAATGAAATCTTTGAAGCTACCAAGAGAAATATTGGCGCAAGCGATTGTGACCTTATCTTTCATTCAGTTTCTCTATGCATAAGGGTCAAAAATGCATGCCAATTTTTTTTTGAAAATACGGCCATGGCCACCGGGTGACACTCAGCACGTTTTTTCTTCTCGTTGGGCTATTTTTAAATATATATTTTTTCATAACATGGCTATTCAAAGGGGTTTTGAAATGCCACTTAGTTGAGTCATAGAGGAACCAAATTTAATACACACCTAGCACAAAAAAAAAATTAGACATGTATAAAATCTCTTTAGAATGTATTTTTACTATTGTTTTTTTGTATGCAGGGCTACGGAGGCAACAAGGCCATGGGCCCCCCACCAGGTCAGCCCCGGCGTCACCCCGACTTTGCCAAGGAACCCCCGGGAGGCACACAGCCCCCGTACCCCCCGCAGCAGAGGGGAGCTGCGCCACCTCCTCACCACCAATACGGTAATATATACATAGTTGGTTTTTTCACCCCTGAGGAGATTTTTCACAAAATGGCGCTCCACAAATTATTCAATTGTTGTTATTATTCAGTTAGTCCAAAGTATGGATACTGATGATTAAAGCATTGTTGAGAGCATAAATTTTAGCGTAATGCAAATGGTTTTGCTTTTTTATTTCTTCCTAAATTAAAAAAAATCTATTCTCTTTATGCACTGTTTTTACAATAAAAAATCATTTGTGTATTCAGGCGGTTGGGGTAACAACACCGGTGGTCCACAATACCGAGGACAGTTCCCCAGTGGGGCGCCAGCTCCCGGGACCCCTGGAGCTCCCCCTGGGCCTGGGCAGTGGGGTGCTGGGCCCCCTCGGGCCCCCGTACCCGCACCCGCACCACCCTCCACTCCGCCCAGCCAGCAACAGCCCTGGGGACCGCAGCCCTATCCACCTCAGCAACAGGTAAACTAATATTTATATTATTTCATTATTCCCTCTTTATATTAACCACTCGAGCGATAGCTACCCAAATGTAGGTAGGTGATTTTTATATATGAAAATGAACTATAATTTAACATTTTAATTTTATTTTTATAAAACCTAAAAATATAGGTGTGAAATATAAGTGTGAAGTCTAGGTGATTCATTGGCCTTAAGGGTATTCTCAAAATATTTTTAGAAACTTTACGCCGATAGATGGTGCTATTTTCAATATCGTCTAATAAAACACTTTTAACACGTTATGCTTTTTAATATTGAGATGAATTATTGGTTCGCGAACGTATATTAGTAATATTAATCTATATTTAAAAAAAAATTGGTACCTATAATTACATAATCGTAGAGAACGGGTGAAAAATACACAATTTCATTGCAAAAAAAATATGCACAAAAGACATTTTCCACAGCTCCGCGCGCGTTGGTAAAGAACATTTTTATTTACCCAACCAAAAAACATTCGCGAAAAAGATGTATTTCAAAAATTTTACGATGTCTCGCATGCGTGGAAGAGAGACGCGAGATAGAGGTTTGTTGTATTCAGTAAATTAAATCAACGCCTGGGAAGATTGAATAAATTTATAAAAGGAACCGGCTGGGAACAACGGCATGTGTGGCGGGAGCTGGTGTTAACTGGATCTTTTTTTAGAGGCCGCCTTTGCTAAAGGTTTGGCTCTCGGTTGCTTGTTCGTTAATATTTCGTGAATAAGTCAAAAAGTTACATTTAATTCTTACATTTCTATGGGGTGCATTTATCAAACCAACGAAGTGGTTAGAATTGCCAGATGGAGAAACAAATTTGTCGTGTGCTCAAGTCAGGATACGATGGCTTCACATAACAACATAACAATGCATAATAATATAGTATATGCCTATGTGGTGTGATTTGGTGTCAGCTCGCTGAGATAATTTTTCGCAAAAAACGGCGCAATCAAGCGAATTAATTATTTGGGAACAGTCAGTCGGAATAATAGAAGAGATGTGTATGAATGTGAATAATCGCATTCTTCACATTCTCTTTCAACTCTTAGTTGTGACCCATCCTCTCAGCGAGAAAACGGGGATAGATAATTAGTAAAAATTACACAATTACTACAGAATGTAATAATTACTGCAGAATAAAATAATTTAATTATTAAAATTAAAATAGTAATTAAAATATTTTTTAGTAAATAAAATATTTATTATTAATTAAAATATTTATTATTTAATTTTAATTTTATATAAATTACTACAGAATGTACCTAGAAAATGTGGATATAGAGCGAATTAATGAAGAAAGTACCTAGGTAGTATAAGAAGAATATATGAATTGTTCTTTAGGAATTGCTTTGTATATAGGTACTGTATATTCTTTGTTTCACATTATCTAATCAATTTTGTAAGGACTCGTAAGGAACACTATATAATTTATTTTAATATTATTGTAGAAAGCAATCACTTTGTGGTTTGACATATTTAATAAAATAAAATACTGTTTTGTTTAAAACCACGAGTTTTATTAATTTTTTGAACCGACCGGTTTCGCTTTACTCAAGCATCATCAGGGTACAAATTAATACGTATCGTATTAATTTGTACCCTGATGATGCTTGAGTAAAGCAACCGGTCGGTTCAAAAAATTAATAAAACTCGTGGTTTTAAACAAAACAGTATTTTATTTTATTAAATTTATTTTAAGCTTATTATAATTAAGCGCATTTGAAGTGAAATATCACAAAACTGCGCTATATAAATACTATGTTATTATTATTATTATTATTATGACGCAAATATGAATGGTAGAAGAAGTTGGGGACGCACGAGGTAGACATGGCACGATCAAATGAATCAGATACTTGAGTCGGGTCATGTCAAAAGTCAGAATAATAGAAGACTATGTATGAGACGATGTATGAATGTGAGTGAGGCAAATAGTGTGTGCCAAGACCGAGTTGTTTGGCGGTCCGTCCTCTCTGCCTACCCCTGCGGAGAACCGGCGTGATGGTTAGTTAGGTAGTTACCGATAAAATATTTGTAAAAAAAATTGTAACTTAGTCTTGGATTCACTCTCTACCTTCGACCAAGTATGCTCTCTAATAATACTTTTGTTTCTTATAACGAGCACGCCTCATTTTCATGGAATAACAATAATGCGTTGTACAAAGTCGAAAAAAGCTTCAAACTCGTGGCAGACGGACGAGAATCGGACAGAATGTAGGTACCCAGCTCGATCTATGCATTTTATTGTTTAGCAAGTCTCAATAACAAAATAACTAGGCGGGCGTCTAGTGATAGTTGGAGATTTATGAAAGTTCTAAATAATTACAGTCGTTCTCACTATAATTATATAGTTAATTTGTCCTTTTTTACTGCGTGCCAAAACCGCAAATGTTTCTTGCGCCGAGTAATACTGGAACATTCATAAAAAAGCAAAACGAACATTATATCAGAATAACAAATCGCGCCACGCAAATTGACATTTTTACTACAAATATACTGACCACTTTAACACCATAGGAATGGGTTGAAAGCGTGCACGTGAAACGTATGGCTCGCACATAGGTTTGTCTCCTTCTAACGCAGATTAGGGCATTTTGGCTAGCAGTTTCTGCACAAAATAATTAATTTTGTTAATTTAATTACTGGGTTATTATAAGTGATAGAACTGTGAAATTTTCGTTCGCGAATTTTTCATTATGAGTATTATTTTTCGACATTAAAATAAATAAAATATTATCTGTAGTTTTCAAATGCGGTTGAAAAATAGATTGTATGGGAATGGTCACATCTGTTTCACCTTAACCTTTAGCGGAATTGTGGTATCCCAGTGATAACGCATCCAAAACAATAGTTTTTTAAAATAACATATACATACATTGAAGTAACTAATATATGTACTGCCAAATATTTGCCGTTGTCAAAAACTTCATAAAAAATTGAATAACATCATTTTAACTGACTTTTGTGTCATTCAGTTAAAAAATTTTGAAGTAAAAAAAAAAAAGTCAAAAGTTACGCTAAGGGTTATTCATATATGAGTGTATGGTTCCGTATTAATTTTTGGAGGTATGATATTAATTAACGACCGGCAAGAAACTATGTAGATAAAATGATGAAAAGATTTTTTTTGTCAAAGCCAACACATAGAAAATACCATACTTAATAAAGTGACTTTTTTTTTTGTCTAACTTACCTAGTAGAGGCAATATCCAAAGGCAAGATGATTGAATAAGGTCGACACTGCAATAGAGAACTCCGGTCCAATTTTTTATTTTTTTTCACTGATTATGACCTTCTAACTTAAATAACTGCATATTTATTTTTATTTTTATAGTTAGTTTTAATATTTAAAATGATTTTCAAAGTTTTGATTTTTCAAGATCCCTCGAAAACCACCATATCTATGGTGCATTGTGTGACGTCATCACGTCATCGATAGTTTTATTCACTTTCAACAGGTGCTGTCATTTTACTCATTTTATATTGAAAAATCGATGGACTAATGACTTTAGGTGTGAGAAGTCAAGGCGTTTTTTATTCAAGATTAACTGCTTTTAATATAGAAAAACATTAGGTAAAATGTCAACATCTCATCGCTACTGTTATTGTATTGTACCAAAGTGCAATACAATAACAATTAATCATCTTTTTCATTGCAAATACAAATGACATCGTAAGCCGTTGAATTTTGTGTTCAGGTGTGACTTTTGCTTTAACATAATACATTGTATTATGTATAACACATACAGAAACACTGGTATTTATAATACACTGATTATGACTTGTATAAAAAGCCCTTGATAATAAACCAATTCGAAAATACGATCGATGTTATGGTAAACAAAATGTCAAAATTGATACGACTTTAACCTAAAATAGGTCACATTTACTGTAGAGTATCAAAAATATTTTTTTACAGCTTACTACGACTTTCAAAAACAACTAATAAGATGATTTATTTACTAACCAACTTTTATCCCACGAAATTCAGCACTTAGGTACATAGTCCGTATTATATTTGAAAAACATTATCCTGGAAATATCAGATTGTCCTCAAATATAGCCCTTTTCCGTCATAATTTTAATCGTGAAGGCCTAAATAATGTTTCAATAAACACAACAACTATTATATGTCTAAATCTCTATTAACAGTATGTAAATAAACCAAATAAAAAACACGGAATGTTGTGTTTGAATGGCTTGCCCCATACATTTTAATACAACTTCAAAATGCCATCACCAGGTGAATCTTACATCGTGACGTCACCACACAGCATACCAACTTGACGCTGTGTTTTAACGAGACTCCTAAAAATACACTTTTTAATATTTTTTTAAAAACTGTACGTTTAATATTATTAAATAAAACTTATAATCAGAATCAGCGTTTATTGGTCTATATTCTATATGAACATATTTTTTTAAAGCCATAATATTTTTCACTGGAGTTCCTTATTGCAGTGCTTCATACCATGCATGGGCACGATTCTTAAACACCACAAATGCAGGGCTTCGGCCCCTAGGGGTTAAATCGAATGGCCGAATCGAAAACTGATCACCTGTAAATCTCCATCGCTCAAGTGGTTAAGAACGCTTCCATCCCAACTCAGAAAAACAAATCAACTCAATATCTATTTGAAAAGTCATTAAAAGCTAAGAAAAAAATAGTTTTAAAATAGCCCATAGCCCTAACCTAACCTATTTAACCATTTTTTTTTTTCATTACTTTTAATGTCTTTTCAAAGGAGGTTCTGAGTTGTCAGGTCACCGATTATCACCGGTCACCATTAAGAACATGTTATTATTATATTATTAGAGTTATTATCATAAAAAACAAGCAGTCCACAGGTTTCTTTTTCAGCTTTACATAAGCACTGGCCATAGACAATCCCCAATACCCCGTATATATATATTTTTTTTTACATTAACTCCACACAGGAGGCCCTGAGGAAAAAATTTCCCTTGGGGGCCTATGTCATCTGAGATGCTGTGTGTAGGGTCTTTTTGAGAATAGGAAGGAATGAACATTGGTCTTGAAGAGACCCATGTTGTAGGAAGGAGGAAACACAGATGCCGGCAAATCGTTCCACAGCTGAGCTGTTGAACACAAGAACGAGTCGAAGAAACGACCCGTTCTCAAGTGACAAATGTCAACCGTGTACATATGTTGGGCACGCGTTTGGCGTGTTTCCCGACTATGCCTGGCCTATTTTCTGCCTGTTACAGTGCATTTTTACAGCAGCATTGCGTTCATTGGTCAAATCATTTCACATATAGTTTCGTATCGGTGATCGATGAACCGGTGGATGCAATTTTTAGCCATAAGTTGTTGTAGTGGTTTGTCTAGTTTATAGTTAGAAATAAGATTGTATAAACATATTATAAACTTGTACAGCGCCCTTGAGGTGATATTTCACAAAAACGGCGCTATACAAGTCATCCAAATACTGGGTGTCCAAGAACGGTAGAGGGGTTTTGTTTTATTTGCGACGTCATAAAGGTGCGGTGCGGGAATGCAGGATATAGACAGCGTCGATCACTACTTCGTGGAGATTAAGTACCAATGAGGTCGTACCCGGGGGTGCACGGTGCTTTTTGCGTGCTAGCCTATTATCGAAACGTTGATTCTATAGTCAGCGCTGAGCATTTCAGTCAGATGAAAAAACTATCGAAGAAGTAAGGGCTTAGGTTGGCAAAAATCCATCGTTATCCATTCGCAAATAAAGTCAAGCACTCAATATCAAAAAATCGTCTTTGCAGTTAATTTTGAAGAAGAACTTACATCTTAAAGCCAATAAAATCCAGGTCGTTCAAGAACTTAAGGACACCGATTAAGCTAATCGACTATGATTTGCCAATGAAATGATAGAGAGGTTCTCCAACTTTGAAAACATTCTGTTTAGCGACGAAGCCAATTTTCATTTAAACGGATACGTTAATAAGCAGAATTGTCGCTACTGGGCTGAGGAGAATTCAAAACAGAAACATCAGCGACCACTCCAAAGCCCAAAGGTCAGTCTGGGCTGCAATGTCTGCTCAAGGCATCATTGGTCCGTATTTCCACGGAGACCGATGCGGGTGAGCATTCACACCATTATTTTTTCAAATTAATTTCCACATTTTTACTAATCTTCGCTCAAGGTTAGAGGAGAACCAGCAGCGAGAGGGTCGTTATCTAGACACCATTATTTTTTCAAAATAATTTCCCGTTTAGTGTCTGTAAATAAAACATAAAAAACCTATTTGAGATATTTATATTTTATTCAAAGATCAAATACCCTATACCCTTTTTGGACACCCTGTATTATTATTATTATTTATGCACCAGTGCCGAAGGGATCAATGACGCTAGTTCCTCGGAGCATCATCCATTGTAATACCGGTAGAATAAGGATAGCATTCCCACCCGACGCCTGTGCTCTAAAGATTGCAATCCGTCTGTTAAGATGTCTCCCATCTTAACATTCTCCATCTATCAAACAGACCGCCCATATTGCACAGAGTCAAGGGTATTTTTCAGGTATTTTGTAGCTCCAGACCAGAGGTGGCTGCCAAATTCAACCGTGGGGCGCACTTGTGATTTGTACAGGGTTAGCTAGCAGTTGTGTACTGTTAAAGTGTCTGCGGGCCCTATACAGTACGCCCAGTTTTTGGGAGGCTAACTTTACTCTGTCTTCGATGGATCCCCCATATCTGAGCTGGTCACTTAGGGTTACACCAAGCATATCAATACTGCCCTGGTGGGAACTAGGCTCAGATACCTGGGGAGACACATCGTGGAACCAGAAGACTTAGCCACATATCCAATGACAACTCTGGTGAACTTCATTAAAGGGACTGGGTTATTGTTAAAGGATTGAGGTAAAATGGGAGATAGTACGATGGGCCTATGGCCTAATTACTCACGGGAACTAACTGTAAACTGTCTCCGCAAGTAAAAAAAAATAAATAAATAAAAGCATATCAATGGAGGGCCTGTTCGGCAGATTGCTTCCGTTAAAGGAGACTAGATTTTCATTTCTATCCCTTTAAATCCCTTGGGTCTTAGAAACGTTAAATTCAATGAGATTATTTTTACCTCAAGAGAAAACACTCTCGAGGTCCATTCTTTGCTTCAAAGCCTTCCGAGCCGTTGGAGTTTGTGAGTCCTTTGGGAGCTTGTCAAACAAAATTGAGTATATGTGTGCAATATAATAGAAAATTTTACAATATAGACATTTTTAACAATACCCTTCAGAAATACCGAATAGAAGTAACGCGTCGAAAATTAATACAAGAGTGTAGAATTTATCAGGAGCATCTCCTATCCTTAACCTATTTTCCTCTTCCTCTCCTCCACATCTAAAATTAATTTTAAGATATAATAAAACTCCATCTCCAAGTAAATTGGACATAGGGGACTTTTTTGGCTTGACTTAATTTAATTCAGTATATTTATCTCTATGTATGTATCTCTATATTTTTATGTATAAGCTGTTTGTCTCTTACAAATAAATAAATAATATCCTATTCTAGAGTTTAGCATATACAGTGAAACCCTCTTATACACTGGAGCGACGGCGCGTTTTTTTACTTTTGCCTCGGATTGCTTGTGATATTTTCGAGTCCATTTTCAATTTTTTCCGCTGACATTGAAAAATCATATCTCTGAATTTTAATATGGAAACATGCAAACTGATTATAGTTCTATATAGCCAATGAATTAACCTATCTTTTGTTGATTATCACATTTTCGTAGGAATTATAAAAAAAATATTATAAAATCGTAAACTTTAAAAACTCGCGAATCCTGCATGTTAGTTCCTATGAAATTGCCCTAAATGTTACTTTTTCAAGTCAACATTGGATATTTTTGATTTCTACACGTTGTCTATGGCCTACTTGATAACCACATATTTTTAAAATCTCAATTTTAAAGTGCAATCAGCTGATTGAATATTTTGCTCAAAATTTTTATAGATTTTTGAGATAACGGAGTGTCAAAATGAAATCCACTTTCTAGTATATTTAAATACATTTACCACAAAATAACTGCATGAAATTAGAAGGATACGTTCATTGTCTACAATTATCAATAAGAATTAACATGATTTTTGCTTTATTTAACTAAAATAATCGTTTTACAAATACATCCTAAATCACAATATCAAAATCGGACTTCAGCTTTATACCTACACATTTGTGACCTAAGATTAGATATAACACCATGTTTTTATATAACGTAGTAAAACAAGATACAAGGTTTTTAATAAAATATATATCATAAGAATATGTAGTACTAACCTTTTACAATACTTGCTTGAATTTTGTTGAGTTTCGCAATTTCCATTGTGACAAAATATGCATCTGACAGCTAGCTTTGGGCGTCAAATACTGGATTAACACTTTTCAAAACTAATTGAAATTTACATATTATCTTTGTTAAGAATTCTTCTAATTGATAAACTATAATTCAAATGCACACGTCAAGTAATTAGGTCGATAATTGTAAAAATAAACACGAAAATCGGACGAAATTTAAATTTTAAATCCCACTTACGTAAAACATGTAGAAAGGCACAAATTTTTTATTTGAACGAATTTAAAACACATTAAATAGATGGATAATTGAATTGTGGGAACTGTCGTACATAAACACGTAATAAAAATCAATTAAAACGATCACTTTCACCTCATTCTAAGCAAACACACGGCTGTCAGTTTTAACGAAAAAATGCTGTCAACAACGCGAAATACATCTTTTTTAAACGTCTTTATTAAACTGTAGACTCAAAACCACTAGAGACATCTATGAGAAATGCTTCAAAGGATTTTATAAACTGCATTGTTATGCGAATTGCAGATCGCGAGAGTTTATGAAAATATTTCAAAAAAATTTTTAATGCATCTAGGGAGAATTTGATGTAATTCGACAACTTAGCAAACTTAGGTTTTCTAAATTGTACCGAAATTCGGCAAAAAGCGTTCCAGTGGTTAAGAAGTTTTAATGCTCAAGAAGTTTGGTTTTTTCGGTTTCTTGGAGATTGAATAGCCCAATTTATCCCACGTATAAGGTTTTAGTAGTCTTTTCCTGTCCCTTGGAAAAGTTTCATTGTATCTGTAGCAGATTTGTAAATAAATTTTACGAATGTTTCAGGGTCAACAACCTGGAGGATGGGGCCCGGGTGCAGGGCTAAGGCCTCCGGGACAAGCGGGCCCCCCGCGACCCCCCGTTCCCTACCGCCCCGACCTCAAGCCCTATCCCATGCAGCCACAGACTCCTGGCAAGGTAAACAAACCGACAACAAGGAACTACTAGTTTACATGGTGCACTATACCCACTCTTTACATTACAATAATTTATTATTTGGCAGGGAGGAGTGGGTGCGGCCCCCAAGAGAGAGATCACGTTCCCCCCGGACAGCGTGGAGGCGGTGACCCCGGTGACGTACAAGCGGCGGCGTCTCACCAAGACAGACGTGGCTCCCGTGGACGCCTGGAAGATCATGATGGCTCTCAAGTCTGGCCTCCTGGCCGAGACCTGCTGGGCCCTAGATGTGCTCAACATTCTCCTGTTCGACGACTCGGCCGTGGGCTACTTCGGCCTGCAACACTTGCCCGGCCTGCTGGACCTGCTGCTGCAGCATTTCCAGAAGAGCTTGACGGACATATTCGACCCCCCGGCCAGTCCCAACACTCCGTGGTACCAGCCTGACGAGCCAGAGCCTCCCGCAGAGCCCAGTCCCGCTCCCCGGGTGCCGGACCCCCTGCAGACCATCAGCCTGGTGACGGGAGAGAACTACACTCACGAGTCCCGCAAGGGAAGACCTGTAATCTACCGGTCCAAGGAGGAGGACCTATTTGCCCCGGACGAGGGCCGAGACTGGAGCAAGTCCGAGGAGCACTCGGAGGTGGGCATCGAGCCCTGGCAGTTTGGCTCCGATACCTCCTTGGTGAGCCACGTGATGCCTTGCTTCCAGGGAGAGTTTATAAACATTCCCTTTGCCAGAGTTTTAAGAGGACCGGAACCTTGTGCGGTCAAGAAGGAAGAAAAGACGGAAAGTGATAGTGAAGAAGCGGTGGAGCCCGCCGTTAAGGATACTCAGGGTCAGGGTGTTGTTAGCAAAAAGTCTAATTGTGTAAGTGAAAAGATTAAAAAGAGGACAAAAGTGACATTGTCAGACGTTATAAATAGGGTTAAGGCGGAACTGGAAATCAACGGCGATAATAAAGTTAACGGGGAGGAAGAAAGGAGAGAAGAGCCGGCCCCTATAGTAGAGGAACTGCGGCAGAATGGTCCAACACATGAAGAGAGAGAATTGTGCGATAAAGACAGTGCAGGGTCGGAGGACAACTTTAAATCAGAACCAATGGAGATAGAAAAGGAAGAAAAGGACGAGAAAGATGAGAAGCCGGCTGAAAAACCCGCCGAGGAGAAGAAGCATAACTTAAAGGTTAACGATCCAGCGGGAACACTAAAGAGAAGACATCTGTCAGAATACGAGGATGAGTGTTACACCAGAGACGAAGCCAGTTTATATCTCGTTTCAGAGACACAAGATGCTCTGGCCAGGCGGTGTATCTGCTTGTCCAACATCCTGAGGAACCTGACCTTCGTGCCCGGGAATGAGATGGAATTCTCCAAGAGCGGCACCTTCCTGGCTCTGATGGGCAAGCTGCTGTTGTTACATCACGAGCATCCACTGAGAGCTCCACGCACGAGAAACTACGACCGCGAGGAAGATGCAGAGTGGCGAAGCTCATGCTCCTCTTTACGAAGCGGGGAGTGGTGGTGGGATCTTCTACAACAGCTGCGCGAGGATGCCCTGGTGTGCTGCGCTAACATCGGCGGACAAGTGGAGCTGGGGCGCCACCCCGAGCAGGTGGCGAGGCCTGTGCTAGACGGCCTCCTGCACTGGGCCGTGTGCCCGGCGGCCGCTGCTCAGGACCCCCTCCCGGCCGCACCGCTGCGAGCGCTGTCCCCACGCCGCCTGGCCCTGGAGGCCCTGTGCAAGCTGTGCGTGACGGACTCCAACGTAGACCTGGTGGTGGCCACGCCGCCCTTCCCCCGCCTGGAGCGCCTGTGTCGCGTGCTAGCCCGCCAGCTGTGCCGCAGCGAGGACCAAGTGCTGCGCGAGTTCTCGGTGAACCTGCTGCACTACCTGGCGGGCGCCGACTCGGGGGTAGCGCGGGCCATCGCGGCGCACAGCCCCGCAGTGTCCCTGTTGGTTGCCTTCATCGAGCAGGCGGAGCAGTCTGCGCTGGGAGTGGCCAACCAGCACGGCATCGGGGCGCTGCGAGACAACCCCGACTCGATGGGCACCAGCCTGGACATGCTGCGCCGCGCCGCCTCCACGCTGCTGCAGCTGGCCCGCCACCCCGACAACAAGCCCCTGTTCCTGCAGCAGGAGCAGCGCTTGCTGTCGCTGGTCATGTCTCAGATCCTGGATCAGAAGGTGGCCGCCGAACTGTCCAAGGTGCTGTTTCAGTGCTCGCGCCCTCCGCGCCGTTAGTAGTTAATAGTGTAAAGACCTACTTAGTTTAAGGACTGAATTTAATAAATAATATAATTGATATATAATATATTATGATCTAAGAATGTGTTATAGTGATATTAGACTCGTACCGTCGGGTAAATGAATTTGAAGATAAATGATTTCGGAGACTTTTTTAGAAAAAATATTAGTTGTAACAAAATGGATTATCGATGGGTTTTTATGTGATAGGCCCCTTACGAAGGATGCGCGTAGATAGTAGAAGTCGCGAATTTCCATACAAATTAAATCTTACAATATCGGATATGTATTGTACCATTTTGTAAAGTGCCGGAGGTGATAAAGTACTTGTATTTATTTTAATCGTCATTTGGTAAGATGGCCCCATCCAAACCACCTGCATAGGGTCGCCTATCATTTGGTAAGATGGCCCCATCCCAACCACCTGCATAGGGTCGCCTATCATTTCATGTTTTGGTATTATTCATGTGCAAATGCTTTATATATGTCTGAATATTGAAAATTAAATAAATGTACATATGAAGTACTGAAAAATAATGTAAGCCTTTTATTGTGATTATGTGGAAACTGGGTTCAACTATTATGGTACCTAAACTGTAGAAAACTGCATCAACATAATTAAAAACACACTAATTACAATCGGAGTCATTCTCCAAAATGAAGGGTTGAGTTTTTACAGTTTTGCATATTTATTATGATAATACCTGATGCACATTGATTTTTTGCCAAAACGCCGGTTATTTTGCAGAAATTCAAATGTAATGTTGTCATCAAAGGGCCAATTCAGCACTATTTTGTTTATTTGATACTTGAAAAGTTCCTGTTAAATGCAGATTCTAAGGGCGAGTTGTTGCACAGAATTTGAACAATTAATCAATTTTGAAAGTTAATGTTCTGTGAAAGCTCTATATGTACAAGTTCTGTTATTATTTCAGTTCTGAGAAACAACAAACCCATTATTTAAAAATAACAGAACTTGCATAGAACTTTCACGGAACTTAAAAATTAACTTTGAAAACTGATGAATTGCTCAAATTCTGTGAAACAACTGGTCCTAAATCCATTTTCAGCATTTCAACAAATTGTGATCAGCAGAAGAGGACAACCGTTATGTTGTAAAACTTGTCGGCTTATTACAATTTGATAGAAAGAAACCCACCTAGAATCAGGGACCCCCAACTCAATTTTAATTTTCTATGGACCCCCTGAATGATCCTGGGGACCCCTGGGGGTCCGTACGGACCACTTTGGGAACCACTGCTATATATTATATGGTCATTTTATTAGTATTTGTGTTTTCTTCTTCGGAGTTGCTAGATGTCACATTCTTTTGTTTTCTTTACCTGGCCCCCTAGTCACTAATTTTTGTAAACCTCTTTTTAATGAAAGTTACGGGTTTAACTACGTCACATACCCGTATTTTGACAGATTTGCTAACTTTGGTGGTCTCTATCAAGTCGTAAACGCAAACGTTAAACCTACAAACCAGCCCGTTTCGGAAACCAGCGATGCCTCACGACGTCCTTGTATTTTGACAGTTTTATCTGATTTTGGTAGTCCTTAACTCGAACTGTCAGTTGAAGTTTCTGGTTTACCAAACTTGTGCATTCGCCGTCCGGTTTACGGGTTACCGGAGAACGGATTTGATCTTTTTTGGTATAATATGATTTATTTCGATTTAAACGATACCTCAACCGAATTGGTAAATACTAACCGCCGCAATTTTGGGCACCTTATGGAAATATCACTTCGTTTCAACAATTACTACAAAAATAGGTTATGTTCTTAAACTTCAATCGCGGCAAAGTGATCATTTTATTGGAATTTTATCTTGAATGAGAATAGAATTTAAATGCAAAAAGTCTGTTAAAATAGGAGTTTAATACGGTCCCGCTATAATTTTGTTTGTAAATCCCAAATATGAGAACACTCTTTGCCCGTATTTTCTTGTTCATTTTTTGAAAGAATATATGGATTGCGCTGGATCCGCCCTTGCTTGTTGTGTACAGAGTTAGGGAAATATTTACCTTTACCACAATAGTATGTACCTAATGTTGCAATCTTATTCATAATTAGTGTATTTTTGAGACTGAATGAGAAGGAAATGGACGGTCTAAGCATTGATGAAACATGGAACCACATAAAGGTGAGTCTTTGTGAATCTGCTAGAGCAGGGTTTTCCAAACTTTTTCTGCAATGGAACACTTTGCAAACCTGTAAATTTTAACGGAACACTTAGCTTATTTTTTTATGTTGGGTGTAAAATAGTGATGCAACGGAACTCTGCTTCTGCTTCCGTTTCTGCAGAAGTTCCGCAAGTTTTTTCACTTCCGTTTCTGGTTCCGCAAACTTTATAACAGAACTCTAAACGAAGAATATATAAGGTTTAATATATGAAGAACACCGAAACAGACTCAAAGGTGTAAAAGCAGCCAAATTACTTTTTATTAAATATAATTTACCTCTGTTTAATTTCGAGTACTTAAAGTACAAAATACAAATTTAATTAGACAAATTTTAAAGGATAAAATTGTGCTTTTTCTTCATAGTATTAAAATTTCCGCTTCCGCTAAGACTTACTATTGACATTTGTTTTCGTTTCCGCTTCCGTTAAGACCGTTGCATCACTAGTGTAAAGCACTATTTTTAGGGTGAATTGCCTATTTCAAAAAATTCGTAATAGTGAAAATAAAATTATTAACCTTTTCCACGCGATCGTAACAACAGTTGATACGGCAAAAATCCATGCCCCACACGCGCCCGTATCAGCCCTTGTTACGCCAACTTCGACTGCCGATATCACAGCGCTCCTATGTAACAGTTTTTTTTCCCGCTCACTAGGACATTCGTGTAACTATCACGATGCTGACATCTTCAGGCATATTTCAAAAATAAAATTGTATTTCGTAAAGAACATCGATAATCAAGTGAATGTGTCGTCGTGCGTTTGAGTGCCATAGTTCATAATTTAGTCAACAGATGGCGCTAGTAGTCATTCGCTCTTTGCGCATGCGTTTCAGATTGATCATAGTGGACAAGCGTCGATAACATTAATTTATTGTAGAGATCTCGCGTATTCTAAACGTTTGTTTGTATTGTGAAACTGTGATTTTGACTTTACATAAAATTTTTATTAATTTAAGTGTCATCAGAATTTTATAACATGTCTATTTTGGTTATAAATTAGTTACAAAAGTGCGTGTTTATTTTCGTGTTCTTTTTCGTACTGTTTCAAAGTTATTAGGAAACGTTCACAATAAGTTTTTAGTGTTTGAAATTAACTTTAAGAATAAAAATGGCCCATATTTTGGAAGATGATGAAATTGAAAATATACTGCAGATGTTGGATTCTGATTATGAAATGTCCGAGGATGAATTTGTACCTTCGGAAATTTCAGATGCAGAAACTCAAGCTGATGAGTCTGTACGGGAAGAAGCAGAAACTCAAGCTGATGAGTCTGTACGGGAAGAAGTGCTACACTCCTGGGTGTCAGGACCTCATATTCCAATAGTACACGAATTTGATGATTTTCAATCCGGCATTTCTGTACAATTTAACGAAAACTCAACAGAAAGTGATTTTTTTGAACATTTTTTGAATCGCTCCATTATGAATGAAATTGTAAGAGAAATACACAACTACCATAGCTTTGTTCTCAATACAAAGGAATTTGGTGCGAATTCAAGAATTCATAAATGGAAGGACACAAATATTGAAGAAATGTATTTATTTATTGCAATAACCATGCTAATGACAAGAAACCAACACTTGACTATTGAAGAGTATTGGAGTACAAATATATTTCTTAGTTCGCCTATTTTTGGCCAGATCATGAGTAGAGATCGATATCAACTGTTATTGCAAAATTTACATTTCTGTGACTCAAATTCGCCGTCTACAGATCGTCTTTATAAAATAAGGTTAGTTTTAAATCACACCCGAACACTATTCAAACAGTCTGTAATACCTTATGAAGATCTATGCATAGATGAAAGCATGATTGTTTTCAAGGGTAGGCTTATTTTTAAACAGTATATTCCATCGAAACGACACCGCTTTGGAATCAAAATGTTTGTTTTGTGTGATGTGAAAACTGGATACATTCTTGATTTTATAATTTACTGTGGAGAAGGCACGGAAATAACGGATGAGCAGAACTTGGGAATAACCGGCGCTGTTGTAACCACACTTATAAATGATTATTTTGGCAAGGGGCACAATTTGTGGTGTGACAATTGGTACACAAGCCCAAAGTTATTCCAGTTTTTGCATTCGGAAAAAACGAATGCCTGTGGGACGGTAAAAAAAAACCGTAAGGAAATGCCCAAATTTAAAAATCTGAAAAAAGGTGAATTTGAGTCAAAAAGCCGCGGTCCCCTTTTAGCATTAAAATGGTGTGATAAAAGGGATGTTCACATGCTAACTACCTTGCACGATGACACATTTAAAGAAACAGGGAAAATAAATCACCGAACTAAACAACCCATTCACAAACCCGCCTGTATAATCGACTACAATAAATCTATGGGAACTGTTGACAAAGGCGACATGATGCTGAGCAGTTTATCATGTATGCGAAAGACGATAAAGTGGTATAAAAAAGTCTTTTTTCACATAATTGACCTGTATTTATTGAATGCACTTATTTTGCACACCCAAGTGACAGGTATAAAAAAGCCGTTAGCAGATTTTCAATTGGCGGTTATAATGCAACTTGTTGAGAAATATAAACCACAAGTTACACAAATACCACAGCCTACAACATCAGCCCACCTCAGTCCATTTCGGATTCTGCCTAAACATGCCACTAAGCATATGGCAGGATTGATTCCAGCAACCGACAAATCAAATAAACCGCGCAGACGATGTCGTGTATGCCGACTTACAAATAATAAAATGCAATTAACGAGATACATGTGTAAAGAATGCGGTGTGTCGTTATGTATCGAACCCTGTTTTAAAATATACCATACCTCAAAAAAATTGTGACCGGCGTAAACTCCTCTTAAGTGCTTAGATAATTAAAACAATATTTATTATATGACAAAATCTATTCGTTTCGTGTTATTTTTAAGTGTTGAGTTTTAGAACTTGTTTATAGGAATTAATAATAATAAGTGATTGAGGTACCACTTGTGTCTATCAACGCAGTGTCCTGAGTACAAGCACGCGGGGAAATGGCGCCGCCTTTAAGATAACATGGGTATGTTTTTGTATGGAATTTAATGTTTTTGTTTTTATAAACATCTAGGAGTGTTTACAGACGACGATTTGGTTTCAAATTGTAGATAATAATCTCATCTGTTTATGTAGTATGATAAATCATGCCATAATATGCTGTAATTGAGATAAAATTGGATGGATAGGTATTTGAAAACATGTACCGCGTATGGGTATTGAACAAACGGAGTAGTTCAACGCGGGGAAAAGGTTAAACACATTATTTATTTAGTATATGTACAAACAAAACATGGAATATAAACAAAAAAATTGGAATAAATAAATTAAATAAACTAAGGGGCCATCCATAAATTACGTCACAAGAATTTCATGATTTTTTTACTCCACCTCAGTCCCTTTCACACATCGTCACATTTGTGGTACCCCCTCCCCCTAGTGTGACGTCACATTTTTTACAATATACATCTAAAAATAATCAAAATAGAAGTAAATTTTTTTTTCAATGTGACGTCACAGAGTTGATGACGCTCCCCTCGTACCCATTGTCACACTTGTCTACCCCCCCTCCCCTCCCCTTAAGGTGTGACAATATTTATGGATGGCCCCTAACGACTTTGACGATTGTAAGTCTGCAAATCTTGAGATCAGGCACAATTTTGGTAAGTTGGATTATAATAGCATTTGTCGTATCGATCCTGTTCCTGCACTTTAACCTCGTTACAGCATGATTAGAAAATCCCGCTTCTCATTAAATAGGTTGTACACAACAGAGTGAAACAACTTGTTTTGATAAATTGGGGTACTCTTCTGACAAACTCAACCAGAAATCATTTAAAGGCTGATTTTGTATTTCTGCTTCAAGTTAGTCACTAATTAAATCAATTAGATTTGATATTCACTTTGGCTTAATTTTTTTTTTTAAAGAAAGACAAACATTTCCGGGTTACGAATAACCTGACAATATTTTACAGTGTCGGAAAATGTTGCTGGAGGGCGTAGCCAGCCGAGGAATCGAACACGGGACGCCTGGGTGGGACCCAAACACGATGCCAACTCAGCCACTGACAGGTCCTTAATCCTACTGATTTAGATGTCGCGGAAAATGGATTCTGAACCCAGGAATCGTCCTCACTAGTTTTCGGAAAATAATCAAAAGAGTTGTTTTCAAGTTATGTACCTATGTATTCTTAGAATTCTTCGAAAAACCTTTTCATCTACTTTAAAATTTAATTCATTCAAACATTCATGTAAGGAAGGAAAACAATCAAAATGATCAGATTCAACTGATGAAATCCAAAATTGTAAAACTTTTTCACCAACATTTATGCGCGTTTATAGTTACCCTAATTGCTAATAAGAATGTAGTAAGACTGATTGATTTTAACATTATTTTACTTTCAGGTAAAGTCGATATCGTAACTAATATTGTTGGGTTCCTTGGGAACAGAAATTTCGTGATCCCGTTGTTATTGTTTCCACATCGCACAGATGTTTATAGTAATAAATTTCAAAGATTTTTTTTAGTATGTAAAATGAAGATTTACTGCGATAACAGCATAAACGGCTCTTTCAACTTCCATAAAGATTAGTCTCTGTACCTGGAAGGGTAACTTAATTAAGAACTCTTTATGAAATATTTATACAAATAATAATCTCTTGTGAATAATTTCAGTAGTGTTGAAATATGAATAAGTGTAAATTATATTAAATGAAATTCTTCCAAAAATTGTCGCGGAACCCTTATCCAGGTTCGGTAGAACCCTGGTGTTCCGCAGAACACAGTTTGGGAAACCCTGTGCTAGAGATGTATGTGGAATAAGTACGCAAGGTAGGAAGAAAGGTGACGCATGGTGGGATGACGAGATCAAAGCACTGGTGTCAGAGAAGAAAGTATGGTTATGTCTGATAGCGGCTGGCACTGCTTGTAGCGAAGAGAGAGATAGAGTGAAAGAAATATATAAGGGATGCAAGAAAACAGTAAGTGTTGCAGTGAAGGAACAAAAGAAATGCCTGGAAGAGGTAATAAAAAAGACAAAACACTTCCAAGAAAACATTAAACTGTTTTGGAAGGAGGTCAGAAGGTCCCGGAGTGTTTCAGAGAACGGAAGCCTGAAAGTGATAAAATCAAAAGATGGAAGAATGTCGACGAATGAGGAAGAAATAAAAGAAAGATGGATGAAATTTTTTTAAGAAGTCTTCGAAAGCAACCCGGGTGATAGTGAGGCCAGCGGTGAATCGGGTATGAACGATGACGGAGTGAATGTTATCAAAATCAGCGTGGATAAAATAAATAAATCGATAAATGCATGAAGAATGGTAAGGCTGTTGGTTTCGAAAATATTGCTGCCGAATACTTTAAAGGAGACAGCCACATTATTCTCACATGGTTGTGCAAACTTTTTAAACAGTGTTTAGAGGAGGGTTACACACCATTAGATTGGAGAAGGGCTGTAATCATGCCGTTATACAAAGGTAAAGGGTCACGTATGGAATATGGGAATCATAGAGCTATTAGCCTAAGTTCAGTCGGCAAGCTGTACTGAAGAATATTGATTGAAAGGGTAAGAATGGAAACAAAGGATAAAATATGGGATGTGCAAGGTGCCTTTATGAGTGGAACGGGATGCATGGACCAGATTTTCTCCTTGCTTATGCTCACAGAAACTTTTCTGCGTCTTTGTAGATCTACAAAAAGCATACGACCGAGTCGACAGGAAAAAGCTATGGAAGGTTGTTGTCCAAGTATGGAGTGAATACAAATCTCATACAGGCAATTGCGTCTCTGTAAGAGGGAAGCGTTGCATGTGTTAGGGTGAACGATGGTTTTAAGGGGTGGTTTGACATCATAACAGGTGTTAAGCAAGGCTGCATAATGTCACCATGGTTATTCAATCTATACTTGGATGATTGTATGTTGTATGCAAGAATTGAAAGAGGCGGGATTGGGCGCGAAATTGAGTAATCTGAAAGTATGTTGCCTGTTGTATGCTGATGATGCGGTGCTGATTTCTAACACTATGGAAGATTTACAGTCTCTCGAGTATGTACGAAGAATGAGTTAATGATGAATGTAAGTAAGTCTAAAGTCATGGTGTTTGAAAGAGAGAGTACGAAAACAGTATGCAATATAGTTGTGAATGATGAATATTTGGAGCAGGTGGTTGAGTTTGTGTATCTGGGTAGTATGTTTACGAGAGATGTGAAGGCTGATAGAGATATTGAAAGGAGGATGAATGCCAGTAACTCCATTAATGGAGGACTGAATGCCGTTGGCACTAATAAAAAACTGTCAAAAGAAGCTAAGCTAGCAGTCCACAATGGAGTCCTGGTACCTACCCTGATGTATGGCAGTGAGGCATGGAACTGGCAGAGGAAGGATGAAAGTAACCTGAATGCTGTTGAAATGAGATCCCTGAGGCGTATGTGTGGTAAAACAATGCATGATCGTGTGAGAAATGTGGATATCTGCAAAGAGTGTTAGGCTGATGTAAGCATAATGAGTAAGATTAAGAAAGGGACCCTAAGATGCTTTGGGCATGTAGAGAGAATGAACGAAGAAAGTAGTGTAAGAAGAATATACGACGCATATGCGAATGGTAGAAAAGTCGGGGACGCCCGAGGAAGACATGGTACGATCAAGTGAATCAGATACTTGAGTCAGGCCATGTCAAAAGTCAGAATAATAGAAGAGAATGTATGAATGTGAGTGAGGCAAAGAGCGTGTGCCAGGCCCGAGTTGTTTGGCGGTCCGTCTGGGGAAACGGCGGGATGGTTAGTTAGTTATTTTTTCTTACGATAAGCGTCTCAACTTATCAAACTGATATCATGAGCTGTGAGAAGGCTGAAAGTTCGCGCAGACGCTATTAGTCACTTCAAAAACTTAAGTCTCTTACGACTTCTGTAACTTGCTATAAATTACAGTAAGTAATTTACAATTAAATTAAATATTGTAGAAGCTATCGTATAAGCGTCCCAACTGCTTAGAGCCCGTAGGACTATGGTTTCCCCATTTCGGGTATGTTGTCTGGCGAAAGGAGTGGGGAGGGGAAGGGGATGCGAATGGTCAGGAAGTACCTGGCTATTCAGATCTGGTCACCAAACAAGGTTAAAATCATTTCAAGCAATGTTTCAATTCTGAATGGTGGTCTTCCACCAGAGCGATACTGCAAGTATCTACCACTCTGGAACGGGTTGCAAATATTATTATTCATTTTTGTAAGAAATACATTAACAGCATAAGTTATATTAGTAAGTAAAATAAAATATTAATGAGAACAAAATAATTTACACATTTTATTGTCATCAAAATTAATCATTTACTCAAAAAAAAAATTACAAAAAGAATTCGCTATTTTACTTTGTTTTTCTTTTTCGACCGCTCTTCACAATTCTCTTCCATTCCAGTAACTTATAATCCCTTCTTCTTCTTTTTTAGTTTAACATTTTGAGGTTCACTTTCAGTTGGAGTTTCCGCTTTCCTCTTCTTTTGTTTGAATTCTTCTGTGGTTACTTCTGAAATTGGTGCACCAGTTGTTTTTTCTTCCTGCTGGCACTTTTTTTTATTTTTCGTTGAATTTTTATCCTTCATTTTGCGGATGCTCACTTGTCCAGAATTTTCAAGAAGTTCCTGTAAGTGAGGTGTGATTGCTTCACCGTCCTTGCTATCCTTGCATACCTTCATTCGCTTATTTTTCTTGGACTTTTTGGTTATGATAATCTCGTCTTCTCCAATTTCAATCACAGAGACGCTTTCTGTAGTCTTATTTTCATCAGCTTGTTGAAATTTCATTTTCTTTATCTTTTTTGATTTTCTAGAGATAGTGTCAATTATCTTAGAATGGTTTGAAGCGAAAGCTAACTGTTCCGTAGTTAGAGTCAGAGAAACTTCCTCCTCCAGTTGAAACGGTTCGGCAGATGATTTCTTCTTTTTCTTCTTCTTGCTGACAGTCTGGTTATCATTATCTCCAACTATTTCTGTTACCTTAGCGGAGTTCTTCTGATTATTGGAATTCGCATCAGGCTCGGACGCTTCACTAAAGGATATATATTTATTAGGTTCAACTGTGCCGTTAGCTTTACTGAAGGAAATATATTTACTAGATTCTACGACTTTTTCAGTAGCTTGATTGAAGCCTTTAAAGTTGTTTGTACCTCTATCGACAGAGTTGTATGGTGAATAAGCATGGTCATCCATTCCATTAGTCTCTGGAGTAGTCTCAGATTGAGAGGAAGAAAACCCTTTGAATGTTACACAACTCTGGTCATCGTCAGATAGGTTTGGATTATTCTCACTAACATTATTTGCTATTTGTGAGACTTCATTTCCCAATCTTTTACCAAGTTTTGATTGGAAGTAATCTTTCATGCAGCCACCAAGGATTAATTTAATATCTTCATTCTGATCTTCTGCCGCAGGATCATCAGCTTGAACCTGTTTTTCTTCCACATGATTTAGAGTCTTCTTGCCAAATATATTGGCTAGGTCTTTATCGCTGTATCTAGTTATATCTTTCCCTCTAGTAAATTTCTTGTAGTGAAGACGTGAAGATAATTTTTTTGACTTCTCTTCTAAAGATGATTCGCTGTGTAATTTTGATTTATCCACAGTGCCTGGAATATAAAAAAAATCAGTTACTAGTACTTTCATAACAATAACTTTTCCTGTGAAAATATGAATATCCAAAATAAGTTTGTAACTAACTAAACATCACGCCGTTTCCGGTAGGCAGAGAGGACAGACCGCCAAACAACTCGGTCTTAGCACACACTCCTTACCACATTCATGCATCATCTCAACATTCATTAGTTTATTTAAATCTTCCTACAGAAGCAACAAAACTACTTGTAAACTCCTACATAGTCTCACGGCTACTGTAACGGTATCTACGCTAGCCTTCCAAAATATCAAACTGACAAACTTCAATCCGTGTTTAATGCAGCCGCTCGACTCATAACCGGAGTCTCTAAATATTCACACATTTCAGAACACCTTTGTAATCTTCACTGGCTCAAGTGCCCTCAAAGAATCCAGTACAAATTGTACTGGATGGTGTTTAAATCAATTAATGAAATGACCCCATCTTACATCTCTGAACTATGTGTCCCAGAAAATACTGGTCTGAGGCAGTCAACCCTTAGATCAGCAACATCATCAGCTATAGGCAGACTAACGCAAGCCAAATACGAAATTCAGAGATCGCGCTTTCGGAGTGTCTGGACCTAAGGCTTGGAATAAACTCCCCTCGGAACTTAGATGGGTAAATTTTGGATAGGGCCTGACACGCTTATTACGAATAATTTAAAAAAAAAACTTTATATTCGCCTTAATTACTATAAAAGGAAACTTTTTGCATTCCGGGAGGCGGAAAATTATGCATTTTAATTTTCAATTGCGTAAATCCAAAATTCACTTCGCGAACCGGTCGGCGACTGTCAGCGGCCATTAAATGCGTCACTGTTATGTTGGTATCACTGATGCATTAACACTAGAAAGACCGGGTACTTCTCCATGCCTGTAAAGACCACGACCGTCATTTTGACGGCTGATCACTTTTTGCCAATTGGTAGGCGAATATGGGTACCGCCGCCCCGGAAACCATTTATCGGATAACCAACACCTCTGCCATAGGACACTCCAAGTGGTTCGCGCTATTTTTGGTGACTTAGCAGGGGTGCCAGGGTTCATTGGGTGAGGTTTGTCTGATCTAGGTGGCGAATACGTTTGCCCACCTACTGCGTAGCCGACCGGGTCGGGAGACACTTGTTGAGGGAGACCTTATCTAGACCTATCCAGCAGGACCTCTCTCGAACCGTTGCCTTGCACCGCTGTGGGAGAGATCGATTCATTCGTCTAACACTCCTAAATACATTTACCAATTTCTCCCATTCATCCCTCACACCTTCTTTATTCATCCGTTACTCCTGGATAAATTTACCATTTTTTCCTATTCACCCCTCACACCTTCTTCCTTACCAGAAATTCCTTTAATTCCTTTCCCTAAAAACACCCTCCACACAGTATCCCCAAATATGGCATAGGGCCTGGTTTTTTTTCTTTTTTCGTTTACATTAGCTCCACAAAAAAATCCTAAGGAAAATTATTCCCCTCATGGCATTGTCACCTTTGGGGATACTGTGTGGAGGGTACCTAAAGGGAAAGGAAAAAGAATAAGTTATGGGAATTAAATTATGTGTGAGGGGTGGGTAGGAATCTGGGGATCAATGTGGTGACATACGTAAGAATCTATTCCTATCACTGCGATGCAAGGCAATGTTCTGAGAGTCCTGCTGGCGAGGTCAAACAATCTCTCTCAACCAGTCACTCCCGATTTGGCCTGCCACGCAGTCGTTTGGTAGAAGCATCCGCTACCAAGATCCGAACACACCTTCCCTGAACAAATTGCCAATTTGGGAGGCGGTACTGCCGCCCCGGGAACCATTTATTGGATAATCAACACCAAGGAAAATCACCTCAAGGGCGCTGTATAAATAAATATGCGTCTGTCCATCAGCTGCATGGCAGGCCAGATCGGAAAAGATTGGCTGTGGGAGTCCCTTTGACTCCTCCAGCCGTGCTCTCCTGGAACATCACGGATGGATGGATTCATACGTCCGTCACACCTGGACACACTGACCCCCAGATACCTACCCACCCCTAATATCCTTTTCCTTCCCGGAACTTCCTCTCCTTCCTTTCCTAAAAAGACTCCCTACACAGCATCCCCGAAGATGACATAGACCCTGAGGGGAATTATTTTTCTCAGGGCCTCCTGCTAGCTAATGTAAAAAAAAACCTAACCCCATGAACCTGGGCACCCCTGCTAAGTCACCAAACTCAGCGAACCTCTTAGGGGGGCCTATGGCGTAGGTATTAGTTATTCAATAAATGATTCTGCCAGTTCTTCAGTAGTTAACCCTGCTGGACTAACTCTGGTATTTGTATGCATACTCAATATTTAGTCCTCCGACGAGCCATAAAATAAATTTGGGCCAGAGATATATTTTTTGTGGTATTTTTATAAATTATATGATACGCGATAGCGAAAGAAAGAGACTGACATATTAGTACTATCGTGGTACTATCATAAACGAGGAGGAATGGGCCTGTTGTAAACTTGGGTAAGGAAGGTTGTAAACAAAATCAGCATTATGGCCCAAACCGTCACATTGACGGCGGCGGTCTTTGTAGGTATAAGTCAATATATCTCAAAAACTAAATAAGACCCTTACCTGTTTTTTTCACCATAATTGTAAAATCATAAATCATGAAATGTGAAAAAAAAATCACACCAATACAATAATTATTAAGCATTATATCGTCACATTACTTCGGCCAGCCGTCAAAATGAAGGCTTCGGTCTTTCTAGTGTTAACAAGAGCTAAATACGACCGTAGCCATCTTCGTGGGATGTACAAAGAGGCGCGGAATTATGAAAAACAGAATTAATAATGTAGATAAACGAACCTCTCATCAGAATCACTTCAGAGTCTAGCTGAGGCACTGGAATCATGTTGGATTTCATCGTCATTATAGTTGGAGGTGTTGGTATTCGTAGCATTATAATTGAAGAATAGAAATAATAATAATAATAAACAATACTCTAAAACGGAATATTTTTTATTCAGACAGTTAGACTTAGCTTTATTATCACGAAAAGTGAGTATTTATGTCGCGGGAGGCAAAAAACATGCAAAAAATATGCATTTAACATTTTAATTTTGTTTTTATTTCATAAACAATCAATCATAATTACACAAACCCGCTAGACAAACCCTGCTTTGCCAAACAAACCATTCAAAACCTGGGATATTTTTTAAAATTATGATGACATGCAGCTTTCGTAGTTTAACCTCAAAGTTCCGTATTATCCGTGAGGTGGACTAAATGCATATTTACCATTATATGTAATTTAAAAAAAAAAAATATCAAAAAAAAAAAAATTTTACATTGAAAATATTTTTTTTTTTTTACTTAAAAAAATTATTTTCAATGTAAAAATAATTGCCTAAAGGCCTTTATTCATTTTATTTTCAGAATTTCGTCAAAGTAGTGCTTACCTAATGCGCATGTTTTATTTTTATTTTACGTAACTTCTAGCTAATCGTTATTTTATGGTAATAATAAATATATACGAATAGAGGTTTATAATTTTATAATTTTAATTTTATAATTAATTATAATTTTGTTGTTTTCATAATTCCGCGCCTCTTTTTGTATCCCACGAATATGGTTACGGTCGTATTTAGATCTTGTTAGTGCATCAGGGATACCAACATAACAGTGACCTACCCAATGGCCGCTGACAGTCGCCGGTCGCTTCGCGAAGTGAATTTTGGTTTAAAATGCATAATTTTCCGCCTCCCGGAATGCAGAAAGTTTCCTCTTATGGTAATTAAGGCGAATCTAAAGTTTTTTTCTAAAAATTATTCATAATAAGCGTGTCAGGCCCTATCCAAAAATTACCAAAATAAGATTGTGTAAACGTTTTATAAATTTGTACAACGCCCTTGAGGTGATTTTTCACAAAAACGGCGGGTAATTTTTGGACAGGGCCTGACACGCTTATTATGAATATTTTTTAGAAAAAAACTTTAGATTCGCCTTAATTACTATAAGTGGAAACTTTCTGCATTCCGGGAGGCGGAAAATTATGCATTTTAATTTTCAATTGCGTAAACCCAAAATTCACTTCGCGAAGCGACCGGCGGCTGTCAGCGGGCATTAGGTACGTCACTGTTATGTTGGTATCCCTGATGCATTAACAAGAGCTAAATACGACCGTAGCCATCTTCGTGGGTAACACAAAGAGGCGCGGAATTATGAAAACACAACAGAATTATAATATTAACAAACCTCTATTCGTATATTATATTTTACGGTGCTCCAGATTTCATGTCCGGGTTGAATCTTTCCCAAATGAAAGACTAAACCCTTCCACACACTTTTCCACAAATGAATATCTAGTAAATTAACGCAATGTAATTGCACTATATAAGAATAAAACAATACAAGAACAATACGTCAATCCACCAGAAACACAATGGGAAAATATTTCACCGACTCCAGATATTTTCATATCAGAGGGTTCGGCTCTGATGAAATCCTAACTGGTCCGATAAATCCTACTGATCCCTCAATATAAATATTTAAAAAATCTTTCGTAATCCTACATGTATTTAAAATGACCGACTTTTGCATTTTTATGTACAAATTTTTTGACAAATCTAATACGCCTAAATTTTGAATGAGAGAGCTAGGTATAATGCCAGTAGCCGAAATAACAAATGGTAATATTTTTATAGTCTGAGAATGCCAAATTCTTTTAATTTCATTTCCTAAATCTGTATATTTTCTTATTTTTTCAGAAACAGTTTTCTGAATATTACAAGAATTTGGTATAGCGACATCAATGATATAAGTTATTTTCTTAATTTTGTCATGTAAAACTATATCGGGTCTATTATGACTAATTGTTCTGTCTGTCAGAATAGTTTTATCATAATAAATTTTATAAAATTCATTTTCTAAAAATGAATTTGGTTCATATTCATAATATGGTACATTACGGCAGTCAATCAAGTTATGTTTAATTACCAAACTTTGGTGAATTATTTTTAAAACTTGATTGTGCCTAAATGTATACTCGGACGGCGCTAATACAGAACATCCCGATATAATATGTTCTATAGTTTCCGGAAAAGCCAAACATTTTCTACATAAATCATCAATTTGATTTGCATCTTTGATGATATGCTTCCTATAATTTTTAGTATTAATGACTCTATCTTGTATGGCAAGCATAAAGCCTTCTATTTCTGCGCTCAACTCTCCAATACTCAACCATTTGTTTGACGAAAATTTGTCAACATATGTTTGGTTGAGATAATTGAAGTGTTTTGCGTGAAGAATTTTATTTGACCAGGAATCTAATAATTCCTGGTTGGTATTTATAAGAATGCTGGCATTCTCGTCGTATAAATTTAATGGTGAAATATTTCTATCTGCCTTGCATATTATTTTGTGCATTTCTGAACTATCAGCTTTCCTATGGAAAAAATTTCTTAGCATTTCTACCTGATTATGTTTTAAAGATGTTATTTTGACTATACCTCTACCTCCTAAATTTCTGGGTAAAAAAAATAAATTAAAATAAATTTATGTATATTTATTATTACCATAAAATAACGATTAGCTAGAAGTTACGTAAAATAAAAATAAAACGTGCACATTAGGTAAGCACTACTTTGACGAAATTCTGAAAATAAAATGAATAAAGGCCTTTAGGCAAGTTTTTTTACATTGAAAATTTTATTTTTACATTGAAAAAAAATTTTTTAAGTAAAAAAAAAACGCAGCGTTTTTTGCGTAAAAAAACTTGCCTAAAGGCCTTTATTCATTTTATTTTCAGAATTTCGTCAAAGTAGTGCTTACCTAATGCGCACGTTTTATTTTTATTTTACGTAACTTCTAGCTAGGGTGAATGTGCTAGTAGTCGGCCTTTTTTGAAAGCAATCGTGTTTGGCAAGTCATTGTGAGCTTATTTTGGAATGGAGGTTTAGAAAAACAGATATTTGTTAAAGAATAGTGAATTTATTTTTATAATATTTTAAGCTTTTTTTAAATAACATTAACATAATAATTACAAAAATGTTTTTATAAAAAATGGTGCTTTTGCCAGTGGTCGGCCATTCAAAATCTAAAAGTCGGCCATGTATATGTCAGTAGTCGGCCATCAGGCTTAAGCTACAGGGCCGGCAGAAATTATGACTTTTTTACGCCCATTTGAATGTGTACCGAAATACTTCTAAATTTTTCAACAATTTTTTTCAATTTGTTCCCAGGTACGTACAAATGCACTAATAAACACATAACAAACAAAAAAGGGAAAAAAAAATTCAGAAAAAAATACACTGATGAAAATACGCTAATACACTAATATGGTTGATATTTATCATGTTAATATTGAGACAAATTCAAACCACAGTTTATTATAATCTACCACAGACAGTGTTGTTCAATTAAAAATACGTATAGAAGTTATTACATTAAACATCCTCTATTCACAGGATACTTGAAGTACTAATAATCACATTAAAAATTAAAAAGAAAATGTAACATTTAAAAAAAAAACCACTGATTTGAAAAAATACAATATTACAAAATATGATTAGTTAGTGTATGATGAGTTACAATACAATATTTTTTAATAAATAATATTTATTGAAGATATTTTTAAAGTTGAAGTTAATTTAAAACTTGAAAGTCTCCTCCACAAAAATCACACTTAAAATTTTTACATGCTACATCATTGTAATTTTGCCCAACAAATTTTGTGCATTTAAGGTGGAACCATTTGGGACAAAAATTTTTAGACAGCCAACATTTTTATCTCCATCTTCCTCTGCATCACTGTCTAAGTCAATGACACATATGGCACATTTTTGTTTCTCCAAATTCACCATCACAACGTCTTCTATCACATGCTCATTTATATCACTGTTCCGATTTTGTAAGTCTTCTTTCTTAATTAACTTTTCACGTTTTTTTGCTTCATTGTCTTTCAATTTCTTCTGTTTTTTTCGAAGACTTTCTTCTCGTTTCGTCTTCTTTAAAATTTCGATATTTTCTTTTTCCTCCTTCTTTTTGTTATAATACGTTCTCCAATGTTGAGAAGAAATGGCACTTGGGAGTTTTTCTTTACGCGGTTTAATGTTTTTTTCTAATGGCGAGCGATACATCAAGTGACGTTCAAAACCTTGTATAGGTTTGCTTTTATGAATAACATGAGCAAATGTTGATGAAACAAGAAGAGCATCATCTGTATCCGAAAAGTCAACTTCAGGAATAGATGCCACTACTGTACTAGGCATTAATTCTGAGTCCTCTTCATCGGATTCGTTTTCATTCAGGATGGTCCTGTCAGTAACAACTTCTGAAAATGAAGTTGATGGTTCAGAAACTTTAGAGGTATCTTGTTTATTCGTTAACCTGACTTTACAAATATCGTCCTTCAACTGTAAATTAGTTACAGATTCTCCTTGTCTTGCAAAATAAATATTTCTTTCACATGGGATTTTTTCGTCCCCATGTCTATAAGTGACATCATCCAGTATAGTAATGGAAGGCACAGCAGTATCTGCTGTTGAACATTTGTATGCGTGAGGTTGGTATTGCAAGGTAGCTGCGGATGTAGAAGGCTGGGAAGTAACATCATCCAGAAGAGTAATGGAAGCCACAGCAGTATCTGCTGTTGAACATTTGTATGCGTGAGGTTGGTATTGCAAGGTAGCTGCAGATGTAGAAGGCTGGTAAGTAACATTATCCAGAAGAGTAATGGAAGCCACAGCAGTATCTGCTGTTGAACGTTTGTATGCGTGAGGTTGGTATTGCAAGGTAGCTGCGGATGTAGAAGGCCGGGAAGTAACATCATCCAGAAGAGTAATGGAAGCCACAGCAGTATCTGCTGTTGAACATTTGTATGCGTGAGGTTGGTATTGCAAGGTAGCTGCGGATGTAGAAGGCTGGGAAGTAACATCATCCAGAAGAGTAATGGAAGCCACAGCAGTATTTGCTGTTGAACATTTGTTTGCGTGAGGTTGATATTGCAAGGTAGCTGCGGATGTAGAAGGCTGGGGCTCTGGATACAGCAATCCACTCTCAGACACATTATATGTGACAGCAATATTAGTAGTATTTGTTAGTTGCTGGTGTACCTCCATATTGTTGACATTTTCGCCTTCAAATATTTTCATTTCATCCAAAATTTCTTGAATATTTACGCCTCTAAGTTCTAAAATCCCTTGCATTGCCCGTAATACTCTCTCAGTACTTTGAAAATCATTGATAGTAAGTGTTCTTGTACGGTCCCCTTGAGTTTGGGTTAATGCTTCGAGATTATTTTGTACGCATTTTGTAAAATCCACGGCATCTGGATTAAATGGATATAGCCCGCACCTCCGAAATCCATTTCTGATGTATTCCGGTAATTTGGGTTTATCTAATATATCAGCAAATATCGTGCAAAAATTCGTTTTTGTTACAGCACAATTCGTGTTATTATTTTGCCACTTACGAACTGCTTGTTTCCAATATTCCTTCAATGGCTTAAATACGGCTACATCTGCAGGTTGCATGATGTGGGTTGTGTTTGGGGGCAAAGCGTAAAGGATAATGCCATTAACGTCACAAAATTCACTCAACTCCAAAGACATGTGAGAGCGATGTCCATCTACCAAAAAGAGGACAGGTTTTTTAATTTTTTGTTCGTTTAGCCAATTATTAAAGCCATTGGCTACATATTCGTAAAAAACATCACATCGCATCCACCCAGAATCCGATTTTCCAAGAATCCAAGAATCCGGCATGCTTACCGCAATAGCCCGTGGCGGTTTTACGTAAGGATAAACAACCACCGGGGGACAAATTCTCCCATCTGCCGTAAATGTTAATAAAACCGTAAGATTATCCTTTTCTTTGCCACGTTTTACTTCATATAAATTTCGCCAACCTTTAGGACCCAACACTTTTCCTGATTTTGGGCATAAGTTAAAGCCGCTCTCGTCTCCATTAATAATCCGACTAGGGTCTTCCAATATATCTTCAGCATTGTTTTCAATTAAATGGGTTTTCAAATCCTTAAACCAACTTCTTATGTATTCTTCCGTAATCTTAGCACGCGCTAAATCAATACTTTCTGCAACTCTTGTTGATATTTCGGGATGCCGGCGTAAAAATAACGAATACCATCGCTCTCTCCCAGTCTTCCTTCTTTGAATGGTGTTTTTATTTTTTCTGCCGTCACTATACGCTGCACAGTAGTCAGAAGTTCTTGTTTTTTTATAGGAAAACCACACTTTGCCAATGTTATTAGCCAATCCACGATTTTATTTTCGTCTGATAACGATATGTAGGGATCTGGTCCCATATGCCGCGGTTTTAGCATTACCCTGCCCTTGATGCGGTCCTGGAGTGTCGCCCTAGGAATATTAAATTCCCGGCAAGCTGCACGTATTTTTTTCCCTTCTCTTACTGCTTGAAGAGCTTTATGAAGGCTATCCTCCGTGTATTGATGAAAACTTCTTTTAGTTTTAGTCGCCATTGCTAAAAAATAAATAATCCGTACATTACGATCATCAAAAGTAAAATTTATCCACCAAAAAACGTACTGAAATACTGAGTGGCCGACTAATGGTACAACGATTTTAACACGTCCGCCAGTTGTCGGCCCCACACTCGTGGGTTAAAAAACATGGTAATGGTATGGGTAACTGGCGGCCGACTACTGACTCGAAGACAGCACTGTTATGTTCACCAACATGACAGATCAAATCTCAGTAAATATGGTGTTAATAAGAGCGAGAGAGACAAACATATAAAACACCACACACCACCAGTGGTCGGCCGCCTTGGCCGGCTACTGGATTTCGTAAAAAAGATTGTTCCAGTTTGCCGGCCGCACGTTTTCTAACCTAAAAATATTGAAAATGTCCATTTTATAGGTCTAAATCGTTAATTTAGTTAATGTTTTTGCCGATAAATGCCACTTAAATAGTACTAAACAAATATTTCAACTTCTACTTACCGTTTGAAAATTTTCTCGATCAAGTTTTTGAAAAATCCAGGATCAAAATTATAGCCCACTACCACTGTCAATATTTTTGAATCGACTGTGATGGTACCTAAAATAGACGCAAGATGGCGAAGTTTTGTTTTTTTTTTCGCGGGATAGTGGCAGATTTCAAGCATTCAACAATATTATCGAAGTTTGGTGCGTGTGTCAAGTTTATTCAAGTTTAAGTCGTTAGTGGCCGACCTCTGGGCGTGGCCGGAAGACTGGCGAAGTCACCCTATTATTATTATTATTATTATTATTTCTATTCTTCAATTATTAATGCGACGAATACCAACACCTCCAACTATAATGACGATGAAATCCAACACATGATTCCAGTGCCTCAGCTAGACTCTGAAGTGATTCTGATTAGAGGTTCGTTTATCTACATTATTTATTCTGTTTTTCATAATTCCGCGCCTCTTTGTGTTACCCACGAAGATGGCTACGGTCGTATTTAGCTCTTGTTAATGCATCAGTGATACCAACATAACAGTGACGTATCTAATGGCCGCTGACAGTCGCCGACCGGTTCGCGAAGTGAATTTTGGATTTACGCAATTGAAAATTAAAATGCATAATTTTCCGCCTCCCGGAATGCAAAAAGTTTCCTTTTATAGTAATTAAGGCGAATATAAAGTTTTTTTCTAAAAATTATTCGTAATAAGCGTGTCAGGCCCTATCCAAATTTTACCCATGAGGTATATGAAAATGAAAGAGTGAACGTTGCCCACGATTCATAGATAATATTGACGGATGAACTACTAACCTCCATGCAAATTCCGAAGTAACTCTTCAAAATTGGTTTCGTGCGAAGTCCACTGATCGTTCTTGTCTGCGAATCCAACTCCGCCATTGTCGTCTTTGAAGCGTACTTTTACATTGTCCACTTTGCCGTCTTCATTTAAACCTAGTCCTTTACCGGGAGTCCACCCCATTTTCTGCATCAATTTCGAACCGAACTTATCAGGGTCATCACTCCAGTTGTTCTTTCCTCTTAAATTAAGAGTTCTCTTTTTTCTACGAGGCTCTGCAAGCATCGCCATCACAATTATTCTAGTAAAACAACTATGAACTACGGTCGACTTATAAAAAATAACCTATAATAAGCACGCGCTGTCAAAGCTGACACCGTAGATGCCATAGATAAATACACATCACATACGACATACGACAGGTAATAGCAGGGGGGTATAACTCCGTCAGTTTTTGTAACCCGGTCACGTGATCATGACGACGTCATAGTAATGACTACCAATAGGAATCTTACAATTTCCATAGAAAAACTTTTGAGAACTGAGTGGTATATACGGTGGGATATCTATGGTTTTATATGTCAAATAGCACGTTGGCCGAAACAATCCGAACATTCAAAACAACGAAATATTTTGAAAAAATGCTTCCTAAATATCGTTTCAGTGCCGAAGGCTGTGAGGATAGTGTTTCAGTTCGACACAGAGTACCTAACTGCGAAAATAATGAGAGTCGTTATGGGAATGGGCGTTGAGAATCGGCAGATCTGACAGATATTGCTTATCCGATTTTAGGAAGTTGTGGTTATGTTTGGTTCCCATTTCACTAATAACTGCAAAAATTCCAATGGCACGTTAAAAAAAGACGCTTTGCCGACCCTTAATCTCCATGGAATCGGAAGACATCGGGGTTTACCTAAAGAAAACGTAAACGATCGTAGGATACCAAAATACAGGTGCGAATCTTTTGTTTGTTCAATGTTCCTAATATACTTTGTAACTTTTCCCTAACTTCACCTAAAATTTGTATCTATTTTCATTTTTAGACTATCCATATTCTACCTGGAGTGTCCAGCACGAATGGTGCCGTCCAAGACCACAATTACAGTTTAAAAGGTATAAAGTCTTCTCTATACTCTATATGGCATCAACCTATTTTATTCATAGAGATAGATGCTGATTCACTGAGTCTTTCTTATTATAAAGATATTCAATACATTTATTATTTCTTCAAACACAGCAATTCCATTATTATTAAGATATTTAATATGACAGGCGCATATCCGAGACGCGTGGTCGTTGTTCTTAATTTATTTTCTCTTTTATACTCTGCAGTGGTAGGATATAGTTCATAGGATGAGGCTGGGTAATGTAATGAATTTTTTTTTGTTTCAGAACCAAGTGTGTTCTACCTGGGCCGAGTACCGTGCGTTTTGCTGCCAAAAAAGTAGTGGAAGATTATACAGGTATACATCTGGATTTATATTTCATTAAAGGAGATAATATTATATGTTTTGCTTGCGAACTTTGGTTAATGTGATGAATATGTTTATTTCAGAACCAAACGTGTTCCCTGGGCTGAGCAGCGTACCGTGTGAATTGCACTCTGTTATTACATTTTCTTCAGACCTCTGCAGCCATACTCGGTCAACCATCGCCTTAGCCGCAGTAAGACGGATAGATTCATACATCCATCACTCTTGAACATATTGACCCCCAGATTCCTAACTACCCCTCTGTACATTTTTCCTTCTCAAAACTTCCTCCCTTTCCTGTTCCTAAAAAGACTCCACACCGCATCCCTAAAGATGACATAGGCCCCGAGAGAATTTTTTCCTCAAGGCCTCCCATGTGGGCTAAAAATCTATCCAAACACTTCCTTTTTTATTATTATTACTCATATTTTCATTAATTATGATTAAGTTCCATCTAAATGTGTTTGTACATGATTGTATTTCCGTTTTTTTGTGTTATTCTGTATAAAGCAATAAAATACTACATGCAATTATGAGTTTTTCATTTTATTTTTAAAATAATTTTTAGGCTAATGATTTGGGTAGGTACTGATATTGTCCAAGGTAGTATCTTTTTTTTTTTTTTTTTTTACTTTTCTCTATCCTTGTCGATGGTCCGTGACGTCATAATCGCGGAATGAGCATTATTTATGGTCAAATAGTGTTGACACCCGTTCCATACTAAAAGCCCGAAGATATCGATCTAGGTATTAGTTCATTTATGGGTAATAGGCTCCCCCACACGCACACTTCGGCGCGACCGAGTCCCGCGCCACTTCAGGCCGCCGCGCAGAAAAGTACAGACCGATAGGTTTACAGCGCAGTTCACCGTGATACTTTTCTGCGCGGCGGCCTGAAGTGGCGTGGGACTCGGTCGCTCCGAAGTGTGCGTGTGGGGGGCACTAATGGCGACAGCCATAGATAAGTATAGACATACCATAGATATGACATTAATCATAGACAAACGAAAACTTCTGGCGATGTTCAAGTTGCCAAAGGAAAAAATCAAGGTTCGTAAGAAATAAGGCAAGGTGTGCTCACCGAGGGGGTAGAGTGGTGATTGGCTAAAATTCGTGACGTAGCTTGCTGTCCGTGTTCCACTTTCCATTGGGAGATTTGAATTAACCGCAATACAAGTGGCAGCGTTTTACTTCAAGCCACGTCACGCGTTCGAAATTTCGTAAGCGGCTCGACGAGTTTCATGGGCAACTCCGGGAAACATGGGCAATGGGCAAGCGGTGCGCAGTCCGAATGCCGCGCCCCGTCTACAGTCGGCTGACCAGCCCAGATACCAACTGGAGCCACCTCGTCGAAAGGCTCGGCCATCCTACCGCCTTTTCCAAGCCCTTCAGGCCGATTGTTCGATCCCTTCCTACATGTTTTTAAAAAAAAACATATACAATCTACTGAGCTTCTTGGGTGAAACTCACTGGGCAAACCAGCCATGTGAGCGGCTTGTTTCAAATTGTTCACAATATTTGTAGCAAAAAGTTAATAGAAACAATAAGGATGTCTTGATAAATTTAAAATGTAGAGAAAATCTTATTTCCTTAGTATGGAGGACAAAATAAAGCCATCTTCTATAGCAAGTTGCTAGAACACCTTGGATTTGGGTAGCCAATATAAAATAATTTATTTTTAGATTCCTGCATCAGCGCATACCTACATGTATGTTTATTATTAAAAAAATATTTATAAAATAACATGAAAAGGAAGAAGACACGGAAAAAAAGATTGGGTTGTGACCGAGGCACGATTTAGAAACCGTTATTATTTATATCAATCTCGTTAAATCATTTCTTTGAAAATGATTTATATTATTTTTTTTAATCATTTCCAATATCGAGCCATAAGCTGTGTGGGTACATATATTTTTATTATTGAAAATGATTTTGTCTTCTCGTTCAGAATGCGCAATTTTGGAGGGTTTTATGGACTGAAAAATGAATTTGCAAATAAAATTGATTAACAAAATAAATAAAAAAAACAGTCGTCCTGCGTTTTCCATTTGTCATAAATATTATAAACCAATCCACTCACTATAATGTTTTATGCAGTTTTATGTATATAGCCACACTGAAACAGAAATGTCGATAACTGTTGCTTCCATTTATGTCATTTAGTTTTTGTATTGTTTAGTTATTTGTCGTATACCAGCTTAAATTATAATGTCTCGACAGGGTGAAAGGCAGAATCAGTCACAAACCTATAAATTAGTGGTTGTAGGTGGTGGAGGAGTCGGAAAATCGGCGATAACAATTCAATTTATACAGGTGAGTGAACATCTGTAGGTTATGCAAAAGTTACGCCCACACAAATTGCCAAAATTCTGGGTTTTATTTGAACTCATGAAGTTGTTTATCTTTAAAGTGTGTTCCAGAAACACAGTTTGTAATAATTATATTGATAGAGATAACCCCTTTTGCATGAAAAACCGTTTTTGTTCAATGACCAAAATAGGACCTGACATACCGCTTCAAGGTCTAACACCTAAAATTATTATTCCATCGTTAAACGCCTACTGGTTTTGTTATAAGGATAGCCATTCTGCATTTAAGCATAATTGTATTTGTTTTATGTTTTCAGAGTTATTTTGTGACTGACTATGACCCTACAATTGAAGATTCCTACACCAAACAGTGTGTTGTTGATGACATCCCCGCCAGATTAGACAGTATGATTCATTTCTTTCCTAGTACCACTAAAAGCTATAATAAACATACTTAAGGTTTCTGGAATTTTGCAATAAAACAAGATATGAACTAATTTTTTTGTTTATGAGCAAACAATTCCTTGTAATAAATTGATAAGCATTGTTATAAGGCCAAGGTAGTGTGTCATTGTATTGCTTTGCAATGGATAAGTGAAATAAAAATGCATTGTATAAAATTTATATAATTTCAAAACACCTACTTAGTTGCCCCACTTGTATGTTATATTTTTTATAACCATAACTTTTTGTTTGAGTTTTCAACAAAATTTAAGACATTGTTTACATAATTCTTTAGAAGCAATATCAACCTGAATTCACATCACCAAGATGGATGCTTGAGTTGCTAATTCACATCACCAAGATGGATGCTTGAGTTGCTAATTCACATCACCAAGAATGGAAGGTCTAGTAATGATTGTTATGTTAGGTTTTATTCATTTTGAATTAAGAAAAAAATCACTTTTCCCCTGTTAGAATGGAAGAGATTAAAATAGTAGTTTCTTAAAACACCTGTTGCAAAGTGTATAAGTGTCCACTGCCCACTAGCCATGTGTACGTTCATCTGGAATTGGTTCTCGAACTCGAGTCCTTTGCGAGAAGCGAATCCCACTCCCACTCTTTTTTCAAATCAATTACTCCCAGAGAACTGGACTCGAATGCCTCTACCCATCACTCGGCAGTGTTGCTTCCCGGCACCCAGTGTCCCCCCGCCTCCGCGTAACTCGCGAGTTCGTGTGCAGGTCCGAGTTCGGGGCCGGAAACGTGTGTCTTGGCACCTGCTACGACTCCCAGTACCCAGTCCGTATAAAGAACTCTGAACCACCTGGAACCACTCAAGTTCTTTTAAAAGAAACCACTTCTCGGAGGCCTCCGGCAATACGCTGAACTTACTCATCACTACTGCCCACTGGACATGGGCGTAGGCACGGTGGGGCACCCTGGCTGGCCGATGCATGACCTCTGGGATTGTCGACCGAGTCGCATTTTCAAATTTACAGCACTTCATAGGATGATTTTTCCTTGTTCCGTCCATATTCTTTGTATTCATAGAGCATAAAGCATGCATATATGTTGTAGAAGCCTAGTTTTTTCAGTACCTATTCTAGATTTTTTATTTTTTGCCACTGGACACTAATGCCCGCTACTCAAGTTGCCTATTAGATCTGTTACGCAAGCTGAAACTATTTGAATTCATTCAAGTTTTGGTTATGAGTAATGTCTAGTTTGCTCAAAACATTTGTATCCTGTTTTAAGAAACATCTTTTTTGGTTGGCTTTCTTTCATCCTTTCTGTATTATGTTTTTTCTAAGGTTCACTAAAATATCCAATTCCTTTTCATTTTCACTTAGTGAAGGTTTGCACCCAGAGCTATTGATAGCACCTGTCTGATGAGTGTTTTATAGAGATTGGATTTGGTCCTTCTTGAGAAGTGCCGCAATTTGTAAAGACTTTGTCATTATCACTGTCACCATCACAGACAAAGACATTGCATCATCACTGACACCTGCCCCAGCCTTGCATCTTTCTAAATCTCATTCCATTTTGAATGAAACCAACACTAATAATGCAAACAATTAAAATTACATAATGTTTTTGTAGAAACCAATCACTTTGTAATGTGAAAAAATGTAATAAAACCCAAAACGTCAAATACCACTGTTTACCACTTTTATTTATATTTAAATCTTGATAAAACTCGAGCTAAAGCAAAACCTGGACATGCAAAATTGTAGCTCTCAGATAAGTAGAATTTCTCAAAAAGAGGTTACAGTATATCTACTTACATCATCAGTGTTACAAGGTTGATCGCCTCTAGCCTTTTAAATGCTAGTAGGTTGAAGTGTAGCTGTGTACAGCAGGCCGTGAACTTTTAATCAAAATAAATCATTTTTACATCTTATTTAAAAAAAAAAAAAAAATCTAAATCAAAAAAAAAAAAAAACCAAAATCATCCCAATGTCGTCTCTGTGTGTTCCATATTTTAAATTAATAAAAAACGGGACATATGTATGATACAGAGGCTCAAAAAGAGCGAGTAAACTCGCTATTTTTCTATGGCCGGCCTGCTGGACACGACCAAGGATGCGAGAAATCTCGCTCTTGGCACAGAAGCAGCTAGGAGAGGTCTCCACTCCAGCTAGTCCTGTTCCTTATGCCTAAAGTGCTGATGTTTTCTTCCACACCATTCAGTCACCTAATCTTAGGCTCTTGGTACTCTTTCTTCTTCAGGTTTATTAAATAGAAGCCTCTTTGGTGGGCGACTCTCTCCTATTAGCAGTTAATCATTTGTGGTTAGAGTACTGAACTAAAGTTAAAATATATTAACTACACACATATTACTGTGTGCATACTACATCTCAGGGTTGGATTTGGCCTCATCCACAAACACTAGCTGAGGTCCCTCGCCTTTCACCTCCAGTCCAACCTCCACCTTCTTCCACGCAGTCGAGTCACCTCTTCCTCCATTTGCCCCTGGGTCGCTTCCATTTTGGCACCCACACAGTCATCATTGATCATCTGGCAATCTTTCTACACGTCCAACCCATCTCAGTATTACAGAATCTTAAATGGTCTCATGCTGTATAAGATTTTAAAGTTCAAGATTCAACTTTATCCTGTAAGATCCATTTTCTAGTGTAGGTAGAAGAGTTGGTATTTATTAGGGTATAATGGGGTAGTTGTATGTTGTTTGTTTCAGTCCTGGACACAGCGGGCCAGGAGGAGTTCAGCGCCATGCGGGAGCAGTACATGCGCAGTGGTGAGGGCTTCCTGCTGGTGTTCTCGCTGGCGGACCATGCCAGCCTCGAGGAGATGTACAAGTTCCACCGCCAGATCCTGAGAGTCAAGGACCGCGATGAGTTCCCCATGCTGATGGTGGGCAACAAAGCCGACCTGGATAAAAGACTGGTAACTACAAACACACCTTGTCTGCTGCCCAAATTTAACTTCTGTCTACACGGCTGTCTCCCATGTGATCCATAGGCAGTTATTCGAGTATGCGGATGTCGCATGCATTGCACATTGTGTGAAATTTCACTAAAATGCATACATTGTGTCAAATTTACTACCTACGTCATAATTTCTTCCTTTTTTTGACTCCCCCCCTGTATGTTTCTGACTTTACCCTTAAAGGGTGTTCTGGGCCGTTATTTCAAATTATGGAGAGAGGGAAGTACTTGTATTCATATATTGAAATTCATGCACTTTCCCAATTCGTGCACTTGACCAATTCGTGCACTTGACCAGTGAATAGTATACTGCAATGCTGAGTGACGAGGTTGATATGCAATTCATTAAGAAACACACCACTTGTATGTTTTCTACAACATGATCTTTCTTACTTAGTTGCTTACGTAGCTGGAAGAACAACTAAATATTTTATGAAAACAGTTCAAAAGCCATGACTTCTCATTACGTATTGTAGTTTTCAAATACATAATGAGAAAGTATAAAAGTTTGGGGGTTGAAGGGCTCGTAGTTTCGTGTTGGTATTAATAGTATGAAATTACAGGTAACGGTTGAAGAAGCTCAACAGTTAGCCCGTCAGCTGAAGATCCCCTACATCGAGTGCAGCGCCAAGCTGCGCATGAACGTGGACCAGGCCTTCCACGAGCTGCTCAGAGTGGTCCGGCGCTTCCAGCAGGCCGAGAGGCCGCTGCTCAACTCCGACCACAAGTCCCAGGGCAAGCGCCGCTGCTGCATACTCTAACACACCAACACAACCAGCACTCATCAACCAACAATAAGCCACATTATCACCATTCTCCACGCAGAGGCGGTCTAACTCCCACTTCTGGACCCATCAGTGTGCTGTAAAACGATGATGATTAAAATGAACATGTTTCAAGCCATGATGTTGATTTTTCACAATTCTTTTTATCTCTCTCATTCGTCATCTTTTGGAGATTGGCAAAATTACAAAAATTTTTAACAAAATTTATGCAATATTAAAAAAAGATCGTAGCTAATTTTATTCTTGTTACAAACAGTTCTGTTTATCTTTCCAGTTTTTAATAGTTTTATAATTTGAATGTCTTCCAAAACAATTCATCAAGCTTTGTGTTCATAATAATGAGTGGATTGTTGCGCTTGTCGGAGCTTTAGGGACTCGTCTGGCTTCGTCACTGCCCACTTCCAAGACACAGACCTTCCAAGAGACCACTGATTATCTCAACACCAATAATTCAATAATGGACCAAATATAACTTATATTGAGTCATTTAAATTAAATATTGATAATTTGAGTATATGTAATGAAATCTAAGCTTTGTATAGCTTCTTAATAGTGTTTTTATGTTTACCGGGGCTTTGAGCAATTTGATAATTCTTTATAAATTATTGATTTTGTACTTTTTTATGAATTCTCCCTTATCTCTTAATAACCACTCGTTGGAAGTGTCTACAAAGAGCTTTTAAAATAATGAATGTCGTGTTTAATTACTAAAATAGTACTCAATGTTTAAAGATTATTATTTTTCTAACAATGTTTACATTATAGCTTTATGTATAACTTTAAACCTGTTGCATATCTGTGCTATGTGAGAACCATTACTCCCATTTTACATCCTGAAATAAGAATGAATTTATTTCTGGCACCAGGACTCTGATGAATTGAATCTTATACATAATGATATTCAATGATGTTCTAGTATTTAATAGCACCACTGCTTGGTTCAATATACATCCATGTATTATTTTAAGTTTTCTGCGCATATAAATATGAGATTACAGGTTTGTAAGACGGGAGTAATGAATAATTTTGATATGAATATTTGCTGTTTAGAGTTGTAAGTCTTTACAATAACTGCATGTACAAACACCGTATTACATTACTACATAAGTTATTTATTTCAGATCATTTATTTATAATATTATACCAGCGTGTATAAACCGTTACGATTGTGTATGTTTACATATCCCCCTATCTTTATAAACACCTTATACATATTTATGATATATCTAAAATTTTGCTTGTTGTAATTAAACAATGGCTGCTCTCAAGTTAGCAAAAGTAATGCAAAATCTCAAAAGTGATTATAAAATAATTCACAAATATGTACTTGAGATGACATTAAAAATAATTGTTAGAGACACGAGGAATGAAACCGGCAAACATTTATCCAAAGTAAGATTTATCCTTACAACATATTTATGCATAATTTTGTTAAGTATGCATACATATTACGTATTTACCCTTGGTGGTTTTGGTTTTGTTTTTTTACTGAATATATTTGTTTAACAGAAACATTGACTTCTATCATGAAAGTCTAAAGTAAAACTAACACCTAAATTAAAGAGACCCTCATTTTTAATCACTGCATACACGCTAGAAATTCCTTCCGTGTAGATTTGAATAAAAATCCATTGTGATACTGACTTAGGACTTTTTGGTTTAAGGCCATTTATCATGCGCTCTCTCTCTTACATTTGCTCCGCAACATATATCGCCATCCCATTTGATTGAAATGAAAATTTCATAATGATGATGAAACACAGTTCTGTATTTGAAATTTAAGGCCCGATTGGACAAACTTTTGGATCACAAAACATGCCCACATGGGATTTCTTGTGTTTTTATTCATTCTATGTTCTTACCTCTAGTTATCTAAACTTGGCGTAACCCCAATTTGAATAACAATATCTAAACTACATTTTTGTATGTCGCTTTATAATAATATGTTTGCCTTAGTATATATTAATGTCTTATGCGTAATGTTGATTAATATAATTTAGAATTAAAAATTGTCTAAAAATTAACAAATGTTAAATAACAGATGTTTCAGTTTGTCAATGGAAATGTGGATCACTTCTGATTGAAAAATTGTTTCAAATTAATTCAGGTTTGGTTTATAAAAAAAAACTCTAATTGACTGAGTAATTTGAAAAGTGAAATTTTATATTTGTAAAGTGAATTATATACATAATAATATATTTACTAAAAGTATTCAACACCAAAATTATATTTGATTTGGATATACATACATATATAATATATTATCGTTAAGCTACTGTAAGGTGCTATTAACTATGTTGCTAGTTGCTGATATGTATTATATTGCTACTGCTATCTACATATTATTGTGTAGATGTGCTGCTTTAGACAGTCTGTATTGCTAGCCTAGAGCTAGACTAGACATGTGGTTCACGCCACTTTATAGGTAGACTATATCACTGCCTAGACTAAACTGTGAATAACCTATATCTACACGGACTAGACATGTTGATTTAATAGGTAGAATTACATTGCTACCATTACTAGACATTGTCTTGCTAACCTTCCATCGGTTGCAATATGTTGACCGTTAAGTTCAGACACACTTTTAAAATACAATAAACACCTAATTAATTTCATTTACTCAAACTGAAAGTGATGATTTTGTATAATACAAAAGTTTCTGCATAAAATTCACATATTATGTATGTATTTGACATGAAACCTTCAGTAAAGCACCAAAGTCGAATGGAATACCATTGGTTTTCTGAATGAGCTTCTCTGAACAAAACAACTTCCCGTAGTGAACTCAAGGCAAACTAAGTGAGAAGTTTGCACAGAGCATAAGTTCGGGAGGATCAGTTTCTGTACCTGCCGATGGAAGGTTAAGGTAGAATTACATTGCTACCATTAGACATTGTCCTGTTAAGGTAGAATGTATGGCTACCTAGATTAGATGTGTATTCATATCATTTCATTGGTAGACTATAGCCCTACCTATACTAGATAATATGTTGATTGTTTATTCAAACTAAATAAAAGGTAGATAATAATGCTACCTAGACCCTGTCTTAACTGTGTGTGGTGGTTATGGTAAAGGTAGAATGTATGTATTGCTACCTAGACTAGATGTGTTGGTGTGGATCATGCTACTTAACAAGTAGACTTCAATATGTAATGCTAGACTTGTGAATTCACTCTATTTAATAGGTGAAGCATGATTAAAGTTGGTGCCAAATAATATTGTTTGCTTTGTGGTTTGAATTATTTTTATTGTGTTTGTATGGTGCTTGTCGGGTGATGTCTAATATGGTAATTTGTCAAAATACCTCAATGTCTGACTTTACAGAGGCTTCTTATAATCTCATGGTATTTTGGCAATGATACCTAATTAACAGAACTCACACAAATTTTTGCTGCCATATTTTGAAACCATTTTATTTGACAATAAGATTAAATGTTTTAGGTATGTTTTCCAGTAAAGTGCTTTAATACATTTTTTTAGATATAGACGTTACTTGTAGAAGTTACACTATCAAAACTCTGTTATGCTTTAAAATACAAACATGTTGTAAAATGTTGGATATTATTATACATGTAATCATTAGTTTAGGTAAAATACAATACGGAAAGAAAGGAAAAAACTCCAGCATGGAAGTGGAAATATATGCGTAGCAAGCAAAACAGGGTCACCACAAATAATAATATGTAAATCTTAGTTCTGTAACCATAACCGTATGCCGTATTATATTTTGGATGTACAATTTTTTATTGAGATTGGGCATCCTCAACAACAAGCAAGAACTGAGCACTATTTGTTTTATTCTATTTCGAAATGCTTTTCTGAATTATACCTAAACACAACTAATATTTATGAAATTCTAACTATGTGTTTAATTTAATATAATCTTTTACAATGAACTCTTTTGAATATGTTTCTGAGTGGTCCACCAATAATATTGCTCAGAATCTGCCCACTTAACTGCAAATTTTCACGTAAAGCATAAACACCCTTATTCACAAGAGAGTTTAAAAGTGGCCGTGGGACTTTTCAGTTATTTACATCGACCACTATTTCACTACAAGCTCGCTGGAAATTGTCACTTGGCCTTTCCACTTACTGAATATACACAAGGCTTACATTTCCTCTTGGTATTTGGAGCAGCAAAGCGTTGAAGTATTTGAAGTTAGTTGAGATACTCTCTCTGTAGCTAACTTCAGCGTCTAAAGAATTTTGTAACTAAGTCATCTAGAATACCATCCCTGATCCACGACTCCCCTGTACACTGTACACCCTTCTGTCAGATTTCATATAGAATCAGGTTGGTAAAATTTGCAGTGTTAAAAAAGACTTATTTTGTGAATTAGGCTTTAAATTTGCAAATACATAATGGGTTTGAGGTTTTGATCCAGAAAACCTTATAGATAAGCCCCTGCAATGAGCAAATAATGATCTTTAGTTGAGATGTTCTTATGGTTAACAAAGAGAAAGACTTCTCTATTTATTTATCAGAGTTTTAATGTTTAATGCTGTGGGGGTCAATATTTTGTTGTTGCACTCCAAGGTTAGGCTGTTGAAATGGATTTTTCTAGCTAACAGGTTGAATACCTGCGATATGCTTTACGATTCATCAGAAAATATATATTATGTTCACTGTTTTCACAATGTGTTTAACCCTTGTACGTGGTGAGTTTAGTTTTTCAAATTGTGGCCTTAAAAAGATGCATTTTACACTCCACTTTGAGTATGCTCATTAAATATTAAAACATTGTAATTTATTATGGAAAGGTTTTTGTGGATGAATAATAAATTCATATGCATTTCTTGTAAATTATTGTATAGTGTGACCGTACAAGACAAAAATTACTTTAACAATTATAATACATATTTAATAATAAAAAAATATTTTTGTTTCAATTTAGCATTTCTCCAATAGCTTTGGTTTAGCCTCTGTATTCCACATTTCTACCGATTTATAACATATCTCTCTTGAACACTTTCAGTTTTTAAGTTCCTAAAAAAAAAAAAGTTATTTTTGAAGATATCAGTAGATACATATGTAGAGTCGAAACGGTAATTACATGAAATTCCCCCGAAATAATAAAATCGTGAGGTATGCTCCGAAAATTAAAAAAACCTTTTTGTTCTATTATAATATGTTATAGCTATGAAAAACAGCGAATCTTCAAATGCAAGTTGAGCATTTGTCAAGCGATTTTTGCTCTACGAGGGTTCTCCCAGAAGTACCTGACCTAACGTACTTCAGGTGGATGTTGCTATAAAAAAAAATATGGTAGATAGCACCAACCTTATAAGGCTTAAGTTTCAAATTTTAAGGTGCTACTTGTTCAGTATTTTTTGGCAGCCATCAATAGCAAACCCTCTCAGTTAATTTGTAAACGTGGAAAAATTGGTCATCATTATGTGTTTTTTTTTTTTTTAAATTAGCTCCACACAGGAGGCCCTGAGGAAAACATTTCCCTCAGGGCCTATGTCATCTGAGATGCTGTGTGGAGGGTCTTTTTGAGGAGAGGAAGGAATGAACATTGGTCTTGAAGAGACCCATGTTGTAGGAAGGAGGAAACACAGAGGCCGGTAAATCGTTTTGAACGCAAGAACTAATCAAAGAAACGACCCATTCTAATGTGGCGAATGTCAACCGTGTACATATGTTGGGCACGCATTTGACGTGTTTCCCGACTATGCACCGGTGCCGAAGGGATCAATGACGCTAGTTCCTCGGAGCATCTTCCATTGTAATAGCGGTAGAATAAGGATAGCATTCCCACCTGACGTCTGTGCTCTAAAGATTGGAATCTGTCTGTTAAGATGGGAGAATCTATCAAACGGACCTCCCGTTTTCGCACAGAGTCAAGGGTATTTTTCAGGTATTTTGGAGCTCCAGACTAAAGGTGGCTGCCAAATTCAACCGTGGGGCGCACTTGTGATTTGCACAGGGTTAGCAGTTGTTTATTGTTAAAGTATCTGCGGGCCCTGTACAGTATGCCCAGTTTTTGGGAGGCTAACTTTACTCTGGCTTCGATGGAGCCCCCATATCTGAACTGGTTACTTAGGGTTACATCAAGCATATCAATGGAGGGCCTGTTCGGCAGATTGCTTCCGTTGAAGGAGACTAGATTTTCATTTCGATCCCTTTTAGACATAATCAGACAAGATTGGGTCTTTGAAACATTAAATTAGACGAGATTATTTTTACCCCAAGAGAAAACACTCTCGAGGTAACCGTCCATTCTTTGCTTCAAAGCCTTCCGAGCCGTCGGAGTTTGTGAGCCCTTTGGGGGCTTGTCAAACAAAAGCTATCATGGACTGACATTGAAACATTAAATTCGACGAGTTTTTTTTTACCCCAAGAGAAAACACTCTCGAGGTAACCGTCCATTCTTTGCTTCAAAGCCTTCCGAGCTGTTGGAGTTTGTGAGCCCTTGGGGGCTTGTCAAACAAAAAGCTATCATGGAAATTCGCGTAACAATGAATTGGTGCACATGACAAAAGGTCATTGATGTGCAACAAAAACAAAGTCGGAGACAGAACCGATCCCTGCGGGACGCCAGCATTTGTCGAGTGTGAGGAAGAGGTGAAACCGGAATCCGTATTGACGGTCGTTAATAATTTTGTTCTTCTCGAGGTATGTGAGCAGTTTGTCGTTGATCACACTTTCCATCACCTTAGACAGAACTGATATGATCGCTATGGGACGGTAGTTGGCAGGGTTGGAGTGGCCACCCTTTGGATTAGGATGGATAACCGCTTTTTTCCAACCAGAGGGCACAGAGCCAGACTTCAGGGACATTTTAAAAAGCTTCGTCAAAATTGGAGCTATTTCTACAGCGCACCTCTGCAGTACCAGGGCAGGTATTTCGTTAGGCCCGCTAGCTTTATTAACATCAAGCCCTCGTAAAACATGGAGTACTTCCCGATGCCGGATCCTCAGCTTTTTCATATGAAAACCGCAGTGAGAAACCGACGTCGGGACAGCACCTTGGTCATCGAGGGTTGAGTTATCCGCAAACATTTTTCCTTATAGGTTAGCCTTTTCGGTGGCGGGGTTTGCTAGTGAGCCATCAGGTTTGGTAAGAGGTGGCAGACTGGATTTGCAGAAATTGCAACCTATTGAGCCTGCAAGCGACCAGAATTGCCTGCTGCCATGCGGGCACGCGGCCAGCTTTTTGCTGATCTGCAGGTCGTACTCAAATTTTGACCTATTTATGGTTCTCTTGGTTTCCTTTGCCATTTTGTTGTAGGCTGTTCTGTCTTCGGATATTCTAGATGTGTTGTAGGCTCGGTAAGCCGCGTTTTTTCGTCACACTGCTTCAGAGCATTGTCGACTGAACCACGGCTTTGAGCCCACACCAGTTTCTTTAACGGTGGATTGAATGAGGCCACCCATCGCGGATGTGATGACTTCACCAATTTCCTGGGCACATCTTGAGGGATCGGAAGTCCGAAAACAGACAGCTGATCACGGGAAAGCATTAAATTGTGCCCGCAGACCGAACCAATCTGCTGATCTGTAGTGCCACACTTTTCTCTTCAACTTCTCGTTTGGCGGCCTGAAGATTACGGGGATTGATGTTGTCACCAGGCAGTGGTCGGACGATCCTAAAGGCGCTGTGACTTCAATCTTGTAACAGTGTGGCATAGTGGTTAAAAACAGGTCTAGCAGATCGGAGCGGTGAGTCTGGACTTGTAGGCTCCTGAACCATTTATTCCAATCCGTGGCAAAGGGCAAAGGATTCCGCTTGTCGTCCAGCAGAGTCTGTTGATCCTGAGAACTTCAACCAAGGTTCGTTATGAACGTGGAAGTCCCCCAGGACCACAAACTCTGCCGTAGGGTAGCGGGGCAAGAGGTCATCAATAGTATCGCTCAAATGTTTGAAGAGCTCGGACGTGTCTGATTCGCTAAGGTTCGGTGAGCGGTATAAACACGCGTAAAATCTAACCGTACTGGCAAGATTGACGCGTACCCACATTACGTCGAATCTGGAGTTTTCAAGATTCAACAGTCGCACACAGTTGACGTCAGCTCGACTATAGAGACAGACACCTCCTTTAGGTCTGAACTTGCCTACGAGGGTGAATACCGCATACCATGTATCCGTATGAAGTCGCCCACCCTGCAGATCGAAATGACAGCAACCATAAATGCCCTCAAAATCAGTATACGAAGTAAAATTTCACTTCCGAAATATGTTTTTTTATATTTTCTAAAAAATATTTTCTTTTTATTAAAAAAATGTTTTTATATTTTCTAAAAAATATTTATATTATTAAAAATATCGTAAATATTCATATATGGCCAGTTCGATCGAAAATTTACCATAATTTGAAAGTATGTACTTTATTGCTGAATTAGAAACGGAATTCCTAATAAAAATCACTTTGCAAAATAAAAATCAAACGCAATCACTGAAACTGAAGAAAAATAAAAACGTAACTTAAAACCTTAATTATTTTTTTTTTTAGAATTCCCCATTAATCCTTTTAGGTACATAATATCATTTTGAGTTGCCAGTGTTTTTAAAACAACATTGCTTGAGTGTAAGTATAGTTTGGCAAGAAAGTGTAGAAATTAATTAATTTGGAACTAAATTTTTTCATTACTATGGTAACACCGAAATACTCGTTTTGTCAATGACATTTTGTATGGCTCTTGGCTTTACTGACTTTAATCATGTAGAACACACTGAAAATCGCTCGTTTAGTGTTTTTTTTTCATTGTTTGCCTGTGCATTGTTTGAATTGAATTAAAATGAACAAACCAATACGTAGTGGTGCAAGAGATGTTGTAAACTGCGTGTTTCAACGCTGCGTAGCTGAATATCGTGCGAAGAAGCTCCTATACAATTTGAAAGAAGTTTAAAAACGAACTGCAGAAATGAATGGTACGTGGTATAGTTTTTTTTAATAAATTTCATTAGTATTACAAGATTTATGCCAATTTTTGTGCGATTATAACCATTACAATCTGATTTGAGGTTATGTTTAAAAATCCGAATTTGACATTTCCATTTGACAGTTAGTTAAAAGCCACAAGAAAAATGGAATAACTCAATTTAAAAAAAAAATTATAATATTCAACTTCTTTAAACTCATAAAAATGTAACTTGTTCTTAATTTTCTCTTTCTTTCTTTCTAAATGAATATTTACAGGTGTGCTTTTTTAAAACTACCTTCTATAGAATAATCATTTTAATGATGTTTTCCACATACAGGTAAATCTGAAAAGTAAGATAAATCGTCAAGGAAGGGAAAAGGCAGATGGAAAATTTGAAACACCGGGAAAACGGAAAATAGCATAAGTGTTGATGATTAAAAAAAATTGTTGCAAAAACGTGATGAAAATCGAGGCAGATTATTATGCACGAGGAAGTACTCTATATGATGATATAGATCAGGGGTCTCCAAACTTTTCAGCCTTAGGGCCATACTGTTCCCTCCAGTAAGTTCCAAGGGCCAAAACCGTTTTAATTTTCCTACCATTATCATTCATGGTTCATGGGGTGAGGTTTGTCCAGGTCTTGGCGGCGGATGCGTCTGCCCACTTGCTGCGTGGCGGGCCGGATCGAGAGAGACTGGGTGAGGAACGCCTTTTGACCTTTCCAGCCAAACTATCTCGACTCATCGCCTTGCACCGCAGTTGGAGAGACGGATTCATACGTCCGATACTCCTGGACACTAACCCCCAGATTCCTACCCACCCCTCATTTCTTTTCCTTCCCAGAACTTCCTATCCTTCCCTTTCTTAAAAAAACCTTCACACAGCATCCGCTAAGATGACATAGTCCCTGAGGCAAAATATTTTTCTCGGGGCTTCCTGTGTGGAGTTAATGTAAAAAGAAAAAATACGCTTGCTAAATTCACTAGTTCAATTACTATTGTATTGTACTGTATTTTCACGACTACAATACGGCATCTAGGTGGTTACACGCAGAAATAGGTAGTGAAAGTACCCTCCATCCATCGCACAGATAGTGCTAGTAGTAGGTACTTTTTCTCGAATAATCTCGTTGGTTTGATTTTATACTTGTCATCAAGCTTTACCTAGCAAGTAAATAAAACCGAGTTACTATCATTTTGTGTTTTTTCCAACTTATCACAACAACAATAAGCCGTTAGCTGTCGCGGGCCTGATTGATGACACTGGTCATAAACTGTCGCGGGCCGGATTGATGACACTGGCGGGCCGGACTTGGCCCGCGGGCCGTAGTTTGGAGACCCCTGATATAGATGAACTGATAAAACGTTTAGATGAAGATGAAGATATGGAAGAAGAAGAATCATATGAGGACTAAGACAATAATTATTACATGTCAGGTGTTGAATAAATATACTCAGATTTTTAAATACCTATGTACCTACGTTTTTATAACAAAATAAACGCCCACTTAAAACCTGTTTTGTTTTATTTTACTTCTATTAAATTATGTGTTTTTGTGCAAAATTTATGAAAATACAAACACGTTATGAAATATGCATTTTGGCTGAAGGGTTTTTTAAAACATACATTCATTGTCTTATGAGCCATCACGGTGTTGCCATTTAAAACCAAGAAATCGATCGCAGCGCCATCATTTATTTTCTACACTTAATTGTCAAACTGTACATCAACAAGATTCATGGGAATTCCAAAAACAAAAATACGACTTGCAATACCAGTAATATTGTCATATGTAAATTTTTTTTGCCAGAATTCGAAATTTCCCTATATTTTGTGCTGATTTCCCTTTTCCCTAAAAAATGTGTTTCTCCCCTAGATCTAGGGAAATTTCCCTGGACATCACATCAGTGGGGCAGAGTGACTTCTCAATTCTATGTCGTCGAGCTATATGAAAAATGGTAAAACGCGAGCTGTAAATTAATTAATATTAATTACTTCTTATGATTATTTTTCGATCAAAATTTTTATGACTTGTCAATAATGTCTTAGCAAAATAAGAACGTAAAAAAATCTTCAAATATATTAGTTTGTAAGTGCGCAAATAAATACACAAATTGGCCAATTTACGTCAAGAAACACATGTACGTATATATTTTTTAATGATTTTATTTAAACTAAAATTAAAATTCTAAAACATACGTTTACCAGATAATGTATTGATTTATTTTACTGCATGATTATATGATTTGAAATAGGTGTTGTATAATACATGTACTTTTTTGAAAATATAACAAATCTGCCAATGACCTGTGGTATAACCGTCCTTATTATACTTAAAATAAACATTTTTTCTCAAAATTTAAAACATACGTTTACTAGATAAAAGAACAATCTTTCGAAATCAATTTATAATTTTTTGTGGAAACGAGTCAATACGTCTAAACACCGATTTAAAAATGACATATTTCTGGTTTCTCTGGTAATATACTCTTAATACTGAACTCAAATTGGATTGAGACTGAAGAAGACTTGCCTGGAGAGGCAGAACTCAACTCAACTTGATAGATTACCATTTAGTTTTGAAATGTTGCTAGTGACCAAATCTGAATAGCCAAGTACCTTCCAACCTCTTCCCTTCACAACACTCCAGGCAGTTGGAACTCTTGTGGTAATGACAGCCTCTGCAGTCTGCAGTGCAAAAGTGTAGGTATTTTATTTTGTCACTAGGTTGCAGGTACGACTCCTGAGGCAGAGCAGAAATGTGTAGTTTTTTATGAGTTCGATGGACCATATTTAGTGATTAATAAAATGAATATATTTTTATTAAAATAATAAGAGGAAACCGGGCGGTGGTTTGTCCAGTACAAATGTATTCTTCAATTTCCTCTCTGGATTTTGACACTATTGCAAATACTTTTTTGTATAATCATAGTATAGTCATCAACCACTAGTGGGTCGGTATATTTTGATTTTTTTTTAGTTAAGTTATTTCTTACAGGATTTAGAACCCTCCAAAAATCGAATTGCCTGGTCATCAACTGACCTCCATTATACAAACTAGACAATGTATTTTAAAAAGACATACGTATAAACATAGGGTATTTTCTTCTAACACAGTAAAAAAAAACTTATAAATCAGTCCATTTTTGGATCAGAAAAATGGGAAATGCAAAACCTCAATTTTGATGATTTTATTTAGGTACTAGCTGGTTCCCGGCGTGCGTTGCTATGCCATTAAAAGAAATAAATTGTTTATCCCTAAATGTTTAGCGTTTATATGTATAAATAAATAAATGGATATTCTCATGCGTCCCTTTTCCCTCCTGCCTTCCCCTTCCATCTTTTTGACATTGACTCCCCTCCCGTCCGGCCCGTATCCCAGTGACGCCTAGATCGCATAATATGTCGCCTAGCTAGCCGAGCGGGGTGACCGGCGACCACGCAATTTTTTTCTAAAACTTACATTTTTAAACTCGTGATATCTTTCGAATGGGATGTCCGAATTGAATAATTTAAAAAGTTATATAAAGGTATTGAAGCAGTCTTGAATATGAAGTAATTTATTGACATATGCTGTCGCGACACTTTTTGTAAATAATGATGTGTTCTGCAAAGTCGTAGTACATTATTTTATTCTATCATCAATAGTTTTCGCAGCGCACGCGATGCAAAAAATATTTTAGGTAATTTTTTTACACCTTGGGTTACATTTTGGGAGTTTCTAATTTTTTGAAAATATAATATAGCCTATGTCACCGGGGATAGTGTAGCTTCCCACCAGTGAAAGAAATTTTCAAATCGGTTCTGTAGTTTCGGAGCCTATTCAATGCAAACAAACAAATCTTACCTCTTTATATAGTGTCTTAGATTAGATTAGGAATCAACCGGAGGTGCTCTTTCGCTCAGCATTCCGGGGAGTAAGAGCACCACTTCCTAGATCTCCGTGGGTATCGCACCGTGGGTACCGGTAAGAGTGACAGTGACAGCAACAGTTTGGTAAAATACCTATTCTTCAAATTTCTCAGCGACCGGGTTTCCTCTTAATGAAACTAATAAATAGAATGACAAGCTAGTTTTTAGTACCTGCTTACCAATAACTTTATGTCGAAGCATGCGTGATCAGTCACGAAAATATACTTTTATTTTTAGGGATCGATAAATTTAGTATTTCTACCCAAAATTTGATGAAAAAATACACATATTTAACTATCGAATCAGATTCATTTTGCGCATTTTTAAATGTAGCTATTTGCGGGATTGGTTTATTTATGCTATTTGCATAAATAATCCAAGAACATGACGTTGGCCCGACCGCTTCCCATGGCAATTTATCGTGTTCTCGCCATAATTCATCCACCGGCTATTTGATTATAATGGCAGCCAATTTGGCGCGCACGTCCCACGAATTGTAGGAACGATGTTCCCGCCAATTCGCCGGCAAAAAAACCCCGACTTAAAATATAATCATTGATGACCGACGTAGGTACCTACCTATTTAGAGAAATTCCCCAGATTTTGAATGCTAAATCGAACATTTCATCGTGGATACTATCTAAATTTGGGTGACCAGCCAACTCAGAATTAAACCAACTCAGAACCACCTCAGAAAGGTCATTAAGAGTAATGATAAAAAAACGAGTGTGCTTTAGACTTTAGACCACACGGCTGAAACTTCACTAACTTATAAAAAAAGAGAGAAAGAAAATGTGCGCGCGCACTGCTCTCTCTTGCTCCTACTGTGTGATTCAGACAATAGGTCTGCACTGTGTCTTAGATATACGAAACGTAACTGGCTATGAAAGAAAGAGAGAAAGAAAATTGTGTGCTCGCACCTCTCTCACTTGCCTCTAGAGTAATATTCGAAACGTAACTCTCTCTCTTTCTATCTTCACTAACTTATATCTCCCTCTCACACTTTTCGGGACGCTCTTGTCACGCATTCACCAGCGTACTCCCCAAGTCAAGCGTGCGTTAAGAAGTTTTACTTAAAAAAAAACTATAAATTTCTAAAAAAATTTAGTAACATTTTCGTAATCTTAGTAGAAAAATCTATAAACATGATTTTTTCCAAGTCATTATGAAATCCATGAAAGTGGCCTATGAAACCGTTTTGATTTCCTCGGATCACATTTCTATGATCTGTGCTATACACTGTGTCCGGAAACTCGTAGTTAAGGTTGGGAAACTGGTGATTTTGTGGTATAACTGTTTTGGTTTGAGCTTTCGTTTTCGAGTAAATTGAGTCCAAAGTTGGAATTTTTTTGGTCAAATTTGAAAAAAAAAACGATCGTTAGTTAATGTCTTTTAAAATGCATCGAAGCTTAGACCCGGCTTCAAGTTTTGTTTAACTCTTTAGTTGCCGGAAATACAGAAAAAGTAACTAAATCGAAATGACCAAATCGGAAAAAAGGTTTTGGGTTCTCTATGTACCTACTACGTTCTCTATGTATTTATATTTTTAAATAATTTTTCCCCAGACAAGGGAAAATATCCCCTGACATTTTCTGTAGTAGGTACCTACCTGAAGTTACATTGTCACGTACTCCAGTACCGTGCTGTGTGGCACATGGCGTGCAATCACCGTAGTTATTAGTGATGTGGATTCCTTAGTGGCCCCACTGCTTCCGGAAATGAGTTTTGCCTTCGCATTATCATTTAGGAGTTTTTGCCTCAAATTGGTTACTTACCGCAACACTAAAACCATCAAATTATAATGCCAGGTACCTACCTCCTACCTCCTACTTGACTAATAACTACCTAACTTGGCTTTCATTTGGCGAAGCAATCCCAGATTGGGTTTACCGAGAAATTAATGTGATTACTATCTACCTTAGGTACCTAACTACCTGCGGAGATAGCTTTTATGTCTCCTAGAAAAAAAACAATTTTAGTTGTAGCTGAGTGTTCTAGTCAATTATTACCGTCTTTTTTGGGAAAATTCTACGCTTATTTTGACTAGTCATGCACGGCGGATAGAAGAACAAGTGGGTGTGCGGAGAATATATTTATGTCGACTGTGTTGGTAAAACACTTCGAGCCATAATGTTTTTGGGAATCTCACTTTGATGTAGAATGTAGAGTATCCTTCAAGGAAGAACCGGGGTGCTTTTTCAATACTAACAAAATTTATTATTTGTATTTTGATCATCTCTAAGTTTATAAAACATTTTTATCGTTAGGTATTAATTTTTTTAACAGTTAATAATAAGATCTTAAATTTTTAAAAAGGCAATATTAGTTTTAGGATACCTTCGGAGGGCGACACAAGGCGTGGTTGATTTGTTTTTTTTTTATACATATCGGCAGTTTTATTGCAAAATTGATAAAATTTTTGAATAATTGAATTTAAATAAAATAAGAAGGTTACTGTCTACGGCTGTAAAACGTGTAAAACTCTGCTTAAAGTCCGGGCAACGCCGGAGACTCTAGCTATTTTTTAATAAACATTGTAATTAGTCCGAACAGTGACGTAGCTAGGGAGGGGGGGGGGGGGTCCGTGGAAAAAAATTACCAAGTAAAAACAGGCATCGCGGTGAGTCAGGTCATATACAGGAACGCAGTTAAGCCGATATCTGCATCAACTAGTCCACGATGGTATCCCATTTCACCCCATCCCATTCCAATATACCTCACAGATGTTAGAATCCATCATGCCCTCTCCCATCACGCCCCTCCCGTTGTGGTATCCGCCCCGAGTGCTACCCATGTTAGCTACGCTACTGAGTCCGAACACCCCTATGTGCAAGAAGAACCAAGGCAAGATAAGAAGGGGCAATAAGAGCCAAGAAGAAACAAGAAGAGACAAGAAGAGCCAAGAAGAGACAAGATGAATCAGGAAGAACTGAAAAGTTGCAAGACACTGTAAGAAGAGGCAAGAAGAAGAAAAACATAAAAAAGAAGAAAAAATAACACTCAATCAATTCCTTTCAATCAAGTCCTTAAATTATTCCTTAAAATAATACATGCCAGGATACGCGATAAGTGCGAGCAGGACTTGGATGACACTCAGTTTGGCTTCAGAAATGCGTTCGGTACGCGTGAAGCATTATTTTCTGTCGACGTACTATTGCAAAAGTGTCGTGACCAAAGAAAGGAAGTCTTTGCCTGTTTTATTGACTATGAAAAGGCATTTGACAGGGTAAAACATGCTGACCTAATGAAAATGCTTGCGGATTGTAACGTTGACACCAAAGACCAGAATTTCATTAAAAACCTGTATTGGTTCCAAACAGCAGAAATAAGACATGGGAATGAGAGATCTAATGCAATCGCCATTCAGCGTGGAGTACGACAAGGATGTATCCTGTCGCCACTATTATTTAATTTTATTCCAACTATGTCTTCAAAAGAGCCCTAAGTAATACCCAGAAGGGTCTCAAGATCAACGGAGTTGTCATTAATAACATAAGATATGCAGATGATACTGTATTACTAGCTGACAGTATCAGTGACCTCCAAGACCTATTAGATCTTGTTAATAATGCTGGTGAGCAACTGGGCCTAACAATCAACGTCAATAAAACTAAATGGATGACTTTTGGACGACTAGATCACTCTGGATCAATGATTCAGTTAAATGGTTGTAATGTCGAAAAGGTGGAGAGATTTAGATACCTCGGCAGTATCCTCACGGAGACTCTTGACCCAGATATAGAGATTAGGTGCAGAATTGAAGCAGCAAGAACTGCATTCATAAAAATGAAATCCCTTTTCTGCAATGACAATATAAGCTTAAAACTAAGGCAGAGAATGCTAAAATGTGGTCGGTCTTGCTGTATAGTTGTGAAACATGGACCTTGAAAATAAATACCATGAACAGGTTAGAGGCTTTCGAAATGTGGCTTCACCGGAGAATGCTCAAGGTCCCATGGACCGACATGATCACCAACATAGAAATTCTCAGGCGGGCTAGAGCAGATAGGGAACTGCTTACATTAATTAAAATCAAGAAAATTTCATATCTGGGTCATATACTTCGAGGGGAGAAGTATCACTTGCTCCATTTAATATTGAAAGGCAAGATAGAGGGTCGCCGAGGGCCTGGTAGGAGACAAATGTCTTGGCTGCGAAACATACGAGAGTGGACCGACATTAGAAGTGTGGAGGAGCTATTCCGGGCAGCGCAAGACAGAGAGACCTTTTCAAGAGTGATCGCCAACGTCGGGGGGACCTGATAAGGCACATAAAGAAGAAGAATTCCTTTATTCCTACCAATGCGCTGGCGGTTTTGCTTTTGTTCTTAAAATAATGCTGCAGCTCTTTCTTACAAACTAAATAACAATGGTCGAAATGAAACAAACGGTGAACGTATGTAAGCACCCCCCAAAGGAAACAGACAATAATTTTCATACATCTCCCTCACACGTGTAAAGAAAATGAAACGCAATTCCTGTCGTCGCCGTCGTAGCTTAGCCGTATAATGAGATACATCTGTTTCCCCCAAAGGAAAAAAGTAGTACTTTGGAGGAAGCATACACACATATATTGTGTGTCTCATCTTTTGTCTCACCATTATTTAATGTGTAAGAAAGAACTGCAGCATTATCAGGATAAAGTTTTATGCTTTTTTTGAACCGAAACGGTACCGGAATCGTGGATCGTCACGGTAATAATAAAAGCGCTCATTGGTTATTGCTGACAACCTTTTGAGTCTTAGATAACCCGGGAACGTTTTGCCTTTTTTTAAAATTATTTGTTAGCAGTCATTTTACAATCCAAACCTAAATTTATAGTAGCTTATGAATAACGCGAATAATCGATTTAGGTTCAATTTCATTATTTTTAGGTTTGCAATACCTATACTAAGATGTGATGCAGATGGTCGAATTTGTTTTATACTATTAAGTATTTTATTTAGTCATTGGTTTTATATCAAAAATATATGAGAAAATTGTAAAAAAACAAATTTGGACATTCTTAGAAAAAAATAAAATAATTAATGATAACCAATTCGGCTTCAAAAAAAATACAAGTACTCATGACGCGATAGCAAAAATAACCAACTATTTATACACGGCCCTAGATTCCGATAAAAAATGTATCGGAATATTTATAGACCTGAAAAAAGCTTTCGACAGCATATCACATAAAAAATTAATAAATAAATTAAAATCGATAGGAATTAATGGGAAAGTATTAGCATGGATAACTAGTTATTTCCACAAAAGACCTCAACAAGTAAAATTACTCAATCAAATCTGCGACTCAAAATATAGCGACTTTTCGATACCCCAAGGTACAGTTTTGGGACCGTTGTTATTTATTATATATGTCAATGAAATATACCATATTTCCAAATTTGGAGACATTTTATCCTACGCTGATGACACAGTCCTACTACTAAAAGCAAACACCTGGTCTGAATTAAATAAAAAGGCAAATACAGATATCAATGCACTAAAATTATGGTTTGATAAAAACCTATTGACTTTAAATTCTAAAAAAACCTATTATTTACCATTTTTCATTAAAAAACAAGAAACACCTAAAGAAATAAACATAATAATCCACTCTGTGACAAATACAGAAAACCACAAATGCAATATATTATGTACAAACATAGAAAGCAAGACCGATATTAAGTACCTGGGCATAACAATAGACCAGCGTTTAAAATGTTCCCCACACATAAATATTCTGAACAACAGAATAAGGAAACTAACATATATATTTAGATGTTTAGGAAATATTTTAAACGAAAAATTACTTAGAACCACATACTTCACTTTCTGTCAATCAATTATACAATAGGGCATTATACGATGGGGCGGTACATACATATACAAATCAAACACAAACAATTTACATATCACAAAAACTAATAATAAAAACAATTTTAAAAAAACCCTACTCATATTCGTCAGAACTTTTATTCCAACAATTTTAAGTCAGAAAATTAAGTGCAATATATTTTTATCATGCAACATTACAAATTTATAAAGATAATATTCAAAATAAAGTTGCACCATTTAAAAAACAACAGAAATCTTAGACAAACATCAATACTTCCTACTCCAAAATGTAAAAAAAACACCAAGACAGTTAGTCATAAATATCTCGGAGTAAATTTTTTTAATTCACTTCCTGAAAAAATCAGGAACATGAACAGTAATATCAAAAATTTAAAACTCACCTTAGAAATTATACCGAAAATTTGAACTGAATATAAAAAATTAAACAATTAAACCAATATAATAACACCCCATACACACAAGCCCTGCTTTTTTATGGGGATAAATCAAATATGTACACATATTATGTAATTAATTATTATATTGAATTTATTGTAATTTATGTATCTTTCTCTGAATAAAAAAATATATATATATATACATGTAATGGCAATATATTCCATTTAAATTTGAATCCTGTAGTGTCAGTTGGAATACTTGGAATGTAATTATCAATTGTCACTTGTTTTATTTTCTATTATTTTATTATAAATAAACATAAATGTCGTTTCTTTGTTAAACTTTGCAACACAAGTGTTTTATTTATAAATCAATAGAAAAGAATTAAATCATATTATATACATATATATAAAATTCCCGCAAACTGCCGAAGTTTGACTGAAAAAGACGGCACTATACTACTTAGGTACCTTCTCGACCATTGAAACTATCGTTATAGATAGATATTTATCTATCAGTCATCGATTACATTTGCTTATGGCTTCCGTTAACGATTCCGTTAGGCAACCAGTTAGAATCTAAATAGATTAAAAAAGTTCCAGCCTGTATTACCTACCTGCTGAGTACTAACTAAAACCAAGATTCCACTAGAGCATTTTTGGCAACATTTTGGATAATTTGCAAAAACCCGCGAGCGCCCGCTGGCCAGAATGTCGTCAAATGGAAGAGATATTTAAAAAAATCTGGTTTTGTTTGTTCCAGCGTATCGGGATCTTTGGTAATCACAAGGCTAAAATAAAGTTTAAGAAGAGATATTATTTCGTATCTCATCTTAATTATTTGTTATCATTGCTCACGTGTTTACATATTTAAAAAAAAATCTTGTTCAAATTTAAATTTAAACATATCTGTGATTATCAACTCGGCCATAGACAATATACAAAACTCATGAATGTGGTAAGTATTTGGAGCAATATTATGACTCTCTTTTGAAGTAAATAATACGCAGAATTCACGCGTTTATAAATTTAATGATTTTTTCATAATTTTGTATGAGTCCAAAAAATATGGGATAAACTTTCAAATTAATATAGGTGCATTCAATTGTTCTCTAACACCATAAGAGATTTATACGTCTCTGTATTACAATTCGAATGTATGATTTTTTTAATGAAGACGGGAAATTTCCAATCCTCGAGGCTGAAATTAATCATATTGCGGAACATTCCAATAAAGTTCTCGTTTGAACCTGATTTTTTTTTTACATTAACTCCACACAGGAGGCCCTGAGGAAAATAATTTCCCTCAGGGCCTATGTCATCAAACGACCCGTTCTCATGTGACTAATATCAACCGTGTACAAATGTTGGGCGCGTGTTTGGCGTGTTTCCCGACTATGCATCGGTGCCGAGGGGATCAATGACGCTAGTTCCTCGGAGCATCTTCCATTGTAATACCGGTAGAATAAGTACAGCATTCCCATCTGACGCTAAGATGTCTTCTGTCTAGATGGAAGAATCTATCAAACGGACCGCCCGTTTCTGCACAGAGTCAAGGGTTTTTTTAGGTATTTTGGAGCTCCAGACCAGAGGTGGCTACCAAATTCAACCGTGGGGCGCACTTGCGATTTGTACAGGGTTAGCAGTTGTGTACTATTAAAGTATCTGCGGGCCCTGTACAGTACGCCCAGTTTCTGAGAGGCTAACTTAACTCTGGTTTCGATGGAGCCGGGGAGCCCCCATACCTGAGATGGTCACTTAGAGTTACACCAAGCATATCAATGGAGGTCCTGTTCGGAAGAATGCTTCCGTTGAAGGAGACTAGATTATAATTTCGATCCCTTTTAGACGTTATCAAACATGATTGGGTCTTTGAAACATTAAATTCGACGAGGTTATTCTTACCCCAAGAGACAACACTCTCGAGGTAACCGTCCGTTCTTTGCTTCAAAGCCCTCCGAGCTATTGGGGTTTGTGTGCTCTTTGGAGGCTTGTCAAACAAAAAGCTATCATGGACTGTACTGTCATCCGCGTAACAAAGAATCGGTGCACATGACAAGAGGTCGTTGATGTGCAACAGAAACAAAGTCGGAGACAGAACCGATCCCTGTGGGACGCCAGCATTGAGGTGAAACCGTCAGCAACCGCCTGAATCGACCTCCCCCTCAAAAAGTCGGCAATCCACGCACACAAGGATGCGGGAAGTCCGTAAGAACGCAGTTTGTTGACAAGCGCTCGATGCCAAACCCGGTCAAAGGCCTTGGAAATTTCCAGTGAAACCGTTTGGGTTTCACCAAAACATTCCAGGCACCGTCCCCAAACATGCGTCACATACGCGAGAAGATCACCGCACGAGCGGTTCCGCCGGAATCCGTATTGACAGTCGTTAATATTTTGTTCTTCTCGAGGTATGTGAGCAGTTTGTCATTGATCACACGTTCCATTACTTTTGCCAGAACAGATGTGATCGCTATGGGGCGGTAGTTGGCTGGGTTGGAGCGGTCACCCTTCTTTGGAATGGGGTGAATGATCGCTTTTGAATAAAACACGCCTTTCGATAAAATTAAAAGCATATACATAAGACGACATCAGTTAGTTCCTTGGAACCCGAAGGTTGTGGGGTTGAGGATAGAAAATATGTCACTTAATTGAAATAAGTAATACACAGGAAGAATATTTGCAGTAGGTACCATTCGGAGGCGATGAGTTACATGAAATGGCTGTAGCTGTGGATAGTGAGCGTAATGAAAATATACCCAGGTACTTTTCATTCTTCCTGATTATTTCATCACAACACCCCCAAAGTGGAAGATGCTCTCAGTATCACCCTGGCGAAATACCACCATTTAGTGACATATCGTGTTTGGTGACCAGATCTGAATAGCCAGGTACTTCCTTACCTTCCTCTTCCCCATTTCTCCTCCCATTACATTCAGCCTCACAACCCAATTGGGGATGCCATTGTTGCATTGTTGAGTCGGGAGCAGTCTTTTTTTGTGAATACCTAAGAAGAGTCCCTGCAGCTGCTCCCGTCTGGAGCCAGTGAGACGTCATCCCCAACTGTGGTATGTTGTGAGGATGAAGGTAGTGGGGAGGGGATGGAGATGGGGAAGAGGAAAGTGGGGAAGTACCTGGATATTCAGATCTGGTCAGCAAACACGGCTAAAGCCATTTCAAGCAAAGTTTCATTCTGAATGGTGGTCTTACATCAGAGTATCTAGCACGGTCGATCGATGTAGGTTTTATCGATAATGTTGGTAACTTGTCATCGTTCAGCCAACGAACGAACAGTTCACAGCGACTAAGAATTCTTAATATACATGTATTCGACTGTTGTTTGTTCGTTGGTGATCTGCAGTCGTGCTCGGGAACGATGACAAGCTACCGACATTATCGATAAACAGCGACTAAGAATTCTTAATATACATGCATTCGACTGTTGTTTGTTCGTTGGTGATCTGCAGTCGTGCTCGGGAACGATGACAAGTTACCGACATTATCGATAAAACCTATATCGATCGACCTTTGTAGGTACCCATACTGAGAGTATCGTACCGCAAGCCGCAAGTAGGTATACTATATATTATTTTAAATGAATTAATTGTGAAATAGACAAATCAATCAAATGAAATTTATTTGCGCACGCCGGGATTCGATGCTGCGACCTGCGACCTTCGAATTGCGAGTCAAGAGCCTTACCCCTTGACTACGGCGGCCGTCTTGGAACTCTTGTGCGGTATTCACATTAAAAAAATCTCCAAATGGGTTTCCATAGTTCCACTGGCAGACATTGCGAACTCCGGTGCGGTGTGTAATGTGTGTAGGTAAAACATAAAAAGAACTAGATAATGTTTAGCAAAACAACATTACCTAATTATAAGCAGACATCTGAATAGGAAATTAGATCTATTGATTTTGATAAACTTCTTCCCGTTATAAATAAAATACCGTTAGTTGATTGTAACTTAGTGAATGCTGCCAAATTTATCGTTACTTCTGTAAAGATAAAAAGCAGGTCATTAGAATTACAAGTTTCCTGTTGATCATTTCTATTTTTTTCTGAAATAAATGATTGACCAAGCGGCCACTACCTAGGTACTAGATACTATCTTCCTTCGGTTCTCACGACAGTTATTCCAACATCACTTTACCAGATAATTAAGATAGAGGTAGAGAGTAGAGTCTAGATCTAGAGGAGAAGAACTACTAATATAACGTTCTGGAGAACTTGACCTCTTAGGCTACATCTAACCTGAACTGTCTGATCTACATCTCCAGCCAGTGGCGTGCATCATATAAAGCCTGAAAGCCAGAGCCTATCTCAAGAAAATCGAACCAAGAAACATGAAAGAAATGTAGAGTAGGTAATGTAATACATTATATAATTGACGGCCTCCGTGGTAGAGGTTGCTTCTTCTTCTTTGTGTGCCCTATCAGGTCCTGAAAATCACGCTTGAAAATATCTCTCTGTATTGCGATGCCCGGAATAGCTCCTCCACACTTCTAATGCCGGTCCATTCTCGTGTATTTCGCAGCCAAGACATTTGTCTCCTACCAGGCCCTCGGCGACCCTCTATCTTGACTTTCAATATTAAATGGAGCAAGTGATACTTCTCCTCTGGAAGTATATGACTAATTCTATTTAATTAATTTGTGCTGTTTCACAATAATTAAATCATTAATGTCATCTCTAAAACGGAATGTAAACATCTTGGTGTTTACCTTGATAGCAAACTTATATTTAATAATCACATCGACTCAATCGTTCACAGGTCATATAAAATGCTTGGTTTTGTTCTTCGTATAAGTGTTTAGAAACCCGCGTACAGTAGTTATGTTATATTTTGCATTGTCAGAAGTATACTGGAATATGCCTCACCAGATAGCATAGAACATATTCAAAACAAATTTATAAAATATCTTACCTTCAAATTTAACAATAACTATGGATAATATAATGTACTGTTTGTTTCTGTTTATGAATAAAATAAAATAAAATAAAATTAAACATAATAATATATATGGTGGCATGATAGAGTGGATATACTCCAGCGTGGAAGATACTCTCACAGTATTGCCGTGATGAAATACCTCAATTCAGAATTTAAATTTTGCTTTAAATGGCTGTAGCCGTGTTTGGTGATCAGATCTGAATAGACAAGTTTTTCCCCACCTTCCTCTTCCTAATATTCTTCCCCTCACCACTACCTTCAGCCTCACAACATGGTCTCACTGACGTTTAATCTATTCACATAAACGAAAAGAAAATTTTGAAAGATACGTATTTTCATAGTGTATTTTTCCATAAATTTGCGGATTTATCTTTTATGTCACAATCGTTCTCACAATGGTCCGTATTTGATAGATTTCAATTTTTTGGCCGTATACATTTGATTTCCTCTAATCATTATTTTAGCGAACGTGACGCAAAGCCATGCATCCGCTTATTTTTTTTTATTTTTACATGAATACCTCACAAGAGTCCCAACTGCTCCCGTCTGAAGCCAGTGAGACTATGTCATCCCCAATTGGGGTATGTTGTGAGGCCGAGGGTAGTGGGGAGGGGAAGGAGATAGGGAAGAGGAAGGTGGGGAAGTACCTGGCTATTCAGATCTGGTCACCAAACACGGCTAATGCCGTTTCAAGCAACGTTTCAATTCTGAATGGTGGTCTTACACCAGGGCGATACAGAGAGTATCTTCCACTCTGGAACGTGCCGCAAATATACTATTTATTATTTTAAATGAATAAATTGTGTAATAACACAAATTAATCAAATAAAATTTATTTGCCACGCCGGGATTGGATCCCGCGACCTTCGGTGCGCGAGTCAAGCGTCTTACCGCGGCGCTACTTGCACTAAAGATGGTGAAATATTCCGCTTACCCAATCTCATTATGTGATTGTGTTTTGAATATTCCCTGTTTTGTATACCTATATATATTATCTCGGAACGTTTACCTCCTACTAATATTTATTTAACTGATCACGACAATCAATGCACGCCACTGTCTTCAACCTCTTGGTTCCAGGTAGCTGCTATTCTTTTGTTGTGTTTTCTGTAATGTCTGTTGTATTAAAATATGTTATGTTATTACATTCCTCTTCTTCTTTGTCTCAAGTATTCAAGCAAGCCTTCATCCTGGTTTTCCAGTACGAATTGCGTTGAATGTGAGAATTGGACCTTCTTTTTCCGTTATTCTGTGTACCTACTACAAGATAATGCAGATATTTCAATGAAAACTCGTTTTACGCATGTCAGCAGGAACTGCGTAAAGTCTTTATCGCACATTGTTTGCAATTTTCTGAAAACATTTTTTATGGTTACCACGAACTGTTGAATGGTAGGTAGTTACATATTTCTTTAACTCCATCATGTACCTGCATGCTGTGATGTTATAATTATCTAGGTAACCCATTTTCTCATGTAGAATATATTTATCGAAAAAATACAAAAGCGTTCATAACAAATTAAAAAGCATAAATAACAAAGTAGAGGTGTAAAATGCGCTCGACATAGTTAAATGTTACTGATTTTTGAACCACAATAATTTCACTTTCAGCATCTAATATTTTTAAGACGCCACGACGTAGTTTATAGCTGCAAAGTCCCCGAAAGCGAAATTGGCTAAGCTGCAGTTGTCACTGTATAAATAAAAGAAAGCGTCAATAATATGCAGAGCCGGGACAGGTGAACTGATGTTTTAGCTGCTCTCTAATATCGGGAAAATGGTGCATAATGAGGTACTTGAGTGAAAAAATTTATTCATAATTAGAATATAGTTCAACCAGCGCTGATTCTGAATGCGTAAGTTTTGTTATATATAAAATATACGTAAAATTAAGAAATCGTCATTTAAAAACGAATAAAACCGAAGTTTCCATGACAACACAACAAAATGATATTTCAACATCCCTTTGAAAAGTCGTTGCAAGTGATTTTTAAAAAATAGCCCATAACCTAACCCATTCAACCAAGTTTTTAGTAACCCCTTCGATACTAAATAACTTTTTTGATGTGATTACCTCACAAGAGTCCCAGCTGCGCCTGTGAGATTATGGCATCCTCAATTGGGGTATGTTGTGTTGGGGAGGGGAAGGAGACGGGAGAAGAAGGTATACCTGTACTTTTAATGACTTTTAAAATGATTGATGAAGTTGCATCTTGTTGAATTGTTCGGTCACCAAACTGAAAGAGACTTAAACGCCCTGTGATTGGTCGGTGGGATCAGACAGAACTTACACCGCTACCTGAGGTACTGAGGGATCCCCGGTTTGATCACTGCACAAGTTTCCGTAAGAATCGATATTAAAGTCAACGTGATATCAGCATAGGAGTTAATAATTGCTTGGGCTCCTTTTATAGACTGATTTTTCCTTGGAGTTATATCTTAATATATAAAACAAAGTCGGGTTAGTTACACCCAAAGATATTGAAATATAAGAAATGTGCTATCCGCAGTTTTTACTAGGTGGGACGCACTTCCGGGTGTCACCGATATTGTTTACCAATTAACGAATTAACCAAATGAACGAATAATTAACGAATAAACCAAATGAACGAATAATTAACGAATAAACTAAACGAACGTTAAACTAAATGAACGAACTCTTTCCGTATTCAAACTATATTGTTAACCAATACAAACGCACACCTTAAAAAATCAACGAAATGAGCAAATTATTTTCGTATGCAAACTGGACCGAATTTTATGATCTTCGATTTGTTGGATTTGTCTCCGCCCCGAATAGCAGAATAACAATTAAAACATCGGAAAAATTCTAAAAAAAAAGAAAGTTGAAGAAAATTCATTTTTTCATACATTTTGTATGGAACGAATTTTCATCTTAGAAAGAGCTGCAGCAATATTGTGAAAAATATACTATTAAATATTGATAAGCCGCCATAGCTCAGTGGTAGAGCTCCTGACCGGCAATCAGAGGGACACGGGTTCGAGTCCCGTTGGCGGCCAGTATCTTTTCTCGGAAGATTTTTTCAATGTAGATGAGTGTTTCAGGTTGATAATTATTGCTTATAATAATTGTTACCCTTTGTGCTATGCATAAAAATCTTGTCTTAGACGTTAGTTTATCAATTAAAAAATAATAATAATTAATATTAAATTGTGAGTGAATTCCAAAAATTAAAAAACGTCAAATGTCAATGCACTGATTGTTTTGCTTTTGTTCATAATCATATAATGCTGCCCCTCTTTCTTACACACTTAATGTCAATAGTCGAAAATGCCAAATGTGTGTCAGTCAAGACCCGAAAAAACGTCACCCCATGAACCCGGGCACCCCTGCTAAATCACCAAACCTAGCGAACCACACGGGGTGACCTATGGCAGAGGGTTATCCAATTAATGATTCCCGGGGCGGCGGCACCCGTACCCGCCTTCCAAATTCCCGTAAGTAAGTGGAAAAGTAATAAAATCATATAAAATATAAATCGGTATACAATGCCATCTCTGATACTGACAAAAAAAAACGGGCAGTTGCGCGTCGATAATTGTTTCATTGTGTAAATTTTAACTTAATGAAAAAAACAGAATTTAAAACAACAGTTATTGATTCTGAGGCGGTACGAAGTTCGTCAGGTCACCTAGTAAATATATAAAAGCAACATGTAGGTAATATTTACACACACCTTTCTGTTGATAGGTACATTGGTAGTTGGTTGGATGGAGAAAGGGATATGCACATAGTTGTGTCAACAAGTTGCCTTATGTCAAGTCCAATGAAGTGATAAGTTTAGTCATTGGTATAATGATAAACTATCTGCAGATTTATCAAATGGGCAGATCTGTCTACAGTTTCCTACCTAGTGCAGTCAGCCGCAAGTAAAGCACCGTCAACAAGGAAAGCTGAAAGTGAAATTTGATTAGCTACGGATTTAACCACCTGATTAACTAAATAGGTAGCCACTAGCTAGCAGCAGCAACTAGGTAATTTGATAGGTAACTACTACGTAGGTAGTTACAGCAGCTGGTATATAGATAGGTACAGAACGGTGAAGTACAATGAGTTGGCAACTTCTGGTGTTTTGTTAATTGTTCAAGACTGTTGGACCATATCCGAAATCATAGATACTACTTTCAGTTTCAATCGAATCCATTCATCTGAAATCAAAACAATATTAGCAACAGTTTTTGATTGCTGGACCTGAGCGGACATGGACTCTATTCAGACAGCCTTCAGATGTTTTAAGTTATATATTTTTTAGGTGTTCGATTCCTTCGATTCTACCATTCGCTTCCACGTCATACAATCACATAACACTACTTTCTTCGTTCAACCGCTACCCAAGTCCAAACAATCTAAGCATCCCTTTTTTAATCTTATCCATTTCATTTACATCAACCTTATACATACACCTCACTGTACCTCAGATAAGTATGTACTTGTTTTACATCCTCCTCTGGCGATATCGACTTATTCTACCATTAATTTCTCCGTCATACATTATTCTTACACCCCTTTCTTCGTTCATTCATGTGAATGTGTTGTGTTGCCATGTCTTCCTCGGGCGTCCCCAACTTTTTCTACCATCCACTTCATAATGGAATGTTCTCAGATAAACTAACGGTGCAATCCTAGTCTGCATACTACATGAGAAAAATGACAAAAAAATGAAAAAATAGTAGGTAATGATTATACAGAGTGTTAAGGGACGTACTTGACTTACTTTATTAACCAGTGATTCCTGACATTATTTGGAGTAAAAAATGTAAATGAAATTTTAGTCTCCGGTGACATTTTTGGCCTTTTTTAAAAATGAAAACTTCTTTAGTACCGTTCTGATTTGAAACTCGACGAAACGGAAGCGAGCGACACTAAAAGAGGCAAACACATACATCCATATAAGATTTAGCCTGCGAGAGAATGAGATTGCAATCAAATATTTACTTATTTCACGGGTAGGCACTCGGTTCCAATATAATACGATAAATCCACGGTCCGCCGCAAGCCTCATTTAGTCTAGTGGTATAAAGCGCCTGATGAACCTTAGCGGCCAGATATTCAGCGGACCAAGGAACGAATCTTACGAAATCCAAAATAATAAATATTTTCATTTTTGTAAAATCAATATCCAATCTGCAAACTATTCCAAAATGAACAGTCGAAGAAAACAACACAAAAGTAAGCGACATCCAGCGACTCCGAAGAAGAAAACAGAAATACTAATAAAATGACCAAACGTACAGGAAAAGGTGCATCCGTCGCACATTGAATGGAGAGCCGAACTTAGAGCTTTGAGTTCTGAGCTTTGAGTTTTCAGCTTTGCGCTTTGAACTTTGATCTTTGTGCTTTGAGCTTTATGTTTAAAGCTTCGAACTTTTAGTTTTGAGCTTTAGGTCTCTGAGCTTTTAGCGTAAAGCTTTGAAGATGTATATTTGGCACTTGTGGAAGAAAGTTTTATGTCCCACGCAGAGTTTCTTTACGCAGAGTTTTTAGAATTCAGATGGAGATGGTCGTGATCTTCTTATTTTGAACTTCAAATGTGTAAAATTTCACCAAAAAGAATCGAAACTACAGCTTAAAGGGTGGGAAAACTGCTTTATAACTGGGTGGGAAAAGGGGACCGGTGGTTTTTAAAAATACGTAGACGGTGACCTTTCTTTTATCTTATAGGTCAAGTTTTCAAAATTTCATCAATCTCGGAATAAAACCGTAGATTTGTATAAATACCAAAGTAACACAGGGAGATTTCTTTGTATGAAAAGATATTAAACGATAACAATTAACAATAGCTGAAGTCCCCGTCGTTGCCTGTGCTTTATGCAGAGTTTTTCGAAATCGGATGTAGCAACCTTAAAATTTAAATCAAGATTCTGACTTATAAATGCAAGGTGTAAAATCTGTAAAATTTTCTAATCGAAAGCTTATTGTGGAAAATAGACGTTGCGGAGATCTAGAATAGTTGATCTCTGCATCTTTATACTGCTTTATATTTAATATTACTCGAATTCATGGTTCGAACAACTATACTGATATGAAATCTGGGTTCTAGTCTTTGATGCAATCTCAACTCGTCAACTCAACTCTCATTTCAATTAAGGTGGAATTTCTTCGCAAAAATATTCAAGTTTTAAATTAGGTTCACAGCAAACGGGAGATGATGACATCCATCATTAGACGAAATACTGCATTATTCAAACACCTACATACAGGGATTATCTATCTTTTAATATTTTAATTTAATCAGTGATAGATGTCACTCATTTAAGGTCAACTTATCGACATTTTTTAATCCGTAATTATTTCATGTCTAAATAATCTTCTTTCCTTTCTGTTTAGCAAGCCTTGGACATTGAAGCTTTCACCCACCTATTCCCACCCCGGTATAGGCGACTTATGGTCGCCCCTTCGGAGTTCTCGCAAGAATCTAATTTTTTTGAATGAACGACTCTACATTTAAAATATGTAACGATTCTAGAACTTCAATGTCCCCGCATACGTTGTTAGAGGGCGGTATGCAGGCGCACCTACAGGAATGTACTGTGATGGTCAATTCTACAATTCTAAAGCCCATGAAGGTAATCACTGCTGAAGCAATGAGCCCCATGGACAGTCAAACAAGGTGTTAGTAACAAAACTAAGTAATAGAGAAAATATAAGGAAAAACAAAATGAACGACAACCGTCATGAGTGGGAAGCTCATGGCGGCGAAGGACCACACAATGATCTAGCAGGCAGCACCGTGCACTGTACATAAAAAAGGAAGAAAAATAAACATATATACAATGTAGAACTGGTGATACCGAAATCCAGCCACCGGCAGTCCCAGAGACAGTGAAAAAGGCTGGTTGTCAGGCCTCCCGATAACCGGCAGTGTCGTCCGTAAGCCAGCTACCCGGTGGTGCCTAGACGAAGAGTGTATGGAAATCAAAAAGAAGACCCTAGGGAGAGAAGCGTCGGGTCGCTGGAGGCGGGACGGACAGCTTTCGGATGACGTTTAGCCCTCTCCCCAACCTCTTCATGTCACGGGGGGTAGCGCGGTGGCCGGGTGCAGCCCCACCAGTTCCAAGAAATCGGCCATGGCACGTACACGGGGACACGTTCTAGGGTCCGACCCCTTAAATGGGGATAAGGACGATACAAAACGGGCAACGGAGTTCAGTTCTCTCACGTTAAACAAAACTAAAAGAAATGAAAAAAAAACAGTAAAACAACCAAGAAAACCAAAATAATATGAAATAGGCATGTGCGTTTAATTACGCTATATGTATCCGGAACCAAAAAAAACTAAATTATAACTAAAAATGGCAAAAAAATAAGTGTAAAAAAAAAGAAGACAAGAGCGTAAAATCACGCGGACATGTGTGAACATAATAGTGCTAATAGGAAAATCAAGATGTAAAAAATAAAAAAAACAGCATAAAGTTACATATGTAAAAAAAAGCAAACTGTAAGAAAAAACATTAAAAATATACATACTGTACAGTATTAAATTATAAAAGTCGAGGGTATAAACAATAAGCATAAAAGTGTAAAATACAAAAACAAAAAAAACTGTCATCCTTGGCAAATTATGATGATAGAGTAATATGGGATAGTCCGTGGTAAAACAGGAACAAGTACACCTGGTGTCAAAGTCAACTAGTCAGCGACTCTAAGCTCAGGCCATCTCTCAACCCAGATCCTTGCAAATTTCTTCAGACACTCGAAGTTCGTCTTATTCGAAACCAGATCAGTATTCCATACTGGTCTGATAGGTACATCCAAACCATCGAACCAGCAAGCCTTGGACAGGTGATAATATCTCCTGAGACTGCGGGTTACGACACGACCTCTGGCCGTTGCACCTAATTATTGGAAAATAGGATTGCAGCAGTAGCGGGCCACGACCTTGTTCCGATTTTCGCAGTTTTCGGAGAAATCTCTAATTCTAACTATTTACTAAATAACTAATGTGAAATAAAACAATTCTCGGTTTTGCATGCATTTCTACAAATAACAATGCAGTAAAAGCGTATTACATTCTTCAAGTGATGGGTTTATGGGTTGTATTGTATTTTGGTATTTTTGCTCTGTGTAAAACGCGGCGCCAAGATTCTTCACGGATTTGATTGAGGCTTATTTTATTCGCGGGACTCAGAAGTTTTATGGCCCACGACAATGTACATGAAAATATTTCTGGAATTATTTAACCATGATAAATATGTATTTTTGAATAATCTAAATATTATGGAACGAAAATGTGTAGGTAGACTTTTGTATCATTTTAATGCAGAGACGTTGTAATGAGAAATAGCATATTAATAAAATCAGTTTATTTTGTGATTCGAGTATTTCATCGATAGTTATTGCATTCCGACGTATGTAATTTTAAGCTTATTGTTTACACTTCTTTTAAAATTCTTCGAGAATTATACCAGACTACCCACGATTTAGAATTTTCAAATGTACAACATATTTCAAGATAAGATCCTTGTTGATGTCCTCGATTATTAACTCATAAAATGTGTTTTCAATCTGGAAGTCAGAACACAGAATGAGCAATGGCAAAATGATATCTGCATCAGATTTTCTGTAAAATACTCAATAAGCAATTCTGAAATATAATTCTAATATCATTCTGAAAGCTTGTTAAAAGCACGAGATTGTAGACTACTCCGGACATTGGACCGGACGGTCGTAAAGCGTAAATATCCAACTGCTCTCGAACAGGAGATGAGCTGTAAATGTCCGCAATAACTTTGGATTTCACCGATGCAGACTTTGGTTAGCATTAATAGGCATAGGCATTCAAAGAGAACTGGAGCGATGTAAGCATTACCGATTTATTCCCGGAACGAAGCGATCACATTCGCGATTATCGCTAAATCCATTTCCCAATCTGCTCCAGGAATGTAACAACCCACTACATGCTAACTGGATGTATGGTGTATAATGGAATGCAAAACGATGATCAACAATTTAAAAAGAACAATCGATGACAGGTTTATGGTTCGACTGAAATGTGGCGGAGTGTAAGCAAACTGAACTCGGATCAAATTCTATCAGAGAAAAATATGCGATGATTAGGTGCGAGAAACTATTTTGATACGCACCCACCGCGGATATGCATTTGATTTTTAAAGTTTATTTTAAGTCGCATACAATTTTAAGTTTCAATTATTCAACTATCCTTTAAGGCTAATTTGTTCGGTTTTCGAAACAACTCATATAGGTCTCATAGAAGTTGTTGTGTCCCTAATATAATGGTTAGAAATATAATCTAAAAGGTGTAAGAAACAGAAATACCACACTTCATATTCAAATCTAAAAATTAACCACAAAATAATTAAACGTACATTTTTATGAATCCAAAGTTTCCTTTATATTTAATAAGCACATCGACTCAACCGTTCACAGGTCATATAAAATGCTTGGTTTTGTTCTTCGTATAAGTAAAGTGTTCAGTAACCGCGTACAATAGTAATGTTATATTTTGCATTAGTCAGAAGTATACTGGAATATGCCTCGCCAATTTGGAATCCACAGTACAAAGTTTTTAATTTTTTTTTTTATTGATCTATACATGTATAAGTATACATAGATAGCATATAGCATATTCAAAAAAAAATTATAAAACATCTTACCTTCAAATTTAACAATAACTATGAATGCACATTTCAAACTTTGCAACAAAGGCGAGCAATAGCTGATTTGACATTTATACACAGAATTTTAAATAATAATATTGACTGTACCGAACTTATTTCCCTAGTTAATTTTAACATACCATTAAGACGTACACGTCATACAGAACCATTCCACACGGTTAATTACAAGACAAATGCAGCAACTAATTCGTCAATCAATCGTGCTCTTTTATATGTTCAATAATATTAATCTAAATTTTAACATCGACATTTTCTCCGATTCACTGCCCAAATCTAAAAAGAGCATAATGTCAATAATATAAATTGTTCAATGCGCATAATATACATTCATACATACACGCTTTCTCTCTCACACACACACACACACACACACACACACTCACCTTCCCACTGCACACATCACCCGGTACTTTTTCTTAATATGCATACCATATACACGACACTACAATGAAACACATAATAGCTACCACGAATTATATTTATTAATTGTAATTTTTTTTCACACAATATAATGTAGGTACTGTTTGTTTCTGTTTATAAATAAATAAAATAAATCCGTTTATTTTGAATTATCAAATTCGTATTTCATCACTTTTCAACAGTTTTTAGTTTTCGGATGCGTTCAGAAATACTCCATTTATTTGGATTTTATTACAAAGCCGAAATATTATGACCTTCCGACAAAATAGGCTCGAGGTCAAAGGGGTTAAATGTGAGTTCTAGTACGACATTTGAATTGTGTGCGAAGTAAGCCAGATCACGTCACTTAAAAATTAGTAAATTATTCATACTTTTTGACCACCAAGTCAGGTACTTCGCGACATTCATCTTCCTCTCGTCTTTACCATTCCCCATTTCCTTCAGCCCCACAAATATTGGGGATGCAATTTCACTGCGGTAGGCATTACATAAAAATCAAATATTTATTTTATTCGATGGTAAAAATATTCGTTATAATGAGTCTCCAATGCAAATCCACAAATATATTTGTATTTGATGTGTATTATATTGCGTATCTGTGCTGGTTTATTGCGACTGCAGGAATTATATTGCTGGAACGAATCTGTCGAAATCTGAAGACCACACCATCGCGTCGTTAAAGATATTTTATTGCTGATTATAAACACACATGAAGAAAAATGTTCAATGGCTAAAACACATGGTGATCTGATGACCTATATTATATAGAGAGTTTCATATTTGACTGTGTATTTTAAGTCTAACACAGAAAGACGAGAAATTTATTGTGAAATTAGTATTATTTTTCAAAAAATCTTCGTAAACATCAATGTAGGTACTTCTGTCACGCATACAGTTAAAATGCCAAATTATAGGGTTCGCAGGTCACTAGCTAAAAATAGGAGGGTTGTCAACCTGTGCTGCAGAGCAGAGCCATTACATAGAATTATTATATAATTTGGTAGTGTGATCCGTAGAGCACTCCTAAATACCTCCGCGTTCTTTGCGTCTTCTACAATTCTTTCCTCTCCGTAAACCTTTGAGTTCAAGGTACCCACACGCACGAGTAGGTTTCTACACTATCTATCATCAGGGGTATTATTGATTTATCTTATTGTGAGTCAACTGGACTACAAGTTGATGAAGTTTCGTTCACAAGATCCACGTTGTAAATAAAGCTGTTCCACCGAACTACGAAACGAAAATAATTTGGAATTATGAGAAAAGTAGTAGAAACTACCAAGGGCTCTTACACAATAAAATCGATAACTTTACAACATCGAATCGATAGGCGTAACTTCCAACAAATTTAAATCGATTTGACAGTTAAACCTATGTTGACAGGGAATAAATAAGAAATCAATATACGCTGGCTGATTTGTCTATTGATTTACATTCCTTAACGCCAATCCGGCTATTTCGAATTGTAATACTAACTTCAATATATCTATATTGGTATTTCGCATGAAGTTTTTGACACTAAACGGGAGTTATTTATTGAGGTCTTTTGTCATATTTTAACCACATTTGTTTCTCGAAGGTCGAACGGAATAAATTGATCAGATCAGAGTGATCGAGCGTCTTATATGAATTAATTTAATCTGTGGATCGCATGTACGATTAATTTCAATTCTAAAAGCTTCGTTAGTTCACATCCATTCATCAATACACCAGTAATTTTGCATAACGGACGTCATAATTTAAAATGTTTTGTGTATTGACGGCTTATCTGATACTCGAGAGACCGCGCTAAAATTTGTCAATCGTCGGCGTCGCGTTGGTCGGAATATCTCTTATATTACCAATTATTGACCGTGCTCGCAAATATTGATAATTGACCATATATGACAGATTTAGTCAAATCTCTTGGAGATCTGATCTATTGAGTTTACCGTTTGAGGGGTTCTGAGCATATTTTTGAGATATTTTGTACAAACGTTCAAGCACTTTTATTTTCGAATACATTCTTTTAATTTCGGAGTAACCGTGAAGTGCAATAATCATAATTACATTGGACAGACAAAACATAATATATATCGTGAAACCAAAGTTCATTCGACATCACAGTTTCACAACAGAGCACTCCGCACGCACATTCCCATTTCCCATAGCTTTTATTATAGTTCCGAGATTATTGTTTTACGGTTTATACTAGAAGCTTGGTTTATCGTTTAACACTGCAGAATTACTCAAGTGTTATTATTGAAGTATTATGCATCCATGTCATCGAACGGAATGGGTTTATGATACCTACTAACAACTGGTACTCGTTCGTAGAATAGTGGTTCAATCGGTGATACTCGGAACACTTCTGTTCCGTGAATCTGTTACAAGTGTTCCGCGGCTATAAACATGACTACCAAACTACATACACTTGAATTAACTTTGAGGACTGTCGACAAATTAAAAAAAAATTTATATCTTCTACTATCTACTATATCTAATCTAATCTAACACATCTAATCTAACATCTAACACACTATATAAAGAGGTAATATTTGTTTGTTTGTGTGTTTGTTTGCATCGAATAGGCTCAGAAACTACTGAACCGATTTGAAAAATTCTTTCGCTGTTGGGAAGCTACACTATCCCTGGGTGACATAGGCTATATAATTTTTTTTTTTAAAATAGGCATCCTTACTAAAACTTCAATAATGTATCCCAGGGTGTAAAAAAATTACCTAAAATATTCTTTAAATCGCGTGCGCTGCGAAAACTATTGATGATAGAATAAAATAATGTAGTACGACTTTATAGAACACATAATTATTTACAAAAAAGGTCGGACCAGCATATGTCTAACTATTATGGTTATGCCACAATAAGTATTCTTTTATTTTAAAAATTTAATTTAAATGTCGCCGCTTGAAAAGGCTCTTTATTTGTATCTTGGTTTTAATCCTTATCAAAATAAATTACTTCATATTCAAGACAGCTTCAATACCTTTATTGAACTTTTTGAATTTTTCAATTCGAATATTTAATTAGAAAGATATCACGAGTTTAAAATTGTTAGTATTAGAAAAAAGTTTCGGCTACGGGCCGGGCGGGAGAGGAGTCAAGAAATGCAGTGCCTGGGGGGTTGGCGAGACGGGGGAGCGGGAGAGCGGGGGCGGGAAGGTGGAAGTGGAACGCTGGAGGGGAACACACGGGAAAGGACATGTAAGAAGTAACATTTTATTTATTTGAATATGGCATATATTACAAAAGAAAGTCCAAAAAAACGTGCAGCTCGCAAAAACTCAGAAACGAGTCCCGGTTCTATCAAGGGAGTTATATGGTGTGGTAGATCTCTATCCCCCCTAGGGAATAAGGGTATCCGTTTTTACCTAAAGGGCGTGCTTTTAAAGATATAAGAGCTGAAAATTTCGCCCTCTTGAAATTTCTAGAACAGTCTTCCGGAAAGTTCTAGAAGGTTCCATAGAGCTGTAGAAAGTTGTGGAAGGAGTGGCGGAGTATGTCGTGGAATGATCAGAAATAGGAAATCGAGAACATCACTGTGCAACATTCCAGAACACTATCTTATTGTCCTGAGCGAAGCCGGGTAACCCAGCTAGTATTAAATAAAATGGTCAGATCTATAAATTAATTAATAACGATTGTAGCTTTTTTAATATAGGAATTTTTTAATGTCTGTTAGAAATTTTAATGCTAGCATCTAAGATTTAAGATAGCACCTTGAATAGTAATTATTATTCTGAAATAGCCAACCACATTTTGGAAACAAATCATTATTTTGAAACAAAAAAGATTGAAAAAATGTACGCACAATTTCAATGGATTTACATATTTGGATAACTTTGAACTTTTAGAAATTGGAAAAAGCATTAATGGTCATTTCCTACATTTTATTAATAACACCCTTAAATTTATTTTCACATTAGTACCTATATCTATATTTACAAAACACAAATATTTTTGTTTGGGTGTATGTGAGCACATGAGATGTCTGAGATGCGGTTTCTCCTACCAGACCGATTTTTAAGGTTTTTTTAAATTTTTTTTTACTAACTGTATTGGAAGAAAATATTATATGTTTGTGCGTTTTGATTTAAAAAAAATGCATTTTCTAGTTTGTACACTGAAGTCGGTTGATGGCGTTCAAACCAGGCAATATTTAACGTCCTAACTCATATAAGAATTTGTCAAAAAATCAAAACGTAGCGCTATTGGTCGACATCTATATTATATTAAAAAATATTTGCACTAGTGTCAAAATCCAGAGAGGGAATCGGGGAATACGTTTGTATGGATAAAACGCCTTCCGGTTCCTCTTAATGAAGCAGAATCATCTCTTATTCATTTCTTAACACCGTTTGATAGAGATTATGTGAAAATGTTCACTTACCGCAATGTTTTTTTAAAGTAAGTACATTATATTTCGTTTCTATCATCTTAATTTTAATATTTAAACGAGCCTTAAATTTTTCTACACTGTCTTGACGGACCGTAAGTTCTTAACACGAACCCATGAAGTAGACACCTCTACATTCTGAAGGCTGTAGTTCCTGTTATATATAAATAGGCTATAACAGACTATGGGTTTCAATTTCCAATAGGTTCTAACTCTAGAGCTGTAGGCTCTGGGCTCTGGGGAGATGCCAATGTTCTAAAGCCGTTAATAATATACACGAAGATAGGATTTCTATTTTCTGTCCGGATTTTCCAGTATCTGTTGAGAGCTGAGGCTATTCTTGGGACGTGAATATTATTCCCACATCAGAGCATTACTCAAACGGAGCTTCGTAGAGTAAATATTCATTTAATCATCGAAGAAGGAGATAATACTAATAAATCTAAATGACATGCGACTGAATAAGACCCAGAAAATATAAAGGTTTCAGCCGCAACTGAGAATCGAACCCAGGATCTTTGCCTTGGCCATTGTGAAATTTACGTTATAATTTTTTTATACCAGTAATAATATTATAATTATAATAATTTAGTGGAACAGTATTCAAGAAGTGAAATTTATTAAAGAAATAATTAAATAGAATCACGCAGAAGAATAATAAGGCCTAACACCAGTATTTATTTATGAGTTATGTTATTATAGCCTTCTTGTTACTAAATTCCGTGTAGTGGAACAGATTTACTATTTCTGATATCTATTTATTTATATACAGGATCTCCGGGGGAAAAGTGCATTAATTTCGGGAGGTGATTCCACATGATATTATAAGTTAAAAAAAAAATTCGAAATTCCAACTTTTAGGGGTTGTTTTGTGGTAAAAAGATAAAAATAGACCGGCGTGTGCCGTCATCTTTATTATTTTCCGCTGTTACGATACGGGCCGGTCACAACCATGCAATGTTGCCACAATCGTGCCTGGCGGGCAAAATCGTACCTCACACTAAGGATTCTTAGTAGGTACCTACGTCTTTTTGTATGGGAAAAAAAAGTTGGAATTTCGGAAAAAGTTGTTAATCTTTTTTACTCCTACCATCATGTAGAATCACCTCCCGAAGTTAATGCACTTCACCCCTGAACAACCTGTATAGCATATACTTACATATTTTTAAAATTTTGTTTATGTTATTCTTCAATGATTACATAAACATTTTTTTGGAATTTTATTCGTACAAAACATAAACAGAATTGATATCAGAGTCATAATTACACCTGAGTATTTATTATAATATAAAAAAACATTTACTTTCCATAATTTTGTATCTATATTTTTTATAAAGATGTACTTTCATAAAAGCTATTGGTTACGCCAATACATATACCCACACATACACACACCTACATAGCACACATACATACTGTTACTGCTTGGGATTGGTATTAATATTGTTGCAAATCCTGTCCTACCTTGTTCCCAAAATCCGCACCTATAACTACCTTCACCACGTCAGTCTGCAATCAACAGCCCGCGCCGCAACATACCTATAGCCACCGTGCTCCCGCTACCTGCAACATTGACGTAATTCCGCCGTGTCCGCCGTGTAAACGAAACGCACGCTTATTGCTGTTTTCAGTGCCAATTGGACGGGGAGAAAGAAGACAAAATTGCCAGCATACAAGTTCTTTATCCTGTTTCGGTGAGTCCTTTCCTTTATATGCAGCATATGTTTTTTCCTCATTCCAAGCAGTAAACAGTAACACAAAATTCAAGGTCCTTCGTCAGTCAATTTTCGCACATATCAAATCCACTCTACACACACACTATCTCATTCATCTTGATCCAAACGAGCCGGACATTTTTGAACCATAATATTAGTAGATAATAATCCAGCAGAGTGTGAATACGTTTTTACAATACCGCATATAAATAATTACCCGCATTCCCGCAGTTTGATATACCTACATGAGTAATTTTGTTTCTTTATACCTATCGTATTATGGTTGGAAATAACATATTTACCCGCTATTAGAATAAATAGATACAAGACACTGCTTTGATATTTATTTCTGATAACTCATGTAATTATATCTTGCTAATCAAATCGCATTACCTACCTTATAAATAATACGATTATTTCCTAATATTCGTATTGTTTATATTATTGGATTACATTACAAATAGAATAATACGATCGTAATATGTATAATTTGTTAATGATTTACCGACGTAGTGCACGGCGCATCTGTTAACCTTTCACAGCTCACCAGTCAATTTAACCCCGTGCGGTTATCACTGTGAAGTAATTAAATATTTATTAAATATTAATTAATTAATTCCGCATAAATAATACAGACACATTATTTTAACCGCAGTTTTAGTTGTTTATCGTCTCATATTTTGTAAAATATAACCGGAATAAATAAAATGGCTACAAGCGCGTCATCCGGGTCGTCTCGGGACGAAAGACGTCTCAAACGTTTAAATGCTAAACTATCAGCTAGCTTTGCAAGCTTACAGTCGGTGTATGACAAGATAAGGAAAGCTTCGGAAAGCATTAGCAATCGCCAATCTTTTTTGTCAGGCGCAACTACTGTTGAAAAAATTCGTTCTGAATTTATAACAATTTTAGATGAAAAAGTGGATTGCGAACTGGAATTGAATCCGGAAGCAATTGCTGAATACTCTCAATTAAATGCATTTGAAGAACTCTTCGGGGTTATTAAATATACCGAAGCAAATATGCTGTCCAATCCAGTTGCGAAACCTCGCCGTCAAATTAAGTTACCGCCTTTGGAAATAGCGTGCTTTGACGGAAAATTAGATAATTGGCCTCTTTTCTATGAAACATATAATTCGGTTATACATTTGAATGATTCTCTGGATAATGCTGAAAAGATGCAGTATCTGATGTCTAAATTAACCGGAAAAGCATTAAATATTTGCAAAACTATTACGCCTACTGGTACAAATTATCAAGTTATTTGGGACGCATTGTGTACTAAGTATAATGATCAACGCGTTCTTGCTGAATCATACTTTGACCGATTGCTGAAATTGCCTCCAGTTAACTCGGCCACGCCCGCTTCTTTAGAGAATTTCGCAGATGCATACTCCGCTAACATCGCCGCGCTGAAGCAATTAAAAATAAAAGACCTCGCAGAATTCATATTGCTACAACTGGGTCTTAAACGGCTTGACATAGAGACTGTAAAGGCTTTCGAATCTTCTATTAAAAATAATGAAAATTTACCTTCCAGCGCGGAACTAATCGACTTTGTAAGACAACAGCAACGAATTCTCAACCGCGCGCAATTCACGCAACCGACCTCGAGCCGCGTTGGCTCAAACATTAATTATACCGCTAAACCGCAAAAAACTAATTCCGCAAAGGCATTTATTAATGTCGAAAAAATCGATAATCACTCCATCGAAATTTGTTTTTGTTGTCAAAAGGGATCGCACCCTTTATACCAATGTACTAAATTCACAAGTCTAGAACCACGCGATCGTTTTAACTTTATTAAGTCATCGAATATTCGAGTTTGTGTGAACTGCCTCAGTACTAGGCACATCACGAAAGCTTGTAAATCAAAGAGTACATGCAAAACATGCGCGCTCAACCATCATAGTTTATTGCATTTCAAACAAACTGATGGGCGAAAGTCACAAACAGACCCAATACCATCTCCCGCGTTACAAGCAGATGCCGATAATGATAACTTAAATTCTTTGAATCCGGTTTCGCTATGTGTAACAAATTCATGCCCTAGTGCAAATACTACTGCACTCTTAGGAACGGCTGTTTGCACTACCAGAGACGCTAAGGGCCAGGTACAGACGTTACGGGCTCTAATAGATAGCGGCTCCCAAAGGGACATAATTACGCGCAAATGCTGTTCACGCTTGAATCTTACGGTGCGGTCATCTCCAAGTACTTACGTCACGGGAATAGGTGACGTAAGAAATGTGACAAATGGCGTAACTTGCTTAAAGTTACATTCCCGCTATGACATCACTCAGTCGTATACGATTAAACCATATGTAGTAGAAACTATAACCAGTGAGTTGCCTACTGTTAACATTAACCGTTCCTCTTTGTCGTATCTTGACAATTTGCCCTTAGCAGACACAACATTCTGTACGCCCGGTGAGATTGATATTATCTTAGGATGTGACATATTTGCTCGCATTCTAAAGGCAAACAAAATATCAGGTTCTCTCGGCCAGCCATTTGCTATTGAAACCACTTTGGGATATCTCATCTTGGGTACTGCCCCAACGATGATTGAAAACCCAAGTATAAACGCCACGCAATCATTTTGTACGTTCACGCAAAATAATGATTTTTGCCTGTCGCGCTTCTTCGAATTGGAAGACATTCCAGATGAGAAGTTTTTAACGCCTGATGAACAAGAGTGTGAGGACATTTTTAAACTCACTACCTCTCGTGACACGGCAGGTCGTTATATCGTCGCGTTGCCGTTTCGAAACAGTCCCTCTGTTCTCGGTGAATCGTTACCCGCCGCCGAACGCAGGTTTCGATCTCTCGAACGCCGCTTGATATCTCAACCCGCAATAAAGTTAGAATATGACAAAATATTACGCGAATACCTACAGAAAGGGTACATTTCGCCGGTCGACAATTCTGACTTACCTCATTACGTTATACCGCATCATATTGTAGTTCGTGAAGATAAACTTACTACTAAAATTCGCATGGTGCTAGACGCGAGTATGAAATCCGATTCGGGTTATTCGCTTAATGACATCCTACATACCGGAAAGAATTTACAAGGTGATTTGTTTCGCATTATCCTCAATTTCAGATTGTTCGCAATAGCTATAACCGCTGACATAAAACAAATGTACCTACAAATCGTAGTGCAAGAAGAATGCCGTCGTTATCAGCGCATGCTGTATAGATTTAACAATAGTGACCCTTTACAATTGTTCGAATTTAATCGCGTCACTTTCGGCATGTCTTGTAGCCCATTTTTGGCTATGCGTTCACTGCGTCAACTCGCAACGCATGAAAAACCTCGTTTCCCACTCGCGGCAAACTTGGTGGAAAATGGCTCATTCTACATGGATGATTTCGTCACCAGTTGCTCATCAGTCGAGGAAGCTACCGAGTTGTCGACGGAATTAATTCAGTTATTCGCTGCCGGAGGATTCGACCTTGTAAAATTCTCTTCTAATTCTCCAAAGTTTTTATCCACGATTCCTACAGCTCGTCGTGTTAAGGAACATGTGGAATTTAATCCCGATGAAAACCTAAAAATACTAGGGCTTCATTGGATACCCGCTTCTGATCATTTTGTATTTGTCGTACACACCGACGAAAGAACGTGTACTAAACGAAATATTCTCTCGACGATTGCTCGTCTTTGGGATTTGATGGGTTTCGCCGCACCAGTTGTATTATTGGCTAAGCTGATAATTAAATCTCTATGGGAGTATAACCTGAATTGGGACGATACTCCTCCTGAAACAGTTGTCACACTTTGGCGACAGTTTAAAAAGGAATTGCCATTACTGCAATCTATTAAAATTCCTCGTTTTTTAGGAATCGAACCCCAATGTGTATTAACGCTTATCGGGTTTTCAGACGCAAGCGAACGCGCATATGGAGGTGTTATTTACTTACATGTTTACTGTCCGAATACCGATAAAACCACAATTAATTTATTATGCGCTAAATCCAAGGTCGCTCCGGCTAAGACGATTTCACTTGCGCGATTAGAACTATGTGGAGCGCTAGTACTTGCACGATTAATGCATACGGTCAGTAATACCTACACATCAAATTCAAAAGCTCATACGACTTTAGCTTTTTGCGACAGCACGGTTGCACTAGCTTGGATAAATTCACCGCCTGCAAAATGGCAGACCTTCGTTGCCAACCGTGTCTCACAAATACAAAACCACCTTGGGGCTGAATGCTTCCATTATATAAGAGGTCAAGACAATCCCGCCGACTGCTTATCGCGGGGTCTTACTCCCGCTCAGCTAATAGACCATCCGTTATGGTTTAACGGTCCCGTATTTGCCCAATTACCTAAAAGTGATTGGCCTTTACAACGTTTTGATACGAAATCGATATCTGATCCACCCGAATTAAAAACAAAAATTTTGATGTCCGTTCAAGACAATAACCGCCCCAAAACAATTGCTCCACCGTTATTGTGTGCACTAGCTTCTCGTGTTAGTTCATGGCCGAAATTAATTCGAATAGTAATTTATGTTTTTCGTTTCATTAAGAAATTACCACGAGCATTCGAATTAAGCCATATCTTAGTTGCAGAAATCGCTGTTATAAATTCTATACAGCAAGAACATTTCTCCGAAGATATAAAGGCAGTCAAAGATGGGAAGAAGGTTCGGCGAGCGATTGCAAAATTGAATCCGTTTCTTCATGACGGCATTCTAAGGGTAGGAGGCAGATTGAGTAATGCTGAAACAGAATTTGACAGTCGTCATCCCATTCTATTACCCGCTCGTGATAATGTAGTCAATTTAATAATAGACTACTATCATATTAAGAACCTACATACGGGTCCTACGTTACTGATGTCGCTGCTAAGACAAAGATTTTGGATACTTTCTTCGCGCAATTTGGTTCGGAAACGTGTGCATCAGTGCAATACGTGCTTCAAAGTCAATCCTAAACCACAATTCCCATTAATGGGAGATTTACCCGCATGCCGCGTCCGCGAAGCTAAGGCTTTTCTTCACACGGGGGTTGACTACCAGTGGCGGCTGGTGTTCATAAAAATAGGTGGTGCGCTAAAATAATAATAATAATGGTCTTTATTTCAAGATGTGGGAAGGTGAGTGCAATCCCATACATCCCATAGAGATATCCCATAAATCTTGGACCTACCTACTCTAATTAAAATAAATTCAATTATGAAAAAATCCTACCTATTTGTAAATTAGGTCGATCCTCCATTATCTCTGGGTGCATGCAACACATTGAGTCTAAATTAATTTTACTTGTTAAGATAGATTAAATTCTTTTAAAGTTTAACAACATCGTTCAATCTAAACAGATGTCATAAGGATTGTGAGGAACAACTCACTGAAAAAGCATTCCATATTCCATTATTTTAAAAGAGTTCTAGTAAAATAAATACTGATCCATCACCATTTGTAAAGTCGCCGCGATTGTAAATTCAAATTCAATAACAGTTGACTCCTATCCAGAAAATTGTATGTAGATACTTATTGGCACGAAAATCGAGTTAAAAAAATGTTCATTTTATCACACATCCGAAAGTCTTCCTTACGCTCCGTAACTCCAATGAAATATATACTGTCATAACTCATAACAAATAATGTCCGCAATGTTTAATATGTTGTTATGCTGTCGTTGGTCGATGCTGAGTGAAACATAGCATGAAAAAGAGTAGATATTAAAATAAAGACACGATATGGATAATAATATGACACAAACGTGTCCCCGTTTAACATGCTACAGAACGAACCATTCCTTTTGATGTGGTGGAAATTTTTGGATCGTCACCCGCGATTTCGTAAAATTTGCAAAGCATTCAACCTACCTACGATTTTGGCTCATTATAGAATTATAGAAGAACCCCTGTGATCGCTTTGCAAAATGAACCACCACTCTGAATATAGGCACACAACGATCTGCTTTGTTAAGCGCGCAGTCCAGTAGGCACCTATATTACGTATGCATTATAACCGAGTGTATATTGTGAACTGTGATGAGGCGTGTCGGAAATGAGTATGTTTTTAGGCGCTCGGAAATTTTTAGATTTAAATTAATTAATTAGATTAGATTTAAATTAATAGATATATTTTGGGAGTGCGGCGCTCCTCCGCACCTTAGAGCTGGCCGCCACTGTTGACTACGCTGGCCCGCTTCAAATAATCCCTTATAGACGTCGGGGGGTGCGAAGTCAAAAGGCATACATTTGCTTATTTATTTGCTTGGTGACCCGAGCAGTTCATATTGAACTCGCTTCGGATCTTTCCACCGAAGTCTTCCTCAACGCTTTCAAGCGTTTCCTTTCTCGTCGAGGTCCTGTGAGTATAATGTACTCCGACAATGGGACGAACTTTGTGGGAGCCAAATCCCATTTAAGGTCTTTATTTGCACTTATTGAGTCACCCAATTACAAAAAGGAATTCTCAGACAATCTGTTGGAGAATCGAATCGAATGGAAGATGAATCCACCGCAAGCTCCTCACTTTGGTGGGATCTGGGAAAGTAACATTAAATGCCTGAAAGGTTATTTAAATAAAATAGTAGGCACCTCTCTACTGACTTATGAAGAGATGCAAACAGTGCTTTCTCAGATTGAAGCAATTCTAAATTCACGCCCGCTATCTGTACTTAGCGTTAACGATGTTTCGGCTCCATTGCCGCTAACCCCCGCGCATTTTTTAACGCTCACTCCCTTAAAATCTTTACCCGCTGCTGATTTGTCAGACGAGCCAGTCAACTTGATACAACGCAAACATCTCGTGGATCGTCTTGTTCAGACGTTCTGGAACCGATGGCGAATTGAGTATTTAAATACTTTGCAAGCTCGCCAGAAATGGAATACAAATGCTAATTCGGTAAAGACAGGCACGGTAGTAATGATTAAGAGTGACAACATCGCGCCCCTTCAATGGCCTATTGGGGTAATAGTCAATGTCTACCCCGGGGCAGATGGGGTGATCCGGGTTGCGGAAGTTAAAACTAACTCCGGAACATACCGCAGGGCAGTCGTTAAACTCTGTCCCTTACCGTCACAATAGATTTAACGACATCTTAGAAGTTAGTTCATAATACTTTAATTTTTAAAAATCAATTAGATTAGTTTCATTGTTAAATAGGTACCAAACCCTACTAGTTTTATCTACCGCAGGTTCAGTATTATTTATTGAATCCTTTCAAGTCATATTTTTCGTTTCAATGTTTTTTATTCATTTTATTTCCTTGCTATATCAGTCATTTTGACCATTTGGTAAAGCATTTATATAACTTACATAATATTTTCGTAACTTTTACATAATTTATTACATTCTACCGCGTGTCATTATAATTTTGTTTGCGCATTGAAACGTATTGGCACTCTTTTGGTTTATGGAAGTGGATTCTTTCATCCCCTTCCAGGCGGGGGGCATGGTTACGCCAATACATATACCCACACATACACACACCTACATAGCACACATACATACTGTTACTGCTTGGGATTGGTATTAATATTGTTGCAAATCCTGTCCTACCTTGTTCCCAAAATCCGCACCTATAACTACCTTCACCACGTCAGTCTGCAATCAACAGCCCGCGCCGCAACATACCTATAGCCACCGTGCTCCCGCTACCTGCAACATTGACGTAATTCCGCCGTGTCCGCCGTGTAAACGAAACGCACGCTTATTGCTGTTTTCAGTGCCAATTGGACGGGGAGAAAGAAGACAAAATTGCCAGCATACAAGTTCTTTATCCTGTTTCGGTGAGTCCTTTCCTTTATATGCAGCATATGTTTTTTCCTCATTCCAAGCAGTAAACAGTAACACAAAATTCAAGGTCCTTCGTCAGTCAATTTTCGCACATATCAAATCCACTCTACACACACACTATCTCATTCAGCTATGTTTGTGAGTATGGGAGGAAGGGGTAATTTTATTGCTAAATAGTTTTAATTTTTAATAAAAGTTTTAATTTTAATTTTTTAGTTGAAGTAACCATAAAATTAAATATTTAATTAAAATTAAATTTTCATTACTCAATACATATTATTTAAAACCTCTCGTATCTTATTTACAAATCCTTAGTAGATCTTAGCCATCTTAAATATAAAACAGAAAAAAAGGTTCGTTTGTCTGGAAAAAAGCTACTAAAAGCTCTGATCTTGTGATTTCAGCTGTTTTCAGCACATTAATGACATTTAATATTTTGCTTTGAAATGTATATCTTTGAAATGGTCGTCAAAACACTGAATCCTTACATGAATATGAAAGCACATTTATTTCTTTGTGTTAGCAAAAGCTCTCAAACGTTCTCTGTCGCGCGTCGTCATGAAAATTGCACTTATTTTTCAGCCTGAAAGTCTGAGTCAATGCAAATATTTTCACCATGTAACATAAATCCAGTCATGAGTCATGAGTTATGGTATGAAGGTTTGTTTACTGTCAAAAATAAAACAAGATGACCGCGACGTGCGACGTATCTACCTATATACTTTGCTCTACGTTTTTCAATATTACCTATATACATGAAGGAAACGGTTCGACGACAAACGACAACTCAATTAAGTGGCTTTTCAATACCTCTGTGAAATGCCGGTGACCGGACAACTCAGAATCATCCAATTTCAACACCTCATTTGAAAGGTCGTTAAAAATGATGAAAAAAATGGTTAAATAGGTTATGTTAGGTGAGGTTATGGGCGGAGTTGAAATTTCATGATTCTGAGTTGTCATACAATCGAAAAGTCATTAAAAGTTATGAACAAAGAAAGAAAAATAGCTCATAACCCAATTAAATAATAACGTAACCGAACCTAACCTATTTAACCATTTTTTCATCACTTTTAATAACTGTTCAAAGGAGGTTTTGAAGTTGTATGATGTTGAGTTGTTCGATCACATGTTGAAGGAAACATAATTATCATGTTATAAAAAGTGTATTGGAACTCGGTCAAAGCCGGGCAATAACTTCTTGCCACTTGTAATCTTACAAAATTACAAGAACACAGAGACAAAACCTAGCTGTTTTTTTAAGACTAAAAGAGTGGGAGGAGTGGGGAGGATAAAGAGAGCGGAATAGGATGGTTGGAAATGCTCTAACTATTCATATCTGATCAATAAACATAGCTAAGCCTTTACAAGCCACAAAATTTCGATTCTGAATGATGGTCTCTCACCATCGCGATACTGAGAGTGTCTTCCACACAGGAATCAACTAGTTATTATTATCTATGGCAGCGGGGTTGGGGCAGTACCGGATTATCCCTAAGGCAGAGTAGGCAACTGCCTAGGGGCCCCGCATCGGCTGGGGGCCCCGCGCCCCAAGAAAAAATAACTTGCGTCAACGGTTCGACTCAAAATTAGTGTGCAACTCCGGCACACTTTTGGAAAAAGTCAGCTTTTAAGATGTTTTAAATATTTTAATTTTTTATTACGAACATTTATAGGTTAATAATATTACATGCATTAAAGAAAACAACAAACATAATAATTAGGTTATAACACAATAATAATAATAACGTAATATTTGTATAGCGCAGTTTTGTGTCATTTCACTTAAAGTGCGCTATAACTGTTCACATCACTCACAAATAATAAATAAAAAGTCAAAAATTAAAACAAATATTTAAACATAGTTGTATTTTACTTTACTTTCCTTCGTATCAACGGGGATATGATTATAGGTGCTGTGTGTGGTTTATATTGGCATTTGTTTTGTTTTTTTTTTGCTTTCATTTCTAATGTTTAAAATATAAATGTTGTACAAGCTTTAGCGTGCACTACCTATCTGCTTGCTAAAATTCTTTGTTTCTCTTCATACCAAGGTTGTCTGGAAGAGATCATTTTAGTGATAAGACCACTCATTGTACTATTGTATTCGTTTCATTTTTTTTATTGAATGGGGGTGAAGGCATACCTTCGAAATGTTGTAAAAAAACAGATTAATTATGAATAAAATTACGTTGTGGTAAAAAAAAAATTGTTTGGAAGTTAGAAAAGGGTAAAGTGCAGTGGCGGACTAAGCCCGTCAGAGGCCGGGGTGGAAAAGCTTGATGAACCGCTCCCCCCCCCCTAGTTTAAGAAGTTGATGTAATTTTGCAAGCTTTTTCTTCAGTTCACACGGGCCTCTGACTCTGGGGGGCCTCCAAACGCCTCCACGTTCCTTTGATCAAATCCTAAACAAGGCTTTAAGGCACCAGGCCACTGTAAAAAAATTGTCATTTTATAAAATTAATTTTCTGAAGATGAATTTGTTAATAATGTTCTCACCAAATGTTTTAAGGAAATTCGTAAAATTGACGGAGATACCTACAGTATTTTATATGAAACCATTTTAAACAGTTTGTATGTTGAATTAACGTTCAGCAAAACTTTGAACGCGTTTTTCTCGAAACTGCTATTTTCAGCACGGTTGACAACACATTAGAAAAACTATACGTCCGATTTGCATGTACTAAATCTTAAACTGTTAGTAAATCCAATCAGTATGGCACCACTTAGGGATTTTTTTTATAATGGGCCCCCTTCTATTTTTTTTATGAACAATGTAAATTTTCAAATGCAGTAAAATAAATCAATAAATTATCTGGGAAAGATAAGTTTCAGAATTTTAATTTTAGTTTAAATAAAATCATTAAAAAAAAGTTCCGCGCATATATTAAAAAAAAAACATTTTTATTTTGCTTAGACATTATTGAAAAATTATAAATACGTATGATCAAAAAACAATTAGAAAAAGTACATAATTTGATTAGTTTTATCATCACGAGTTTGAGTATTTTTGAATTTAGGTATTTACCAAAGCAAATATTGTGAATGAAATAATATCGATATTGAGCTATTATGTTAAAATGCTGGTATGGAGAATAATTAATCTTACTCATCGGAACCGCCCTGTACAGTTGCAAGGGTACGATCGCAAGATAATCGATCGACGAAATCTAAATTCTCGGCCGCTGATTAATGGCAGGATTTGATAAAGGGGACATGGAGGCGTTTGAAGGCCCCCGAGGACCAGAGGCACGAACGGGCCACCCCCCCCCCCCCCCCCGTTAGTCCACCATTGGTAAAGGGGCCCCGAGACGTGCATTGCCTAGGGGCCCCGACATGGTTAATCCGGCCCTGGGTTGGGGGCATCAGGCCACGACACCCAAGTATGATGCAGCAAAGTGTAATCACCTCGCTGCATTGGATCTGGTGCAGTCTCTGCAGTCGGTGTATAAACTGAGAATGTAATTGTATAGTGTACCCAGATAGCTAAACTGGTTCTTCGTGCTCTGCGCTCCGTTCCGAGTGTCCTTGCTATTGATTTTGAGATAACACGATTCAGGTACGAGTAAAAAGTAGGTACAACTACCACTCTACCAGTGTAATCACTTAGCTATAAGGTGTACATGTCCAGTTTTCATTGTAATTGTAGTTCTAGACCTCTCTCAAAATATTTGTATAGCACTGTTTTGTGTCTTCACTTCGACTGTGCTTTATTCGTACTTAAACTAAAAGATTTAACTTAAAAATAATGGTTTTGAAACCCCATTCAGTGGTCATCTTTTCAAGAATATTCTCCTAAAGTACAGTGCTCCGTACATAGTTGAAAAAAATTAAATGACTGTGTATCAACGCTATAATAAGATAACAAATTAATAACAGCATGATACGATATGATACGATTGTACCCCCCAGCCATGAGCACTTCTGTCCTGTTGAGACCGGTACAACAGGCGACGCTGATTTGTTAGGACTTAGAACATACGTGCCCTGGGGATGGGAAGGAGGTTGAAGGAATTGACCGGTATACATGGCAACCTAATAAGCTAATATTGGATCTTAGGATGGCCAGGAATAAAGGAATGGATTTGATTGGATGATTTTTTTCCTTTACATCTTCTTGCCTATTCTAGGCTCTTCTTGGATCTTCTCGCCACTCTTTAGCTCGTCTTGTGTCTTCTTGCCTCTTCTTGAATCTTCTCCTGTCTTCTTGAATCTTCTCCTGTCTTCTTGAATCTTCTTGCCTCTTCTCGTCTTTTCTTGTCTCTTCTTGCCTTTTCCCGTCTTTTCTTGCCTATCTTGGCTCTCCTTTTATCTTTTTGAATTTTTTCTTCAATCTTGCATCGTCTCGTCATGGCTGTTCTTGGCTCTTCTTGGATCTTCTTGCCACTCCTTGGCTCGTCTTATTTCTTCTTGCTTCTTCTTATCTCTTCTGGGATCTTATCATCCCTTTTAGCCCTTTTGGTTTCTTCTTGGATCTTCTTGCCTCCTCTTGTATTTTATTGCATCCTTCCGCCCCTTATTGGCAGCCCCTTGTTTCTTCATGAATTTTCTAACTGCTAACCGACCCTTCTTGTCTATTCTAGTCTCCTCTTGGCTCTTCTTGGTTCGTTTTGTCTTGTCTTGTATCTTAAAAGAAGAAATTAATAACAGCACATGATAAAATTACATAATGAAAAATACAAAACATTTAATTAATGAATACAATATTAGCGAAACTCAATCGAAAATCTTAAACATAAAAATTAGAAAAAGAAACGGTCACACCCAGGACCTATGACTTTTCAGGCCATTTCTCTACCATCTAAGCTAATGTGTCCCTATCTGATTCGATCATATTTAAGGAGTTTCGCTAATATTGTCTTCATTAATTAAAACTGTAATTTGAGGTTTTAATTATTTAGTTAAAAATAAAAATTCATCCTAGACTTGCAGAAAAAGTCAAAAGATGTCGCATATTAAAAAAAAAAGATAAATTTATCCAAGACACCATCTAGATAGCATTTAGTTCTGATTGAATCTTACAATCTTACATAGCACCCAATAAAAATATGCGTTAAAAAATTGGTAATTCGTGGTGAAGAAAGATACAATTAAATTAAAGACAAAATAGCTCAGTTGGTAGAGCACCGACCCGGCAGTTCGTAGAGTCCCAGATGTGACCTTTTATATTTCTGATTTTTCTGTTTCAGATTTTCGATTGAGTTGGACAAGATTCTAAATGACATTTTTTTCAAATATGACCTTTGAATGCTAGTAAACCATTTTTATGAAGTAAATAATTGTATGAAAAAAATCTAAAATCAAGCTCCATTCATTTTAAAAGGTTCTAACATCACTTAAATTCTCTATTTTGTATGTATCTGATAATTGAACGTTATTACGAGGCGCATTATATTTCGTACTTTTATTGGACAGGGTTCTAACTTCGCCTTACCATGTTCTGAGGTTTCAAAATTTGCACAGACGAATTATCGTGATTTATTTAATAATAATTTTTGATTTTGAGATTCAATCTTGTATAAAGTATATTAGTTTATCATATTTGACCCTAGTTTGGAACTGCATTAGGGATATGTAGTTAGAACCTTATGCAATAATTATTATTCCCTAGTTGGTTGCAAAGTGTTCTATCTGCATTTTTAGGTAGATATGTTCCAAAATGCTAATTATAAGTCGTAATTAAATATTTTTCTTTACAATTTGTTTAATTAAAATTTCAAATCAAAAATTGGTAAATAGATAATGAAAAATCGACTTTGCAAACTTTGATGTGTTCAATTCAACCTCACCTCATATCTTCTGCTGATTTAAAACTAAAAGTCTAATTAAAAAAGCATTATTGTCAAGATTCCGAGTTTTCACCTTATATTAAAGTGGTTGAGATGGAACTCTACAATGGTAATGATTGCCAACTATAATTTTAAAACAGGAATAATTAAGGAGAAAGGAAAGTTTCTTATAAAGCGCATTGCATTTTTTTTGTGAAAGAATTCTGGCAGATATTTGCCATGAATGTCAGCACATACTGTAGTCAAGACAGCTGGCTACTGAGGGCAGTCATTCAGTTCATATTAAACAAGATGAGATTAGGTGACATGATTTTTTTTTTATGTAGGTACACAACAGAGGGTTGGCCATCTACGATACATTGATGCTTTTTTGTCGGTTATGTAGGGTTAGGTGTGCGTTTATCAGTAGGGAACTTAATGTTTTCCTTATGTATCTTTTGAAAACGAATTGAAATTTTATTTTTGTGATGTCCTTAAAATGAATAAAATTGAATTGAATTGAACACATCAAAAATACATAACAGAGAATAAACACAAAACCGTCTAATAACATCTAAGAATAAAACAATAAATACCCGTGTAAAAAACAACAAAAAAACGAGAAACAATAAAGTTTGGTTTAAATGAAAAAAAGAGATTAAAGAAATTTTGTACGTTGAGTTTTGGCCGTTCAGGAGGCTATCGCTAAATTAATATCTAAGTTTTGAATCTTGCCACTACAGTGGATTTTAGATAGTCGACAATTTTTCAAAAAGTTCTTTAAAAAGGAATATGGAAAGTTTAGTTTTTCTTAATAGACTGTGATTAATGATGTTCAACACAAAAAAAGAAAAATAATAATCTTAAGACGATATTCTTGTTTCTAATGTACTTATATAGCTTATTACAGTGGTAGTTGAAAAACAGTAACTTGGTGATCATCACTTTATTCTACCGGTTTCAGCACGCTCTTTCAGGGAAAATGTAAACAATTTATGGATAATTTGATAACGTCAATGTTGTGGTCGTAGTTCTGCTCTCTCATTAGTGCAAATGATGCAGATGATGCGCCGACCATGTTGAATCAACACTTGAGTTCATAACAATAAGAATAAATAATTTTTATTGTTATTATGATTATAATTATGTTTTTAATATCACACTTTCATTTATAGAAATATGGTAATTAGGGAATTGCACCGTGGAATGGGTGGGCCCAACCCAGAGAGAATTACAAAAAGTTTCCTAAAATTTCCTAAAATAATTAAATCTCCTCTATCTATGAACAAGAAGACCATGAATTATTTTACATTTGCCCTTAATGATGTGTAGGTATAATAATTGCAGAGGTCGAAGCATGTGTTGTAAATAATGATGTGTATAATTGCAGTCCCAGGCATGTAAGATTAAAGTACCTACCTATCTACCCGTCTCCATGTAGAGCAGCCAGCAGATGCAGATGTCGAGTCTTGCATCGTGTGCTTTTTTTATCCTCTGTGTACTTTTTTTAGGGTTATTTGCAGAAGGACTCATGTCTCAGTGTGGAGAGAAAGAGGAACATCTCAAGAGGAAGGAGGTGATGCTGAGAGTGACGTCAATTATTAGCTTTTCGTAGTTTTATGAGCTTTGAGCGGATCATGAGCGTATTGAACAAAAATATTCTTCCACGTAGTAAAGTCGTGAAAGAAGTACACTTGTACGAAAACATTATGACGAAATACTTGCTCTTTATTGGTGTATCATTTTTCACCGAAGTCTAGACCTCCCATAAAGAAAACAACATATAAAATTCAGATTTTCTTCCCAGGGGTCTAACAAATTAAAAAATAATGAAGACTGGAAATGATGCTTCATAATGGGCAATATTTTGAGCCAACTTTGTTTAAATTGGGCAATCTTTTGAGCTATCATTGTTCATCAAAGGCATTGTTTTGAGCACTCGTTTGTTTCTCGTTTTGAGCACATATTGGACAATCTTTTGAGCTATCGTTTTTTAAAACGGTAAATCTTTTGAGCTACCATTGTTCATCTTAGGCAATTTTTTGAGCTATCGTTGTTTATATTAGACATTCTTTTGAACCATCGTTGTTCATATTTGGCAATCTTTAGAGCTATCGTAGTTCATTCTATTTTAAATCTTCTCAGAGTAATGTTGATTGTTATAATACACATATTTATTTTTGATACTGAAAAATCGCAGTGGAATTCAATTACGATGATATATTGAAACTATTTTTAACTTTTAAACTTTATTTTTTTTTTTAAATTTCTGATCGTTACCGCTTTTAGCCTATCACGGTTATTTTAGAAAAATTATATCAGTCTGAAAATGGACGGGATAGGCTAAAACCGGCAACGGTCAGAAATAAAAAAAGGTTAAAAATCGTTTCAATATATCTTTTTATTAGTTACCGTTAGACTCTCCCGATGAAGAGCAAAAATCAAATTTTACCTATAATAATGCTAATTAATCGGATTACATGTTACTTGAAAGTCTTCAAACTGTTAGTTATTAGTTTATTAGTATTCAACCAACTAGGGCACATCTTCTGATCCATTACCGTTGACAACTGACAACTGACAACTAATTAATTTATGCATATCAGCAACCGCTGTCGAACCCCTTGGAAAGTAACTGTCTTTAACTACAGTAAGCGTTTACCTCAACCCATCATTATTTAACTCTGTGGCATATAGACATATATGACGTGTTTAGTCTGGTAGAAATACTTAAAACTGCATTAATTAATTACGTACCTAGTTAAATCTTGGTCCACTAACTCGGAGTGCACTACTGACCACTGACCGCTATGGGACCTGCTCGACTTCATCATAACCTGCCTGTATACTATACATATACTACACAGAGGTAAATACTAGGTATGCTCTATTGACTGTGCTGCTATGACTATCGATAAAACCCTATATCAATACGATATTGACTAAATCCGCCATCTGTGGTAAGTTATCAATATTTGCGAGCACGGTCAACAATTATTGATAAGAGATATTCCGACCGACGATTGATAAATTTTGGCGCAGCCTCCTGGATGTCAATTAAGCTGCCAATACACAAAACATTTTAAATAATGTCGTTCGGTAATCAAAATAACTATCAATGAGTGGAGGTGAACTCGCGAAGCTCTCAGAATTGAAAAAATCGTATCCGTGAACTTAATTCCGTTCGATCTTGGAGAAACAAAGTGGTTCAAATATGACAAAAGACCCTCAATAAATAAATTAACTCCAGTTTAGTCTCAATAAGTATATGCGAAGTGCCAGGGTATATTAAATTTAGTTTTATTTTTTTTAAACTTTGTGAGTAAAAAATCAAATTATAATATTTAATTAAATGAAGACAATATTAGTGAAACTCAATCAAAATCTGAAGACAGAAAAATCAGAAAATGATATTGATTCCACTAGGACTCGAACCCAGATACCTTAGCATTCATGACCAATGCTCTATCGATTGAGCTATGGAACCCATTTCCAATTCGGTCACTTTTAACTGTATCATACTTCGACTAAGAACTACCTTAATATTATTGGCTGCTATCTTTATATATGATTGCAAGATTCAACCTGAACTAAATGCTATCTAGACAGTATCTGGATAAATATTTTATCCATTTTATTTTTAATACGCGACATCTATTGACTTTTCTGCAAGTCTAGTATGAACATTTTATTTTTATTTTTTACTTTATGACTAAAAACTCAAATTATAATATTTAATTAATTGAAGACAATATTAGTGAAACTCAATCAAAATCTGAAGACAGAAAAATCAGAAAAAGATATTGGTTCCACTGGGACTCGAACCCAGATACAATCTTGGCCATGAATGCTAAGGTATCTGGGTTCGATTTTGATTGAGTTTCGCTAATATTGTCTTCATTTAATTAAATTTAGTATTTCAATTCGAAAGGGTCTATTTTAGTATTTTTCAATTTTTACGTCGCAGTTTGGCGTTAAGAAATGTAAATTTGTAAGATACGCCAGGATTGCCAGCGTATACCGATTTCTTATTTATTCCCTGTCAATATCAGTCTGGCTATCAACAGTGCGGCCGTGTTTGGGAAAACGGTATAAAATTGGCGGTAGTTTTGCCTTTCGATCCGATATTTTAAAGTTATCGATTTCACTGTGCTAGACCTCCTGATAGTTACTGACTGATAAATAGGTATCTTATTCGAATAATTATACATTCAGATACCATTTCTCTTTTTTATTTTTTTATTCGTTTCTTCTTCTTCTGGTATCCCATCGTCTGGTTTCATCCCATCTGGTCGTATCCCATCGGAGGTTCGCTAGGGAAATCCTCACTCTGTAATTTAATTTTGAGTACCATCATTGAAACGGGTGTCAGTCTATTTCGACTTTCATCAATCTTTCAGTTTATTAAATTTATATTCATTTATCATTATTCTTTATTTTTGGGTAAACAGAGTGTACACTAAATTACAAATTACAATCCGTTTTCAACGCTGCGGCAAGACTTATCACCGGCGTATCTAAATATTCCCATATTTCAGAGCATCTCAAAAATCTTCACTGGCTCAAATGTCCTGAAAGAATCCAGTTCAAGCTCTGCTGGATGGTATTTAAGTCCCTTAACGGAATGGCTCCGGCATACTTATCGGAATTGTGTATTCCAGAAAATTCCAATTCTCGACAGTCAATCCTAAGGTCAGCAGCGTCATCAGCTGTTGGAAGGTTAAATGAACCAAAGCGCACACCAGATACTAAGTTCGGTGAGCGCGCTTTCGGAGTGTCGGGACCTAAAGCCTGGAATGCACTGCCATATGACTTAAGAACTATCACAGACTCGGCAGAATTTAGAGCTAAACTTAAAACCCACCTTTTCAGACAGTCGTATCCATAAACTCAAATTCTTTCACCTTCACATTCAATGCCCGCGACACTGTAAATAACTAACCTAAAAAAAAAATAATAATAATAATAAAAAATAAAATATAAAGTAAAAACTAACTATTTGTAAGCGTTTTTAAAGGTCATTTTAGTAACATTCTCCAGCCCTAAAGAGTCCTAAATTCTCCAGTCTTTTAAAATACATATTTTGTTATTATCAACTCCACTTTTGCCACTAATCTTTTAAAATTTAATACTTATAGTGATGGGGGTAGCAAATGTAAAATCATGCAATGTCCAGTGTTTTAAATATAATGTCCTCCGCGAGCAAAGCCGTATCTTCTCCAAGCACAAACTTTCTAATTAAAGTGTTTATCGGAAGTGACCTGCAGGTAAGTATGTTTATGTATCCATTTGTAAATATTAAAATAAGATAGAACCTAAGAATTATGAATAAATTGTACAGCGCCCTTGAGGTGATTTTTCACAAAAACGGCGCTCTATAAATTATCCAATTATTATTATTATTATTATTATAGTATTTTATTACTAATAACAATAAAAATTCAAATTCAAATTCCAAAATCATTTATTACACAAAAATAGATACAAGTACAAAGGTGTATCTTATAGGTACATCATATTTCTTTCAGCTAACCCAATAAATACAAATATAATACAATACATATATTATAAAACCATGTTGTATTATATGATAAAATAAATAAATAATAAAAACAGAGTTATTTAGATAAGTTTTTAGATTTTCATGGCCAAAAGCATTTTCGTTGTTAGTTTTTGGGGTGTTATGCCGTGTTGCGCTACCTCCTTCTATAGCCGACGTTTCGGACAGCGTTGCAGTGTCCATCATCAGGGCAGATCCGGTAGATCCGACGATGTTATTTAATTTACATGCGGGAGGGTATTCCATTAGGAGTATAGCGACATTTGTTTAAAAGAAATGTTTTTAGTGACGATTTAAATTTGTGTAGGTATGTATATACATATAGTGTATTTGTATATAGTTTATTGTAACATGGAAGGTAATAGTTTATTCCAGAATGTATGCATGAATAGTGTAATGTAATACAATCCATATTTCGATATAATACATAAATAGACAAAATAAAAATATGTTCGTACACAAAATTGAATAAGAAATCAAAAATATAAATCCAAAAAATCTATGCAAATAATCAAAAAAAAAACCTTTTTTTAAAATTTATAGTCAATCAAATTTATTATTGTTATTATTGAGTTCTGCAAGTATTTTAGTTTTTTTATTGTGACAGCTTTTTCGCCAAATGGAAAATAAATGATGGCTTTTTGACGCTCCTCATGTTACGACGTTTCTTATTTTTTCGTGTATTATTTGGTATACCTATAATAACCCGATTTTTGACCATTCGTTGGTTAATTTTTAAATAAGGTACCCTGTCTTTCTAGAGCTAGAGAATTAGAAAGTGCATGGGATATTACACGAGAAGGTATACTTGTTGGGACTTATAGGTTAACTTCTTTACACATAGGTGGATCGAGTAGGTAGTACGTATAGTTCCAGAAATTAGATTAAAAAGATGTCTTCTAAGGTGTTGAAATCGAGCATTACTGTTAAAAAAAACAAGGATTTACACAGGAATGAATATTAGGTACGTATATTTTCTCTTGTATAGGTAACGCACAAACCTCTTATTGTAAATAAACATAAATATGTAAACTTACCTAATATAAGAAATTACTTAGGTTGGAACAAGTTAGGCGGCCATTTCGGCAAAACGAGGGTTTTAATTTATTCGTTGAAGAATAAATTATAACCACATTTCTACTTAGTCCAAGCTCTCTGTGAAACACGTGCGTCGTGCAGCGTGCAGTCTGTCTGCAGTACCAGATCTACTCACAACCGCTGCAGTCTGCAGGAGCACGTCATGCCAACGGGAGTTTGTTCCCATATTGTTCGAACCGTTTTAATTGCTACTATTTATGAACTATTAATTATAATGAAAACTAGATGTTCCTGTGCCGCACTCAGAAGAGACAAATGACAGTTTCAATGATCTGAATTGTAATTTTTTTTTTTTTATTTAATTTTTAATTATTTAACAAAATACTACATGATACCTATACGTTTATAACAAATTCATATTAATTTCTTATAATTAAATTATAATATGTAAATGAAATCCTCAGCACGGGAAATCCCAGTGAGGATATCATTATCTTTAGATGTTTGTAAAGAAGGAAAAACAATAAATCATTATTATTATTATTATTATTATTTTTGACCTTAATTCCACGCAGAAGGATCACAGGAACATAATTTCCTTCAGGGCCTATGTCATCTTGTGTCGAAAGAGTTCTGGGAAGAAGGTATGAGGGGAAGGTAGGAATTTGAGAGTCTTTGAGTTTCTACCATGAATTGACATCAGTTTTACTATTGTTATTTCTAACTTTAGTACCAGGAGGTAGAAGGTTTAGCATGGACGATCGATAAAAAGCTAAACGCACCCCTTTGGAGCCAATGAGACTATGACATCTCCAATTGGGGTATGTTGTGAGGCTGGAGGTAGTGGGGTGGGGAATGAGATGTGAAAGAGGAAGGTGGGTTAGTACCTGTCTATTCAGATCTGGTAACCAAGCACTGCTACAGCCATTTCAAGCATCGTTTCAATTCTGAATGGTGGTCTGACACCAGGGCAACACTGAGAGGAACTCCCATTAATTAACTCCCGTTTAGTGTCAAAAAGTAAATGCGGACTGCCAATGCATATTTAGGTTAGTATTTCAATTCAATATTTCCAATTTATTAATATTTTTACGTATTAGTTTTTTGGCGTTTTGGATGTGAATTTGTAGACAGATCCGCCAGTGTTGCCAGCGTACATCGGTTTCTTATTTATTCCCTGTCAATATCTGTTCGGCTGTCAATAGTGAATCCGTGCTCGGTATGTCGATATAAAATCGTCGAAAGTTACGCTTATCGATCCAATATTGTAAAGTTATCGATTTCTCTGTGCTTGACCCTCAGGTTTTATCGATAATGAAATGTCGGTAACTTGTCATCGTATCGTTCTCGAGCGTGACTGTAAGTGTAGATCGACCTCAAACAAACAACAGTTCACCTCTCCTTTGTGGCCCGTGAGTATTTGGAAAATAATATACCAGCTGGTTCCCGGCATGCGTTGCAAGGCCATATTCAAAGAAATACATTGTTTCTCCCTGAATCACCTTTCCCGTGATTTATAAATTTTAAAAACTTTATAAATTATAGCCTATATGTTATTCTGATGTTCGAGCTATATTATAGTTTTTGCGTGAAAGAGTAACAAACGCACATACATCCATACAAAACTTTCGAGTTTATAATATTAGTTAGATGTTACTATTTCATCAAAACGTTAAACCCATAGCGTGATCACACCACTCAAAGTTATTAGATTCATGTATTGAAAGTGTTTCAAATTTCTTTAAAACTTTTTATTGGTCAGTTGCGGCGGCCAATCATTTAATTGTTGTCTGCCGCTCAGTTGAGCTGTTCCGTAATAATGCAGGGGTGTCCACAATGTCTTCTATTTTTGAAACTGACAATTCGTGGTGGAATTCCATTATAATAGATTATAATAAAACAAATAAAAAACTTTATTCCACTTAATTTTATTGACCGTAACCGGTTTCAGCTCGTCAGCTCATCTTTGTAGACCACCCCTCTCCCCTCCCCCAAATGTTATGTATATAAACCGTAGACTAAGAATTATTTGTACCAGTCTGAAGATGGCTCTGACGAGCTGAAACCGGTTACGGTCAATAAAATTAAGTGGAATAAAGTTTTTTTATTTGTTTTATTATAATATATTCATTTAAGTACATCGATTTGTCTCTTGTTTTGCTAGAACTGCATTACTTATTATACTTATATCTGTTTATTTTTATAGTAGGTATTATTTTATGAAAGTGTGGAAAGAAACAGTTTTTTCTCTATTATATCCATTAAAGAACAAACTACACTGAAAATATGAATATCTTTTAAGTATTGCACCGATGGATAAAGTAGCTATATAGCAACTACTATTTTTTTAAATTAACTACCATTTATTATACATCCCTGCCATGGGGTGGTACGTTACGATTTGTGAAGGAGTACCCGAGTTCATGGTGTGTGTTTTGCCTAAGTCTCAGCCCGTACTGCGTGGCAAACTGGTTGAGGTAGACCTTTTGACCTCTCTAGCTGGACTCTCTCGACCGATGGCCTTGGACCATAGTGGGAGGGATGGATTCATACGTTCTTTATTTCTCACTCCTGAACACACTGACCCACAGATTCCTAACAAACCTCATACCTTTTTCCTTCCCAGAACTTCCTTCTTCCTTTCTCTATACAGACTCTTCAACTCTTCACACAGCATCCCCAAAGATTACATAGGCCCTGAGGAATTTTACATTTGAAACAATGGTTTGATTCGCTGCGGAAACTTTGAAATCAAACAAATCAATCAACAAATCAAACAAGGATCAAACGACGATCATGACGCAATTTTTTTTCTCTTTTTTAGATGAGTACCGCACAAGAGTCCCAACTGCCCCCGTCTTGAGCCAGTGGGACTGTGGCATCCCCAATTCGGATATGTTGTGAGGCTGAAGGTTCGGGGAGGGGAAGGAGATATGGAAGAGGAAGGTGGGGAAGTACCTGGCTATTCAGATCTCTTCACCAAACACGGCCAAAGCCATTTCAAGGAACATTTCAATTCTGAATGGTGGTCTTAAACCAGGACGATACTGAGTGTATCTTCCACTCAGGAACGTGCCGCAAATATACTACATATTATTTTACATGCATAAATTAATTAATCAAGTAAAATTTATTTGCCACGGCGGGATTCGATCCCGCGACCTTCGGAATGCGAGTCAAGAGCCTTTCCGCTGGACTACGCTGGCTGTAACTAGCGCCAATGAGCTTGGTTTTGACAACCCTGGCAGTGTTGGTTTCTGACAGCGTGCTGTGCTCGTAGCTGCGATAGCTATTAAATACGAGCATCGAAGATTGGAGACAAGTGGTCAACATTTTATATTTAATTAGGTTGGCCATCTTCAATAATTTATTCATAATTGACGCATTTTTTTTAATACTGCTGCTCACAGAAAGTGAAAAAGATAACTTTTCGAATGGTCAATGCTTTTTGAAAGCTTATTTTACAATGTGCATAAATCTATCGATAGTATTTTGGAATGTTGTTTTCAGTTGCTTTGATGATAACAGACATTAAATTAAAGAGGGTTAGAACGATGGATTTAAGAGTATTCGTAAGTAGGTAAATACATATATAAAAATAACGGCGTTCGTCTTAGTTTAAAAAGCTACATAGTTCATGGCTGAAAAAAAAGTAGGTAGGTAAGTCATTCTGAGAATGCAATGTGAAGCCTGAGTTTATAATAATTTCCCTGAAGGCAAATATCATCTTTGGGGATCTTGTGTGGAGGGTCTTTTAAAGGGAAGGAAGGAGTGGGTGTTCTGGAAAGGAAAAAAAGTATGAGGTGTGAAACCAGCCAAATAAGTGTTATTTAAAGGGAATTTTCTCGACCTCAATCACTTTGAAAGTTAATGAACGATAACGAAGAAAAGTCTAAGAAAAAAGGATTGCACCACAACTTTATATCTGATTTCTAAATTTTTGAAGTGAAAACTTCTTTAGCGTTGTTATTTGAAACTCGATGAAACGGAAACTAGCGATTCTAAAAAGAGACAAACACATACATCTTTAGGATTAAGCCTGCGAGAGAATGAGATAGCAATAATTTTTTTATTTAACTCAAGGGTACCCGATTCCAATATAATAAGATAAATCCACAGTCCCAAAAGCAAATCTCCTTTTGTGAATTGGTATAAAGCGAATTACGAACCTCAACGGCCAGACATTTAGCGAACCAAGGATCAAATCCTACGCAATAATAAAAAAAAATTGTAAAATCAATATCCAATCTTCAACCACTTCAAACCACTCCAAAATGAACAGTCAAAAGAAAACACAAAAGAAAGTGACATCTAGCGACTCCGAAGAAGAAAACACAAATACTAATAAGATGTCCAAATGTATAGGAAAATGTGCTCTAAAATTCGACCACAAAATTTTTGAAAAAATCATCCTTTACATTGATTAAAAAAGTGCTTCGTAGTCTCCCCACTCTTATCTACTTTAGTTTTCTGAAGGTTTCACTTGTAGCGCGTGTGAATGGCACACTCTGAGTTTTGTTTTTGTTCGTTTCACGATGATGAATTAAAAAATATATTATGTTTGTTATGCCAAATGCCAATACCGAAACGAAATAAACATGTAACGAAGAGTACAGGTTGTCATATAACGAACTGTGCCGCACGCAGTTACAAAATATGTGGTTTGGCGTATTTCGGCATATCGCTCGCCGTATATTCCCAATGGGAATATATATGGCGCGCGATATGCTGAAATAGGCCAAGCTACATCTTTTATAGCTGTGTGTGGCATGTTCCAATCAATTCGCACACCACTGTTGATATTAATTTGTTTGATTTTCCAGTGTTGTGTATGGCCTTGCATGAATAACACAATCTCCATACATTGTGAAAGAAACAATACAATATACGATATGTGTCAACCTTTGGTCAAAGACTCCTATAAAACAATAGTTCCTCTTATCACGGTGCCTGTATTTGTTGAATGCATTTACTTTATGACATTATAATCACACGTCATATAAATTGCAAACATTAATCCCTTTGTTTCACAGTAATTTTCCTCTGCTACAATAGGTATAATAACATCGCAGTTTTGTGGTCTTAATGGTAAAAATTTGATAAATGCAAAAATTTCTCTTATCATGAGAACTGTTTGAAACTTTCAATAAAATTGTTTCTGTAAATTGAAAAAATTTTCTGGTTTGGTGGGATGTTTGACGAACGAAATGAAAAGGAACAAAACTTTAATTATATTAACATTTTTGCACTGATCTATATGATCTACTGATCTATAAAATTTATTATTATTTTTTAACAGAATCATAAATTTAAAGCCTTCAATATATATTATAATCTGGTTACGAGCATGATGGGGTGCATTAGTCTACACGCCCTGCTGTGCCTAGTTATATTGTTGCTCGGTGTAAAAAGCCAAAACTAATCATAAATATTTTCCACCTCAAGCTCTACGAAAATTGTTTCTTCGCATCAATAATTGAAAAAAAATAATAGATGTCTCGAATTATTTCTTAAAATTCAAGCTATAAATCGTGGTGACCGGCCAACTCAGAATGAAACCAACTCAAAACCACTTCAGAAAGGTCATTAAGAGTGATGTTGAAAAAATATAAAAAAAATGGTTAAAGAGGTTAAGTTAGGTTAGGGTTACTGGCTATTTGAAAATTATTTTTTCATAGCTTTTAAAGACCTTTCTGGGGTGATTCTGAGTTGGTTTCATTCTGAGTTGGCATGGAACCATAAAACCCATACCCACCTTCCGAAGCAATTTGAACCGACGCCTCTGCCATAGGTCACCCCCAAGTGGTTAGCTGCGTTTAGTGACTTAGCAGGAATGCCTGAGTTCAAAGGGTGAGAATTGTCTAGGTCTTGGTGGCGGATGTGTCTGTGTGATGGCCGGATTTGGGGAGATAGGTTAAGGGAGACTTTTACCTTTCCAGTAGGACTCACTCGATCCATCGCCTTGCACCGCAGTGGGAGGGATGGATTTATACGTCTGTCATTCCTGGAAACACTGATCCCCATTGTAGAAACAAAGGCGACGCTCCGCTGTGCGTGCCTAGATGCGATTTGTACTGGTTATCATACTAATAATGGCTTATGGCCCATCTCACTAGTTTCTATTATTTATTTTGGCGAACGTAATCAAATCAAGGAATGTAATTTAACCGATATATTTTATCCGATTGAATAGTATAAATTAATGTTTTTAGTAATTAATTTTATTATGTATATCACATCAAACCGCCCCCTAGTCACGAAGCGAGGCAGCCAGGCGGTCAGCGGGTCAGGCAGGTCAGAATATACTTAGTTATGAGGCTTGGGACTCTATAATAGATAAGATCAGACATTATCTCTTAACACCTTCAAGTTATTTATCCGAGTTGTTTAATCATAATAAATAAACCACGACTTGTATTACCACGTCTTATTACTTATTGTAACAGGTAAAGCTGGAATGAACTAGAACTATAGAATATTAAATAAGTAGGAACTAGGCCTTGGTCGGGTTTTGAACCTTGATCTGGATATTGAGTTAACTTCCTTCTGTTGTTCCTTTAAGTTGTTATTTCAGATAAATTCAAATGTAACATTGTCATCAAAATGACAATTCCGCTCCATATTGTTTTTTTTTCATATTTGAAAGGTCCCCGTTAAGATGAAGTTAGATCCAATTTTGATTCATCTTTACGACGAATCGGCTTACAGTATGAACATCAAAAAATATGCTACGGATAAATTGATGCTTAAACTAGCTTTTCTATGTATTGGAATTATAATAAAATTATTATTTACATAACACAAAATATAAGCTGACTTAACTATGAAGTACCTAATGCAAGAAACAATAAAAAAATACCCCCTTATGGCTAAGACTATTTTTGAGGTTTTCTATGTTCTAACTTTTTTTCATTCTTATAAAATTATGCACAAAATAAATAAAAACCACTTTTTCGCTTACTTGCCGCGCGCAAATAAGACGCTCGATTTCAAATTTTGCAGGCGTGAGAATCGAAATATTTCTAGCGTTTATATTCCTCTTAAATGCCGATTCTAGGTGCGTTTCAGCTTTCTATCAAATTGTAAAAAGCTGATAAGCTTAGCAACATTATAGTTGTCCCCTTCTATCAAAAATTGTTTACAAGCTTAAATGGACGAGTTGTTCAAAAAATTCATCAATTTTTTTAGGTTAAGGCGGTACACAACCCTGGATGATTTTTTACAAATTTTTGACGTCAAATGCCAGTGCACCTTTTCCCTTATTTGTTTTCTTCTTCGGAGTCGCTAGATGTCGCTTTCTTTTGTATTTTCTTTGCCTGTTCATTACAGAGGGGTTTGAAGATTTGGTATTGATTTTACAAAAAAATAAAAATGTTTTTTTAATTTAACAGGATTCGTTCCTTTCTCCTCTGAATTTCTGATCTATCGTATTATATTGGAACCGAGTACCCGTGCAATAAATAAATATTTTTATTTCTATTTATGTGTTTCTTTCTTTTTAGTGTCGCTTGCTTCCGTTTCATCGAGTTTCAAATCACAACGGTTCTAAAGAAGTTCCTTCAAAATTTGGCATGTATGTAAATAATTGCTTAAGATCATACTTTCATCTCGCCGCAAATTGACTAAAATTCGTAAATTGTATACTTTTAACAGTATGGACTTCGACGATTCATCGAGCGATGAGGAATGTTGGTGATATTAATTTATTGATACATGATGATTCTCAATCCAAAACAGTCTGGTAAGAGTGGTATGGTATAAAAGATACTTAAAAAGCTCTGATGTGAGATCACGCTTGTTTTCAACGGTTAGTTCGTCCTAATTTCATGAATAATTCATGACTTCATTTACAATTTGACTATATCAAAACCATATTTACAATTGGACTTTATCAGAACTCGTAAATTAATCATTGATCATCACAAAACTAGTAATATTGGTGACATCTTAAGACCTGTTCACGTATTATACGCTAAGCTGGTCATACCAACCAAGCGATAGATATACCGGCCCTAACTAAGCGACTTGATGTGGATCGGGAGAAATTTGGCTCCCCGCCAATAAAACCGCATTAGTCACCTCCTCTAGAACTCATTTTCACTGGAATTTTCACCTTTGGTTTTCTTTTTTCAGTTCAAAATTTTCAGACGGATAGCCTTGAAATTCATAAAATAGGTACCTATACATTACAGAAATCCATATTAGTCAACGTTTCAAGCATAGAATAAAGAAGAAAATTAGAAGTGACTTTCATACCAATTTGAATAGAAACAAATTTTCCATTTAGCCCATTAAACCAGCGCTCAGTCGCAATTACACCCGCCTGACATTGTAGATCTCCATCCTTTTCAATTTCGGCAACTCGGTTTAGTATTGGAAAATTTAGACCCGATTGTACAAATATGTGGATCACGCCCACATGGTATTTCTCGTGTTCTTCTCTGTTTTTCATATTTCAAGCATATCCAACGTATATTATTATGAATAAATAGTATATTATTATTTAATAATTTTTCCTAACAATTTCGTTAGAGTAGGTATGGAAAAAAATGACGTCCTGATTATTTTTTTCTTCTTATTGTAAACATACATAGATACTTATTTCATTGCAGTTCCAGGAGGAATTGACGTAGTCAGAAAATATTAGCGTTGTCCTTCGAATTCCAGACAGAAAAAGAAGTGAAAATTACATAAAATGATATTATAACTAGAAATGTATTACGCAAACAGAGATATTCTTTAACTCTAGAACTCTAAACACTTATTAAATAAAACTAAATTAGACAACTTCGGTAAACTTTGAAAAATAGAGTGACCTCCAAGATGATTTTTTTATATTTAACATTTAATATTTCGCACTGTCTGCGGTCTGTACCTATTATTTTTGGATCTTCAAAATACGATTGTAGAACAACTGTGGAAACATCACAAGAAATAACCCACAGGTTTTAACAACCTAAAAATAAAAACGCAAAACCCTCAAACACAAAATCAACATAGAATCGTTGCCACAGCTCGCTGTGGACCATTACACTTAACCCATTTTTTTAAAGAATACGATTCTTTACGCAATGGTCAAAGGTATCCTGTTACTTAAGATATATATTTAGAATCGAATCGCATCAAGAATTTGGTGTCTTGAATGCAAAAGGAAATAAAATTAATGATTTGAGCGATTGGTTATTTTATTTTCCATTTCTGTAGACATCCTGTCTGTTAGCGGAGTGAATAAACATTCTTGGAATTTTCACCACGCCTTGAGCCACTTTTCTTACGCCAGCCACCCAGAAACTGCTTTGAAGGAAATTCCTTCACAGATTTAATCGTTTTTGTCTTCAATTCATTGAACTGTTATTAAGTGGCTGCTTTAATATAATTGTTTAATTTTTTTTTGCTATTATAAAATAGCTCTGAAACCGACTTTTGCTAGTCTATAGTATCTACACATAGATAATTAAACACAAACAGGTCTGATTAGCTCATCAGCGTTGAGAACAATTTTCTGTGCTGTTTTAAAAATTACATATCTTTAATATTTAACAGCATTAATGTACTGGAGATTCTGCATTCTGCATGCTAATATATTCAGGTGAACATGATTTTCATCGATCTCCATTCTCCAGACAGTTGAGTTTGTCAATCTCTTATTTACAGTGCAGTATTAAAAAAAATCTTTAATATATACATACGTACATGGTGTTTGAATTATTTTCCATTCAATGGTAAAGCTTTGATATACGAGGTTCTACAGAATCTTCCACGAGTAGGCAGTGGCGTAACTAGCATGGGTGGCACCCGGGTCGGATAACGTGGTGTCACCCCCCACCCCCCATTAAAGTTCACTTTGAGAAATTCAAAACGCAAATTTCGATAAAAAATAAAACATTATGTGTAAAAAAATGATCAGTCCGGGGGAGGGGGGGTTAGCTCAGCGCCGGATCTGCCATACGTTCAAAAACGTGCAAAAACCTGGCGCCAACTCCGAAGGGGCGCTGTGAGAAAATAAATATTGTTTTAAAATTTAGTTATATTATTCCCTGAATCGTTTAAAAATTACCCATAGTACGACATAATTATTACGCTCTAGCAACACTTTACAAAGAAACAGAATGCGCGCGCATCAGGTTGGTGTCAACAGTTTACGAATTTATAGTCAGTTACAGAATTTTTTTACAAATTCCATATATTAAGTTTAAACGTAAGATCTATTTTTCCATATATCTTTTACCATATTTTACGACGAATGGGTGCGATCCAAATTCAATAACCAATCACAGAACCGTATTTTTGTTCAAAAGAATCAAATAAACCGACTTGCGCCTTCAAAATACTGACAATTTCAGTTATTTTATTTTGTACGATTTAACTTTGGACTGACTGTTTGACATATTATTTGAAGTTAATTAAATTGTTAAATATATAAGTAATATCTATTAGATTTGTTGGATTTGTTATTTTACGGTGTCAGTGTCAGTGTAAGCATCTTTCGTAAGCCGTTGTATTGTGTTTATGTTTAGTGTTTGTATGGTGTTTGTTCGCTCAACACGTCAACACAGGGGAAATGCAAGGTACAAATTTGAGGTTATATTCGTATTAGATTTTTAAATTTATGACTAAATATAAAAGTACTGTGGATTACAATGAATAGAATAATAATTTTTAAAAAAGCTTTCAGGCTCGCAGAATCTAAAACGTAGAATTAAAGAGCAGAATGACATTAAAAAACTCGTTTCCATTGGGAATTTTTTTATTCCAATTTCTCCAGCACCGATAAAAAATGATGTCCCGCACAATGACGTTACAATGGTCCCCAGCACATCTAAACAGATTTCACGGTCGAATTATTAGAAAATAAAAATATATAATTCTGTTTTTAGAACTTGAATTGAAAGATCCCGGATGCTGGCCAAAGTAATCTCAAAATTCCATTAGTTTATTAGTTCAGGAAGGTCCTGTACAATTGAAAGATTTTGATTTTCCTATTACGAACAAGCGTAAATTTAATACTAAATATTATTACAAGAAACTGCCTAATGGAGAAGAATTACATAGATCGAGTGTGAGAGCTACCGCCAGGTCACTTGGAAAAGTTACACCCTTTATATGTCTTGATTTTATTTGATAAATTAATGTAAACCAAAACAATAATTAAATTTAAAAAAAAAAAAAATTGGGGTGAACGAATTTTTATCAAAATAAAAATGTAGGGGGGGGGCGCCATCGGTACCTACTGCACAGGGCGCCAGATTTCGTAGATCCGGCCCTGGTTAGCTAGAAATTACAGAAATTTCTCCATAAATATAGGCCATTTTTTCGCCTATAAAAAGACCGTTAGATACAAAAATATCCCCTGTCGGGGCACTCCACATTTGTGTAGGTATATTATTTTTATCTCGATTAACAAATCTTGTTGTTAAAAGTTAAAACGCACGGTTTTACGATTAAGTTAATGTTTGACTTCAAACGAAGAGCTTTCAAATTTCAATGCATCTTCTAGACTCAAATATCACACCGAAAGTGGGCGAATACCACACACAAAATCCCCTGAGTGTTGTATACACTCCCAGGAGATTTTTGTGCCGGCTATTTGTGAGGTAATGACCCGTGTTTACATGGACGGAACTGTGACTGAAATAGAGTCCCTTGAATGGAACAAAGAGATGAGGCGTCGCGTGTGTCATTCTGGCTTTGCTCTAAGTCTGCCGGTCCTCTGAAAGCTAGAGTAAAAAAAGTTAGGTGATGCAGTGAAAGGATGCAATGTACATGTAAATATAGTATGGAAACAGGACAGCGGCTAGTCATTTTTCTTGATTAAACAAAGAAATTAAACATGTATGTATTAAATTTTACTGTATTATGTAGGTACTAGGCATTTTTATTGTTATTACTTATTACTCTACTAAATGTCACCAGGATTGAACACACCTACAAAAATGTGACACATCTAGGTGTTTTTTTTTGTAATGAACAAATGAATACACATGACTTAAGAATAGAATATTTTAAAAAGAAACATTAATACATCCTGATGTTTATAGAAAAATACGTTATCTATAATTTTACAGTAGAGCACGCAGAATCCCCTCTACCAAAAAATTTGATTACTTTTTACTCAACTAAAATATTTGGGAATTTTACGAGGCGAAGGTTTATTCCAACAAAAGCTGCATCATTTGGATTGTCAATGGTAGTCTCTCAGCAGAACTATACCGAGAGTGTTTTGAGCTAGGTATATAATGAAATTTCTCTATAAGATTTTTTAACATTTAACGTGTGAAACTATAACAAGTTTAATGTTTGATCTTGGTTTTTGAAACAGGAGACTTTTGGGTCCTAAACCAAAGCCAAAGTCATAGACAAACAAAAAGTCATAGACAAACAAGTAAAGTTATAATCGTTTTTAATTTAGGGGGTATTTCTGAAACCTACCTACAAATTAACAAATAATAATGTCTAAATCGCGCAAGGTTTGCAGTACAAAGAAAGCGCCATCCACACCTCTAACAACCACATCTGGTCCCATGGATTCACCGTCAGCGCATCAGTCGATAATAAATATTGACACCGACTCACTCATCAATTTCTTCGAGTCCAAACTCGAAACCATGCGGACTGAAAACCAGCAAGCAATTGATGCTGTTCAGCAAAAATTAGATGCGCTGTCAAATGAGTGGAAGGACCAATATACGAAAATTCTTGGATGTGTGAGTGTTCTCCAAGAAGAAAATTCCAACCTCCGGAAAGAAGTCCAGTCACTCCGAGATGCACAAGATGAGATGGAGCAGCGCAGTAGGATGTGTAACATTGACATCCATGGTATTCCCGAAGCAAAGGGTGAAAATTTAATCAATTTAGTTGAGAAAATAGGATCCAATATTAACGTCCCGCTTACAAGTAGCTGTGTGGTGTCAGCCCACCGCGTCGCTCGCGGTCACTCGTCGCCCTCCAACCGTCCACGCAACATAGTCATCCAGCTCGCCACAAAGCGTCTCCGTGATGATGTCATCGCTGCGGCAAGGACTCGCCGCGGTCTCACCACGGAACAATTAGGACTTAGTGCTCCCGCCACCAATTTTTACATAAATGAGCACCTAACATTAAAAAATAAAATCCTCTTTGCGAAAACACGAGCCGCCGGAAAAGCCAATGGCTATAAATATATTTGGGTGCGAAATGGCAGTATTCTGGCATATTCGAGGGCAGTATTCGAGGGTAGTCACCATTCGTTGTGAGGAAGACCTTCATAAAATCATCACACATGATCAGCAAAACATGTGACTCCTACTACAAACATTTTATTTCTGTCTTCGATGCCCGCTTTCTACCAGTATTCCCTACTCTATAATTTGTTTCTTTCAAATCTACTTTATACTTTTGTTTACTGCACAATGTCCCGATAATTTTATACAAATTTCATGTTTCATACATATTCATTCACATTCTAAAACGTTAACATGTTTTACACTTATTCATCTAATAAGTAATCTATGTTTATATGTAATTTCGAAGCCTCGTATGTCCTTCATAATGTATCACTCCCGCGATTATGGTATATGTCAAAAGACACTCTTACTCCAGTGAAATGATCTCATCATCTATATCCGTTTATTACCAGAACTGTGGTGGTATTAGGACCAAAACTCAGGGACTACTAATTAATATATTATCGAATAACTACGACGTTATAGTTCTAGTTGAAACGTGGCTTGTAGCAAGTGTAAATACGGCTGAATTCATAGATTCGCGATACACGGTGTTCCGACGAGATAGGGACCGTACACATACTGGTAAGATGGACGGAGGCGGTGTACTGGTAGCAGTACGCAAAGAGCTCGCAGCTTCCCGGCTCGATGACTTGGAAAACAGTCAAATCGAACAAATCTTCGTATCTATTCCGGTAAAGTCTTCCAATCTCATCATATGTGCAGTATACATACCTCCTGTCTCGCCACCAACGTTTTATGATATTTTCTCCAAAAACCTGGAATCTGTATTCTCATCTGAACCAAATAATATGTTTTGTGTACTGGGAGATATGAATCTACCTACTCTTACTTGGTCATTTTCCGAAGGCTGCAGTCAAGGTCTCGCCTCCTCTAACACGGCTGCATCGCAAACTTTACTTCAAACAATGTCATTGATGAACTTGTTCCAATATAATTATATACCTAACCATAATGATAAATACTTAGACCTCATATTCTACAGTCACGAAACAAATGTTACACGTAGCAATGACCCTCTGCTTTCAGAGGACAGACACCACCCAGCCCTTGAATTTGATATATCCTCCGTAATTCAACCAAAAATCAAAAACAAAAAAGAGCGTAGGCGCAATTTCAGGAAAGCCGATTATGCTCAGATTAATAATGACATTAATTGTATTGATTGGTTATCCGAAACCGCAAGTTTATCAGCCGAAGAAGCAGTTGATCGATTCTATTTAAAAATAAATAATATAATTGATAAGTTTATTCCAGTATTGGCACGACGAAATGACAAATTTCCCATATGGTTTACTCCCGAACTTATTAGGCTATCACGGAAAAAAGATAAAGTCTGGCTCAAATGGAAGACATATAAAGGTCTTTCTGACTATCGTGAATTTTCCTTCTTACGTGCTAGATACAAAAAATTGACCAGTGAATCCCGAAAGTTATTTTTCGACAACATCGAAAGTTCATTGCAAAATAATATCAAAAGTTTTTGGTCATACATATCTTCATTAAAATCATCTGATGGATACCCTGCTGCTATGTCCTTCGAAGGACGCAAATCTAACGATGCCCAGGAAATTTGTAATATGTTCTCTGAATTCTTCAAGTCAACATTCGAACCCTCCTCTATCAATGACACAATTAACATCGACCAACTTGAAGCAGTTCAGGACTCTGGACTTGCGCACATTCACACCGTTGAACTAACGGAAAAAGAAGTGCAATCGAGTTTAAAATCACTAGATATTAACAAGGGTGCGGGTCACGATGGAATACCGGCGTTTTTTCTTAGATCTACTGCATCGTCATTGTGTGTGCCGCTCACCATAATATTTAATAAATGCCTGAGTGACGGGGTTTTCCCTGATAGGTGGAAGTTGGCCTATATTATACCGGTCCACAAGGGTGACTCACGTCACAGAGTGGAAAACTATAGACCAATATCCATTCTCTCGGCGATCCCTAAACTTTTGGAAAGACTTGTCCATGATAATATATATCCCCAGCTTGCCGCCAAAATTACAGAGCAACAACACGGGTTTGTAAAAGGCAAATCTACCATGAGTAATTTACTCATTTATGCAATTTTTTTATTCAATAGCATGGATCGAGGCCACCAGGTAGATGCAATATATTGCGACTTCAAAAAAGCTTTTGACAAGGTTGACCATCTTATTCTTATTCAAAAAATTATATACAACGGAATTAGGGGTAACTTATTACGTTGGTTTGTCTCGTATTTAACAAAAAGACAGCAAGCTGTATCATTACGAGGACATACTTCTAAGTGGGAACCAGTTACTTCTGGCGTGCCACAGGGGTCAATCCTGGGTCCGCTATTATTTATACTTTTTATTAACACCGTTACTAAATGTTTCATGCATTGTTTATTTCTTTTGTACGCTGATGACATAAAAATATTTGCCATTGTGAGAAATTTAAACGATTGTCTGCTCATTCAAAGCGATTTAGTAAGGTTCGAAGCATTTTGCAATGAAAACAAAATTTACCTAAGTTACAACAAATGTAAACAAATAAGCTTTACTAAAAATCACAACGCTATCATACACAATTATTGTATTGGTAACTATTTACTCGAGCGCGTTTACTGTATAAGAGATCTAGGCGTACTTTTTGATTCCAAACTACATTTCGATGCGCACATTGAGAATATTGTGAATAAAGCTTACTGCATGCTAGGATTTGTCATCAGAAACAGCTGCGAATTTCGAAAACCTGAAACCTATCTTCTTCTTTACTACACGCTGGTCCGTTCTCAACTTGAATACTGCTCCTCCATATGGACTCCACTTTACGGTATCTATAAAGACAATATTGAAAGTATTCAAAAGAAATTTTTGCAATGCCTCAATTACAGAATGAGCGCACCTAAACGGGGGTACATAAATATGCTCTCAAATTATAACGTCTCTACTCTATCTAACCGGCGAACATACCTTGACCTCATGACTCTATATAAAATCTGCAACAACGTTATTGACTGTCCTGACCTACTGAAACTAATAAACTTCAAAATACCACCCAGAGTAACAAGGCTTAACGACTTATTCCACATTAGCCGGACGCGTACAAATGCTGGTGTCAGGGATCCAATCAGAAGAATGTGCGAATTGTTTGATCGAAATCAAAACCTCAAGGATTCCGACTTATTTTTCGACACACGCAGTACTTTTAGTAGAAAATTGAAGGCTGTTTTCCTACAAAGTATAATAACTTAGACATTACTTGGCTTATAATTTTAACTAATTCTCTTTTTTTTAATTTCTGTATAATATTATTTTTTATCAATATATATGTTTTTGAACTTACCATCAAAATTTTTCCAAAGATAATTTGTAAACTTTTATAGGGTTATTGCGCACTTTTTTCATCTCTCTATTTGTAAAATAATTTTCTCATATTTACATACTTCTTTTCCATATTTATAAGTAAAAATATTTGTATATTTTTTTTATTTTATCTGCTGTTAATGTTAATTCGTGAGAAATAGTTTGGGTGCAGGTGAGTTCTCTAGTTATTGTTTTGTATATTATTGTTAATTGACATCTGTATCTGTATTTTCTCCTAATAGTACGAGAGCCCACGACCAAAACCATGTCTCATAGCAATACGGCAAAAACCCTATAAAATCGTTAGATTGTATGATTCTGAACCCGACTAGGTGTGTAGTAACGGTCGAAAGTGTAGCAACTGTGTGGGAGGCCATTTCTGCTGTGTCAAAAAAAAAAGTCAGTCGGTATTATAGCAATACGTCTGATAGTGAAAATGTACATAGATTTTATAATTGTATTACGAAAAAGTTTGTTTTCAGACATTTTGCGCGTAGCATATAGCCTGAGCGCATTTTTGAAAATGTCAACAAATTTAGCCGACCTGTATCATAGCAATACGGATAATTTTTTTTTCAACTTTTCGTATTGCTGCCATGATTACCAAAAACCTGTTTTCAGACACTTTACGTGTAGCATATACTCCCAAAAACGAAAATAACGTTTCGGAGTCGCCTGGCCGACGCCTCTGTTAAATGTTTTTTTAAATTTACAGCCTTCATAGATATTCAAGAATCTCCCTTGTCTATTATATGTACTTTGACAGATGACAGATGTCATTACTTATTTCTTTTGTAAAAGTTACTCAAGTGTGCTTTAAATAAAACCAAAACTATCAAATCAATCAGTATTTAATTTCAACAGCCTCAGCGCTTGTTACGCTCCTGCCCCTTTCTTACTATTATACAGCTCACTCGCCAGCTGCTCCAAACGTTGGAACGAAGCTCACTTAGTTGTCATACGTTGTGCGGTTGTGGTGGTGTAAAATGTCGGACCAGAGTTGTGTGTTTTGTAAAGAAACAACGATTGAGAAAGTGAAAAAATTTACCGAAGAGACGCAAAGAAGTGGCCGAATATCGGAGTAAAAAACAGAGAGTAAGCAGGAAATCGATTTACTCCGAAATCGAGTTGCCACGTGGTATCGACACGGACGTAGGATACCATTCGGCGTGCTACAAAAATTTCACGGCTGTGAGGATTCCGAAGGATTCAAATATTTCTCACGACAATGTCGTCAGTAATGTTTTTGATGACGGTGCATCGACATCCAGAGCGAGGTAATAATGAAATATATATGAAATATATCTTTGAGGAGCGTTGGTATAAAGTGCGTCGTACACCACGTGGTTGCTGTATCGATATATTAATAATAATGCTCGGAAATATGGAATTTGTAGAAAGTGTCGTCCAAATTTCTATGGATGTTGGTGTTGGCAATTCCCGGCGTTACATTGATGTTTCACGTTTATACGAGACATTGGGATCCACTTTGGCAAAATCTTTACCTGCTTTCCATGCAATGACCGGCTGCGATTATAATCCCGCGTTATATCGCAAGGGTAAAAAAAGACCATTGACGATGCTGAAAAATTCGAAACGCTATCAAGAAGCTTTCGGTGATTTGGGCAGCTATACTTCTGATAGTGACAAGGTATTCCCCGTTTTGGAAGAATTCACGTGCAGATTGTACAACGAAAAAAAAATTAATAACGTCGATTTAGCTCGACTCAACATTTTTTCGAAGACATATAAAATTAAAAACGACGAGGCTTCGACAACTCTGAATCTCCAGTTATCCAATTACGACGCCTGCAATCTGCCACCATGCAAAACGGAATTGGAGAAACATTTATTACGAACAAAATATATTGCACAAGTCTGGAGCAACGCTCATACCAAAACGCCAACCGAACTGAACCCTGCAGATTGCGGATGGTATGAAGACGACGGACGATTTCAGTTTTCGTGGTTCTCTGGCAACCAACTACCTGAGTTGAGCAACGTTATTTTGGACGACAAATCATCATCCACAACAGGTACAGTTTACATGGCTTTTGCTGTTAATTTCATAAATAAGTTCGTGATTTTCACTAACGATGTTTATTTTACAGAAGAGGACGTTGAAGATCTCCCGAGCGACGTCGAGAGTGATTTCGAAGACGACGATTCCGAATCCGACAGCGATTGAATACGAGAATATTTTGTAACTTTTAATAAACCGTTTTTTTTTTCAACTTCATCCCAGTTTCCTTTTGTGCGATTTATTTCAGTCCTTCAACTTCAATGTTACGGTTTCGGGTAAATTCTTTGTTAATTATCATCTAATAAATTCAGGGTCGCAACGTATTCATTGGTTTGTAACAGAAAATTCAAGATGCCTCAATACGATTTTTAAATGATATCTGAGTATCGAAAAGTTGTCTGATAGAGAAGGTGCTACACTTAATTTGTCTGATATAAATTTTTTGCACATGTGGACAACTTATTTTATCATGTCCAACAATTTTCAGACATATTGCTATGATACCGATCGGTAAAATTTGTTAACATTTTCAAAACGGTCTCAAAATTTAATGCGTTCACATTTCCGTCTGAAAATTGTTTTGTTCGCATCAAATAACCAAAATTTACTAGTAAAAAAGATTTTCAGACATATTGCTATGAGACATTTTTTTTGTCTCATTTTTAATTTTTTTAAGTGATTTTACGGGTTTGCGCTACACCACTAACGTCTGAAAAATATGTTTCCGGTATCTCAGAACTATCATTCAACTACAGTCCGCAAATCAGACATATTGCTATGATGCAGTTCGGTAAAATTCTTTGACAATTTTGAAAATTCGGTCAGATCAAACGCTACGCGGAAAATGTCTGATATTGGTATTTTCGAGTTCAGGATAATCGTATCTATCGATTTGATGCGGTTTTGGCCGTATTGCTATGAGACAAAAATTTTGGTCGTGGGCTCTCGTACTATAAATAAATAAATAAATAAAAGCCCTCACCAAGCTCGCCAAAAAGCAAAAATGAAAAAGGGAAAGGTACAATTAAGTGATTGAAAAGAATTGTTTCTTGAAATAAAACAATAACTTTGTTTGTAAACACGATTTAATTATTTATTTTTTTGAATACCGCTTGGTTTCGCTTAACACAAGCATCTTCAGGGTATAAAATTAAACTGATTGATATTTTATACCGTGAAGATGCTTGTGTTGCGAAACCAGTCGGTATTAAAAAAAATATTAATAATTTTATCGTGGTTACAAACAAATTTATTGTTTTATTTCAATTAATATTTCAAACCCCAAAGTGACTGATTTCTACCAAAATATAGAATTATTACCTACTCTTTTTCTTGTGGGTATCCACAAGAATCTCTTTTGGTACCCCTCTTCTTTACTTTTTACATCAAACTGCATGATACATGACACGGAATAAAGTAATATTATTATAATGATGCACTGAACTCTATGCAGGCTGTGTGTTCTGTTTTGCTACATTTTGTCAACAAGGCGAGATGTCAACTGTCAGACTCCTTTGGTATCTTTTTCGAATCTTTGCATGGGAAAAAATGTAGCATTATCACAATGACAGCAAGCAATTGTCTCGAAGTACCTAACTGTTTTTTTAAATTTAAGAATTTTTCACAGTGTAAATAATCTTATAACCTGAAAGATTTGTCTAAATTCCGACAACAATTTGTGTGGAAAAATATGGAGATTACACGATTGTGATTAAGTATTTGTTTTATTCACAATTTGTAATAAAAACAAAACGGTTACAAAAAAACTTTCACTTTGATTACATAATTTTATATTTAATAAATCGAACCGTCACCTCCGTAATTTACATAATTTATTAAATGTTTATGGGTACTAAAACAAATATTGCTAATTCTGTCATGATTTAAAATTCTCACGTTTCTCATTGCCCACGTATTGAAAATAATATTTACTTTTGGTGTTTTGAGTTGTTCAGCTCGCGTACTTCTTATTGAGCCTCTTGTACCCGACTTGCATGTTCGTAAATAACCGACGCGTTATCCATTCGAGATATTTCGGCATTGCTCTGGAGCTCAATAAATACTCGACGTTTATTGACGATACGTCAGCTATTTACCTCTCTCTTAATTGTTTTAAAATCAGAGGTCGTACATTGTTTTTATCTGAAAAATAAATAAAATAGCGTGATTTAAGTGATCTGTATCAGAAAACTACTAAGGAACACCAATAGTTGACAATGAACCCAACCTAACGTAACCTAACCTCACTGTATCTCTATGACCTACCTAACGATTCAATATTCTTCTAAAGCATAAAATTTTAGTATGTAATTTAATTAATATGCAGTCTTATATATAATTATCTGACGTGTTAGCGTCTGTCACGTCTGAAATTCTGAAATATCCCGAAAGGATAACGCGTCGGGTATTTGCGAGTATGCACTCGGCTTTGCGGAGAATTTGCAGAAGTGATCACCGTAGCCTAAATAACAAGGATTATGTTATTTTTCTACTCATCTGTCCTGATGATCGAGACTGCAAGACTGTTCTAAACGTTTACTCAAAGAACTCACTGCACTGCTCAATATTCTCAACAAGTACGGTGCAGCTACTAAGCTTTCATGTATTATCAATCACGCTAAAACAATACAAATATATACGTATATAAGCAGGTACCCTCCTACCTGACTTCTTTTACAGTTATTTTGTAAGTTCTGGCTTTTTGCTCGACTCCAATATTTTATTGAGAAAGCCTTATTTGCGGTAAGCATCCATAAAAAAATTAATAAAAAATATGTTATAATTAAATTATAACAAAAAAAAACTTATATCATTGATGTCGCTATTCCAAATTCTTGTAATATTCAGAAAACTGTTTCTGAAAAAATAAGAAAATATACAGATTTAGGAAATGAGATTAAAAGAATTTGGCATTCTCAGACTATAAAAAACATTAACAATAACTATTTGTTATTTCGGCTACTGGCATTATACCTAGCTCTCTCATTCAAAATTTAGGCGTATTAGATTTGTCAAAGAAATTATATATATACATGCAAAAGCAGTCATTTTAAATACATGTAGGATTACGAAAGATTTTTTTAAATATATATATAGAGGGTTCAGTAGGATTTATCGGACCAGTCAGGATTTCATCAGAGCCCGAACCCTCTGATATGAAAATATCTAGAGTCGGTGAAATATTTTCCCATTATATTTCTGGTGGATTGACGTATTGTTCTTGTATTTTTTGTATTTAATATACTTATATAGTGCACTTACATTGCGTGAATTTACTAGAGAGTCATTTGTGGAAAAGTGTGTGGAAGGGTTCAGTCTTTCATTTGGGAAAGATTTAACCCGGACATAAAATCTGGAGCACCGTAATAATTTATAACTTTGAAATTAGAAAAAGTGTTAACATTGTTAATAACGAAATATTTTTTTTATAATATATTATCTCTTAAATTTATTTTAACCTACACTGTATTGATAATATTTTTTTTTGTTAAAAATCTTGGTTATTCTTGAATTATTTTGTGTAAATTTATATGTAGATAGATTCACTAATTACCTATTACATATTTTTTTAAATAATTGGTTTTTATGATACTGAAATGACTAATGGCAGCTAATTACTACTCATTGTAATGTTTCTTGTCTATAAGCATAGAAACTTATTTATCTATTCTTATTTTTGTTAATCTTTATTACACGTTTATTCTGACGAAGAAACCATTGCTTTTGTAAGATGTCGATTATTTTTTATTAAATTGTGGTGTATATAAAGTTGTGATATTTTTATTTAATTTAGGAGAACGTATGCGCGGCCCATTTCCGTCTGTTTCATACAAATCTTAGATTTGGATTTGAGATCAAAATACCCAACCAAACTGAAAAATTATTTTTTTTATGTTTTTATTTTACTCACAAATAATTGCCTAAGTTGCCTCGAAAATCATGAAACACTAAAATCTTTAATGTCCTATATATTATTATAATTTAAAGCAAAAATAAATAAAATAGCTCACATCCTTACTAGATATTTAATATACTTTTGAATAAAAAAATATTTTTTTAGTTTGGTTGGGTATTTTGATCTCAAATCCAAATATAAGATTTGTATGAAACGGGCAGAAATGGGCCGCGCATACGTTCCCCTTAAGTAAGATTTTTTCTTTGTTTTTTACATTATTGTCTCCACGTAAAAGGTTTACCTCTATGTTTGAAAGGAGATGAAGTACTCGTTATTAGTGAACTTGGGTGTTGAAGGTACCGAAAGGTTGTAGGATAGAGGAAACAGATTACTTACAACTTACAAGTATTAATTACACGGATTTGCCGAGCCTATCAATACAAGAACGAGTATATCACCTGTGAACTGTGTAGGTACCTACCTATTCAATTCCTTGGGAATCGTCCATGATGCTAGCCCCTCAGAGCACCTTCCATCGAAATAACAGTAGAACAAACTCAGCATTCTACCCATAGTGTGTTTTCCAGCAAGTGCAACCTGATTATTAACAATATGATTTCCATAATATTTTTCCAATAATTACAACATGATGCTAGGCCCTTAGAGCACCTTCCATCGAAATAACAGTAGAACAAACTCAGCATTCTACCCATAGTATGTTTTCCAGCAAGTCCAACCTGATTATTAACAATATGATTTCCATAATATTTTTCCATCGACATATTTTTTTTCGTAAATTCTGATCGTATTTAAAGGTAAGTACCCTTTTTGTTGACCTAGATGTCGTAATTTAATTATATGTTCGTTTTATGTGGTAAAAAAAAAATCCTCCTTTGGCCGCCTGCAAAGTTAACCATGTCAAGCTGTAGGCAAACCTTTTTTACGACTGCAACGAGGAACAAATAAATAAATAAAAAGACTATTCCTTTCCATTTTTGAAATTCCCTCTTCGTAAAAGTTTCGGTGTTCTAAAGGCACGTTCACACCTTCCGCGGACGCGCTTCGCCTGCTGATTAGACAAGTTTATTGTGACCGTGGCATACTAATGACGTTATTATAAATTGATAATCACAAAATGCTGTATATTTTTTCTATGTACGTTATGGGATGTGTTTTCCTCGTTGAGTGAATCTACTCGGACCTTACATACGTTATTACTATTTATAAAACTCACGTCCGTGTGTTTATTTGTTTATTATGAGATAAAAATTATAATTAATATAAGATATTCGTCATAAACGGATGCTAAACACCATGTTTAACGTTCATACCGCGAAATTTCAGAGTGAAATAATTATTCATGGAGGCAATCAAAGATACAGGAATAAATGTTACCAACAAGTGACAGACAAGTCTAATTATTCAGAATAACTGGAAACTTTAACGCATTTTTTTCATTGGATTCAACTTAATTACTACAAAAGATGACTATTTATATTGGGGAGACGAACAAATATGCAGAAAATATGTTACTAGGTTCTTAGTTTGGATTATTATGCGTATTTCCTAATCTTCAAACTTGACCAACGAAGTTGAAACTGTGAAAACCGCGAAAACATGTGAAATTTTGAACTTTTAAGGCAGTATTTTCCTTCTTCCCCGACGTAAATAGTTGTATTTCATAGAAACTAATTTGAATCAAAGCATTCTTTGAAAAATCGTTTTAAGCGTGTCCAGCGATTCTGAAATTTTATCCAGACAAGTTGCAAACGGGATAAAAACATGTTACAAACGAGTTACAAATCAATTGAAGAATTTACAATCAAGTTACATGTTTTACTTTTGTATTGAATTGACCTTACTGCGATTTGAGGTAGATGGGTACATATAAAACTGAGTCAAATTAAATTCCAATGAATAAGCACCTACCAATGCATTTTTTTTAGTACACCTGACATTTTTTTAAGTATGTAGGTAATATTTTAAAATACCTTCTGCGCAGACATCTTGAATCCGGTGTTGCCAGCACCATGAAATTTTAAAAAAATCACCAGGTACTCAGTGTGATCATTTACGAAGCAGCTGGGCATTTTAATTAGTTCGGCGGGTACCTGCATACCTACGTTAGTATCGAGTACCTACCTACCCGCCACGTATCGAAATCGTAATTCAATCCGTCCATTGTTGGTCCAAATAGAGCCTACCGTATGTCTTTGGTCCGACTAGTCTTCTCGTCTGTGCTCTTCGTCGATCAAATTAATATTGAATTATTTATAATATTCTTTCTGAAATATTTAATAAATACATTATTTATGGTAAATCCAGTCTGTCTGTGATTTATATAGATATCTACGCGTTTGAACAACGTCGTGGAAGTTTTATAATGAAAGCGTATTATAGGTTTGTCAAGGTCTTGTTGACGGATACGTTTGCCCAACAACTGCGCGGCGGGCTGGATCGGAGGAGACTGTTGAAGGGAGGCCTTTTGACCTCTCCAGCCGGACTCTCCCGACCCATCGCCTTGCACCGCAGTGTGAGGAATAGATTCAGACGTCCCTCACTCCTGGGCACACTGACCCCCAGATTCTTCCCATATCTTCTTATCCTTCCTTTCCCTTAAAAAACCCTCCACGAAAAAAGATGACATAGGCCACGAGGTAAATTGTTTTCTTCGGGGCCTCCTGTGTGCAGCTAATGTAAAAAAAAACTAAAAAAAAATAGTTAGGTACGTAACTGGAAGTTGTCTACATTATTTGCATTATTTTATTTTTATTCTTTTCTTTCAGTACCTAACCACTGAAATCATTTTTTCCGTGTTTTTACTGTTTTTAAATGTGTCTGTGCAGTCGGGGGCGTCGATATTGTATTGTGGTAACAAGCGCAAAACATGTTTACATAACTACACGTCGATACCTACAGTGGGTACCTAAGTAACTTTGGATACATAAAAAAGATTTAGAAAACAGTTCGTTCGTTGGTTTCTCTTTTGAAAAGATTGTGCTTTTTCTGTCTCCACTGTTCTTTAGTTCCTATTTTGACCTCCTGCAAAGATGCTCAGGGGGGTATTTCACCATCCTCGTGATAACTTATCCATACTATAACGAATAATAATAAATAAACAAAAAAATTGGCTAAGCTATATATGGCCACTGTTAATCAATGACATTAATACCTGTTAATAGGTTCAAATTTCAAATACCGTAAACTCAGACCTTTAAATAAATAAATCGTGTTTAATTAATGAAAAAGCTACTTTATCACATGGATAATCTAAGAGGAGGATGGTAAAATACCCCCTAAGAACATGTTTTGTTTTATAGGTAGGTACCTACCTATGCATTTTTTTTCAAAATATGCACATTATCTTGCTGATAATATTGTTAGTCTTTGAAATCTGCAAACCTTGCAACATTCATCTAAGAAAAAACGTATCCAATGAAGAAAAAATTAATAACCGATTAAAAAGTAATGACAAAGCGCTATTATAATAGAAGTGCATCACGAATTCAAACGTCGAACATTATGCGTCAGCGATCTATACTTGATTTGAATTTTCAAAATAAATTGTATGTTTGCCATCTTTTTACTTCATACGACCGGTGATTTTCAAAGTGTTAGAAATTGTAAATTATTACGAAATTATTTTATTCAAAACAGAGAAGTAAAAGACTGAAAAAGATTCATTTCCAGTTCTAACCGATTTCATATCTAAGTACCTACCGCTGTATGCATAACTGAAAACGAGATTACCGTCTATCCCGGAAAAACGAAATACATTTTTTTTTAATGTTTTAATTTGTTTGGCAGACTTGAAATAAATAAATACCTACTAATAAGAAGTAATTTGATTTCTAAAGAAAATGACTTAACAATAATATCCATTTTACAGAATCCCGGGTGTGTAGGTATCTTATATATCGTGACTATGAAATAGAAAATCTGATATAGGTATTTTTTTTTACATTAACTCCACACATGAAAAGGAAACATAAAATAATTTCCCTCAGGGCCTATGTCATCTTTGAAGATGCTGTGTGGAGGGTCTTTTTGAGGAAAGGAAGGAGGAATGCCTCATGTAAAACTCTCGCTTGAAGTCGGAATAATAATTGCACATTTCTGGCTCATATTTTCAAATCATCACGTCTAACGAACTCTACATCATTTCCATTATGCGCTATGTATCTTTGAAATACTCGCAAAACTGTAAAGAAATAAAACAAGGCCCCATACATTGTTCCATATTTTCAATTATCAATAGTAAACAAATATTTTTTGTAGGGTAATTAATCATTTTGAAAAATTGCTTAGGCAAGGTTAAGTTAGATTAATCTCAGGTGGGACTAAACCTGGTAATCTGAATTAGGTTTCGTCAGGTTAGGTTATGCCAGGTGGAACTTAATCTGGGGTCCTAGCATGGTCGATCGAAAAGGATTGATAGGATAACTTTCGGTAACTTATCATCGTTCCCTAAGACAAATATAGACAACGTCGAATATATTAAGAACACTCAGTCATTGTGAGATATTATTTCATATTATTTATTCTTTGGCCTGCAATCATGCTAGGGAACGACGAGAATCCTTATCGATCCACTGTGCTAGGGGGGCTGGTAATCTAACTTAGCTTATGTCAGGCGGAACTTAACCTGATAATGCTAGTAATCTAACTTACGTTGTCAGATTAGGTTATGTCAGGTGGAACTTAACCTGATAATCTAACTTACTTTGTCAGGTTAGGTTATGTCAGGTGGAATTTCATCCAATAATCTATCTTACTTTGTAAGGTTAGGTTATGTCAGGTGGAACTTAATCTAATAATCTATCTTACTTTGTCAGGTTAGGTTTTGTCAGGTGGAACTTAACTTGATAATCTACCTTAACCTAAGCTTTTAAAAATTAAAAAAAAAATGTACATCCAAAAGCACTTCGACAAACAGAATTAAAAAAACAAACTCTTTCTTTGGGTGGCGCCATGGAGTAAATCATCTCTTTCCTTCCTTGGGTGGCATTGCAATGGTGACCGGATAATTCTGAATGAATTCAACTCAATACCTCATTTGAAAAATCATTTAAAGCTTAAAAAATATATATAAAAATTGGTTAAATAGGTTACGTTAGGTTAGGTTATGGGGTATTTTTCAGTTTTTTCATAGCTTTTAATGACTTTTCAAGAGGTGTTGCGTTAAGTTAATTCTGAGTTGTCATGGAACCCATTGCAACGCATGCCGGGTATCGCTAGTACCTTATAGAAATATTGAAAACTGTTAGTATTCCAAATTTGAAAAAAAACCGAGTGTGCTTTAGACCACACGACTGAAGTAAAACTTCACTAACTTATAAAAGAAGAGAGAAAGAATATGTGCGCGCGCACTGCTCTCTCTTGCTCCTACAGTGTGATACAGACAATAGGCCTGCACTGTGTTTTAGATATACGAATTGTGTTTTAGATATTCGCTCTGAGAGAAAGAGAGAAATAAACTGTATGCTCGCACCTTTCTCTCTTGCCCCTACAGTAATATACGAAACTTAACTCTCCCTCTTTCTATCTTCACTAACTTATATCTTCCTCTCAACTTCCGTTCGCCTCGCCCGATCACACTTTTCGTAACGCTCTCGTCACGCATTCGCCAGCTTACTCCCCAAGTCAACCGTGCGTAAAGAAGTTTTACTTCAAAAGTACCGTGGAGAAACAAATATTGTTTTATTTGGTATGAATTTTTTTTTAAATCCACAGTTTGACATGTTGGGGCCACGACAGCCGTTTCGCGAGCACTTTCCGCTTCGTTCGTTCTCTGCTCCCTCAGTTCAATTCCCAGTTCCCAGTTCACATCCGCCAATAGCGCTGGGAGGTCGCTTCAACCAACCAGCTTCGTGATAATAATATCGCCGATAAGTGCGCGCGCATCGTAAACCAGCTCCGAGAAAAGAGAACATACCTTCTCTCTAACAACGCCAACTAATAAAAAAAGTTAATATTTTACCCAAAGAAAGTTTAAAATAATCAGATCTTTTTGCGTAGTGTTCACCTTACTACCGTAAATTTCGATTGCGCGAAGTTGATATTATATTTTGGAACCTTCGTTCGCCTTTATTTTAAATTTTAAAACCACAACTATTCGCGCTGTGGTCGGTCAGTTGTTAAAATTTGAAATGAATAAGAATTGTGCAGACAAACATTTTGTTCTTTGATGAATAGGTACATATTGTTAGAAGTTATACAATATTAAAATATAATTTATTTGAAAGTTTACGGTCAGGATTGGGATTACGTCGATTTTTTCTCTGCAGGTAAGCGTATTTTTTGTGTTTATATTTTGATTGTGTAAACCTGTTTTTAATCGATACAAGGTGAAATGATTTGTAAGTTGTAGACATTGAACGACATATTAACCGAATGTAATTGACAAGAAATAATCATAAATTCAGGTATACCTAAGTATAATGAACGTAGTTAAGCATAAACGTGGTTTTGAAGTAGGTAAGATATCATTTTTTAAAAAGTGTTGAATTTGTGCAAAGTTTATCTTCGGTTCCACTAAATTATTAAGTATATGTTTGTAAATTACCATATAAATATATGACTGCTTTATAACTTAAAATAATACGTAAGCATTTATTTTTGGGCATTATGCCTTAGGTATGCCATTTCAGACAACTCAGTCACCAGGTACATTGGATCACGTTGGTAATTCGTGATAGATTCGCTGGTAAAAAAGATGAACATCTTTAATTTTGATTGTAATCACTAGGCTGAGTTGGCGTCGCATTTGGGTACTACCCAGGCGTCCCGTGTTCGATTCCTCGGCTGGCTAAGTCCTCCATCACGGATCACGACTCAAGCAACATTTTAGGCTTACTGTGAAGGTAGTAGGAGATTTTCAAATATTTTCGGGTTATTCGTAACCCGGCAATGTTTGTTCTTAAAAAAATAGTACTAATACATGTAAACGAAAATATGTAAAAGAACAAGACACAGAAAACAAACATAGGGAATCTAACCCGGGATCAAACAAACTCCCTGTCATGGGACCTTTTATTTTTAAGACATTTTTATCGATCTCATTTTTCAAATTCAGAATTTAACAATCTTATTCGACTAAATTTTCCCTTATTTTTGACTTTTCTAGGTTATTTCCTTTATGCCTCTCCCCAATTTCGGTGACCGGATAACTCAGAATCATGTAACTTCAACACCTCCTTTGAAAAGTCATTGAGTGATGAAAAAAAAGGTTAAATAAGTTACGTAAGGTTAGGTTATGAGATTATTTTTCAATTATTTTTTGTTCATAACTTTTAATAATTATTCAAATGGGTGTTGAAATGCCACTTTGTTGGGTTGTCGTGGAACCCTATTTTCCTAATTTCAACACAATTTAATCGATTTAAAACATTGTGTTATAAGAAAAATACGCCGACTTCCTTATATTCCTCTGGAATAAACTATTATTATTATAATTATATTTATTTTATTAGGTATATAAGTAAAATTCATTATAAAATAACTTTTAATCTATCTATATTATCGATCAATTAAGTGTCAATGATCTATCTGTACTATACAATATAAAAATGAATGTATGTTTGCTTGCTTGTTTGTTTGTGCGTTTCTAAACCATTCATCCGATTGCGATGAAACTTTGGTGATTTGATGCCCGCAATGGTTTCTATATATAATAGTGAGCTCTGGTGATATGAAATTATATCTTATACTACTCATCCGATTGCGATGAAACTTTGGTGAGTTGTTGTGTGCACGTCCGCGAAAACTTCTATATACATACGCTGGTGAGTTCTTTCGTTTTAAAATTTGTATAAAAAAATTTAAAAGGTGGCGAGCGAGTTGTTTGAAAAAATGAGTGTGTTTCATGTAGCTTAGCGGCAGGGTGAGTAGGCGTAAGAAGAGGGGGGGGGTTCGCAGGACGGGTGGAAGCGAAAGGAGAGGGAACGTTGGAGGAGAAGAGGAGGCGGAAGGGGCATGAATTGGAAAGGACACGAAGGGAGAAACAATATCATGCATAAAATACTCTTTGGCATAAATTTTTTTTATTAGAATTTAGAATGCAAGAAAGATAAAGTGAGTCTATAATATTTTATGTACCAACGATAAGATGTTTTTTTATGAATGTCTATTGTAAAATCTTTTCAGGAAGGTTAAACTCTGTTGGGAATTTTCATTTGAATTAAATAATGGGAAGCCGGCGAGATCTATGGTAGAACAATAGGGGAATTCATATGTGATTTTGAATTTAATTATTTCTTTCATTTAGTAGGTTTAATTATTTATGCATTGTGCATTGCACTCACGCGTGTTGCAGATATCGCCGTTTTTTACCGGATGATAAGCAAAGGAAGCCATTCCTGGAAACGTGCTCAGCAATATAAACAGGCGATACTATCTAATCAGTAAACTTTGAATTTATAATTTATTTGCTAAGCTATGATTGGTTGCAACCATCTAAGCTTTGCAAATAAATTAATAAAAATACAATAAATACAAAGGTAGATATGGCATGGAAGCCGAGCCACCAAAGAAATTTATTTTTGCAAGGAGTGTGTGCCAAGACCGAGTTGTTTGGCGGTTCGTCCTCTCTGCCTACCCATGCGGAAACGGCGTGATGCTTGTTAGTTAGTAACATTAAGAGGAAACCGGGCGGCGTTCTACGTGTCGGTAAATTTTGCTTTTTTTGATAAATTACTTCATAAAGGAGTTAGGAACCCCCAAAAATCGTTAGAATTGCCCGGTTTAGCTGACGTTCGGTGTACAAACTAGACAATTTATGTTTTTTAAAAGCAAAACGTGCATCATAATATTTTAATATAGTTAGTATAAAAATCTTGATTTTGATCATTTTGTTTAGGTAGTATCAGTCTGAGGAACATTTGTCCCTTTCGCTCAGTATTCGGGGGAGTGAGAGCGACAGTGACAGCAACGGTTTGATAAAATACCTTTTTTTCTGATTTCTCGGCGACCGGGTTTGGTGTTAAAAATATATATTTTTAACACAATGCTCAGTTTTTTTTCTCCATGTGAATACCGCACAAGAGTCCCAACTGCTCCAACCGCCTGGAGCCAGTGAGACTATGGCCTCCCCAAATGGTGTATGTTAGGCTGAGGGTTGTGTGGAGGGTAAGGATGTGGGGAAGTACCTGACTATTCAGATCTAGTCACCAAACACGGCTAAAGCCATTTCAAGCATCGTTTCAATTCTGAATATTGGTCTCACGCCAGGGCAGTACTGAGTGTAGGTATCTTCCACTCTGGAAGGTGCCGCAAATATGCCTTATATTATTTTTAAATGATTATACTATGAAATAAAACAAATCATAAAATAAACTTTTGCATGCCGGGATTTGAACCCGCGACCTCCGAATCGCCAGGCGAGAGTTTTACCGTCTATGGTTTTACCCTGATTTTAGAATGATTACTTAAAATGTGCATCTATATTGCTGTTATTCGAGATCACTTTACTAAGATTAGCTGCACCGAGATATTCGATATTCAATTGCTTATGTTGGAAAAATGTATTTATGTGTGATAATCATAGAGATACAATGGTGATATTACAGTTCGTTTAGCCATTCGATGAAAACTCTCACTACTATGTAAGAACCAAGTCCATTGAATCATCAACCAAATTAAACTGGAAAAAATCAATGCTCAGTATTTGGGCTCGTCTAAATCTAAACAGAATAGGTATATAGGTACCTACTCAGTTCAGTAGGTACTTAGTACTAGTAGTTTATTCAAAGTGCTTACTTGGCTAGTATCGGCTAAATAATCTAAACTGGCTCAATCACGCACCTTTGGTCAACCCCATAATATTACATGTACCTAGGTTACATATTATTGGCCCGGTTTATCAGCTGATTTTAAGCTCGGCTTAAAATGCTCCGAATGTCAAGCTTGGCGCGGCTTGAACATTTTCCGTATATAAGTCGCAAGTCTATTTCTCATCAGTCATCAGTATTAAACGGATTTTCTAAGATTTTAATAGAGGGACGTATTTCTTTTTCTTTTAAAAAAACACTGTCTAAGTGAGTTTTACATCTAAGCATTTTAATGCCGTTGGGGAAAAGCGATCCTTGGAAATGTTTCCGACTACAATTTATTTCATGAACCTAAAATATTTTTGGCGGGCTGATTTTTGATCAGCATGAAGATATATGCGAGGACATTAATTTTAAATAGTATAATTTATTTGCCGAAGTCGTGCAATATTAATGAAATTAACCACTGAAAATAAGACTGTCCCTGTTGTTTAACTTTTAAAATCCCTTATCAAACTATTCGATATTGAAAATCAATTAATAACATTGTCATTCCTTATCGATTATCGCTCGATGAATATACTATAAAATTAGGCAATTTACGCAAAATTCGGTGGGAAGTATTCAACATTATTTACGTAGATGTCAGATTTGGCATGTGACTGCTAGCGCCTCGGTGCGCCTCGGCGTCCAAAATAGGAACAATTGTGTGGCTCATCAAAGCTTAAGTGACTGATTTAAGCCGCTTAAATTTGAGCGAGGAATGTTGTGCATAGCGAGGATACGAACTAACTGATATACTGGGCCATATAGACAATAGCCCCTTGCTATGCTAGTATAATTTTGTAAATGCTAAAAGGGGTCAAGCAAATGGAGCGTTGACCTGAAAAATATAAATGTCAGGGAAAATTATGCGCCCGTTAAAAGTTTAGGGGAAAATATTGATTAGTTTTTCATACAATCTGAACCAAAAACGGGAATGGATTACGACAAAACATATTTCACCGTAATGTTATTTTTAGTAGCCTAATATGCACTGACTAACCGGTTTCGTAGAAATATTGTTTTTTCATCGAATCAATTTTAGAGGGGGAATGGGTAGCGCTGCTCCGGGAACCTTTATTGGATAACCAACACCTCTGCCATAGGTCACCCCAAGTGGTTCGCTACGTTTGGTGATTTAGCAGGGGTGCCCGGGTTCATGGGGTGAGGTTTGTCTAGGTCTTGGAGGCGGATGACCAGGACACACTGAACCCCAGATTCCTACCCACCCCTTAAACCCTTTTCCTTCCCAGAACTCTCCTCTCCTTCCTTTCCTTCAAAAAACCCTCCACACAGCATCCACAGAGATGACATAGGCCCTGAGGAAAATTATTTTCGTCAGGGCCTCCTGTGTGGAGCTCATGTAAAAAAATTGAAAAATATGGAATAAATCTTTTTTTTACTTTTTGACAATAAAAAAAAGATTTGATGAAAGTGGTGTTGCGAGGTGTAAATTGTAGGTAGGTACCTTCGTCTTATATTTTGTCAGTGATATCAATAATTCGATCTCATTGCAATTAAGATTTGTGTTTCTTGGAAGAAAATTAACTTTCCGATCTGAAAAGAGTTACGTTCAAATTTTTTTGCTTCTTTAACACACATATTTATGATTTTTATTTTTTGTTTCACTATAACAGTTTTAAATATACTTATTTACTAAGATGTGTAATACGCAAGTATAAAAAGCTGTTCTCAATTAGTATTTTTTGTGGCAGGATTTTTATTTGATCGAACAAAGTTAATAACGGGACTAACGGGTTAAATTTTCTGATATTATAGGTACTTCATGCGGGCAAAAATAAGGAACCCGTTCGAGAAACTAGAATTTGTTTTAAACCGATATATCTTTGAAAATAATGTGTACATTTGAATTAATTTTTTATACAGTACTCAGTACCTCAGAACTCACCACACCCCAACTATAAAATTGTAGCCCACTTTGTTTTAGGACTCCATAAACAGAAGTTAGTCAGTGTTAGGCCATTTAGTGACGTATAAAAGATGTACCTACATATTTTATTATATTACAAACATTTTTTTTTGCTTGGGTACAAAGCATTACAAAAAATATCAATTTGCTTATCTTCGGTGCCAAAGTGTAAGTTTCCCTTTGATAAAATATTCTTCCCCACAAAAGATAAGAAGATATTGAAGACTTGTATGACATATTCATATAAATATTTATATTATTTTTATGTTTTATTCATATAGTTGGGACCCTTACAAAGAGATTAGTGTACATTATTCATATAAAATGATTTAACAGCAAATTCCACAGGCATTCAAGTAGAACCCGCGTAAAAGGTATAACTACTATAACGAAAACAGAAACCCAAAAAAATGTAACTGAATATAAAAATATCTCTCATCTATTATTATTTAATAAAAAATTCTGCTTTGAGCGGAAAGCAGCAATAAAAAATAAATCAGTGTTCGAAAAATAATGGTCATGTGAGAGAGAAACCAATCAGATTTTTTCTCTTGGTTCTCTTCCCCCAGAAAGGTTGAAAAAAGAGATATTTAAATTTCTTTCAATGAGACGTATTGCAATAGCTTCTGCCGCACAAGTCTCCCAACAAGCTCCCAAGCGTCTGGAGCCAGTAGGACTATGGCATCCCCAATGAGTATGTTGTGAGGATGAAGGTTGTCGGAATTGGAAGGAGATGAGGCTACTCAGATCTGGTCACCAATCACGGATAAAGACATTATGTTTCCATTCTGAATGGTGGCTGATGAAATTATGAAATCTATGAATCTCGTCATAAACCAATCTAAGTTCTGCCTCTGTTTTCTAAGTTCTTTATACATTATTTTTTTGTGAGTTGCAAAGTACTATTTGTGAAATCTCAACATGCAAAGATGGAAACTGACTTTTTTTGTCACTTTCCATCTTGAACAGTCATAAAAAGACTCGTGACATATCGCCTTGCAATACGATTAACACATTTTTACCAGCAACTAGTTTTTTGACTACATGAAACATTTTTTTAAGTAACTTGAAACAGTTTCTCTTTCACCATCAAAGTTTCCGTAAACGGAATCTGCTCAAATCCGTTTACATTATTTTATTACCAATTGTTTAAAAATTTTATGCAATTTTAACCATTTTAGTAATATTTCATGTTTTGTATTTGTGTTTATCGTGTATTATTACCCGGAACTTAATTGCATCGTGGAAGGTCGATGATTGCGGATACATTTTTTTGCAATATATTTAAAGATTATTTCGTAAATATTTTCCGATGTTTCTTTTGCTAAGTAGATAAATTGGTTGTTGCACTAAATGGTTTGTTTTGTAATCAATACTTTTCCTTATCATCCAAATTATAATACTTGTTTAATTTATAGAACAATTTTTGTGCAATTTCGCCATTAGAAACATTTATACAGGTAGAAAAGATAAAATTTTTGTTAAGATCACTTCGCTATTCTACAATAGTAATATTGAATAAGACTAATAAATTATTTTGTATTTATAGAAATCGCTGACTGTGAAAGATTCAGATTTGTATAATTAGCTGTCAAAATGAAAAAATAATAGGTATCTGTGATGCAAATTAGTACAGCTGTGTAAAAATAATGTTTTTATTCCTGAAAAATCTATTCATGGATACGACTATGTGATGATGGGAGGTTTGCTCTGAACTTTGTTGCGTTCTTTATTAGTTTTGGTTCAAGGTTTAAGATATAGTCTATTCCAAGCTTCAGGGCCTCATATTCCAAAACCGCGATATCCAATCTTAGTAGACCTCTTCAAACTGAACTTTCGTTGCTGAACCAATAATAAATAGATTTTCGTGAAGGTTCATGCATACGACGACGTGAAGATATCAGTTTTGTCTTTCGCTTTTAATTCTGCTTTATCAGTATTGGTTCATATGGTATTCTATCCGACCTTTAGACCATTATACACAAAAGCGCAATCTTCAATCTTTGTATCTCTGTAATGAGCTTTAGTTCCTTCAGCCTTAAGATAGCTAAAGACGTTGCTCATTTGAGAATTTTCGTGAATTAGTTTCATCAGACTGTAATGATATATGTTGTGTTCCACTCTTGAGGAAACCGGGCGCCGTTTTGACCATACAAACGCGTTCCCCAACTTCCTCTGTTGATTTTGACATTGCCAATATTAAAAAAAATACATAATATAGATATCGACCACTAGTGTATCGGTACGTTTAACTTTTTTTGTTGAGTTACTCATAAAGGACTCAAAAATCGTTAAAATTGCATGGTTTGAACGCCATCAACAGATGTCCACTATACAAACTAGACAATGTATTTATAAAAAAAGCAAAAAGTAAAGCGATGGAGCATTTTCTTCCAACACAGTTAGTGAAAAAGATTTAAAAAATCGGTCCAGTTTTAGAGGAGAAAACAGGGGAATATAAAATCTCGTTTTTGATGGTTTTATTGAGGTATTATCAGCCTGAGGTGCAGTTGTCCTATTCGGGGGAGTAAGAACGACAGTGACAGCAACAACTCTGCTGTGTATTTTAATAGTCATGATTCACATTTTAGTTTATTTCAAGCTTCATGGCCTGCTATTTCGAAAAATAGATCTCCGAACTTGTATTTGGACTGACCTTTGGTTTTTTCTACCAAATTTTCCGATAGCTACATTTGTTGATCTATGAATTGATTGTCTAGAATTGGTATTTAGTATTTATGGATATAGATGAAGGTTTTTGTGAATAGTTTTCTTTCATTGAAGAAGAAGATAACACTTATTAACCAAACGAAAATATGAAAGAGAACCAGATTACGGGAATAACCTTCAAAAGTTATAAAAATTGAGTTTTCTTACAGTTTTGTGTGGTAGTTTATTTCAAACTTTAGGATGTGGATCTCCAAATTTATTACCTATCTTGACTGACCATCCGATAACAGAGACATTGCTGATCTAAGAAATATTTGTCGTGAATTGGTATTTTTAGTAATTAATGTTCGAGCGACAAAATATATATTTTTTTAAATAGTTACCACGTCGAATAGATAAAACGAACATTATATATTTACGTGTTCGAATGACTTTAATGTGATAATGTTTAGGATTTATCGATCCTAAGCGGAAGTCCCGCTTATCGTGTCCTTTAATCTGACGCCGAACTAACGGGTGGCTAAACTCGTGTTACAAGTTTTTCAAGTGCCTTCCTCTGGGCCAAGAAACGCTATCTATCTTGGCAAATCTATTTTACTGTTACTCATAGAGTTCCTTCAATGCTTTATCTGTATAGTGCTCCTATACATAACTCATTCAGTGGATAGGTACCTACTCAAATAAGATAAGATTCAGTATGTCTACTTTTACATTCACATGGCCATCTTATCAATCTGGCTATGGATGAACCTAGCACGAATGTTGCTAGGTTAAGGCATCACTTGAGGGAAATGGTGTAAAAAGTTGGCAACCCACAATGAGATAATTATAAACAATCGGATTTGAAGCTGTTGTTGATCATGATGTTTTGTAGAATTCCACCTTTTCTCAGTACTATTATTATTTCTCATTTTTGTTACAAGTAGAGATAACGATATCCTCACTGGGATCTCCTGTGCCGAGGATTTCAGTGGTTATAATGTTGTTGTGGTTTTTGAGTAGAGCGGGATTTTATTGTAGAGATTTAGTACCATAGTATAAGAACCTTATTTGCCCAAATGTTGTATTTGTAATTACTTGTTGGATATGTTTTTGACCCTGAGATCTAACGTTTTTAACATAGTGTTCGTTGTTATTTTTTGGGTTTTCTATTGATGAATTTAAGTAGTATAGTTTTAGAATAAAATAATTTTTTTTACAGAATGTTAGGATTGTTGAAAATTTCGTCAGAGCTAATCTTACAGGGAATTTCAATATGATTTTCATAATGGCTTTTTGAGTTTTAATTAGTGGATTTAGTATATTATCATTTGCACTGCCCCATCCTATAATACCGTATTATAACAGTGATTGGCAAATAGCCAAGTAAATTTGGATTTTGTATTTTTTAATGAGGACATTAATGGTTTTCAAAAAAACAGTTTCTTTAAATTATAAAATTTAAATAACTAATAATAACTATGAATCTTGCAGGTTATATTGTCAGTTTAAAGCTTTTGTGGTGTAATAAAGTGGTGGCAACCCACAACAAGATAGATTAGAAACAAGTATGACCATATCTTTTTTACTGACTTATTTTCACCTGCTGAAACGTAAAGGTGTTTGGAGGCATCGCTCGTGACATTACGACACAAAATTGGCAATGAGAGGAGCAATAATTCATGTCGCATTGAGTTGAGCGACTGTCCTTGAGATCGATTCTCAGAAAGAATATAAATATTATTCGGTTTGTTGTCTTCCATAATGTGAGACATGAACTTGTTTCTATAGTAATATGTTTTTATTTTTTAATTTTTTTTATTATGATATTTTTTCATATTCTTTTTCGATTCATCTGAAAAACTGGTTAGCTTTGCAAAATGAAATGAAATAAGTACCTACCGAAGTGTTATTGTTATTTTCCATATTTATTGATTTATTATTGTATGCTAAATTAGCGATTTATTTACTTCCTTTATCCTGTTGGCAATCTCCGGATGTTTGTTGGAACCAGTTGCAAACCAATTCTTCGCTGGAATTCTCCTCGCCTCACGCGGCTATTCTATTTAGAAAGCGCTCTAATTAACAATTAAGCGAGAAATTAACTGACAGATAAAAAAAGTTCATCGTTACGATAAATTAATTAGGTATAGGAAATGAGTAATCCAAGACGAGCATTCGTAATGGTTTTTATACAAGCTTTTCCAAGGGTACCTTCCTACAATATTACTCTCACTTTTTACCACTAATATTTATACATTACTATTACTTCGTGTTAAAGTTACTAGCCTTACCTACATAATAACATTTCCCAATCGTTTAACCGTGTTTTTGTTGTATACTTTGAATAAATACTGTACAAATTTTTAAGTGAAAACTTCTTTAGCACCGTTGTGATTTGAAACTCGATGAAATGGAAACGATAGTATTAGATAATATAGTATTTAGCTGGGGAGAGAATGAGATAGACTAATCGGTGTTCTCTTTGTGCGGTGCTTTGTAGCCCATTGGCCTCCTCTTTGTGCGGTGCTTCATAGAACAAAATTAAAAATAAATTATAATAATAAATAAACCCTAAAATTATCCTACTCCTAATAATCTGCATTCGTCTCATTCTCTCGAAGTTTTTTTGAACGAACGATTTTTTTTTCGATTTGATAAATACTAATAAAAAATATACTGTAGTAATAGAGCTGGCAAAGTTGTATTTTCGTGAATTGGTGCATCTGCGCAAGCGCAGCGGTATCCAAGCAAAATTTCGTATGGAGCTTTGATTTGTGATATTTGACGTGCGATTTATAACATATTTTTGTTCATAATTTCTACTCTAATGACTAATTCACTTTTATATTTCAACATATTTATATTTTTGTGCTTGCGGTTTCATACTAACAATGGTTCATTGCCCATGTCCCTTGTTTCAAAAATTATCTATGACTGCACTTAGTGGAAAACTTCGTCGTTGGTTTCGATCGTAAAATGAGTTAACATCATACATCTGGATAAACACATTATAATCTGATAATAACACAAGCAGTGTGCTGTGTGAGGTAAAGTGTGTACCTACTGTATAGTGATTGCAAGCATTGTGTGTCGGCGGTTAGCTTCGTGACCGCAAACCTGACCTTGTGGTGGTAGCGCTGTACTCCGCTAACTTTACTATCATCCTGCCAACAAGGTTTTTTTTATATAATCAGTGTAATCAATATTATCATAAATCACGTAAATGAAAGAATTATAATAATAAATGGATAATAACGCCGTTTTCGTTAAAAAAACGTCAAAATGATCAAAAGAAACAAAAAAAAATTACGTAGGTAGGTACTTAAGTGTTTTTTTTACTATTATTTCGATGATACTAAATTGGCAATGTTTTTTGCAAAGCTGTGATTGACTTACAACCTTTTACAACCTTTGTACCTACTGACATTCTTAATACGACTAGGATTTTTTTCGCATTTTTTGTGAAACTTCCCCTCAAGGTCTCTTTGCAGCGAGAAAATAACTTAAAACTGCATTTGAAACATTGCAGATACATATGATATACAGAGTGTAACAGCGCATATCAGAAGGACTTAACCAAAACCTCCTAGATCATCCAGCGATTCTAAGCATATGAGTACAAAAAGTAGACGTCGACGTCGTTTTGCAGTCCGATGATATTTTTTATATATAAATAAAAAAATTACCCACACGTTGCTCTGGGATCCGAAACAACCTCAGAACAAAAAGAAGCGGCCTTCAAGGTGAATATGGAAGCCGTGAAGATATAAACTGTAAAAGAAGCTATTTAAAAACACGAACGCCTCGCAATTCGCAATGCGTATAATAATAAAATAATGAAGGAGAAAACTCCAACATCTTTTTTTCTAATAATATCTATAATAAAAACAAATATAAAATTTATTTGTGATCGTAACCGGTTTCAGCCTGTTAAGGCTCACAAACAGTTCAGGGTCACAAACAAATTAAGTGGAAAAAAGTTTTATATTATTATAGTGGAATTCCACCACGAATTGTCAGTATCGATTGTGCATTGTAAAATAAAACTTGGATGTTGATGGTGCCATTGTTGTGACACTAAATTTGCGCAATTTACATGAACTTTTTGGTGTCATGCAATTATTTGGAACATGCATGCAACTAGTTGAGTAATGCAAATTCGGCTTAAATTAGAACACTCAATGTCAGTAATGATGTTTTTAACAGTTTGTTGTGGTTGAATTTCTCGCAGAATAAATAATATAAACCATTATATATTTACTTTATGACACGATTCCAATCCTTTTATCAACCACAGCGCGTAAATAATATTTACCTACTTGCAGCTTTTCTTATCTTGTTTGGCGGGAAATCGAGGCAATGCGATAAAGCTAAAAGGAATGCACTTCTATAACTTCAAGTGTGTTTTACCAAAATAAACAAAATAATTTTATTATATAAAACAAAGTGGGGTTAGTTACACTATTTTTAACTCGAGAACGGCTGGGCCGATTTTGATGATCTTGGATTTGCTGGATTTGTCTCCGCCCCGGATAACATAGTAACTATTAAAACATCACAAAAATTAACTACAAAAATAGTTATTAAAAAATTCTTTTCCACATATATTTTGTATGGAACGTATTCTCGTATTTTGAAAGAGCTGCGGAAATTTTGTGATAAATACCTATAATATTGAGTAGTGAATGAGTTCCAAAAAATCAAAAACGTCAAAAATGTCAATCCGCTGATTGTTTTGTTTTTATTCTTAAACATATAATGCTGCCTCTCTTTCATACACACTAAATGTCAACAGTCGAAAATGAGACAAACGGTGAACGTATGTCTCCACCCATCCAAAGGAAAGATACAATAATTATAATAAAAATCCCTCACACGTATAAAGAAAATGAAAAGCATTTTTTTTACATCAGCTCACACATGAGGCCTCGAAGAAAATTATTTTCCTCAGGACCTATGTCGTCTGTGTGGAGGGTCTTTTTAAGGAAGGGAAGGATAGGAAGTTCTGGGAAGGAAAAAGGTATGAGGGGTGGGTAGGAATCTGGGGTCAGTGTGTCCGGGAGTGACGGACGTATGAATCCATCCCTCCAACTGCGGTGCAAGGCGATGGGTCGAGAGAGTCCAGTTGGAAAGGTCAAAAGGACTCCCTCAACCAGCCTCTATCGATCCGGCCCTGGTGGGCAGACGCATCCGCCGCCAAGACCCGGAAAAACGTCACCTCATGAACCCGGGCACCCCTGCTAAATCACCAAACGTAGCAAAACACTTGGGGTGACCTATTGGTGATGTATGACAGAGGTTTTGGTTATCCAATAAATGGTTCCCGGGGCGGCGGCACCCATACCCGCCTCCCAAATTCCTGTAAGTAAGTGGAAAAATAAGAAAATCACGAAAAATATAAATCCGTACACAATGCCATCTCTGATACTGACAAAAACAAAACACGGACAGTTGCGCATTGATGATTGCTTCATTGTGTAATTTTGAACTTAATAAAAAAACTGAATTTAATTCAACAGTTATTGATTCTGAGGCGTTACGAAGTCCGTCGGGTCAGGTAGTTCTTATTTAAAAAAAACTGAACAGTGGCCCATTGCAAACTGATTCAGAGCATCTACGTCTCTGGTAGAATGATGTGAACATTTGGTTTATTTAAATGACATTGATCAGTCTGATATGTCGCTAACAGTTAACAGTTCTCGTCAAGGGTAACAAATTGAATCGAGTTCGCAGAGTGCGTATTCAAATAACGTGTTAGCCACAATGTGACATGTCATGTCAAGATGATTGCGGGACTGGTAGTCAATCTGCTGAATGCTGGGGCCGTCACTCCTAGCTCGTGGTCCTCTTGTCAGAATAACTGTTTTCTGCAGCATAAAGAAACACCATCAAACGGTGAGCTTTGGCGTTAGGATTTTGCATGGGGTTGTCTTGCATGTTTCATAAATAGTCTACGATCGGGCCATTCGGGTCACATGGTTTACGAGATAATATGCCGAAAGTAACCGAAGGCAGGTGTGCTTTGTATTTATAAAACGGGAGCCTGTGAGACAAAACCTAGCTACCTGTTAGTCAGGATGTAATCTCGTCGTGTTGATATCTCAAGCTAAGATCTATTTGTAAATAAAGAAATGTCAATAAACAATCACTGTGATCGCAAGAATCTAAAGTCTTTTAATAAGCACATTATAGTACTTTAGAATACTGGCCCCAGTAGGTAGAATATCTCTGAAGAGGACATTCAGTATTATCAACTCAAAATTTCCATAAAAAATATCCATTGAAATGTTAAAAATTATGAAGAGATTCCACAATATTAATTTTTCAATAATTTTGTTAAATTGATTACTCTATGCATAATCGTGTATTTTTTTAGTTTAATGAATATTTGAGAGATTAACACCATAAAAGTTAAAAATAATTGTTTAAAATATATGTATATTAATTTTATCGTATTTGTTTGATTACGGAGTTTTCACTAAGTCCACTATTGTTCTAAAGCGAACCAAATTGTAAGTCATGATTTTGTTAAAATAACTAATATTCCTAAAATTTGCGCCTTTACCCAAATTGAATTTAATTTTTACTAACGCTTAATAAAAATAACGGCGATAAAATATGAAACAGCTACAGAAGCTTTCACACACAGAACTAATTTAATAGAGCTTAGTTTTGCAACCCAGCCACAAAGTAAAATACATTATAATGATTGCAAACGTCTGCTTTATCCAATAACTAATGAGTTGCCAGCACTTACTGCCTTAGAGCTATTTGGTAGCCTGTAATAATATTAGATAGGACACGCATAAGCTAACGATGATGTAATAGCCTTTTTACTGAACGCTTTTTGCCAACTAACGGTTTCCATACAATATTTACACATCGCACAAGAGGCTTAGAAACATGAAAACGTCGTTAAAGACCCATAAATCTTTTAAATTTGTAGATGTTAATGCTTGCACAACAATATAATGCACACGAGTAACCCCAATTTATTTGCTTTGTAAGCAAAGAAAAATAAATTAAGAAAAAAACGCCTTTTCAACAAAAACTAAATTAATGCAATCAACATTTTCCATGAATTCAATCATGATTTTCGTATCGTTCAAATCATTCCCAGAAATATTCTAGATTCTGTATTGGAATTCTTTGAGTAGAGTACATATTTGCCTAATTTAGGTGTGTTAAAGCACATTTTAAAAACTTGTTTCATAACCTAAAAAATAACACAGTGACTGAAAAATATTTTGTCATCTATCAAGCCTTATCTATAATTGTCCTCCATCTGTTCAAGATCTTTAATTATCTACCTAACCAATTAACCATCATGTCTTCCTCGGGCTTCTTCTTCCTCGAGTTCTTCTATCATTCACATTTGGGTCAAATATTCTCCTTACACTCCTTTCTTCGTTCATTCATTCTACATGCCCAAACCAGCTTATTCTTTGCGGATCTTCACATTTCTCACACGAACATACGTGGTTTTACCACACAGGCGTCAGGGATCTCATTTCTACAGCATTCCGTTTCAAGATCTCATCCCCTTTAAAGCTAAACTCGACTCCAAACTTCCATATAATTATCAAATTTGCCCATTTAAATAAAATGAAAATTTTAATTTACTTTCCCTCTCTCCATAATTTGAAATAGTGGCCTAGAATGGTAGAACCCTTGAAGGGAAAAGGCAGGAAACATAAAAAAATAGTCTGATTTCCAATTTACGAATAGTTTTTCAAGCATAAATTTAATCCTCAAATTCTAATCTGTTAACATTTCGTCCCGAGCTTATACAGCTGGATAAAATAAAGTGCCGCTACTTTCGTAGTTCGTAATTCGAGGACGGGGTTCGTGGCTTATCACAGAATATGTGTAGCCTTGTTAATTAATTTTTGCAAAAATACATTTTCAAAGAAGCAATTACCAAGAATAAAAATAAACAACTCGAACGCGGATTCAAAAGATATCCAAGCCTTCCGGGATATAGAGTCTTTCTATAAACGACATTTAGACGATACGTAAACACGATTGCCCAAGAATAATTTATTGATGGTGTACGGCACGCGAATGCTGCGTTTGATGACAAGATCAGAGATGCCGATCTGGCGATTATGCCCGCCATGTTAAATGCACCAATTTAGTTCAAAGCTCCCAGTAACGTTGCCTAATGGCTCGGTGGTTAATGAATGGTCCATAGACCATCTTTGATGCCTATCGATCCATCTTTTGGCGCCTTGCCACTCAGATGGATGCATTCCAACACGAAAATTGCATTCCATAATGTATATTTTGCATTGTATCTTCACGTAATGCCGACGGATATAAAGCAACGAAAGATGCCGTTCATTTACAAATTGTTTTTTTAAAGGGGTTTAAGTATTTTTGGGAAATTCCTTGTGGTCTTCACGTCCTTCTACCATCAGTGCTTGAACTTGAAGGTCTGTTTTCTAATTTTCTGAACCCGAAAAAGGTCTTGGGGCGTTTTGGCTGCCTTTAGGAAATGCATCCCCTCTTGTCGGTTTCCTGATCTCTCTCTCCGGTTTCTTATGGCCAGATATACTGTGTTTGTCACCAAACTGTCCAGCCATCTAAGTGTAGGCCTCCCAACACTCCTGGGCTAATTATGTTATTATACAGAATCCACTTTGGTGTCGGGCCATCCAACCTTGATACTTCGGGTTATATAGTTGGGTTTATAGCTGTTTTACGAATGGTACATATATTGGATTATTGGTTGAAAACAAATAAAATATGTACCAAATGCAACCCTTTGGGAATTAAAAAAAAAATTGCTTCATGCAGTAGGCTTAGAGATGTACTCGTGATTGAACATATATGTTGTAATGAAAAACCTGACGCTTAAAAAACAGGCGTTATCGAAGAAAGGCTATCTAAGTACTTAAAAAAGGTAAAATCCGGTAGACAAGTGATGAAACTAATTTTAATTAATAAACCGAAAGCGAACGGCCGTGGGAAGGCCAGCGTTATTTATATGTTTCGACGTTTTCATCATGCTAATGTGGTTATTGGCATCGAATGTGATAAGATTATAGAATTGGACTTGTTTTCTCCGGTCACTGGAGAAAGTGATGACATAATAAGACTTATGCGAACACGTTCCTGCTTCCAATTGCATCGCTAGCCTTTGACCGCATATGGGCATAATCGCACTCCAGTCAACAGTCACCCAGTCACCAGTCATCGTATATCTTATTATTATTAGTTTTGCGAGTTTTCCTCATATCAACCGCTGCAACCGACGAGAGTAACCTCAACTTATGTGTTAAGCGGGATGGACACTGGACACACTTAATTTTATAACTCTGCCATAGTTTCCCGTGGCTGTAAAACTTTTATTGGGTGAAATGAGGTATTATATCTGTTTACTCCAGGTGCGTTCATATACATATTTGTTTTCAAACAAATAGGTAAACGAAAGTTTTGGAAAAAGTTAATTAACGGGAAACGTTAGCAACAAAAACATTATTGTTTTCGTTGAAGGGTCGTCTAAACGTCTAAGAAAGTATGCAAGCTGTTATGTGAAATATCGTTCTTAAAAGTTGCGTATGAAAATTCCGAAATTTGAATCTAATTTAATTTTTTTGTTACAACGTAACTTATTGCCCTTTCTATTAAGGATTAAATATGGGACAACCGGACTAATGTTGCGAAAAATTATGAAATATATAACGACAAATTTTAAAAATTGTTTGTCCAATATCATTCCTACTTAAACAAGTATGTGGAGACTATTAAAACACACCATTACCTCTCTAAAAACGCGGAAGGCTTAATGACAGACCTTGAATCAAAACAGGTAGTACAGGACAGACGGGAAGGAGGTCTATAAATAATATTTTATATTGAAATTCAAAATTTACATTCTGGCAAAGAAAATAAGCCATGATAATAAGACTGTTCAAAAAACTTGATTTTTTTAACGGGTGGATAGGTTTAAATCAATAACGGTTGCAAAAATTCAAGGCCTCAAACAATGTTGTCCAATATGACTGACCTCAAGTAGTTTCTGGTCTTAATCTCTTGGGAGATCGTCACGAACAGAGTCCAGGGCCTCGGGCAGTATTCTGATTATTTTGAGTTCATCCTGTGTCTGGTTTCACGTGAAATGCGAAGTTGTAATACAAGCCATTTATTATATTATGTAGTCGTAAATAATCAGAAGTAGGTGAAACACACCTTCGAGTTCAACGGTTCTGGCAGAAGGCCTATCTCATGAAAAGAAACCTTTGGTAAATGAGATTCTTCTGCGTTAAGAAATTATCATTTTGAAATGCATCTTAGACAATAGAAACAAAGGAAGAAATGGCATAGAGGCGTGTCCACTACGAGCTACGACCAAACTGCACAGGGATTAACAGACACAACACAATCAAAACGGAGGAGCCAATGAAAGTTTGCGTTTGGTGTGAAGGCAGAAACAAAGGCGGGACACCGATGTACATTGGTGCGATTTGTAGTAGTATATGGGTGAACGATGATGGCGAAATTTTAGTGCGCGTGGTTTTTAGTTTGTACCGTTGTGACGCGACGACGAAGCCTGAAAATCTACATTAATATTTTATATATTCTTGATTAAACATGTATTAAAAAACATGCTCTTATCTTCTTTACCAGAACAAAACATGTTTGTAACTATTTATTCAAAATATAATAGTATTGTGGCTTTCTTGTAAAAAATCCAACAAAAAGCTAAAATTTCACCTGTTCGATAGATGTTTCTCTAGCTGTAATTCGTTAAATGTGGGTAATTGAATTATTTCTAGGTTGAAGCACTTTCCGACTGAGAAACGTTGTAATCGTTTCATTTAATCGTTTTTTTTACAATAATCATCTTTAAGTGTTTTATTGTGTACAATAATTGAAAGTCATTGTGAAGAAAATTGGAAAAAATGTGATTTACGATTTCCGTGGTAGAGCGATAAGCTTCTTGGACACGAACACAGAAGTCGCGGGTTCGAAACCTGGCATGGGAAAATAAAATGTTATTAAACTTTTATGGATTATTTCAAATACAGATTTAAACAATAAAATAATAATATAGCATAGTTAATTTCATCTCATTCTGCAGACGAATAGCCTCGAAGTATCGAAAAGTTACTTAAAGTGACTTGATCTGAAGAGACAGCTATTTCTAAACCTCTCTCTTCCCCATCTTTTTCCCTCCTCCACTATAATCACTCCAGCAACATTGCCTACAACGGAATTCCATAGTTCGAATGGCTCGACGGTGTCACATCACAAAAGCAAATCGAAATGGCCTTGGCGATGTTTAGTGACTTTTTTTACACTAGCTACACACAGGAGGTCCAGAGGAAAATAATTTCCTCAGGGCCTATGTCTTCTTAGGGGATGCTGTGTGGAGGTTTTTTTAAGGAAATGAAGAAGAGGAAGTTCTGGGAAGGAGATAGGCAAAAGGGGTGGGTAGGAATCTGGGGTTCGGTGTGTCCAAGAGTGACGAATGTATGAATCCATCCCTTCAACTTCGGTTCGAGGCGATGGGTCGGGATATTCTGGCTGACAGCCAACCAGTCTCTCTCTATCCGGCCCGCCACGAGCAGGTGGGCAGACACATCAAAGACCTTGATAAACCTCACCTCACCCTATGAACCTGGGCACCCCTGCTAAGTCACCAAACGTAGCGAACCACGAGGTTTTGGTAGAGGTGTTGATCTGAATAGGTCAACCTTCCCAACCTTCCTCTTCCCCTCCCCTTATATAACTTCCACTAATTCCGGAAACTTCGCGACACTTGCGACAAAAACATACAAATTTTGAGCTATTTTTTCAACCATCCGGGAGTCCATTACGTAAACAAAGGTGAGTCACCAATTTAAACCACAAATTAAAGGCATTGTCTCATGAAATAATCTAAATTGCGTCCAATTACATCGTTTTCGTTTTAGCCATTATACATTTTCAGCTATTCGTGAAATTCGGAAGGTCTGGGAATTTCGTTTGGCTGATAAAACGGTGGCTGACTCAGAAGAAACTCGGCATAAACTCGAGAACAATAAAAGCATAAAAGGGGATGGGAGAGAAGTAGAGATAAAACGCGGTAATCAGCGAAATAGAGATAATTCCTTGCTTGCTCACTAGATAAATCTATTATTAGGAGAATGTTCGTTTACTTTGGTATCCGTAAAGTCTCCATTTAAAATGCCTCGCCTCTGAAGAAGTCGACGCGCGACGTTGTGAAATTGTGAACAATCAACAGAAGAAAAGCCATTTAAATGGCTTTTCTTTTAATTAATTATAGGATAATACCCCGGCATAAATGGGCCGTGAATAATAGAAAAAATTAAGAAAAGGCGTGGAGCCATAATAGAAACAAATAAATGCATGAATAATAGGAACAAATAAAGTTATGGCATGGAGCAATAATAGAAACAAATAAAAAAAACGATTGTGCTTTAGACCACACGACTGAAGTAAAACTTCACTAACTTATGCCGTCCATTAACAATATAACAATAACAGGAATAAAAATATCCCCATCCCCTCACCATCCCTATAAACTCAACTCTCAACTCTCAACTCTCAACTCTCAACTCTCAACTCTCAACTCTCAACTCTCAACTCTCAACTCTCAACTCTCAACTCTCAACTCTCAACTCTCAACTCTCAACTCTCAACTCTCAACTCTCAACTCTCAACTCTCAACTCTCAACTCTCAACTCTCAACTCTCAACTCTCAACTCTCAACTCTCAACTCTCAGCTCTCAGCTCTCAGCTCTCAACTCAACTCAACTTAACTCAACTCAACTCAACTCAACTCAATTCAACTCAACTCATATCGTTGATTAGTGTTTCACATCGATAACGTTTCATATTGATTAGAGTGTCATTTTTTTCGTAACGTTTCATAACGTATTCATCATTTTACCCCCAAGTGTCGAGCGTGCGTAATGAAGTTTTACTTCAATAAAAATGTGGCATGGAGCTATAATAGAAACAAATTAATGCATGAATAATAGAAACAAATAAAGTTATGGCATGGAGCTATAATAGAAACAAATTAATGCATGAATAATAGAAACAAATAAAGTTATGGCATGGAGTTATAATAGAAACAAATTAATGTACGAATAATAGAAACAAATTAAGTTATGGCATGGAGCTATAATAGAAACAAATTAATGCATGAATAATGGAAACAAATATAGATATGGCATGGAGCTATGATAGAAACAAATAAAGATATGGCACGGAGCTATGATAAAAACAAATAAATCGTTCGTTATCAGGGCAGTGTAGATTATGTGAAGTGTGTGAACACTTGTACTTGCAATAACCTAGAATGCGTGGATAGTTTAAAATATCTAGGGATCACCATTGATAAATATCTGAGATGGGAAGAGCACATTAACTCAACTGCCTCAAAAGTCAGAAAACTTACTCACCTTTTTATTACCATCAGAAATATTCTCTCTGTAAAAGATATGAAATCAATATACTATGCCTTGTGTAATTCTTTACTTGAATATGCATCCCTAGGATGGGGTGGATGTGCTAAAACAATATTAGACTCCCTGGCTAAAGCACAGAAATCTCTACTAAGAGTCATCCTTAAAAAACCATTCAGGTACCCCAGTGACGCATTATTCACGGAATTTAAAGTTCTTGATGTTAGACAATTGTATATTAGAAAGATTGTATTACATGCTCAAAAACAACGTCAGCACTTCCCTTCCATTGACCACCTTCACGACACCCGACATTCAAGGAACAATCCAATAGTCCCAATAAAAACCACGACGTCCCTTGGGCAACGGCAATTTTCGTACTTAGGACCTAAAGTATTTAATATCATTCCTAATGCTTGGAAATCTAAAAGTACAACTGTTTTGCGCAAGTTGATCAACGACTGGCTTCTTGATTTAGGGAGGGTCAAAAGCGAAGATATGTTGACCAATAGATAGTCGAGGATTAAAAAAAAAATAGAAAAAAATAAAATAAAAACACACACTCATACATAATTTGTTAGAGTCCATATATTACAAAAACACATACTTATCACTCCAGAACATAACTGTCTATTCCTTTTTAATTTATGCGATCGATTATTTTCTAATCTCCCATCTAGATTATAAACTTATATCACTACGCTTCCCATTTTCCTTTTTCCATTTTCCATTTTCCAAAACATTCACATTTACTTAACATAAGCATTCTTCATTTTTTCTCTTCACTTAGGTATTCTTTTTCTCATAAGTACAAAATTGGGTATTTATCTAAAGCTTATATGATAATTCTCATAATTACAAATTGTGTATTTATCTAAAGATCATATGAGGAATTCAATTGTAACACATTTTTTTCCTTCTTCAAATAATATGTTATATACTTAAGCAATGTAAAAAAAAAATTATGATATGAACTAAATTTGTCAATTTGACTGGCCTAATACAGGATCCATTCCTAGTTGGCTAGTCAAAGTTTCCACATATGTTAAATTATCTGAAATAAATTTATTATTATTATTTATGTGTGTGGAAATGATACAGTATTGCAAACGTCAACCCTTTTAACGTGTTTTTTGCGTTTAGTTTTAGTGTAGCCGTCTAATATCGGAAAGCAATCGCGTCGTCTCTATTAGAATTTATGGGCTTTTGTGGTGTCAAATGCCTCCATAATTAGGCGCGTTCGATGCGTTTTGTATCTTCCCAGCACTTAAAAAAATCCATAGGACCAGTTTCAATTTTTGCATCAATTTCACTTAAAATATAACGAATGTCAATTCCTTAGATCAAATTTGACTAGCAGTAAAACGTTTTTATTTTTAATTGTCATTGGTAATTTATTAAATATTTTGGGTACAATGTTATTTGTATGTCTATGGGTACAATATAGTTTAGGGTTCGTTCACCGTATTTGTTGGTACATTTCTACTGGTATACATTGGTATTTATTTTACTGGTACATTGATATTATTTATTTGTCAAGCAACGTCGTATGTCATGAGTCGTGATGAAATTAAACAATTAATTTAAATCGTGACGAAGAAAACAGATACAATTCGGAAGAAACTTGCCGATCAGGTCCGGTATTAAATTCTAGTAGAACTTGATCCAGTTATATCGACTTGTGTTATTTAGATTATCTTTGACAGTGAAAGTCTACCGTCTATCAATGATTTACTGTTTGCCAATCTTAGATTTATATTATTGTATTTGATCGCAGATTTGGCATTAGTAGATCACGGCCCTATTTTTAAAATCTAGCCATTATTTTATTGTTATCACTTTTACGGTTACTTTTTTTATTTAGGATGAAATATCTAGTCTGGAATTTCATGCTTTCTCTGGTAATGGATGACCTCCAATCATCACGGGTCTCTATTCTATGCTATCTTGTAGGTATTAGCAGTTACCGGTCTTATGTATTAATTTATATTTTAAAAATGCGAACTAAATTGCACGATTTAATTTACTAGCTTTAGACAGTTTCGGTCGAGAATTGGATTGAAAAATGTAGAACAAAACCATAGTAAAACACATATGGCGCTATGTCGTATTTGAATAGATATTTCGCATCTCCACAGCTAATGATGTAAATGAAGTTGCGAGCTGCAAATGGTTCAATTTACCCACAAATTGCAGACATAAAAAGCATTTCAAATGACGTCAGAGAATTTTACTTAATCAGATGAAGGGTCTCGGGGGAAAACAATGAAAGTCAAGCTTTTTAATTTTTGAGTTAACTATGTGATCTGTTAGCTATACAGTTTCGTTGTGCATTTACATAGTGTAAACGACTACAAAAATGATGAGCATCGGAGGAAACAACGTCCAATGAGAGTATAGGAGAGGACAATGTATGTCCCTTCTCGAATGAAAAGAATCTCGGAATGAAAAGAATTTCAAATACTTCGCAATGGATAGTCAGAAAAATTTATTTATTTATTATTATTAGACTATTATTTATTTACCTAAAAAAGTTAGGTTTACATATGTTTTTAGAGTCTGATTCGCAATGAATCTATCAAACTGGATAATCTATTATATCTGTCACAAGTATCTTTCCACCTAACACAATTATTCACGTGCTTTCCATTTCACTAATCTTATTTTCTTAATTTATCTAAGTACCTACGTAGCACGCAAAGGATCCAAAGAGGTTTGTTCTTTTTTGTTCCATTATATGACATAATGAACACTTAACCGAAAGAAATCAAATTTATACATAAACATTTTATAATAATTATAGTTATTTCTATGAATCTACCTACCTACTTAATTCAGAGTTTATAAAACATTAATTTTATAAGACATGATTGATTTCAGACTGATACAAGTTTATTCAATGTTTTGAACCAAAATTTAACCATATCTATTTCGTCAAGTAAACGACGAATAATTAATATAATTTAAACGTCTTGATCAATCGTCGGCAAGCAAGAACTGTTTATTTATTTGTTAGCCACATTTTGAGCAATGTTAATGTTAGGTCAAGTATATCATGTTGATATTTGTCAGAGTGAGTGACACACAAAACGCTGCAGTAGAGTTTGGCAAAGAGAGATTTGGATCATTTAGAAAAATTTAGATCGATTGACGACTCGTCAATCAATCTAAATCTCTGCATAGCTGTAAATTTCACGCAGAAAGTGTTGATCTAATTCTAAGACACAGTTTCTCAAACCTATTGGATCACCGTCCTTTATTCAAATTGTTTTTCTTTAACGCCGCCTGCAGAATATCGGTGTATACTTCATTTCGACCGAAAACTAAATACCGTTTCCTAGAGTCGCATCGAAGGGGGTGGCAAGCCATCAACGAACACTGCTAATAAATCATGCCCGTTCTGTGCCGGGCAAGAGACATGCGTCTGCGAACCTTCTTTTGCTTGAGATCCAACTTTTATTACCTAATAACGTTGATAATTTTGTAAAACTCCTTAAAACTGAATATATAAAATCACAATATTTAAAAAATATCAATTATAATTATAATGTTTTACTGCAAGCATATTAAATATATAGATTTTATGGACGATTAGACTATTTTAAACAGTGAAATTTACTTTTACGGAAAAAATTTATTTAGAGTCATGTCGTTAGATAAAGGTACCATACTGAATGAAAATTGATATTGCGCTAGTTTATAAAAAAATAATACGGCTGTTATATTGAAATGGAGAATTAATTCTAACATCATTTAAATATGATAAAATAATATGATTTAAATGTATTTTTGTCAAAAATTAACATGTTGTGTCCTGGGAAAATGTTGAAAGTTAGAAAATTTTTCAGTGCTCTTGTTGCCTTTCTTATTCTTCAGTGCACACTTTGGGCATCACCGGTCTGAGATCCATTTCGAGCACTATCCAAAATCGCACAATAGACAGATTGCCGTCACCGCCGACTGAGACTTTCGCTTCCCATGTAACACTGACCTTTGCTAGTGGCCCGGCGAAAAGATGCCCCCCAGAACATTCAAACCAGATTATCAAAACAACAAAAAAAAACCTCGCCAGAAACCGAGCCACGACTCCCGAGACCATCACCACCAACTTGTTACTTGGCTACAGTGGCGGAATGAACTGTGGAATGGGATGAAATATGACGGACCCCTCCCCAATTACACCAATTTCTTTCTTAGTCATTGCCTCATTGCCTCATTGCCGAGTATCATGACTCCACTCCAATTCCCCTGGTGAACAGGACTCCTCAGGGTCCTGCAGGGAGAGCCAAGTTAACCAGCCTTCCAGACATCTGTCCTTTGGTTCTGACCGTCCATAATATCTTAGGATATGCTGACAGTTCAGGAACATTGTATTATAATGTACCTACCTATAGGTACCTAACTGAGCTATGAAAAAGGATTAACCAAAAATAATAAGCAGTAGAAGAAGAGCCAAGTTCTTTCCAACACTTCCTCTTCTCTATTACTTACTATCTATTTCCCCTCCCAACTCTCTCGAGCTTCACAATAATTTGAGGGTGCTATAGTCCTGCTGACTCTTGGACTGTTAATTTATACTCGTACTAGCTGGGGTCAACATTCGAGAGTGTTTTGGAATGTTCCGCAATGATGTGTTCCTAATTGCCTATTCCACAACATACCAGAATGTTCCGGGATGTTCTGGACTGTTATGGAATAATGTTCTCGAATATTTCTTTAATAATATATATGTATTGATTAAAATTAAGATTATCGAACCTTCTAGAACTTTCCAAAACCTTTTAGACTCACCGCAACTAATTTCTGAAAGCTTTTAGAACTTTCTCCTTTCATAACTTTCTAGAGCATTTACAAACCATCCAGAATGTTCTGAAACCTTGTGGGCTCACCGAAATACTCCGCCGCTCCTTCCAGAACTTTCTAGAGTTTTATCGAACCTTCTAGAACTTTCCGGAAGACTGTTATTAAAATTTCTAGAAGGCGAAACTTCAAGCCTTTATATGTATATTCAAAAGCACGCCCTTAAGGTAAAAACTAGACCGCTTATCCTGGAGGGGGATAGAGATCTACCACAAATAAATTCCTTAATCGTAACGGATCTCGTTTCTGAGTTTTTCGCGTTTTTTTGGACTTTCTTTTATAATATATATTGATTACTTACTAATTATGAACCTTTTGACAAATTAAAATCTCACAATATTTATTACCTGTAGGTATTACACATTTCAAGTAACTTTCATCCTCAAAACGTACCTTGACATGTTGTGGTAGAATAATTTTCCTAAATTATAATTTTAATTTAACATTTTAATAATAGATATCATATTATTTTTCATGCCCACAACCCCCCTCGGGACGTTGGATATTGCACTACGGTTTCGCTGGATAAAACTAAACAATTAAAAACAGTCAAAACGTATTAGGATAAAATAATAGATTAGATTGGGTTACGTTAGGTGAGCTTTTTTCATAACTTTTCTTCAATGTTCAGTTTTGTCATGGAACTAGTTGCGCCACTGCTTGCTTGCATTGTACGCTGTATGTTGTACTATTCGAGACTTGACTGGAAAGGCAGAGAAAAGAAAGATAAAGGAACCAAATTGAATCGTGACCCTCTGTTCAGTATTCAAGGTTCACACCGAATAAAGGAAGGTGGCTGAAATGACTGAAGGCTGCCAACCTCTACCACACTCTACCTGCACCTACTTCTGCTCATGCATACATTAAAAGATTAACGTTTTGCATATTAGATTCTTACGCGCCGGATCAGCGTTGGTATAGTTAAGCCGGCCTTGAGTCCAGTAAGAGCCTGATTTATGTATTTATATTTATACTGCGATTATAAGTAAGGGTGTAATAGAATATAATACGTTATAAGATGATCTTATTAAAATTGTTACTGAGTATAGGTCAACCCTGCCCATTAAAAATGATGGACCAATAAATGTTAAATATAAATTAAATAAATTTGGACCCACTACCGACCCTTGAGGAACTTTCAGGTTATTTTCAATTGGTTCCGATACTGAACTTTTGTCTCCTGTTTTCTTTCGTGGAAGTAATCTGTGAGTTTATTTGATAATAAATTATTATATGTCGTTGATTGGAACGTATTAAACTTACGCTGTTGTGGATTTTGTTGGACTTTGATGTTTTTATGACGCTATTTTATGGGTGGATATTTCTATATAAATATTAGGCATATTTCTTTGAGATGGGAATAATATATCGATGATACTGGGAAATTCTCATCAATTTGGGGCTCCCAGAGGAAACCGGACGGCATTATTTTGAAAAGAGTGTCGGGAAAGAGTGACTAAACAAGAAAGCAAGTCCGGTATGCTGTATATTGCCGTATGAGGCTCATAAACCATTGCAATTAAACATAAAATATATATCGTTTCAGAGTTTAAGGTTAGCGTGTGAAGCGTTAGCGTACTGTAAAAGTGTGTTTCATGAACACTTCAAACAGAAACGTTCAAGCGACCATTTTAAAGTATGTAGGAGAAATTTTAACAATAGGTATTTTACCAAACTGTTGCTGTCATTGTCGCTCTTATACCCCCGAATACCGAGCGAAAGGGAAAACTGCATCTCAGGCCGATAATACCTAAATAAAATCATAAAAATCGAGGTTTTGTACTCCATTTTTCTCCTCCTAAACTTGACCGATTTTTAAGATATTTTTATAACTATATTTTGTTTGCTTTTTTTAAAAAATCAAAACTCACTGACACTCTATATTATATAAAAAAAACATTTTCATTAGGGTCAAAGTCCAAAGAGGAAATTGGGGAATATGTCGACAAAACGCCGCCTGGTCTTCTTTTAATGCGCGTGTTTTCGCCAGGGAGTGAGATAACCCAGAAGTTCGATGATATCATTAAATATACAATGCCTTTATTAATATAATAATACTAAGTTATAAGTTATAATGCATACATTTTCATGTTATCACTTAATAAATTATGTTCATCTAATACAAAAAAAATATTTAATTACAACTGTGTTTGTTCATTAGTTGATCATCACAATGAATAATTATTATAATTATATTCTTGTCAATTTTTGCAACCTTTTGTTTTCTGTTTTTTGAAGTGTCAATTCAATTGTAGGTTTACTGTTTGGTTTTTTAATTAAACCGCAGGAGACCGACGTTGCTTATTATTACCATTGCGAGAAAATGACGTAAGGAAGAAGAAAGTAGTGTACACAAATTTAATGACAATGGTCATTTATTTAAAACAGTTACGTCATTTAGTTTTTTTATGCATTCTTGACCAGGTAAAGAAATAAAGAAAGTCAACAACACCACGAGTTTTTCTTATGAACCAGGTAGGTAATAATAGTAATGACGGATAAAAATGACCCAATAATGTTTGTTTACTGATTTCAAAGCAATAAAAAATTCCAGGAAATAATTTTAGTTTTTGAAATTTCTCGATAATAACGTGACACAATTTAGCTTGTCAACATTGTTACAGCATTTCACAATTGTTATATTCATAATAATTTGCTTGAAAACATTCGCGACGTCACATATTTCAAATATAAAAGCCACAACGAGACTTGTAGCCAAGCGGAAACTGGTAAAATAATATCATATCCAATTTTATCAATGAAAAATAGACTAATATGATTGCGACAAAAATTGCACCAAGCTGTATTTGTATCCACATCGGGATGCGGCTAAATATATTTAATAATATCGATTGGATAAAAATTAATAATATACCATCATCTTTAATCATTTTATTACCGTTGAGGGTTGACAGTGTTTTTGAGAATGTTACCCCTAATTCGCAAGGGATTAAAATGAGCGTAATACACGAGCCCGATTTTCAGCCCGATTCCAATTAGAGACAAAAGTCAACATTTTTCGCTTTACGCGATCGCTGTTTTCAACTCTATTTTCATATCTACGATTTCAGTAGGCATCACAACAAACAGTATGGTTCATGTGTTGTTTGCAGTGATGACAATTGAAATCCTAGATATGAAAATAGAGGTGAAAATAGCGATCACGCAAATCGAAAAATGTTGACTTTTGTCTCTAATTGGAATCGGGCTCAAAATCGGGCTCGTGTATTACGCTCTGACAAAAGTCAACATTTTTCGCTTTACGCGATCGCTATTTTCACCTCTATTTTCATATCTAGGATTTCAATTGTCATCACTGCAAACAACACATGAACCATACTGTCTGTTGTGATGCCTACTGAAATCGTAGGTATGAAAATAGAGTTGAAAACGGCAATCGCGTAAAGCGAAAAATGTTGATTTTTGTCTCCAATTGGAAACGGGCTGAAAATCGGGCTCGTGTATAACGGCCTTTAACACCTTGAAGGGATAGAATAAAACATAAGGCGCGGAAGTTTTTTTTAACATCATACTGTGGTCTCAACGACTGTTCGAACTGTACTTTAATATATGCTTTATTTATAATCTTTTTTATAACTTGAGTATGAACCTTTGTGTTTATTGAATTAAAGTTATCATTTGTATGACTTATCTGACCTCTTTTCAAAGTGATTTGGAAATAAAACCGCTTTAATAAAGGTTAAATCAGAAAACAACCACAAAATAAATTATGTATCAAAATTTTTCAATTTTTCAATTAATAACAAATTTAAAATAAATACCACAAATTATACACAATACCCAAGCCAAAAACAAAGAACTTTTCCAAAAGCCTTTTGCTAATACGTTTGGACAAATACATTTTTAATACATAGCTTGCAAACAATACAATACACTACCAGCAATGAAACATCAGTGTTTTCTCCTTCCTACAACATGGGTCTCTACAAACCAATGTTCGTTCCCACGTCTCCTCAAAATGACCCTCAACACAGCATCTAAGTTGACATAGGCCCTGAGAGAAATTATTTTCCTGTGTGGAGTTATGCATTTATGTCAAGTTTCCACAAAAAAACTCCACACACAAATACGCTACAAGGTTCACAGAAAACTTATTAATACCAAAAGCAAACAAAACAATATTCCAAAAAGGACCATATTACATGGCCGTTAAAGTATACAACAATCTTCCACATAACATCAAACAAATTCAAGACACACACAAATTTAAGTCATCACTAAAAACATTTCTTCTAAACGAATGTCAATGAATACCTGATGTAAATCAACTCTATTTAGTTTTTTTTTTAATTTTCTCAAATTATGCAACATGTAATTGTTTGGTTTAACAAATGTCTTATAACAAATGTCATTATACCTATCTTTGTATTTTATTTGTATTTTTATATGTGGTTAGCTGGAAGAAATGGAGTGTACCTATAAGCTACACCCTTTGTATTTCGTATGTACAATAAATATTATTTGATTTAAAAAAAAAAATGTTAAAAAAAATGATTAGACAAACAGAAACAATGACCAAATTCAAACACGAAATAAAGCAATGGATTGCAAGTATATGTAGGACGTCACACTATTGCAAGCATCTGTAAAACAAATTGCACTTTTATACAGAAATAACAATTTACATTCGACCAGCCCCATAAAAAATTAAATAAAATTATAGAATCCTATCAAATGTAGTGGCTGTTATCCATATTATATTTTAAAATATTGTAATACTGTCAAAATCCAGAGAGGAAAATGGGGAATACGTTTGTATGGACAATACACCGCTCGGTTTCCTCTTACGTTTTGCCATTCGGATTGTTGAATTATTCTACTGCGGTGGGAAATATACTTAATGTTTTCCATTTCTTTAAACAAATTATATTATGTCTCTCACCCACATGATGCACAATAAACTGTTGATTGTTTAATGTTTTAACTTGCGTAATTATTAAAGGGAAAGTTTCATAAAAATAACGTAACCAAACGTATTGACATAATGTTTGAGAGGCGAGGAAGGCGAAGAAAAGGTAAAGTGTTCGCGGCCCAAAATAGGCATGACCAATCCGAGTGTTTTTTCCTCTGCTTTCTCCCATCCCGATCTCCCACGTAGAATCAATAATATATATTGACGAAATACGAATATATAATAGAAGCGCTTCGAACTTTGATTCAATCTAATACCAACACCAAGGCCAACAAATACGCCAACCTTGACATACCTATATAAATTTAAATCTGGAAAAAATACTACGTTATTCTTTCGCATTGTATAATATTTGAATATAATATTTTTACCAGCTACCAACAATTTTAGTAATTTTCATTTCATGAATTATATTTACCTAACAAAGCAAATGGTATTTACCTAACTTTGGCATTGGATTTAAAGTGTAGGCCCATTAACCAGCCACTGAGAATTCAAATTGCAGAACCCTTGCAACTGTACGGGGCGGTTCCGATGAGAAAGATTAATTATTCTCCGTACCAGCATTTTTAACTACTAATTCAATATCGATTTTATTTCATTCAAAATTTGCTTTAACGTGTACCCACATTCAATTTTAGTTTGTAAAACCGTAACTAAATAGACAAACAGAAGTATTTTCTTCACAAAACACGTGGGTGCAATTTTTTTAATGATTATATTTTAACCAAAATTATAATACAAAATTTGGTTTGAAAATTTAGCTGACAACGACCAACGGTATAACCTTATTATAATAAAAATAAACATATGAAAAAAAAAAGAGTGAGCAGTTTACACGCGGTAGAAGGGAGACCTTCAGAAAATAAAGTGGACAAGAGTGGGGAGGCTACGAAGCACCGGACAAAGAGCAGACCGTCACTCCTGGACCCACTTACCCCCAGATTCCTATCCACCCCTCATACCTATTTCCTTACCAGAACTTCCTCTTCTTCCTTTCGTTAAAAAAAACCCTCCACATACAATCCCCTAAGATGACATAGGCATTGAGGGAAAATATTTTCCTCATGGCCTGCTATATGGAGCTAATGTAAAAAAAGAGTATTTCAGTTAAAATTATTGAAATTCAGTACAGAAAATTTGACCAAATTTGGTGATGATAAAGCTCGAGAGTTTTTGATGATTTAAAAACAGATTGCTGCTTTATATTTCAGATGAGATTCAAGCCTCGGCAACCTGAATTTCTACCGATTTCTCACATATCTCCCTTAAAAATTTGAAGTTTTTAAGCTCTTAAAAAATATATATGTTATTATTGAAGATAATGTCTAGATGCTGCCCTAGCCGAAACGCAAATTATATGAAATTCCCTCGATAGAAAAAAATCGCAAAGTATGCTCCAAAAATTATTAAAACAAGTTTGTTTCTATTATCTTATAAATTATATTTGTGAAAAAATTTACAATGTTTCTTTAAATGATACTTAAGATGCTCCCCACGAAATTTTTGCTCTATTTTAAACGAGTCGTGTTTTATTAAACATTTTCGCAATTTTCACATCAATTTTGTCGCTGTAAATGGTAGCGCGCTCCTCTAACATTCGTAATTTCGTATCTCTCCATCTTCTTCTTTTCGAGTCCGGTTGCGGAGCCTTAAACAATTTGTTTAAATTGTATTGATACCCGCATCAATAAATTACCTTCAACATATCCCTAGAATCCATATTTCATAGTCCATCGTAGATTATAATAATATGTTACTAATTACAAATTACAAATTAGTATCCGAAGTGTTCTCAATGCTTCATCCTTCATTCAATAACCATGGATAAAATGAATATTGTTTAGCCTTATATATGCAATATGCATGACCCTTACCTACTTAATAAATATAATAATACTAATTACCTATGTCTATATTACTGGTATTGCAATTGATGAGATAGATTTTTAAATCAAGGTTTTATTTACGGTGCGGCTGCTGTGTTGCAAACACTTCTTAATATTTTAAATGATTTGTTAGAAGTAATCTATATATCTATATTTTGTTCGCTTTTCGGGACCATTCATGTAGGTCTCGTAGAAATAGTTATATCTCCCTTAGTATCATGGTTAGAAATGTGATCTAAACAGTGTTAGAAAGAGAAAAAACCACGCTCTATATTCAAATCTAAAAGTTTACCACGAAATAATTTAAATACACACCTTTATGAAAGCAAAGTTTCCGGTCGCAATCAGAAAAAAAAAATTAAACTTTGGGAATTTTTTATTAATTATTTTGACGTGAGTTGACGATAGTGTTTTTTAGTACATTAACATAATAAAATATGTGGGTGTTTTAAATTTTTCGTTGTCAATAATTTTTATTAGAAAAAACGCAAGGGTTTAGCCATTTTTATTTTTTTTTTAATGTTTGCATTCCAAATTTTTTATTTTCAAAAATTATATCTTTATTTCGAATTAACAATCTCGAAGGCGTATTTCATCACCTTTAAAAAACGAGTTTTAGTTTTCGGAAGCATTCAGAAATATTCCAGTTATTTGGATTTTATTGCAAAACGGAAATATTTTTACCTTCCGAAAAAATAGGCCCGAGGCCTGAGAGGTTAAACGCCAACGTCTGTCGTACCTTCAAACTCTCTCCACGTGCTAGCTACGAACGGAAGTGCTGCCATCTATGCTAGTAGAGTTTTAATTTACATATTGTTTTCTGTTTAAAAATTTCTAAGCCAGTGAAAAGCGACTGTGTTTGGGTACAATAATATTATTTGTACGCAATACTTTGCTTGAGTTTAATGCTTCCAAAATTGCGTAGTTTCGGACCCAACTATGACTTCTTCAGGGCTTTATATAGTTTGATGACTAAGGAAACTCCCGTATTATTATAATATGTATTATGTTTTTCTTAGAGCACTTATTTTGTCAGACCTGACGGCTCCAGCGAAGGCCAACAGTGTTATTAAAGAGAAATTATGACTTGACAGAAAAGATAATTCTGCAGAAAGTTTCAATTATTATTTTGGATGCTTGCCAAAAAATATAATTCATTCCGCTTTTTATTTTTCATACAGAAAACGAAACAAGAGTGAAAATCTTTATTTTTATTTGATAGATGATATTGATATTATTTTTTAATCTTTTGAGGGAATTCATTGAATCTTTAGTCTTTACAACATTTGTACCTACATGGTTACACGATTTTTTTATCTCATGAGGACGGATAGTTTCTACGACTCGTTCTTGAGTTCAACAGCAACAGCAATTTAAGGAATTGCCGGCCTCTGTGCTTACTCCCTCCTACAACACGGGTCTCTACAAGACCTATATTCAATCCTTCTGTTCTTCGAAAAGATCCTCCACACAGCTAACCCAACAAAGATGATATAGGCTCTGACGAAAATTATTTTCCTGCCTCCTGTGTGGAGTTTATGTAAAAAATAATATACGTATCGGTACCTACCTATTTATCACCCTTTGTTTCTATTAACCATGAATTGAAACAAATAATAATTGATAGCATTAGAAAAAGACCGGTCAGTGGCTGAGTTTGCATTGCGTTTGAGTCCCACCCAGGCGTCGAGTGTTAGATTCCTTGGCTGGCTAAGTCACTTACTGTGGTGGTAGTAGGAAATTTTAAAATATTGTCAGGTTATCCGTAACCCGGGAATATTTTTCTTTCTTTTAAAACAAACATTATAATCGTCGGCATCTATTAGCGTAAATATGCGGTTGGTGAAACCGGTGTAATTTAAGCAAGACTAGTTCGGATTCTGGCCGCACTCAGCCAAATGGCATGGTTTCGATAGTGACACTGCAAAAACCACAAGTTGTGATAAACAGATGGAAATTCTCAGAGTTTTCATATTATAATTTCTGGTTGGTTGAGCACATTACTCATTACTTTTTTAGAATAAATAGTGATATTTTTTGCTCGCTTAGAAACTTGCAGCATAATTGACAATTTACTGTAGATGGTTTTTAGGTAGTAGGTACTTGGAGGGAAAAAACATGTTTTGCTGCAAATAGGAAAATAAGTTAACCCCTCGGGCTAATTTGTTCGGTTTTTGGAAAAACTCAAATAGGTCTCGTAGAAATCGTTGTCTCCCTTACTATAATGGTCGGAAATATGATCAAAACGGTGTCTTAAACACCACGCTATATAGTCAAATCTGGAAGTTAACCGTAAAATAATTAAAATGTACCAAATTTTCCAACCGCAATTAGAAAAAAAATTACGAAACTTTGGGATTTTTTTTTGTAATTGTTTTTACATGAAATGATAAAAAATGAGTTGACGATAACATTAATTTATAATACATTTGCTTAATAAAATATGTGTTTTTACTTTTTTCGTAATCTGTAATTTGAGTTTGAAAAAACGTGAGATGAGCCGTTTTTATTTATATTTATTTAATAGAAATTTCATAACGCTAGAGCTCACCATTACATGTAGAAACATTGGCAGGCATGCGCACAACAAATCATCAAGTTTTAATCGCAATCGGATGAATGCTATAAGAACGCATACGGGCAAAGGTAGAAACATTAATTTTTATGCATAAAAAGTATAATTATTTTTCTCGAAAATAATCATACTGTCGTAAAAAGTCTAAATATTGTACAAATTTCGTGTCAAAACAGTATAAAAGTTACCAATAATTCTTGTATCTATGTTTGAGTCACTTCTTATTTTAATCTCTTGCAATTATTGCAAACCTTTGGTGCCAAAGATTTCTATTACGAATATAATACCTTTTTTTATTGCACCCACCACTTTCCCGAACCGTTTTAAGGACCAGATGGATCCCTCTGTCGGTTCTCACGTCAAGACTCTACTTTTGTTTTTTAAAACGAAGTTAATGTGAAATGATTCTTAAAGCCCCCGACTGTCCCTACACGGCACAGCATACATTTAAACATACCAAGCATCTCTTCCGAGGCAGTTTGTTCATGTTCTTAAAGCTTGTGGAGAGACATATATATATATACAGAGGAACATACATTATAAAGTAAAAAAATATTCAAACACGTTCCTACGGCAGCGTACAACACAGGAACAGCGTCTAGAACCTGTGGCTTCTGGCAAGCCGCAGGCAGTCCCGGCGAGAGACAGTGATCAGTGATCAGTGCGATGGGAAGATGGTCCTTCAAACGGGGCCAGATGTGACCCCTACGCGAAATGATCTATCGGATTACCGTAAAACCGTTTTTTTTTACATTAGCTCCACACAACGGCCTTGAGGAAAATAGGGTCTAAGGGGCCATCCGTAAATTACGTCACACGAATTTCATGATTTTTTTACCCCCCCCCCCCATCCCTGTCACACATCATCACATTTGTGAAACCCCCTCCCCCCTAGTGTGACGTCACAGAGCTGATGACTCCCCCCATAACCCTTGTCATACAATGTTACACTTCTCTCCCCCCCGCCTTAAGGTGTGAAGTAATTTATGGACGGCCTCCAATGTCATCTTTGGGGATGGTGTGTCGAGGGTCTTTTTAGGGAAAAGGAACGAGATAAAGTTCTGGGAAGGAAAACGGTATGAGGGGTAGGTAGAAATCTGTTGGTCAATGTGTGTAGGAGTGATGGACGTATGAATCCATCCCTCCAGCTGCAATGCAAGGCGATGTGTCGAAAGAGACCCGATCTCTCTATCCACCATGAAGTAAGTGGGCAAACGCATTAGCCGCCAAGATCTCGACAAAATCCACCTTATGAACCCGGCACACCTGCAAAGTCACCAAACGTGACGAACCACTTGGGGTGACTTATGGCAGGGGGTGTTGGTTATCCAATAAACGGTTGATTGACTTGCAACTAAGATTTCATTCTTTGCCGTACAGAATAATAGAATATGCAATAATAGAATCAGTCAATAATAGAATATGGAATAATCATCTGGGGAGGAGCAACAAACTCAGCTATCGATCACTTAGAAGTCGCGCAGAATATTAAAGGTAATACTTTAAAAACATAGACTAACTGATACAGAACAAATATTCAACGGTTGTGACGTACTAGATATACTCCAAACTACATTTTCGACCAGAAAAACAATTTTTAGCAATCTCAAAATATCGCTAACAGATGTTAGACAAGCGTACAAAAACAACATAAAAACTCCAACGGTAAATACAAGCTTTGGACAAAGGCACTATAAATATCATACTATAAAAGCATTCAACAGTCTTACCCTTGAAAATAAAATAAATTCGTACTCAAAATTACAAAAATTACGGATAAAAGAACAAAAAAGACAATATTACCAAAATTTCATAACAAAATAAGAATAAAACACATAGAAAATAATAAAACACACACAAACATCACAAAAACCAATATAAAACACACATCACCCACAAACATATATAGCACATAATATATACCGATTTTAATTTAGATAATAAAATAATTCATTTTACCTATAATTTCACGTTAATTATAAATTTTTATTTTTAGTTTAATTTTAGCTTACCTTTTTTATTTTTTTTATGCAGCAGTATTTTTATATTATTTTTAATGTATTATGCATAATTTTTTGTTTTATAAAATGGAGTCCTCAGCACAGGTGAGCTACCCAGTGAGGCCGACATTGCTGAATTGTATTTGAAATGTAAGATATTATACCAAATAAATAAATAATAATAATATTAAGAATATAGAGAAGCCGGCCATTATCCTCGATGACTTATTGTTTTAACATTTCGTAATTTATTTTTGCCGGCTTGGTCATTAGTCATTAGTTATTATTGTGCTACTGCCAGAAGTGAGTTTTTCACGGGTAACGCCATTTGCATGGAAAATAAGTGAAACTGACTTAATTGCGAAATCACGCTTTACATTCGTTTCGTGTGCCTGATTTATGAGTTACAATAATGACAAGAATAATGCTGGTGAAACGGATAGCCTTCCAACTGTTTGCCACGTTTCCGAAAGGATAAGCGTTTATTGTTATGCCCGTTTTACGCTCTCACTGAGAAATTAATCTAAAAAAGTATTCCCGATAAGCCATGCTTGGCAAATGACAATCTCAATTAATAGATTACAAACATTTAAAATAAAACCAACTGGTGACTGTGGAGTCTCAAAATTGAGGAAAGTCTTCCAATTATCTAGTATCCCACGGAATCATTATGCCGACCTAACCACTATTACCTTTCATTCATAAGCACGTCCCTTACGCCGAATGTGGCCGAAAATCCTCCGGAAGAATCAGACCCCAAAAGCCGTTCCCTCAATTTAGTCTTTTACATTAGCTCCACATAGGAGGCCCTGTATGAAGGGTGGGTAAGAATCTGGGGGTCAGTGTGTCCAGGAATGACGGACGTATGAATCTATTTCTTCCACTGTGATGCAAGGAGAGAGTCCGACTGGAGAGCTCAAAAGGTCTCCTCCAACCAATCTCTCCCTTTCGGCCTGCCACGCAGTAAACCAAGAACTAGACAAACCTCACCCCATAAAACTGGACACCCCTGCTAAGTCAACATAGTTACGAACCACTCGGGGTGACCTATGGCAGGGATGTTGGTTAAGTAAGCCGTAATATTTCCTTAAAACTTTTGAAAAAGTAAGCCAAACTAAAAATTGGATCGAAAGTTAAAAGAAGAGCATTTTTTCTAGGCGAGGGAGCCCGATAACTACCTCTTCAATCTTGCATCGTATATTTGTTGTCTATATACTCTATATCGTATATATTGTCATATTATATACTATTCCATCAACCACGCTGCCGAGAGATTCTATATCTTTTGTGAGATCGAGATCTCCTGACGGGCGAGATCTCCTGACGGACGAGATCTCCTATCAGATAATATGTGTGATTTTATATGACTGTTATTTGCATTTTCTATGGGTATCAGGCCAGCTTCGCCGATTAAAACGATCTAAACTAAAATATGTGACAGTATATAATGACAGTATATACAATATCTGACATCGGCCCATATAACAAGCAAATAACAGCTATAGAAAATCACACATATCTGACACATATCGTCCGTCAGGAGATTTCGATCCCACAAAAGATATAGAATCGCTCAGCTGATCTGGTTAGCTCACGTTGAATCTGAGCTCTAAAAATGGGATTGATTGGATTAAAAGTCCCTTAAGTATGACTCATCTTCGTAGACTATTTTATGGATGCATGTTGGAACAGGCTTTTGCAGCATATCAACTGTCTTCCAAAGGCATTCTTCCAAATGAAAAAAATGTAAATCACAATAATCAGGCAGTGATTGTTTTCAGTTGGAGACAAAAACCGAAACGTTTCAATGACCAGATATATATGTAGCTATGTCAGGAATTCCCCGACGAATCGGGCGTGGTGAGTCACTTTCGACTCGTCGACTATCTACTCTTGTCGTCGGAGAAGAGCTGATGTTGGTTGTTTTGTCGCGTACTCGTTTCTTGTACATCCACGGTCCACACGTTCTGTGGTGCTCTTTTTGTGTCTGCCGTGAGTAATGCCCTGGTGGTTCTAAGGAACAACGCCTTATTCTGGCGACGAACCAAGTCCATATTATGTTCTGCAACAGCGATCGAGTATTCTATTTTTATATTTTTCTCAACTAGTTCTGCGCAATAGTCGTTAACCTCAAAGTTGTTTGTTATCAGTTAAGTTTTTATGTATTAGTAAGTAATAAACTTAAAGGAAGTACAATCCAGGGATACCGTATACCAGCAATTTTCTGGTCCCGATAATCGTAAAATCCCGACGTTAGAAGCTTATTTTCTCCAGATATTGCCTTTTTTGGGTTTTTCGACAAATTACATCATCAATATAATATATAATCAATTTAAAATTACTAAAGTTACGCGTGACCTTACCTGGAAGGTGAGGGTACTCTTGGTAGGTACTTATTTACTGATATACAGACTCAAAATAAAATGAAAAGTAAAAGTAGTTAAATTAAAGTTTACGATTTTATAAATTTTATTTATAACTCCTACCAATATGTGCTAATCCACAAAAGATAGGTTTAAAGTAAAAGTAAAGTAAATAGTTAAATTTTGCGGGGTGGTATAGAAATGTTCAAAGTAGCGTTTTGCTTTGCCCTTCCCTAAAGTAACCTAATCAAACTTGGGATCGACCAAATGGGGCATATAAAAGCGGACCATTGATTACTGGGTTGAATTAGGTCAGATGAAGTTATGTTATGTAAGGTTAGGTTAGATTAGGTTAGGTTACGTTACGTTACGTTAGGTTAAGTTAGGTTAGGTGACGTTACGTTACGTTTCGTTGGGTTACGGTTACGTTACATTAGGTTAGGTTATGTTATGTTAGATTAGTTTAAAGAGGGGTATGCCACAGTAGGACCGTGAGCTAGTTGATTCAACCACACAAAAAACTTTCCAACAGTCAAGTAGATACAGAACTGTTTGTCAAAGAAAATTAACATAAAATAATTACTTTTGGATTTTCTTGAATCCACTTACGAGTAAATTTCACTAATGAGCTTGAAACACAGCGTTATATTATGTATATGCGATTATCTAAAATATATAACTAAATATTGTATCTTTAAACCTTTTGATAAAGAATGTTCACATTTCATATCAATGTAATACAATTCATAATAATATTCTAAAAATACTTTGACCTTTATGATAGAATCCGCACTGTGGTTAGTTATTTTAGTAGGCATAATAAAAATGTGATATCATTATCAGAATATCATTTTATCACGTACAAACTCACTCACGGAAAGTAAACACGCTCAACGAACTAATAAATAATTTTGTATCAATATATATGTACATATGTCTTTGTTGTATATTATTGTGACTCACCAGAGCACGGTGAGATAGAACATGAAACAATTAGGTAAATAATATATATATATTTTTTTAACTTTATGAGTAAAAACTCATATTATAATATTTAATTAAATGAAGACAATATTAGCGAAATTCAATCAAAATCTGAAGACAGAAAAAGATATTGGTTCCACTGGGACTCGAACCCAGATACCTTAGTATTCATGGCCAACTGCTCTACCGATTGAGCTATGGAACCCATTTCCAATTTGATCACTTTTAACTGTATCATATTTCGACTAAGAACTACCAACACTATTTTTATTTTTCTTAACGCTCATATTATTGTCTGCTATCTTTATATATGATTGCAAGATAAATAACGGTAATTATACGAAATTCCCTAATAGAAAAAAAATGCGAAGTATGCTTCGAAAATTATAAGCACGTTTTTTCTGTTATTTTGCAAAAAGTAATATGAAAAATTAACAATGTTTCTTTAAATGCTATGTAAGACATTTTCTACGAGATTTTTGCTCTTTTTTAAACGAGTCATGTTTTATTAAACATTTTCACAATTTTCGCTCAAATATTATCGTATTTAATATTAGCGCACTCCATCTAACATTCGTATTTACATAGTTCCCCTTCTTCTTCTTTTTGAGCACCTACTACCAGGTCTCAATGAGATATTTTCATACAATATGCATCGAAAAAAGCATTTGAAAAAAAAATGGATTTGAAGGAAACAAAGGATTTGAACTCGGAACCTCGGCTTGGCAGCTTAAAATCTGCAGTTTTTCTTTCCCGTGAGAGGCATTTTTATTTATTTTAATGATTCTTACGTGTGTACTCCACAAGGATCCTAATTTATTCTCTATCGATATCCCCAATTTGGAGTATGTTGTTAGGCTGAATGAAGTGGAAATGAGTTGGGAAAGAGATAGCTTGGGAAGTAAAAATAGATATCTTTTTGCGTTTTTGACGCGTTTTATTAATTTAAAAGAATAGTTTATATAATTTTAGAAATGTTGGTATGTGGGATTAATAATAATGAGTGAAACAATGTTTCAAACAAGAAACTTGATTAAAATCCTTGATTTCCGCGGTTCAAAGGTCATACGTTCTAAAAGAAAGAGAGAAAATCTGCCATTGTTTTCAAGTTTGCATTTTAATTGTTATTTGTGTGAATCGGGTTTTTCTGAGTTTTCAACATAGTTTGGAATGGGTTTATTCAATGTAGATACCGCCCGCATAATTCTTAGATACGTTACTAGATAAATGAATATGCTAGATTTCGTATTTTATATCCACCGACCATCCTTGGTTTATATTAAAAGTAATTGATTACTTACATAAACAAACATACACGGAATCTGGGCATACGCTTCCGAATTCCACTTTAATTATATATTACAATACACGCATACATTTCGATTACCGGACAAGTCAGAATCATGCAACTTCAACACCTCCTTTGAAAAGTCATTAAAAGTGATGAAGAATATATATAAAACACTGTTAATTAGGTTACGTTAGGTTATAGGCTATTTTTCAATGTTTTATCATAACTTTTAATGACTTATCTAAGGAATGTTGAAATTGAATGATACCTGGGATTCCTAAAATGGATGAGAGTTTCCCAATTACATCGATCTCGATGTAGATCTCATTTTAAAGAATACGTATTATTAAGAGGAAACACGGTCGTTGAGAAATTTGAATAATAGGTATTGTTACCAAATGTTGCTGTCACTGTCGCTCTCACTCCCCCAAATAACTAGCGAAAGGGAGAACTGCACCTCAGGCTGACGATAATACCTAAATAAAAACGTCAAAATCGAGGTTTTTTACTTCCCACTTTTCTCCTCCAAAAATAGAACGATTTTTAAGGTTTTTTTACCAACTGTGTTAGATGAAAGTCGTACGTTTTTAAATTTTTTTTAAATACATTGTAGAGTTTGTATACCGAATGTCTATTGATGGCGTTCAAACCAGGCAATTTCAACGATTTTTGGAGGATTCTACTTCCTATAATAAGTAACTTATAAAAAAAATCAATACGTATCGACACGATAGTTATCGAAATCTATATTACATTAAAAAAATATTTGCACTAATGTCAAAATCCAGGGAGGAAATTGCGGAAAAGCTTTCATGGTAAAAACGTCGCTTTTCTCTTTACCTTTCTCGTAAGTTTCGCTGAATTCTTCTAGCTGGGCATCCAATGAAAATGCACCCATAAATAACTTAATTTTTATAGACATTCGTTACCACTTTAGCTTTTCTATATTAGGTATTCTAGATAAGATATAAATATCTCTGACAATAGTAATAACCTCATGTTATATTGTAATTGATTGAGAACCCGATAACTGCATATGTACCTAATATCTACATAAATGATTACGAAACTTACATCAATCTTGAGATTATTATTATCTTTTTATTTCATAATAATTTACTCAATGATTAATTTTGAATATCCTATTGATGAAGTCTAATCCTCGATTCCAACCATAGAGATACACCAACTGATATTGTTATTTTTGAAGTGTAGTCAAAAAGCCTTTTGGGAACGACTTTTTGTTCCAAATAACAAAATATCGTAATATTTCACATAACAGCTTTACCTGTTAAATATTATCTCTGACCATAACATAACTGATGATTTAAAAAGTAACTCCAGCCCCTTTAATTATTTTGTTAATCAATAATGACATTTTAACTTAAGTAACAGTATTTTTATTGTTGCAGTCAGTTTTAATAGAAATAATTTTTAAAGTGTTATTTTTCGGGTCTCTAAAAATCGCACAAAATCCAATGACGTTATATATTATAAATAGACTCGTTATAGTCTCACATACTCACAATATAATGTGGAAAGCAAGCAACACTCTTTTGCTTTCAGCGGTTTTCAGTATTATTTCTAAATTCAAAAGTTTATTCATGGGTGATAAAGATAGACAATCAAAGAATGTAAGTAGGTATGTGAATGTGATAGATATATGGTCGGGCGGCTTATTAATTTCTTCGCCGAATACTGATTGTGACCTATGGGTGTGACTGAGATAACAAGATACTCTCATTCGATTACCCAATGGACAGGGAAGGTAAAGGCGGGTAAAACGAGACACACGGGCAAATATTTTTATATTTATTATATGAGTTATCATTAGTAATACAATATTGGTACTATTATAGGAGTATTGTTAAGTGCATATTTTATTATACAGTACAGGTTATAGGTTTAAATGATTATACAAATCTATACACCTATAACACCTAGGACCGTTACTATTTACAATTTTCATCAACGACATTATTAAATTAATGAACGCTTTACCCTTTGTACGTTTTACCCCATCTTTCCCAATGGAATAAAACAAATGCGGGACGCTGTGTGAACCGACCTACTGTTAGTAGGTTGTCCTTGTTATGCTTATGTCACTTTGTGATGCAATGTTCGCTGTCTCCTTTTCGACTATTTGCCGTGTAATTGAAGCATTTTCTCATCACACAGGAGCGCATTTTGGTGCTTTGCAATACAATTTACTTAGTGGTAAGACACGAGTGGAAGGGGATGCATGGACCAGATTTTCTCCTTGCGTATGCTCACTGAGAAGTTTCTGGCAAAAAACCAAAAACTTTTTTGTGCCTTTGTAGATCTACAAAAAGCATACGACCGAGTCGACAGGAAAAAGCTATGGAAGGTGTTGTCCAAGTATGGAGTGAATACAAATCTCATACAGGCAATTGCGTCTCTGTACGAGGGAAGCGTTGCATGTGTTAGGGTGAACGGTGGTTTTACGGGGTGGTTTGACATCACAAAAGGTGTTAAGCAAGGCTGCGTAATGTCACCATGGTTATTCAATTTATACATGGATAATTGTATGCAAGAATTGAAAGAGATGGGATTGGGCGCGAATTTGAGTGATCTGAAAATATGTTGCCTGTTGTATGCTGATGATGCGGTGCTGATTTCTAACACTATGGAAGATCTACAGTCTCTCGTGTCTAGGATGAACGAAGTGTGTATGCAAAATGAGTTAATGATGAATGTAAGTAAGTCTAAAGTCATGGTATTTGAAAGGGAGAGTACGAAAACAGTGTGCAATATAGTTGTGAATGATGAATACTTGGAGCAGGTGGATGAGTTTGTGTACCTGGGTAGTATGTTTACGAGAGATGGGAAGGCTGATAGAGATATTGAAAGAAGAGTAAATGCAGGTAACTCCATTAATGGAGGACTGAATGCCGTTGGCGCTAATAAAACACTGTCAAAAGACGCGAAGCTAGCAGTCCACAATGGAGTCCTGGTACCTACCTTGATGTATGGCAGTGAGGCATGGAGTTGGCAGAGGAAGGATGAAAGTAAACTGAATGCTGTCGAAATGAGATCCCTGAGGCGAATGTGTGGCAAAACCATGTATGATCGTGTGAGAAATGTGGATATCCGCAAAGAATGCAAGGCTGATGTAAGCATAATGAGTAAGATTAAGAAAGGGACCCTCAGATGGTTTGGACATGTAGAGCGAATGAAAGAAGAAAATAATGTGAGAAGAATATATGACGCAAATGTGAATGGAAGAAGAAGTAGGGGACGCCCGAGGAAGACATGGCACGATCAAGTGAATCAGATACTTGAGTCGGGCCATGTCAAAAGTCGGAATAATAGAAGAGTATGTATGAGACGATGTATGAATGTGAGTGAAGCAAAGACTGTGTGCCAAGACCGAGTTGTTTGGCGGTCCGTCCTCTCTGCCTACCCCTGCGGGGAAACGGCGTGATGGTTAGTTAGTTAGTTAGTTAGGTAAGACACGACCTTACTCGATGCGTAGCAGTTTAGTACTAAAGTACTAGAAATAGAGACAGCTACAATCGTATTGTGTTTGGCTTCCCATTTTGAGATTTCTACCCCGCGTCCAGTATTAATGTAATGTCATTGACAAAATCTGTGGTTGTCTGTGTGACGTCACCATTTTCAAAAAGCCAACGTTTTTTCAGCAGGCGTTGTATTTTCTATGTTAGTCGAGACGGTTTGTATTCTTAAAGTTGACAGCTCTAAAACCCTAGGTAAAATGTCAGCATCTCGTCACTAATGTCATTGTATTGTACCAAAGATCAAAAATACATCCATGACCGCACCTGATAAACAATTTACTGGTGTTCAAAAACCTGCATTCCTCGAAAAAATGTGTGACGCCATCAATCTAGCCATTAGAAAACGCTCCTTTATCACTTAGGTCAACTACATTTTGTTCTGGGGATCATTTTGATGCAAGTACAATAGTATAATTTAGATGGTCTTTAGGTTACAAATGTAATCTTTATGGTATTTAAAGTTTGATTACAATTTGGTTAGGTAGTTAACCGCATATTTTATTTTTAAATTACATGATATTTTCTAGAATTTTTCCTTTGCGGTAACTATTATGTTAGAATTATTATAATCAGAAATGATAATATTATCTGAGCAGAAAACCACATAAATATTATTCAGATTTTGACAATAACCTCAAAATATCTTGTATAAATAATACACCTATCACCATCGATCAAATGTACATCAATGTCTATCACTATCAGCAATTTTTTTTAAATATAAATTATTATAGGCGCCTAAATAATGTTTCCATTCGACCAACACTGTAAAACAACAACATTGAAATATTTTAAATGCAAACAAAACCTGAGATTCATGGGTCAAATGTGGACATTATAGACCACAGATACGTAGGCTGGTTCCGAGACCTGTGATGTCAGAATCAGCAGATTCAGCCGTTCCGACGAAACAGTGTATTTTAATGTGGTGGTGTTTTATTAGTTTTTAAATGACGATTTATAAATTCTACTTATAAAAATGTATAATAAAACTTACATATTTGGAATCAGCGTTTGTCGATCTACATGAATTTGGATACCATCTCACAGTGTAATTTTATTGAGGACCCAAAAGCAACCCTTGGGGAACACCACTTTTTGTTCCAAATAACGTAAATGTTGTAACAGTCGACATAATCATAAAGTTTTGTATATTTTCTCTAACGATTCTACATCTATAAGGTTAACAAACATTGTAACTTCAAGCTCCAATAATTGAATTGAACCGATCAGCGAATGCAGTTGACTGACTTATGCTTGCTGGTTTAATTCCCACTGCTATTGTATGCGGTAACAATAGTCAATCATATAATTTCACACTCCTTTGTACAATGTATACAGCACGATTATGTATAGGTACCTACTTACCGTTTATTGTCTTTTTTACGCAGAACCTCCATTTCATATTATTATTTTTAAAGATTTAGTCGATTTCATCTTTGTTTGGATTTAAAAAAAAAGATTAAATGCTCAGTAGCTAATCAACAGCAACTGACGTAATCATGCAAGTATTTGTTTAATTGTTGTCGAACATTCGTATCAGTAAATATCAACAAAGTGTATAATGATAATTTTTCAATCCTATTTAATACTTAGCATTTAATAACACCATTATTACAGTTTTTTTTTAAATTTTACCACCTGTATTAGTGTTGATTAAATTAAATTAGTACAGTTACTACGTAATATTATACATATTTAGAACTAGTGTTAATGCCACTCAAAGAAAGAATTGTTTCTCCCTGCGTATCATTTTACACAAGTCCCCGTTTCCACCCACGTTCCCCTCCGGCGTCCCCCTCCCCTCCCGCCTTCCTTCCCCGCCGCTAATCTATACGAAATGCAGACAATTTTTTAATAAAAATTTCATAACGCCAGAGCCCACCAATAAATATAGAAACCTTCTATGTGTACAACAAATCACCAAAGTTACATCGCAATCGATTGAATGGTTTAGGAACGCATAAGGGACAAACAAATAAACATTCAATTTTATATATTAAGATGAAAGCATTTTGTTATCAGATCAAAGTGGATATTGTATGGGTGTGAAAGTTATTTTATGATATGGCCCAACTTACACGAGTGAAAGTTCAGTAGAATCTGTCAACTGAGAACAAAAAATGTTCTTACGATTCCAATGCTATAAAAAATCAAAAAAATGATAACAAATTACTTATCAAATTGCGTTTTTTAATAATAACCGTAAAATGATTTATTCAATAAAAAAATATTTAATCCCACAGTTTGAAAGATTACCAGGCTTCTATGCCTTTTTCTGGGCCGTATAAGTTGGGCTCGGTAGTTAAGTCTTCTTGCTGGGAGAGCAATCTATTTTAATCATTTCCCTTCGTCCATTGCTGGGATTGCTATCTTGCTATCGCTCTATAACAAGGGCTTCCAAACTGTAAAAAGTAAACATTTTTGAAAATAGCACATTTTAGCTTTTTTTTAATTTCTCAACTTTGATTTTTTTACTTTCAACTTGCAAGGAATCGATTCTTCAGTTTTTCGGGTCATAATTGTATGGATAGATATGGATAGGCCATAAATAATTATAGTTGACTGACTTGACATGAGTAATTGAAAAAATAGTATCATTATTTATAAAATTGAAGTAACGATTTTTTTGCATCTAAACTATGTGAAAAGAAATCAAAAAATTTCCAGCAAATGAAGTGATCGAATCCATTTATCGGCAAAATCAACACGAATATTGAGCACACATTAAAGAGACCCCTGCTTCTGTAGTAGTGTACTGGTGGATAAAAATATAAACTAATAATAACATATATTGTAGTGGAGTACAATAAACAAATACTTCAATAAAATGATCTTTGATGCAAAATCATATAAATAAACCTCAAAAGTTCAAGAAACGAAACAAAGTCTAGAAAAATTGCGGCATGGTAATATTTTTCCACTCTCGATCAATATTTTATGTATTGGCGTTATACACAGTCTTTATAAATTCATGTATTTTACGAATATTTGGTGACCGGTCAACTCAGAATGAAACCAACCCAGAACCACCTCAGAAAGGTCATAAAGAGTGATAATTAAAAAAAAAAAATAGATATATGTTTTTTTAGTGACAAATAGATACAAATAAATTTTATACAGTAATTAAATATATGGTAGATATATTTGATGTACCCCCATAAGTAAGCACGGCTTGTGTTTATGGGGGGTAATTTTATTAGGGGGTAAATATTTAAAAAAATTGGTTAAATAGGTTAAGTTAGGTTAGGGTTACCGGCTATTTTAAAATTATTTTTTCATAGATTTTACTGACCTTTTAGTGGTGGTTCTGAGTTGGTTTCATTCTGAGTTTGCATGGAACCAGAATATTTATGTCATTAACCAATAAAATAACGACATTCAAATTTAAGACCATAATAGAAAAATAAAAATACACAATAATATACCTTAAATAAACAGTTCTGATAAGTGCATCTTCTTACTTAAATCCATCAAATTATTGATGTGTTAATTTTGCAACTTTCAATCGCATTTTCATATCCTACTTAAAATATATCTAAAATTATTTGTTAAGTATATCGATCGTCCAGTTGATTCATTTGGCAAGAAATGCATGTTATATTTTCGTTAGAAAAAATTGCAATAGTTTATTATAAAATCAGCAGTAACAGTAGGTACCTACTCCCCTACATTTATTTATTATTAAAGTAATTTTAAAACGGAGTAACGGTAGGTACTAAAAACTTTGGGAGCCCCTGCTTTATACTCTATACTCCTACTGTATTTTATTATTCTAGGTAGATACAACATTGTTGGAAGAGTTAACAACTTTACTTATTTCGTTGTTTGGGTATGTGGTATGTCGATAAGTTGCACGTCGATTGTATCAGAGTGATAAATATAATTCGTATGATTTAATGCTTTCCACTCACATGTAGAAACTTATTTGTCAATTTCTAGGAAACTGACCTTAACATAATAATGACTTTTAAGCATCCTCGTGATTTAACCGCAATAATGTTTGGTTTGCCTTAAATTTATAAATAAGTAACTCAGCGCAATATTTATCTCGTTATAAATTTACCAAATAATTATCCTCGATTTTAGTAAAAAATGTGAAAAATTTTGGAAAAATTTACTTTTTTCAATTTGTTGCTCACAAATAAATTGAATGGTTAGGTACTAGGTGGTGACCAGACAACTCAGAATGAAACCAACTCAGAAAGGTTACCTATTAGGAGTGATGATAAAAAAAATTAAAATTGTTAAAATAGGTTAAGTTAGGTTAGGGTTACCGGCTATTCAAAAATTATTTTTTCATAGCTTTTAATGACCTTTCTGAGGTATTTCTGAGTTGGTTTCATTCTGAGTTGGCATGGAACCGTAACTTTCAGGGAAGTACATTGCAATATTTTGCAATGTGGGAGGTAGGAACCTGTCTGATAAACTGATAAGAGAATCGTGATTATCATTCCGAAAATAATTTGTCTTTGTTTTCTTTTGTAATCTAATACAAAAAATATATTTATAATGGATTAATTTATTTTTCTGTTTTTTTCAGGTGACTGAAAGGCGACCATCGAACGTTTTCCGTGAGCACACTAGCGCCATCTGCCGAGGAAAGCATTAATGGCGGACAACGCGCCGAGTCCGTAGTTCTGCGATAACGTCGTCCCCTATGTCCTCAGTCTGTTTTCAGCGTTTAGCGTGATTAAACAGATTTATTGTGACAGAGAAATCATAAATACATACAATATTACAAATCTCACAAGTGCAAGTGTCTTGTAAGTGCACATTCAAGTGGGGAGAGTGTTAATTCTCGACGACAAATTGTCAAGTGACAGATGGTGTTGACGTTCTGTCTAGTGTAATTCTTATGGCTGTGTCACAATAAATACGAAAGATAACGCATGTTTGAGTGGTTTACATGGCAAACTAACAGTTTAAACTCAGCTATTCAAGCAAACACTTCGTTTTGTGAATTAATATTGGAAAAAAATTGTGTAGTTTTCTCGTGATTTGTGTAAAAGTAATTCTCTAGTGGCTGCCTTCAAGAAATTACCTGAAGGAGTTTTGTGAAAGAATTAAGCTGTCGAAGGAGTCGAGAGCTAAGATGGCGAGCACCGGCAGTGAGATATGGCTCCAATGGTTCACATGTTGCTACCACCAGCCCGCGGCTTCGGCCCAGAGGAAACGACGGAGAATCGACAGATCCATGATTGGAGCACCGACCAACTTCCAGCACACAGGACACATTGGTCAGTACAAATCTTTACCCTGCTATCATATTTGATTGACAGATTAATTCCAAGACTCAACCTATCTATAAAAAAAATATCACTCTTCCGTAGGTTATTTTGTGTGTGACTGAAGAAGGTCACAGCCCTTTAAATTTATGTATTGTATACACAAATATTAATGCTCAATGTTTATGCTCAGTACTTAAGTCCTTACGTGGCTGGTTCTCGTAATATACGGTGTGAAGTTTCCTAATCAGTAATATTGAAGTATCCGTGGTGCAAAGGTTTACCAGTAGAAAATTTAATCAACCATTCCATTTTTTAACATGTACACAGTACATAAACAATGTGGCACTTGATTTTCTCATTTATGAAGGTTACTAGTTAACATCTTATTTCCTATGTTTACCTTCTTCTTGTGTTAATAATTAGAATTGGTTCCATAACAGGTATATATAGGAAGCTTGACTCTCCTGTTGCCATAAGAAATATACTTCCTCAGTGTGCAAATTTGCAATGTTTACAATTAGCGCTCCCATTTGGTATCTTCTTATACATATTTATGTTAGTCATAGATAAGAGAAGATAATATCGTTACAGAATTTTCTCTTGTAGGTATTATCATGAAATTATAACAGATAAAAAGGTAAACTTACTTTCATGATAATGTTTATGAATAATTTTATGGTAATATTGCCTGATTTACAGAATTAGAGATAAATATTAAATTCAATATTTCATATCACATAGAATAAAAAAAATAGCGTCACGTAGGTAGGGTTTGGTATAGTATAGTATAGTGCCATTTTAACTTCTCATTCTCCCCTCTTTTTCCATAAAAACACATGTAGCAGATAGGGAGGTTACAACAGAGCTCTCTGTGGCGCACCTTTATAAAACTGTATGTGGTTTGATAACAGTATTGTAGCGTTAAGTCGCAGCACAAGTACATTTACTGCCGATTCTCAGCCATTTCCTTTTACTCAAGCCTATGGTTTCATCCTTTTCCATCCTACTTTGATAGGTCACACGCCAGCCACGGTCGACGGTTGTAGAACTACTAATACTAATAGAGAAATGCAGGTACTAGCCTACGATTCCGTTGAACCAATTTATTCGCTAAATGTCTCATCTATGTATATATATCAATGATGACCGCACAAACAATCTAGCTTAAAAATTGATCAAACATCAGTACTGAAAATCGACAGTCGAAGGAGAATGTTACTTGAAGTTAAAAAAAATAAAAATGGTGCTGATTTTCGATTTAATGAAAGTGTTAAATGTAACTAATGAATAATGTAATTATAACCTTACTGTATTTTTGTTTTAACGAGGATTATTGTTGTATTTTTGTAGGATCTAATGACGTGGAAATGCCCAACAGTCTACTCAACGCCGTACAGAATCAGATGCAGAGTAAAGGAGGATATGAAATGGCGTATCAGGTCAAGGTAACCACTTTCTTCTTTAAATATCTCTTCTTTATCATCCAAAAGCTTTATCTTTGTCAAGTGTGAAAATTAAAGTATGAAGACAAGGCAAAAAAACTCTTCAAAAAGAATTTACAATAAGAATTATGCTTGTTGGAATATTCAAGTTTAAATCTCTGTTGGGTTTCCCAGCTTTTCTATTATACTACTTGGTACTTTTATTTGTTTTCATTTAATAATTTCACTACTCTGTATACCTGCATGTTGCAAACATTTTCCATCACGATGTATAGAGGTCTTATAGATAAGAATATCAACATCAATCCATCACCTCATAAAAAATAAATAAATGTTTATTCCGGTATGTGGGGAGAATAGTGCAATCCCACACATTCCATAAGGGTTATAAAATATACATTTTAAATAGAGAAGCAGGTGATATGATTGTACATGAACAAAGGTAATAACAAAAAAAAAAAAAAAAACTCATTTGACTGTTTTATAGATGAGACAAATTACCTCTTTACATTTTTACACAACGGAAGGCATTTGAAACGCCCCGTAAAACTGCTTTCGTTGTTGGACCTTTTGCATTTAAAAAATCTTATTTTAATTCCCTTGCATGTTTATTGATGTCGAATGGTGTTCTGAAATGACTTTCCTCATATTGTACTTTAATTAAAAGTGATGTACTCAAAGTGTACAAAAAATGGCTCTAATGTCATACATAACCTTTTGTTTTGAAGCTACATTTTTTATAATGACTTAAATTTTTTTACAGGTATACTGACCTGACAACTCGGCGTCACAATAGAATGACGCTCCTCAGTGACTTCACATGACCTCGAGATGCCTAAAGTGACCACATTTAGTAGCCTGCAATATGACTTTATGTTACCCAATGTGACTGCGCAGCCCCGCATCATAATGTGACTTCATGTGGCTGCCAAACGTGACTACTTGGCCCCATCTCATAATGTGGCTTCATGTTGCCAGATGTGACTGCGTGGGTCCAAGACACTGTGTGGCTTCATGTTACTTGGCCCCATGTCACAATGTGACTCCAATCGGGCTTGTGTGTCTCTTTTTAAAAATACTCTAAACTCTATTTAAGAATAAGCAAGTGTTAGTGGAGTTTCGGCAAGTGAAGAGTTGTGGTAAACCTGTAAATAGACCTCAAATATCCTAGTGAAAGTTTATGTCCTCATCCATGCATTTGTTATTGTTATCAAATAACTCAATTATGTACTTTCTTAATAGTTTTAAGATGTCTTATGTATAAGTATTTCACCATATTCTATATTGTTTAAATGTAACACCGATTTAAAATCCCATTAAAAAACCAATAATCGGTCTTAAGGCAATTCAATAACATGCTATCAAAAGCATGCAACCTGCCAATAAAATATTTTGCAATACATAATATTATTAATACATATTTATTCAAAGACACTTAAAAATAATTGTAATTTGGATATGTAATTTTTTAAAGGGTTGTGATCATGTCAAGAATGTAATGCATTGAAAGATTGGTATCGTCTCATTAATCCTGTATTAAATAAATAAAGTAATGATGCATTACACCTTGTAAGACAGCAATCAATTTAAAAATGAAATCCTGCATTTATCCAGTTTATGAATCGTACTGATATATCGGCGATTGTTATTATTTTAATTTGAATGTGTGAATATTTTGGAAATGCACAGTGAGTAACAATAAAATGTTATTATAATAATTTGTATATATAGTGAGTGAATTAGAATAATTATTGTATTAACTTAATTCAGAGATTAACAGACTCTTATCCCAATACAAAACTTGTGCCCTCTAGATTTAGAACTGTTTGCTGTCATTGCTACAAGAATAAATATATTATACCCATCCACATTTATTACAAAATTTCAAATAATTGTACAAAATAAGCTGTGTCAAAACTAGTTCAGCAATTAGGCGTGTAGTATCAAAATTATTTCTGGTATTTCTTAGACAGATTCAGACTATTTATAATGATGTTCCCTGTTATTTATTGAAATATAATCATTCAAAATTTTCCATTTTCTTATTGTGTTTATTGCTCTTCATTTCAAGAAGGGTCATTTCATAATCAAGGTAGCTAAAATATTTATATAATATTCTACTTGAATGTCGTGAAATATATTTAGATTGAAACTATTTTTTATAAGACATACAATTTTACATTAGCTTTGATCTGTTTTGAATATTTTTAATAATACTTCCACCCTCAAAGAATATTTACTTCCATTAATAAAATAATAATGTATCAAATAATATTTATAAATTTACCTCTCCTAAACTATTTGACTCCAAGTATGTATAGACTTTTATAATCCTAATAGCTTTATGATGGCTAAATATTACGCATAATAATATCTCAAATTGTACTATCTCCTTAAATTTTTCTCTATCTCTGAAAAAAATAATAAATTGAAACTGATTTGGCATTGATTTTAACCCTCTCACAAATGTGTAGCCCTCAACAGTGGCACACAAGAAGTTATTACTATTTTTGACAACGGCTGTCACAACCATAGATTATAGAAATGGGCCTTGAACCTGTATTAGCATGAAACCATGCGCATATTGCGTGTTGCCAACCCATACTATTGCAATTTGCATCTTCTCATTGCAGTGCCCCGCTTTTATTTCTACCTACACCTCAAATGGACAACTTTCATTGGCTCCGCCACTTTGATAGTTTGGTTGTATCTACCAATTTTTATTTTCTATTTAGGAATGGAGTATGGCTCGCCCATTCTGAGCCTTCCCCACATTTAGGCTGCTACGGGATTAATTGTACCATGGAAGTTGATCTTTGCAGAGATGTTTTAAGATGCGCAAATACACTATTATATTAAAAGCATTTAATAAATATGACTGAGGTAGAGAGAATGATAAGCCGTTTGCCTTACGATATAGACATTGAATCGTTGTAATAATAATTATATATAACATGTTGTTCTGTGTATGTTTGTCAAATTTCTGGATTAATTTGTATAGCAAATAATGTTCCTTTGGTAAAGAAAAATAATTTTTAAGTATGCCACTGTTAATGTGGGCGTAATTTAACATTTAACAGAAAGCAATGTACACTACACGCAGGTTGTATGTAAATTAAAGCAATTATAGCGGGAATTAATTAATAATAAATATTGTGTGATTATTTATCAATAAATTGATAATAATTATTATTATTGTCTATGTTTAACTTAGCGTGCCACACCTTTTGTCTACCATAGATAAGCATATTAATAGAATTGGCAACCATCGACTTTCCATGGATCTAAAATATATTAGATTGATGTTTTTCAAAATAGTTTATTAAATTTAAAAGTCATCAGCACATACTTTGATGTTATAATATTGTTAATTTAAAATTACGTGGTAGTTTCGAAATTAATAATATATTATTATACTTTAAAAGTCCACTTTTTTATAAAATTTTTGAAAAATAATCCAAAGCTAATTTTCTAAATTGATGTAATTTTTTATTATTTTTACAATTGGCGTTGCTTTATGAGAATTGTTACCTATTTATTGTGTTTTTATGTGCTTAATGTTCTTTCGTTATCTAATTATTATTTATTTTTATACCATTCTAAGTGCCAACAGTTGAAATTATAAAATGAAGTAGCACAAATCAATTATTAGTTCTCTCATGTTTTCTATTTGTTCTGTACATTTATATAATGAACCTTATGATTATTTTCAGCACATAATTAACATCAGATAGAATAAACTGACTGAAATTTATTATTTGTGTTATTTTGTACCTTCCCAAACCCCTTTTACTATATAAAAACTCTTTAATAATCAGTTATATAAAATACCTACTTTAAGATTCATTCATCCCGCTCGTCCACCAAATGGAGACATTCTTCTTTCATTATATATTTCAACCAATTTACACAAAACCTTGATAAATTATATACCTAAACCTTCCTCATGAATCACTCTACCTATTGGTGAAAATCGCATGAAAATCCGTTCTGTAGTTTTTGAGTTTATCGCGAACAGACTGACAGACACAGCGGAGGGCTATAATTTAAAATATGTAGAGATAACAGGACTCTGCCACCTCAGGAGACACATTCAGTTGTTGCGAATGGAGAACACCTTAGATAATAGAAACAAATGGAGATATGGCATGAAAGCGTGCTGAATGTCACCTGGCTACAGCCTAACTGCACAAACTACCAAAGACAATGCAGCGGAGACAATGAAATGTGTAGGTTGGTCTCATTATCAATAAATCGATCAAAATAATAAGACCCAGTTGTTTGAACCCTGTTGCACATAATTATTATTATTTTTTTCATTAACTCCACACAGGAGTCCCTGAGGAAAATAATTTCCCTAAGTTTCTATAATATAATCTTTGAAGATGCTGTGTGGAGAGTCTTTTTGAGGAAAGGAAGGAGTGAGCACAGGTTTTGAAGAGACCGAGTTCTTGAAATCAAGAAAAAATCGTAGAAATGACCCATTCTGATGTGACACATGGGTGCGTGTTATGGCGCTAGTTCCTCAAAGCATCTGCCATTGAAATACCGGTAGAACAAGGACAGCATTCCTACCTGGCGCCTGTGCTCTCTAAGATTGCAATCTGTTTGTTAAGATAAGGGGTCGTCCATTAATCATGTGAGGCTCGGAAGGGGGGGGGGGGGGGCTTGATAGTGCCTTCAGAATTCAGAAGGCAGTTTGATAGAAGGCACTATCAAATGCCTGTCACGCATAATAATAATTACTAAGCATTACTTTTATAAATAAACTGTTTTTATAAATTGAATAATTTTTATTTTATTATTTATTTAAATATTAAGACATACACAGTACATTATAATACAAGTTATAAGATATTAAATTTTTACATGGTTATGTACCTATTACGTAAGTCATGGAATGTCATTTGGTAGTTACGCCTGACATATGTAATAACGGGTTTTAAAACTTAATTAGTGAATGAACATGTGGCACTGGAAAGTAACCGATGCGACTCCAGACTGGTGATGGAATGCAGGACTGTTCTTACAGAACTAGCTACCATCAATAAAATAACACTGATATGGGTACCAGGACATAATGGTATTGAGGGCAACGAGCGGGCTGACGAACTAGCAAGGAAAGGGGCAAAAGCACCACTTGCGGGATCCGAGCCGGCCGTAGGAGTAGCAGCTTGCCACACGAAATTATATATTGAGAGGTGGGTCAAATCCCAGCACTGGAAGGAATGGGAGAGGGCACCCGGAATGAGGCAATCCAAAGTACTCATAAACGGACCGGACCCCAGACGGACCAGGAAACTACTCGATATGGACAGAAACTCCCTGAGGGAACTGGTAGGACTACTAACGGGACACTGCCATCTCAGGAGACACATGAAGCTATTGGGAGTGAAAAGCACCAATAGATGTAGAAAATGTGAAGAGGATGAAGAGACTCCAATTCACTTGTGGTGCCAATGTCCTGCCCTGGTGGGAACTAGGCTCAGATACCTGGGGAGACACATCGTGGAACCAGAAGACTTAGCCACATATCCAATGACAACTCTGGTGAACTTCATTAAAGGGACTGGGTTATTGTTAAAGGATTAAGGTAAAATGGAAGATAGTAATATGGGCCTACGGCCTAAGTACTCACGGGAACTAACTGTAAACCGTCTCCGCAAGTATAAAAAAAAAAAAGAATGAACATGTAATGATAATAAAAAGAAAGAAAAGGGAGGGGGGGGGGGGTAAAGAGACATTTTAAAAGAAGAATTATATGCTCATTAAATTGTAATTGACTGATTAAGACGAAATTATCCGTGAAATCCTATTTAGATACTATTTAGATTAATCTTTACGATGAATCGGCTTACAGTATGAACATCAAAAAATATCCTACGGATAAATTGAACTAGCTTTTCTATGTACTGGAATTACAATAAAATTATTATTTAGATAACAAAAAATTTAAGCGTAAACCACTAAAAAAAATGTTTTTTCATGACTTAACTATGAAGTAATACAAGAAACAATTTTAAAAAAATACCCCTTTATGGCTAAGATTATTTTTGAGGTTTTATATGTTCTAACTTTTTTCATTCTTATAAAATTATGCACAAAATAAATAAAAACCACTTTTTCGCTTACTTGCCGCGCGCAAATAAAGCAAGTGCAATCCGCACAACTCTATAGCAATTTACATTGCAGAACCGAATTTTTGAAGCGTGCGCCTTCCAAACGGATTTTCGCAATATGCATTGCTTTGAAGATGTGTAAAAATGTACGCCTATGTAATCCGAACAACTTTAGTGCTGTGTACATTACAGAATCCTATTTACCAGGCGTCCATTAAGTGCCTTCCAAACAGATTTTCCTACTATTACATATTTTGACGTTGCAACTTTGATTGCAGAATCTCTCGTCAGCAGGCGCTAAATATACGCCTGTTTAATACCATGCAGGAAATCCGCACAACTGCAATGCTATATACATTGCAGAATCGTATATTTGCCAGGCGTCGAATGTGCGCCTGGCAATCGGATTTTTGGCAATTTGTGTAGCTAAATTGTGTAGATGACGGAATCGAGGTTTTTATTTTGCCGATGTATAATTTTTTTATGCAAAATATTCAACGGATTTAATAATATTTAGTTCGTTTGTCGGTTCCTCATTCGGCCGCCTGCAAAGAAAGGTGCGTGAAGCTGAACTTGGTTAATATTGAATAGAATAGAACTAACTAACTAACCATCACGCCGTTTCCCCGCAGGGGTAGGCAGAGAGGACGGACCGCCACACAACTCGATCTTGGCACACACTCTTTGCCTCGTTCACATTCATACATCGTCTCATACATGCTCTTCTATTATTCCGACTCTTCACATGGCCCGACTCAAGTAACTGATTCACTTGGTCGTGCCATGTCTTCCTCGGGCGTCCCCGACTTCTTCTACCATTCACATTTGCATCATATATTCTCCTTACACTCCTTTCCTCGTTCATTCGCTCTACATGCCCAAACCATCGGAGAGTCCCTTTCTTAATCAATAGAACTAATATTATTAGATTCCGGTCAATGCTTTTTGAAGAAAATGTTTGTTATAAGTTATAACTGTACTTTTTATAGATAATGTTTATAAAACTAAAAACTAATAAAATAAAAAAATTTCTGACTACAATTCTAAAACGAATTATTACAACATATAACATCATACAATTTAGTTTTTAAATAACATTTTTATTTCTGAATAGTCTTCCACTTCGTAAAATATCGTCGAAATTATTTTTTAACAAAAAATCGAAATTATTTTTTAAACATAATCCTTCAGCCTCCATGCTCGAGGGCTAAGTCTCTCGACCAGCAAGCCGGAAGTCGCGGGTTTAAATCCCGGCGCGCGGAAGTAAATTTTATTTGATTAATTTGTCTTATTTTCATAATTTACTTATTAAAAATAATATATAATATATTTTCGGTACGTTCCAGAGCGGAGGATACTTTCAGTATCGCCCTGGCGTAAGACCACCATTCCGAATTGAAACGTTGCTTGAAATGACTTTGGCCGTGTTTGATGATCAGATCTGAATAGCCAGGTAATTCCACACCTTTCTCTTCCCCATCTCCTTCCCTTCCCTGCTTCCTTCAGCATCACAACATAATCTGATAGGGGATGCCATAGTCTCACTGGTTTCAGACGGTTGGGAGCAGTTGGGACTCTTGTGCAGTTTCACATAAAAAGGATAATAAACATAATAATACATCTCTAATGCACAAACGCAATGTGGGCATGCTGAGTCTGTTCTACGGGTATTTCAATTGAGCCTTGATGGAGCTTGATGGAGCTAGCAGCTTTGATCCGTTGAGCACCGGTGCAAGCACGTGAAAATCGACGACCACGAGCCACGAGCGGAACACCGTTCACAATTGATGTTGGCTTCATGAGAACGGATCGTTTCTTCGACTCGTTCTTGTGTAAGTCGGTTCGCATGTGGAACAACCTCTTGGTCATTTTCTTCCTCCGTCGTACGATCTGGACCTTTTCAAGATCTGCACGGGTTTTAATTTTTGTTTTTATTTTACATCCTTTCATTAATCCGCCTCACAACGCTGCCCAACCGGGAGGCGATATAGTTCCCCTGGCTTACTCTACAGGCAGGGGCGCTCTTTTGAGATAACACAAAAAATATATCGACTGGACAACTCAGAATGAAATCAACTCAACACCTCCCTTGAAAAGTCATTAAAGGTGATGAAAAAATATATAAAAAGTTGGTTAAATAGGTTACGTTTATTATGGATTTTTTTTCGTTGCTTTGACTTTTCAAAGAGGTGTCGAGTTGACTTGATTCTGAGTTGGCATGGAACAAAAAAAAATATTTCTGTAAAAAGCATTCGCGGTATGTTTGAGTTATTGTGAAAAAAAAGTTCGGTTAGGTTAGGTCTATCCCGCCCCCCATGTAGAGCTCTGTGTAAATGCCAAATGGCAATAGTTCCATATACCCAGAGTTCTACAAAAGGTGGAATTTATTACATAATTGAATATATTAGTAATCGACGAACTGGTGAATGCAATAATAAATAGCCATAAGTTGTTATTATAATAGATTATCTAGTCTATTAATCTAGATGGTTTGGACACATGAGTAGATAGATGAACGTACACAGTCGAGGTTCCATAAATAGATAAAGCCGCTGACGTCCCAGGAAAACATGAAATGATTGTGATTTGAATAGAACCACCGAGTGGTAGACGCCTACTCTCAGAATTACCCCGGTGAAAGACCACCATTCAGAATCGATACGCGTTGCTTGAAACTGCTTTAGCCGTGTTTAGTAAACAGATTTTAATAGCCAGGTACTTTCCAATTTCCGATCTTTCCCTCCCTCCTTTCGGTAACATACGCCAAATTGGGGATGCCATACATAGTCCCACTGGCTCCGGGCAGTTGGAACTTTCGTTTGACATTCACATAAGAGTCAAGTCATGCAAAGATTCAGCAAAACTTTTTTTTTTGATTCACTAGATTCTTAAGTTCTTGAGGAGATGAATCATTTAAATTTACTGAATTTAAAGTTAATGTTATTTATACAAATAGAAAGGCATCATTTGCGCCTTGCAATTTTTACCGCTTGTGGGTAATTAAAGAAAGGTTTGGATGATTATAAATGAAACAAGGTGTATGCCTACATAGAGCTGTATCCCCTCTAACTAAAACCCCGCCCAAAACGGTCTGATTTTTAGATACATATATTTATCTGGAACAATTTCTTATAACAACGGTTTTGCAAAAGTAAATCAGTTCATTACAATAAGGACTCAACAAATTTACAATAATAGGTGCATAAATAATAAATTGTTACCATCACCTAACCATAAATCTTCACTAATATCCACTGACCGCCCTTTCAAAAGGTATTTAACATTTTATAGCCCAGCATCCCTTATTATTATTATTATAAATTACAGAGGTCCCAGGAAGCGACCCTGAGGTATCCCGATTTTCACACACTTGCCACTGTACTGTTACTTTCATCCTTGTTCTCAGATTTTAATGCCTCATATCCCATTTTTTTCGATATCCTGTGAAAAAAACAGTGTGGCTATGTTTTTTTCGGTTCCTGCACCTGATCGGCCCTCCATTAATAACCTACAACTTCCGACCCCTTCCTACTCCAGAACTCTAGCTGGTCGCGGTGGGAACTTGGGAATATCAACTTTAGGAAAGGTGGGCCGTCACTTTGAAGGTGCGTCAAATTTGATAATGTTTTACATTATTTTATTTAGAAAACGTGCAGTTTTATAAATATGTAATGTTCGTAGTAACAATTGGTAGAGCGCCGTTTTTTGTGAAAAATCACCTCAAGAGCGCTTTACAATTCATTATGAATTCCTAGGTTCTATTTAATTTTATTATTTACAGATAGATACAAAAACAAACTTACCTGCAGGTCACTTCCGAAAAACACACTTTATTAAAAAGTTTATGCTTGGGAAAGATACGACTTTGCACGTGGAGGACATTATATTTAAAACACTGGACATTGCATGACTTTACCTTTGCTATCCTCATCACTGTTGGTTTTACATTTACATGTATATTTATAAGAAGATTAATGCCAAAGTTGAGTTAATATTTATTTGAAAGACTGGAAAATTGTAAGATTTTGCTTTATTTTTACAAAATTAGTTATTTAGTATGTCGCAAGCCGTGAAGCTGAAGGTAAAAGGTTTTTTTGTTTTTTTTTTATTTTATTTATTTTTTTTATTTTTTATTAGTTTTTATTATCTAAAAAAACCATATAAAAATAACTTAAAATTTTACTCGTATCTAGATGTGAAAACAAAAACAATCATAAATAATTTCAAACGCAAAACTGAAGATCGTTCGAAAGATAGTATATATATTTTAAAAATTACCATATACTATGTTATTATTATGTACAAATAATAAAATAAGTAGTTACCACAGCAATAAGAATGATTTTTTTGTGTTTTGTGCAAATTTATTTAAACGAATATCAGGAAATGAAAACAACTGTTTGAAATGCATCGCCTGGGGTCCCGGCCAGTGGGATTGTGGAATCTGCATCTTTAGAGTATTTCGAGGTTCAAGGTTGGGAAGGGAAGGAGATGGGAAGAAAAATGGTTTTATCTCACCGCACCAATACGATAATGAAAATTTCTACAGGGTACTCGACACAAAAAAGTTAAATTATTGAATATAATATTAACAACACAATGAAATTTAAATGAGAGCCCAAAAAAAAGATAACGGTCGCAACCAAAATAATGATGGTTCCTGAATTGAGTAGGAGTCCGATAAAAATAATGGCGGTAATTGTTCGGTACGTATGAACTGTTTGGCGGTCCGTCCTCTCTGCCCACCCCTGCGGGGAAACGGCGTGACGGTTATAACCGAACGTTTCACGTGAACGGTTCACGCCAAACTTTAAAACCGGCCTGACGTTGATAAAAAATTGCCGCAATACGCGAGTTTAAGGTAAAAAAAATCGCAAAACCCGCCCACGCCTTTCTATATTGCGTTTCTCTTTCGCTTACGTTCATTTAAAGTCAGTAACTGCGAGAATGAATCGTAACATGTTCAGGCCGGTCTTAAAGTTTGGCATGTACTATAGTTAGTTACCTGCGTCAAACGTACTGTGCAAGTTGGTACACAGAATCGTTCCGGCGATGCTTCTCCTTTCGGTAGATCACCCCGCATTCCCATACTCGGCTGAGTGTGGGAACCTGCCACCAACACGCTCTCAGCGGTCGTGTTCATGAGCCACACCGATACTAACACCACCATACCGCTTCCAGTGGTGGGTAGGCAGCGAGCTGAGGAGGGGAGAGGCAGGGGCAACCCGATACTGTGGTCGCCACGCATTCCCACGGATACATCGCGTCGGAGTGAGGTCGCCAACCTTTATACTAATTAAATACTAAAATATTTAACTGTTCCCATTGACTCGATATTTTTTATTTAATGACAATATAAAATACAATTTAAAAAAAAGTAAAAATACAAAGTAAAGTGGTTTGTTCACAGTTCTCATCACTGGGTATTCCAGTCCTCCTCACTAGGTATTCGGTGATTTCAGTTCATCGCGGGCTGAGTCTCCCCCTTACTGCTTTTACATCTTTATATTCATCATTTTTACCAATGTTGTACTAGACGTTTTGTACACAAATTGCAAAAATAGGGAGCTGGACACAACTTGGCACGCCAATGTCCTTAACTTCTGGATTTAATGATTCTAAGTTAAATTAGCAAAAACTGACTCTATAACTGTTGTAAAAACACTTAAAAGACTTGCAGACTTTTGGAGACTGTTGGGGTCAGGATAATGGGATACTGGGAGAAAGGTAGAACAGAATTTAAACTGATTAAAAAACACTTTTAAAGTAGGTTAGAACTTGGAGACTTCAGTTTCTTGGAGACTTGTGACTTCTTGGCTGGTAGTTTTTGAACTGATTTCCTACCGGTTTGCCGTTTGTTTTATAGGGCAAATCCGGGTTGGACTTTTGGAACACAGAACCTCCCTGTTTCTGAAGGGTGCTTGCGTTTACGTATTTTTCCCAATCGCTATGATTTTCGAGCAGATGTGTTAAAAATCTGTGTGATAACCTTTGCCAAGATAGTCCTGTTCCAATAAACCGAAGTCTCACATAATTTTTATTGTTTCAACAAGAAAAGGTACAAGTTTACAAATGTGATACAAGATACAATATCTAGAAGTAAATATTTTCTTAAAGTGCAATAATCACTGGTAGACGACAGTTTTTGAGGTTTTATTGTAGTATATACCTATTTTTAGGTGATGATATATATTTCTTGATTCAAATTATTCCCGATTTCCCGAAATTTAGCTCCGAGTTTTTTGGAATGTAAATTGGCTGTCGTAAATATTTACGATTCAAACATTTCCTTTGTTCAGCATTGACCAATGGCGCCGCGTCTGGTAGCAGGGTGGGGATAACGTAAATACTCAATCATTTCCTTGATTTTGATCATTGCTGTCTGGGGTCCCTGGTGGAAGTATTACGTGGTTATTCAGATGTGTTTTCGAGTCCAATGATGCTGCAGCATGTATTTATTATCAATTGCGTTTATGTTTTCAATTGATAAGTTAATTGTAGAATGTAATAGCATTGTAGACATCATTCCAAATGCACAGTGTTTCGTTGGCCAATGAGAGCACTCCCTTTGTTTCGTAGGTTATTGGAAGGGGTAACGCGCAGCGGCACGGTATTATGTGGAAGCGTAAATTCCATTCTTGAATTCTCAGGGTTGTCATACGCTTTCGTCGACACGTTCGATACACTCCCCCCAGTGCAGTCTCGACTGTGCTCAGCTACTTCGTCGGGCGTGTCCTTTTCCGATGTCTGAGTTCTGAATCGGGTGTCTTCGCAACTGGTACAGTTTCGTTAGTTGTTGGTGTGGCAGGCAGGATGACGGCGATTTTGACTGCCGGCCTTACGTATATCCCAGTACTGGTTTGGATCCGAGCAGTTCTGACTTGTCCATCAGCTGCAGGTGTTGCTTCGAGGATACGGCCACGTGGCCAACTGTTTCGAGGCAGTGCTGGGTCCATGATGATCACTAGGTCATCCTTCCTGATTGGTGTAGTTGGATGGTGCCATTTTTGTCGGGCAGCCATGGTAGGTAGGTATTCACGCAGCCATCGCCTCCAGAAGGTGTCTGCAAGTTGTTGTCCGATGCGCCACTGGCGGCGTAGGCATACTTCCTCTTCTTTTTTGTCGTAGAAGGATAATTGGGGGCGCTTCCCGGCCGATCCCAGCAAAAAGTGGTTGGGTGTTAGAGGTTCTTCATCACGTGGGTCGACTGAAATATGGGTGAGTGGTCGGTTATTTACCACAAACTCGGCTTCTGCAAGTGCTGTGCGTAGAGTTTCTTCTTTTGGTGCTCTTTCTTTGAGTGTTGCGCTTAGGGCTTTCTTTACTGATCGTACTAGTCTCTCCCAAGCTCCCCCCATGTGGGGACTCAGCGGTGGTATAAAGTGCCACTCGATGCCCTGGGTAGCTATTGCGTCAATCATTCTGGCGTCTTGACTTATTGACAGCAGGGCGTCCCTCATCTCGGTGTCAGCTCCGTGAAAATTTGTTCCGTTATCCGAGTACATGGCTGTGGGTTGTCCTCTGCGGGCGGTCATTCTTTGAAGGGCCATGATGGCCGAGTCGGCAGTCAGTGAAGCGGCTAGTTCTAGGTGAATGGCGCGCGTTGAGAGGCAGGTGAAGATGGCTCCGTATCGTTTTTCTCGATGCCTACCGACCGTGATAGCCATAGGGCCGAAATAGTCAAGCCCGCAGTGTGTGAATGGACGGACGTGATGCATCAGGCGGGGTGGCGGTAATGCGCCCATCAGAGGTGGAGTCGGTTTGCTGCGTCGTATGAAGCAAGTGGGGCAGACGTGCGTTATTTTCCTGATTGTTGTGCGTATTCGTATTATGAAGAAATGATTGCGTATTTCTGCAATTGTTTTCTCAGTACTAGGACGATCCGCCTTTTTGTGGTAGTGACTGATTAGGAGCCGAGTGTAGGGTTCGTCACCGTCCAGTATTATGGGGGTTCGGGCCACACTCTTTGTTCTTTCCAAGGCTCGTAGTCGGGTCCCCATTCGTAGAAGGTCGTCTGGTCCAAAGAAGGGGTTCAGCGAGTTGAGGCGACTGCCAGTAGGTAGTTTTTGACCTTGTCGGATGGTGTGTAGATCAGTTGTGAAAGCGTTTTCCTGGGACCTTTTGATCCATTTTTGTTCTGCTGCTTTTATCTCCTCGGCTAGTAGTGGGCCTTCTACTGGTTTGTTGGGCCCCATCTTGCATCGTCTGATAAAACGGAGGATCCAAGCTGTGGAGCGGATTAGCCGGTGCCATGAGGAGAACCGCTCTACTGATGGGAGTGCTTCGCCCTTGGTGGACACAAGGCCAACGTAGTGAGGTTTGACTTCTAGTGTTAGGTCGTCAGGCCTGTGGGCGGGTGCCCGTTCTTTCGGCCATGCACCCTCCGGGGAAGTGAGAAAGGCTGGGCCGGTAAACCACCTTCCTTCTGGTGTTAGGTCTGGCACCTCTAAGTCTCTTGTTCCTATATCAGCTGGATTGAGTTTTGTGGGTACCCATTTCCAGTCGGGTATGTTGGTTAGTTCGTCTATTTCGCCCAATCGGTTTGCCACAAAGGTTGAGTAGGCGCGTGGGTCAGTGCGTAACCAGCATAGTACAGTTGTGGAGTCTGTCCAGAAGCAGGTGCGGGATATCAGGGCTTTGCTTTCCTTCTGGATCGTCTGGGCTAGTCTCGCTGCTATGAGGGCGGCTTGAAGCTCGAGGCGTGGAATGGAGAGAGGCTTCAGTGGTGCTACCTTGCATTTACTTGCAAGGAATGTTACTCGTAAGGATCCATTTATTTCTTCGGTGAAGTAGGCCACGGCACAGCAAGCTTGCTCCGATGCGTCGCAGAAGAGGTGTAGAGTTACGTTGTTCCGTTTGTTTGAGAGGCAACGTCTCGGGATTGAGATGCTGTTTGTGTGCAGCAGGCTCAGCCAGTCTGTCCATCTCTGGGCGTGTTCGGGGGTAATGGGTTCGTCCCAGCCGACGCTTGAGCGCCACACTGCTTGCAGTAGCATCTTAGATCTGATGGTAAGGCAGGCAACGAAGCCGACTGGGTCAAAGATCTTCATTACTATGGATAATAGTTGCCGCTTGGTAGGTTGTGTGGCCGTGTCGGGGGGGATCGCCTCGCGAAATGAGTACAGGAAGCGGTCTGTGGTGGGGTCCCAGATCAAACCAAGCACTCGTTCTGTCTCTGGACCTCCACTGCTGATCTGTATCGCGGAGCTGGCACGGTCTTCTATGGGTACGCCAGCTAGGGCCACCGGGCTATTAGACGCCCAATTTGTCAAGTGGAACCCTCCTTTCGCGAGGAGGGCACTTACACTTTGGGCGAGTGTAGCAGCTTCATTGGGTGTGTCTGTTGCATCTAGGTAGTCGTCCATGTAGAACTTCGTGCGTACGGCTTTTGCGGCGGCCGGGTACTCGTGCTCGTATGTTTCGGCCACTTTATTTCGGACGAATTGGGCACTGCTTGGGGAGCAGGTGGCTCCGAACATCATTGATGACATTTGATAGGTGTCTGGTTCATGATGGGGTGATGTCCTCCACAGGAAAAGCTGGGACGGCTGGTCTTCTCGCCTTATTTTTATTTGCAGGAACATTTCTTTGATGTCTGCAGCAATGGCGATGTTTCCTTCCCGGAAGCGTATTATATTCCCCAGGAGGGAGGACAGCAGGTCAGGACCAGTAAGCAGCTGATCATTGAGGGAGGTTCCTCGGCATCGGCTTGCAGCATCGAATACCACTCTGATTTTTCCTGGCTTATTTGGGTTGATTACTGCGAAGTGAGGCAGGTACCATTTGCGAGGTGTGGTGGTGGAAGCTTCATGGCCTGATAGCTTCTTGGCATAGCCTTTGTTGAGAAGTTGACTTATTTTGTCATTGTAGGCCACTGCTAGATTTTTGTCTTTTGCTAGCTTTTTCTCCAGAGACAGAAGTCGCTTCAGCGCACACTGCCGATTGTCAGGTAGCGAGGCTTCTGGATTGCGCCATAGTAGACCAGTTTCCCACTTCCCTGTAGGAAGAGGACGGGTAGTTGCATTCATAAGTGCTATGGCCTGTTGTTCGCTTGCATTGACTCTGGTGGCTGATGTTACTCCGAGCGAGTCGATGGCGAAGTTGGTTTTTACTAGCTCCCTCAATTGTATGTCTGCGGCCGTTTCTGGTTGTAGTGCCAAAGTGGTAGTCGTGTTATTATCTCTGGGGTTGACTCCCCCATGAACGATCCATCCTAGTGCGGTGCGTGATGCTATTCGCGTAGTATCATTGCATTCACGAACTTCCCTTGACACAATTAGGTGAGCGTTGTCTTGGCCTATTAGCAGCTTCGGGACGACAGACCTTCCTTGGATCTGTTGCTCCGGCAGGTTGAGGTTGCTTATTGTGCTGGCAGAGATGTGGTATGTATTACTGTTGCCCGCACCTCGTATTCTTAGTCTCACTCGTTGGGAGAGATTGTCAGAGGTGCACATTCCTTTAGCACCGTGGATTCGCAGTCCGTGAACTGGGCCGTTTGCTCCGACTTGTATTGCGGTGTCAGTGTCAACAAGTGTTACTGTGGATCCTTCGTCCAGGAGAGCAAACACTGACACTTCTTCTTTGTTGGGAGCGCTTAATATTACTGGCGCAATTTTTAACAGTACTCTCTGTCCGGAGTCCTGGCGTCACAAGTTGACATTTTCCACGGTGCTTTTTCGTACGAACTCGGGATTATGTAGCAGGGGGTGGTGTGGGGATCGGCAATCCCCTACTTTGCACCATTGGTTTATTTTGCAGCTTCGTGAGTGGTGTTTTTCTAAGCACTTGCGGCATAACCTTCCCATGCGTACAGTTTCCCATCGAAGTTCAACATCTTTGGCTGCGAATTCTTTGCATTCGCGGGTTTTATGATCGCCGCCACACTGGGCGCAGCTTTCGTCGGCTGTTTTTCTTTTTCGGCTTGGTCCAGGGTAAGTATGTGCCTCATTCATTTTGCTTTTCATCGGGGCGATCTTTTCTTTTGGGCCGTCCCCGATTTCTTCTTGATGTCCGGCATGTATTTGCTCATGGCTCGGTAGAAGTCGCATGCGATCACTATCTTCTTCCTCCTGGTACCCGGCATGTATTTGTTCACGACGTGGTCGGGATCGTATGTGGTCCACCATCCCGCTGTTTGGAATTGCGTTTGATACCTCTTTCAGAAAGGCAGCGAGCTGGGTTATGGTGGCCGGGGCATGTTGTTTGCGGATCTCGATTAGCCATGCCAGCCGCAGGGAACTCGGCATTTTGTCAGTGACGTCGTTCAGTAATGCAGGATTGGTGAGATAACCTTCGGTTTTCAAGATCCGGAGGGATGCCACCAGGTTTTGCACCGTCCCGGAGAAATCTGCCAGGTCCTCGAGTGATACCTCGGTCGTGAGGTGAGGTAGCTTTTTAACCTTGTCTAGCATAAATTTTGCTATGGAGTTAGCGCTGCCATATCGCTGCTCGAGGACGCTGATGATCTCTGGGACTTGCGCAGGATCCATTAGTAGGGGACCCACGGTATCTCGCGCCTTGCCTTTGAGGGCACGCTGCAGCCGGATGAGATTTTCGCTCGGAGTCAATTGGCAGGTGGCGGTGGATTGAGCGTACTGTGCCTTCCAGGTAGGCCACTCGAGGGGGTCTCCGGAGAAGGTAGGCAAATCTTTTGCTGTGGATTGCCTGGCGATTAGGGCTGCCATTCTTGAGTCATCTTCTAATGTGCGAGGGCTATCTTGCGTTCTGGAGGAGCGGAGCGCCTCTGCCATCACAGAGGCGATCTGGGCCAGTGGGTCGTTGCCGTGCTGCAACCATTCTCGGGTGTGCCGTGCTGTCTCGTTGGCTGTATGTGGTGGTGTAAACAATGGGGAATCCTGGCCGGAGGAGGCTGGCTGTTGCTGGTACCCCGTTGTATTGTAAATTGGGCGCTCGGGTCCGAGATGGCTGTATTCGGCCGTAGGGATGTTCTTTGCAGGGCCCGTCAGTAGTGTGTAGCCTTGGGTGGCGGCATATCCAGTTGGATCGGTTACTGTAAATTCATTGGTAGGCTGACCGACTGGTGTGTGCATTTGAGTAGTTGCATATCTCGTTGCAAACTCTCCGGCTGGCCTTTTTACTTGAGTGGCATATCTCGTTGCGAACTCATTAGTAGAAGGGCCGGTCGGTGCGTGCACTTGAGTTGTTGCATATCTCGTTGCAAACTCTCCGGCTGGCTTGTTTACTTGAGTGGCATATCTCGTTGCGAACTCATTAGCAGAAGGGCCGGTTGGTGCGGGCACTTGAGTTGTTGCATATCTAGTTGCAAACTCTCCGGTTAACGGGCCGTCTGACGTGTGTACTTGAGTAGCATATCTCGTTGCGAACTCATTAGCAGAAGGGCCGGTTGGTGCGGGCACTTGAATTACTGCCTGACCGAGGTTGGCTCGCAGGGTCGGGCTGGTTGGTGCTGGCTCCTGGGCAGGTTGGCTGACTGCTTGGCGTGTCGCAGCGTTCAGGGCTGCGAGCAGATTGGCTGTCTGCTTAGCGTGACGTCTGTCCCGAATGCGCATCTCTCGGCGCAGTAATCGCAGGGAGTCTTCAGTTGATTCAGAAGTTGTTTCACTGCTTTTAATGTTGGATTCGTGGAGGCTCTCGGAGACAGATTCTGGAGCAGGTCGGTCAAGCGTGATGAGATCAGAGTTCCTGGCTGGGCTCGCACTAGATAGATCGTGGACCTGGCGGGGTCCTCTAGATGGCGTCTCATCGGTGTCTACGGTGTGTGGGCCCGGGGTCCGTCGGGGCGCCACTGGCATATTTCGGCTTGTCCCCGGGGCGTCAGGTTTAGATTTAGACAGCGATGTATCAGAAGATGTCGGGGTCTTACGGCCACTGCGAAGAGACGGCATTTCCACTGGGTAAGACTGAAGGCGTGTTGTGTGTAGATACGGCTCGAAGGACCAAATGTACTAGACGTTTTGTACACAAATTGCAAAAATAGGGAGCTGGACACAACTTGGCACGCCAATGTCCTTAACTTCTGGATTTAATGATTCTAAGTTAAATTAGCAAAAACTGACTCTATAACTGTTGTAAAAACACTTAAAAGACTTGCAGACTTTTGGAGACTTTTGGAGACTGTTGGGGTCAGGATAATGGGATACTGGGAGAAAGGTAGAACAGAATTTAAACTGATTAAAAAACACTTTTAAAGTAGGTTAGAACTTGGAGACTTCAGTTTCTTGGAGACTTGTGACTTCTTGGCTGGTAGTTTTTGAACTGATTTCCTACCGGTTTGCCGTTTGTTTTATAGGGCAAATCCGGGTTGGACTTTTGGAACACAGAACCTCCCTGTTTCTGAAGGGTGCTTGCGTTTACGTATTTTTCCCAATCGCTATGATTTTCGAGCAGATGTGTTAAAAATCTGTGTGATAACCTTTGCCAAGATAGTCCTGTTCCAATAAACCGAAGTCTCACATAATTTTTATTGTTTCAACAAGAAAAGGTACAAGTTTACAAATGTGATACAAGATACAATATCTAGAAGTAAATATTTTCTTAAAGTGCAATAATCACTGGTAGACGACAGTTTTTGAGGTTTTATTGTAGTATATACCTATTTTTAGGTGATGATATATATTTCTTGATTCAAATTATTCCCGATTTCCCGAAATTTAGCTCCGAGTTTTTCGGAATGTAAATTGGCTGTCGTAAATATTTACGATTCAAACATTTCCTTTGTTCAGCATTGACCAATGGCGCCGCGTCTGGTAGCAGGGTGGGGATAACGTAAATACTCAATCATTTCCTTGATTTTGATCATTGCTGTCTGGGGTCCCTGGTGGAAGTATTACGTGGTTATTCAGATGTGTTTTCGAGTCCAATGATGCTGCAGCATGTATTTATTATCAATTGCGTTTATGTTTTCAATTGATAAGTTAATTGTAGAATGTAATAGCATTGTAGACATCATTCCAAATGCACAGTGTTTCGTTGGCCAATGAGAGCACTCCCTTTGTTTCGTAGGTTATTGGAAGGGGTAACGCGCAGCGGCACGGTATTATGTGGAAGCGTAAATTCCATTCTTGAATTCTCAGGGTTGTCATACGCTTTCGTCGACACGTTCGATACAAATGTTATTATATTTTATGCTTTAGTTGTTACAATTTTTCATTATATTATATTTTATTTATTGTTTTAATTTTGAAGTATTTACCATAACAGTGATACTCAACTTATAAGCTAGTATGTAAAAGCCTATCAAGGCGTGTAATAAATATTTACAAAAAGCCTCTTGTAATTTCTAATTATTGTTAACATCTCTACGTAGAGAAAAAGCATTTTGTGAACATTTTTAAGTGGATTATTAACACTAACGCACTTCAAATTGATAATCTTAAAAAGTTTTCATGTAAATGTTCGAAAACAATGAATAAATTACACTTGAGAAAATTGCTGCGATGTAAGAAAGAATGTATGTAGGTATACTATAGTACGTTAGCTGCATTAGTCGTAAGTTATTAGTTATAAATTTTCAGCTACGTTAGTATAGCTTACGCTGTTAAATTAAGGAAAGCTTGCGTTAAATTTAAGATAGCTTCTGTTATTAAATTTAAGATAGCTAACATTGTAATGCGGTGCTTTGAAAATAATGATTACCATTATAGGGTGCTCTAAGCTCAATAGTTGAACAAAATACACAAAGGAGGTTTTTTTTACCAAAATATGTACCTAAGTACCCGATACGTATAATTAAGATTTTATTATTTCGATTTGATTACCATATAATTTAGCCTTTTAAATACATTTTTTAAACTAAAATGAAAAAATATTGTGCACATAAGTTTTTACGAGCATTTTAATTCATCGATAAACACACCCATTCCTATAAACAGTTTTCTTTATTTTAAATTCAAATACATAAAATATGATTTTATTTTATCCGAATATGCTTAAGATAATAATAATTAATCGAGCGACCCGATACGTATAATTAAGATTTTATTATTTCGATTTGATTACCATATAATTTAGCCTTTTAAATACATTTTTTAAACTAAAATGAAAAAATATTGTGCACATAAGTTTTTACGAGCATTTTAATTCATCGATAAACACACCCATTCCTATAAACAGTTTTCTTTATTTTAAATTCAAATACATAAAATATGATTTTATTTTATCCGAATATGCTTAAGATAATAATAATTAATCGAGCGACTTACTGGATTTTTTAAACATATTGTTTAATTTTCTACAAATGTAAGATATTCTTGAATTATTACAGCAGAAACTGTTTAAAAACTAAAGACGACTCAATTGTTGGAAAAGGTCGCGTAATTCTTTTAAAGTTAAGCCAATCTTTTACAAGTCAAAATGTCTTACTAACGGTTCTTCCCCATAATCGTAAACTACAAAAATTAAATACAGTAATAAATAAATTTATTAAAAATGGTTGACGAGCGCCGTTATTCATACCTGGTGAGCACAAAATAGTTATACGAAGGAGTGAGAGGTCCTATACGGGTCCCCTACCCATCGAGAGGGACGGGGATATCGCCAATTCACGTTATGACAGATGGGCTATCCCTTTCCCGCAAGTGCGAACGAGACACCATCTATGGTTATTAAATAAAGAGAGGGGATAATTCACTCTCCGTGGGAAATTTTAAATATGGAATAATTGTTATCTGTCAGATTGACATTTGAGGTCGAAGCGACCGGTCAGAAATAATACTTATGTTGTGAAATTGAAGTTAATTTAAAAAAATATATATAACAAAATTGTTGTTTGGAGGATTGATTAATACAAGTTGTGGCTTGCTGTTGAAGTTTTTGATTGTTAAATAATATTAGTTGTTAAAGTGATCAAGATGCCAATAAGTGAAGACGAATTCGACTCTCGTCAAGAATATGGGGATGATCATTCGGCTTTGTCCAAAGCCGAGCTTAGAAAAGTAAGTCTTAATAATTATGTTGTTTTATTTATTTTAAATTAAACTTCTTTAATATGGTTTAAAAGATTGATACCATCATTTAGAATCTAAAAGTTGCTTAAAATGTCATTAGCCTTGTTTAGAGATCAGATCTGAATATACAGGTAGGTGCTTCCCAACCGTCATCTTTTTCCTATCCTTCACCACCCACTTCCTACAGTCTCACAACATATCGCAGATTAGGAAATAACTGTATTTAGTGACCAGATCTGAATGGACAGGTGGGTAGCACCGATGTCTACTCAAATTGATTTCTCAATCCATCTCCTCTAAGGGCCAGTTGTTTCACAGAATTTGAACAAAATCAAATTTCAAAGTTGATTTTTATGTTCTGTAGAAGTTCTATTCAAGTTCTGTTATTACATATTGTAGTTGTGTAAAACAACTGGCCAAGAAAGATATAATAATAGAACTTGAAAATTAACTTTGAAATTTTATGAATTGTTAAAACTCTGTGAAACAACAACTGATCTACTGCTTCATTTTAGTACCTATCATTTTCCATTTTAGTGTCATTTTCCATATTAGTATCATTTTCCATTTTAGTATCATTTTTCATTTTAGTATCATTGTCCATTTTAGTACCATTTTCCATTTCAGTATCATTTTGATTAATTATTTTCTTCGATAGGTAGCCGTTTTTTAGGATTGGAATTTAAAAACACATAGAAATTCCCTCCATATAGCATCCCCAAAGCCGTCAGAGGCTCCGAGAATAATCTTATCTCAACAAATAAATAAAATCCAGACATCCATATATTATTATAATGATAATTCTCTTATATTTATTGTGCTTTTTGCGCTGAAGACCTCATTAAACGATAAACTAAATTTGTCAATGAATTATTTGTCCCAAAGGAAAGGGTTTTCCGTGTGACCCAAATAAAAAAGGTTTCATGGGACAAATACACGCCACACATCATTAGCCGACTTCCGGCGCGGAGGCTGTACCTACTAAGGCTCCGCGCACTTCCGCTCACAGAGCAACGGATGTTTCCGAAAACCTTTTTAGTTATTTAGGGTCAAGGTCTCCAGAAGTTTTCAAAGAAATAAAAATTACTAATTGCTTTAACCTTTAACTTCTATGCTATTTTGACGATTGGCTTTTCAATTGATTCGGTCACTATTAGTGGTGCATATGCTAACTGTTGAAGGCTTTAGGAATTAAATTACTTTAATACTTTCTGACCTATAGAGCGGATGGACGTAGAAAGAAGATTCAGAAAAACGTAAGTGGGTGTAAGAAGAAGACCGGGATGCAACGTAAAGACATGGTAGTTAGGTACTGAATAAACTTTTAATTTGGGTGTTGTCGTATGGGTACCGCCGCCCCGGAACCATTTATTAGATAACCAACACCTCTCCCGTAGGTCACCCCAAGTGGTTCGCTACGTTTGGTGACTTAGCACGGGTGTCTGGGTTCATGTATTCATGGGGTGAGGTTTGTCCGGGTCTTTGCGGCGGATCCATCAACTGTATGGCAGGCCGGATCTGGAGAGAATGGTTGAGGGTCCCTTGACTTCTCCAGCCGTACGCTCTCGGAACATCTACTTGCACCGCAGTGGGAGGAATGGATTCATGTTCGTCACTCCTGGACATACCCCAGATACCTACCCACCCCTCATACCCTTTTCCTTTACAGAACTTCCTCTTCTTCATTTCCTAAAAAGACCCTCCACATGCTATGGATACTAATCCCCAAAGATGACACGGGCCCTGATGGGAATTATTTTCCTTTGAGCTAATGTAAAAATCAAGAGAATGTATGACGCGTAGGCGGACGGAAGAACAAGTCGGGGACTGACACAGGAAGACGTAATAGATAAGATGAACAAGTTAATAAAACGACTTAATTGATCGAGAGCAGGAATAATAGCAGTTTATGTATGAGATAATGTATGATTGCGAATGAAGCAAAAAAAATATATTGTAAGAGATATTAATTATTATGTTATTATATCTAATAATTTAACTTTATGGATTTTTTCCACTTATTTATTTGGACTGGACTGCTGTCAGCCTCTTAAAAAAATTTTCAAACTGGGTCTGAACTTCTGAACAAACGTATAAATGACTGGGTCTGAAGATGCCGGGTTGAAACAATGTTATCAAAGTGTTTAAATCATAATATTACCGATATTCTTATATTATATTGTCTAGCCACTAGCCCCTCGATGGTCCGGAATTGCCCGGGATACCAGGATTCAGGCTTGGTTAGACTCCAACTCAACGGTTTGAGTGGAAATATTCCCAACCTGTAATCAGGCTCTAATCACTGCCAATCACCATATAATCAGGAACTCCGAAACGTTAAACAGAAGCCAACACTCTCAAATCATACTTATTCTTCCGCATGTCATGCTTGGTGAATGACAATTATTTATTGATGGGATTGTAAAAAACATTACTCATAAGTCATAAATAATCAAAAAGGGGCATAAAATTATTAGACTAGCTATATAGAACTTATGAACAAAGAGATAGATATTTCTACTATCGTCTTGGTGAGTTTAAACCAACCTTCCTCTCATCCATTTTCTTTTTTTAACATTAGTTCCACACAGGAGGGCCTGAGGAAAATAATTTCCATCAGGGCCTCTGTCATCTTTGGGGATGCTGTGTGGAGGGTCTTTTTAGGTAAAGGAAAAAGATGAAGTTCTGGGAAGGAAAAGGGTATGAGGGGTGGGTAGGAATCTGGGGGTCAATGTGTCCAGAAGTCACGGATATATGAATCCATCCCTCCAACTGCGGTAAGAGAAACCGGCTGAAAAGATCTAAGTTAGGTCAATATATCAACCAATCTCTCTCGATCTGGCCCGCCATGCAGTAGGTGGGCAAACGCATTGGCATGACAAACCTCACCCCATGAACCCGGGCACCCCTGCTAAGTAATAAAACGTAGCGAACCACTTGGGGTGACCTGTGGCAGGGATGTTTGTTATCCAATAAATGGTTCCCGGGACGTCGGTATTTTTCAAAGCGTAATTAAATTTACGTACTGCTTTAGAAATTTCATTCAATAGCGCGATTCCCCTTCTTTTTAAAAATTTAATTGCCTCACAAGAGTCCCAGCTGCTCTCATCTGGAGCCAGTGAGGCTGAAGGTAGTGGGGAGGGGAAGTAGACGGTGGAGAAGTACCTGGGTATTCAGATCTGATCACCAAACACGGCTAAAGCCATTTAAAGCAACTTTTCAATTCTGAAAGGTGGTCTTACACTAAGGCGATACTGAGAGTATCTTCTACTCTGGAACGTGCCGCAAATATACTATATGTTATATTAAAGAATTAACTATATTTTATTTTAATAAAATTTATTTGCGCACGCCGGGATTCGATCCAGCGACCTTCGGATTGCGAGTCAAGAGCCTTACCCCTCGACCACGGAGGCAATGTGCAAGAGCATCAGTTCTGCCCTGTGATATTTTTAAAAAGTCGTGGTGGCACATATAAGCCATACAATTCAAGAGGAATGGGCTATCAATAGAGTTATACACATATTATTACTAAGTATTGTAGTTGTATTCAAACTTAAACCAAAGTGATGTATATAAATATATATTTAAAATGTTTTATGGTGGGGAACGATTAACCGATATAATATGTTTAATTTATGACCTGTAAGGAGTGGTACTATGAATATGAATACTATTGAGAGGTAAAGTAGTTGGTCTATCTGACAGAGATGTATGTTTTCCTACAGACGAATAAGCCGATCATGGAGAAGAAGAGAAGGGCGAGGATTAACCAGTGCCTCGGGGAACTGAAAGATCTCATCTTGGAGGCCATGAAGAAAGACGTAAGTCCACTTATATTATATTAAACCTAAACTATACTTAACAAATCCTCTCTTATGAAATATTTTAATTAAACCTAAATAAAACTTAACTAATAATATCCCAAGAAAGACGTAAGTCCACTTTACATTAAATTAAACTTAAACCAAAACTTAACTAATCAAATCCTAAGACAGACCTAACTTAACCAATCTTATCATAAGAAAGACGTAAAGACTTTATATTATGAATTACTTAACATTATGGTAAACCTAAACCAAACTTAACAAATCATAATATCTTATGAAATACGTAAGTCCATTTTACATTATATTAAACCTAAATCAAACTCAAATCCTATCCTAAGATTGACGTAAGTCCATTTTAGATTGTATTAAACCTAAATCAAACTTAACAAATTCTATCCTTAGAATTTTACATTCTAACTTAAAACTTTACATTCTATTTAACCTAAATCAAACTTCACAAATCCAATCTTCAAAAATATATTCCCAAGAATCCGAAGTCCAGTGGTAACACTAAATAGACACCAATATCATTCATACATTCGTGTAATAATGTGTGTAAATACTGGTACATAAACATATTGAAGATGCAAAACTTCAAAGTACCTTTTTTCATTTGACATTTTTTTATTCATTTTAGTTATTAGGTATTTTCCGCAGTCCGCAGGCAGTGCATTTATAAACTCATTAGAATCCTGTTGGATTCCAATCAAATAACCTCTATTTTACCAATAATAGATTGGTCTCACCCATCACCAACAATATCGTTTCACCCCTTGCGTCAGTTTTATTCTAAACTCCATTCCAACTTTGCAAATTTTAAAAATTCAAACTCGAGCATGTGTAAAATACAAAATCGCCTTATCTTTCACCGTCCTTTATTTTGTAGACAAGAGCTGAAACCTAAAATATAATAAAAATATGAAACACAACTGCCACCATCAAAAGATCCGTTGTCATTTATAATTCTTCTCTTTCTGTTACATTTATAGTTTATGGGAAAGAAGGAGAGATTATAACGGAGCTTTTACCTGTAGTTATGTCTTTCTCACGTTTGGTCAAAGGTTCTCACGGAATTTGAATCATTAATCAAAAACCTGAAGTGATTAATTTTATCACTCCTAAAATCCACAATTTTCCACTCTACCCAACTGAATCGAATTTGATAGCGTTGCTATCTATAAATATATACAAGTGATTCACCTTTCACCCAAGGAACCCCTCTTTGATCCTGTTCTATGCCATCAACAATAAATATTATATAAATCCGTGTCGTTTTTTGTCTGCCAAACTCGTCCGTCCTGCCGCCAAACTCAAAAAGGAAACAAAGCATCCGGAATTGCGGAAGAGAGACGAAAGATTATATGGCCGTCTCATAAAATAAGAACATCACGAAAAGCACTCAGAGATCAAATTACACAATCGTCCGGAGAAACTGATTCCGGTACTCAAGGGGCATTATGCAGGCTTTGAACATTGATTTTAGTTGACTGGGAGCCTGTGTAGTTTGAGATGAACCACGTGAACAGTGAGTGACCCCTGTGAACCATAAAGCTAACCCTTTGATGGAATTTTCTCACAGAATATTCAAGTAACCCATAGTTGTGGGTACCTACACACAACGATGGGAACAAGTCTGATTTTTGCCTACCTTAGACATATTAGATGTAAACGACACCTCAAAGCTTGTTTCATAATCACTAGAGACAAACAGACGCCTAAACGATCACCCGAAAGTTAAAATAATACCTTTTTGATGTACCTACACAATGTACATAAGCCTACAGAGCTTCGACCATTAATATTTAAAAATGATGGATTATTGTTGTGCTTAATTTTTAAATCAATGTTTGTTTTGAGAAAATATTACACGAGTAGGTACCTACCTACTAAATTGCGGGAATGGCTGAAGGATGTTGATCCTTGCAGATGATTTTTTCGGCTTTTTAAATTAAGTTTGAACGATATTCCTCGTACCTGAAGAGGCTGGGATGAAGCACAAATTTGCCTTTTCTCATCTCTTTACATACTTTGTTAGGCACTGTTTACAGGCAGGTAAATTTATACCGGTAAGTAGAGACTAGGTAGGTTTTGGTAATTTGACGCGCCGATGGGTGTAGTGTTGCCATCTCCAATATCAAATCACGCGGAAAATGCGTGGGAAAAAATGAACCTGGCATTTTAGGATTTTGGATCAATGTCGAAATTAGATATTGAATCACACTTTGATAACAACATATTAGGCTTAGCGCTTCGCTGCAGGAATTGTGTTTATTATAGTTAAATCTTCTAAATAGCGTTGTTATTTTGAAATAATTTTGTTTATTTTCTTTGATGCTAGTGTCACACCTAGAGTTAAAATAGCCAGTTTTGTTTGGTTTGGCCTATTTTCAATGGGAAAACTAGCAGTAACCCAATTTGTTCGCTTTTCGGAACAACTTATGTAAGTCTTATAGAAATCGGTGTGGCTCCCTTACTATCATGGTTCGAAATATTATCTAAACGGTTTTAGAAAGAGAAAACACCCCGCTTTATATTCAAATCTAAAAGTTAACCACAAAATAATGAAAATACACCTTTATGAAACCAAAATTTCCGACATTAATTTGAAAAAAAAATGAAACTTTGGAAATATTTTATTAATTATTTTTACATGAAAGACAAAAATATACGATACGATAAAGTTTGTAATACATTAAAATTAAATATCTAGGAGTAATTATTGATAAAAATCTGAAATGGAAGGAACAAATATGTCAAGTAGTAAACAAAATAAGAAAATTAATATACATATTTTTAAGAATTAGAAATTTTTTGTCGATAAAAAATCTATATTTAATCTACTATGCCTTAGTTCAATCCACTTTACAATACGCTATCATTAGTTGGGGATCCGCATATAAATGTAACCTTGTTCCAATAGAAATTGTTCAAAGAACAATTATTAAAATTATATTAAAAAAATCCTTGGACTACCCAACAGAACGCCTATTTGATGAATTCCAAGTACCTACATTTAAAGATTTATATATTAAAAATTCATTAATTCAAATTATCAAAGAAAAAGATAAATACCAATTTCTAAACGAAAACAGAACGCGACTTAAACATGTTTTTATATGCCCAAAACTAAATACGTCTTTTGCACAACATCATTACACCTACCAGGGAAGAACTTTTTTCAATCGTCTACCAGAAGAAATCAGAAGCATTAATGATAAAACCCAAATACTACTCTCTGTCAAGAGACATTTTAAAAATATTCTAAAGAAAAAAACTAATGCCACTTAATTATCCTTACAAATATCCTTAGTTTTCCATCATATTATTTCTTTTATTTAAATGTATACAAATATCCTTAGTTTTCCATAATATTATTTCTTTTCTTTAAATATATACTATTATATACTATTACAACACACATAATATATTTATGTAAATGAATTATTTAAGTACTAAGTAATAACCACATTTATGTACACTCCTTTTCCATACACAAGCAAATGCTTTAAATGGAAAAGTAGTTAAAAACCTAAGATGTAAAATTATCACTTAGCAACATGTAAAACATATGAATGAAAATAAAAAATAATTACAAAAAAAAAAAAAAATTTACCTAATAAAATATGTACGAGTTTTTATTTTTTTTCGTTATCGATAATTTTAGTTAGAAAAAACATAAGGTGAGCCATTTTTAAAACTTTTTTATGTTTGCGTACAAAATTCTATGTTTTTGTCGAATCAAAAAAAATTTAAAGCTTATTAAATTTCATCACCTTTTAAAAATATTTTTTAGTGTTCGGATGCATTCAGAAATGTCCCATTTATTTGGATTGCGGAAATATTTTGACCTTCCGACTAAATAAGTTTAAGTTATTATCTCCCCTCTATTATGAGGTTGTGTTATTATGCTTTAAATACATAAGACAGCAATCATTTTTAAATAGGAATTGAGGTACAACTTTTACTTGATTCAATTCACTTTGAAACTAAACTCTTTCAGGACAGAAAATTATCTTTCAAAGCCCATAGAATAGTTATTTAAAAGCATAATTTGGTAGAGATAATATTGCCTAAATGTAAATTATTTTATTAAACTGCAACCGAGGGATCTCATTAATTTCCACCGCGTCAAAATCCATAAAATTGCAGATGTTTACTTTTCAATTAATGTTAATAACATAACAATAACAACATCTGACACCATTTAACAAAACGCGATAAATGTCAGTGAATCCATGGGAATCTTCATTTCCGTACTAGGTAGGTACCTACTATTTTTTATCCAATGGTATGTCATCGCAAACACTGACTAATAGAGGGGTGAACTGCCGTACTCATAAGAGTATCTACTTTACAAGTTTGTACATGGTGTTCGGAAATTAGTGATAGCATAAGTTTAGTAATGACAATTTAATCATTGAAAAAGATAATATCAACAACTCTTCTGAAAAAATATATTTATTATTTTTTTTCCATTGGCTGCACACATGAGGCCTTAAGGAAAAAAATTCCCCTTAGAGCCTATATCTTCTTTGGGGATGCTGTGTGGAGGGACTTTTTAGGAAAGGAAGGAGAGGAAGTTCTGGGAAGGAAAAATATATGAGGAATCAGTAAGAATCTGGGGGTCAGATGTCCAAGCGTGACGGATGTACGAATTTATCCCTCCCACTGCGGCAAGGCGACGTTCCGTGAGAGTCCGGCTGAAGATATCAAAAGATCTCATTCAACCAGTCTCTCCTGTTCCGGCCTACCCCGCAGTTGTTAGGCAGACGCATCCGCCGCCAATATCCGGACAAACCTCACCGCATGAACCCGGGTACCTAAAGTTTCTAGTCATCTGTCAAGTCACCAAACGTAGCAAACCACTTGGGTTAACCTATGGCAGAGGCCTTGATTATCTAATAAATGGTTGCCGGGGCGGCGGTACACATACCCGCCTCCCAAATGGTACATTCGAGCCGAGTCCACTCTCGGCTGATGGCAGGTAGCAAATTAATATTATGAAAAATACATAAATTAATTAAAATTTCATACTTGGGCATTTTCGCCAAAGTGTTTACACTTTTTTTTTATCAATTTTATGCTCTCCGTTTCGTTACTTTTACGATTTTTTAAAGTTTTCACCAATTTCAGATTACCAGAAGCCGTTTTTTTTATTGCAGAAATTCTGCCTTTAATTACTAACTACAATTGACCAGAAATTAATTCCTAAATCACACATTGTTTCATTGAACTTCGAAAACGGTAAAAACACTCCCTCTTTTAATCTAAATAATTCGTTTAAAATATATACAGGTTCGACAAATGTATTTAGCTGACTAAATAAAGTAGATTAATACATATAAATATTAAAAATTATAACTTTATAATATTCTATAAAACGTAACTATAAAAAATCCAATTAAAATCGTGGGATATGTCAAAAACGCAAGGTACAAACTTTGGCGAAAATGCCCCACAAAACGAAAGCTCAAAAAAAAAGTCACACCACAAAATCGACTCCAACTATGATGTAGAATGTAGATTTACCGTTCTTCCCCTTGTACTACAAGTTTCCGGACACCGTGTATAAACTAAACTGTATAATAATAATATGTAGACATGTATCGATATGCAGTTCCTATACTATAAGCTGACGCGTATGTATAAAGTTCCTACACTACAAGCAGCGTATGTATATGTACGTTCCGTTTTAGTTTTCCCACGATTCATTAGCACGGTCAACTAGTACGAACCCAGGTGGCACTGTCCGGCATTGTCGTCGAATAATGTATCTAACTACCTTAATAATATACGTGTACAGAATACATATATGTATACATGTTATGTAAGTATGTGTCACAAGTTACCTGGGAAATAGCTTCACACGGAGAGGTCCCACGCAACCACCCTTCCTGCATAATAAAGTTGGGGGGAGGTAAATTAGGTATTATAATTTAATTGTTGGATTCCTTTACTTAAGTTCATTTTAATGAAAGGTGGTAGTTTAGCCAATGAACTAATAACTTAGGGGAGGTGTAGGTAAGTATATATTTCTACCCCTGGTTGGGAACTGAGCGAAATCTTTTCAATGTATTGTTTAGTCTCTTTAGATTGTGTGCTTTTACGATTATTTTTTTAAATCACATCTGCGAACATATTTATCATCTGTCTATCGCCTTATTGGGAATCTTAACTATAAATCACGAATTTGATTGTGTGCTGCGAAAATAGCTGTAGAGTGTTGCTTGGTAAACGCAACGATTTTCGAGCCATGGCCTAACGGCGTTTCATTTAAGCTCTGGAGCCTTGAAATATCAATAAAAAACTGTTTTTTTTTTTTTACTTAAGCTGCACAATAAAATAAATAATTCCCCTAAGGGCCTCCCGTCTTTGGTGATGCTTTGTGGAGGTTCTTTTTAGGAAAGGAAGGAGAGGACGTTCAGCGAAGGAAAAAAGTATGAATAATAAAAATAAGAGTCGTGGGTAGGAATCTGAGGTGTCGTGTCCAGGAGTTCATCTCTCCCACTGCGTTGCAAGGCGATGTTCCGAGAGAGTACTGCTGGAGAGGTCAAAAAGCCTCTCTAAACCAGTCTTTCCCGATCCGGGTGCAAATGCCGCCAAGACCTGGACAAACCTCACTCCATGAACCCGGGCTTGCTATGTCACCAAACGTAGCGAACAATTTGGGGTGACCTATGCCAGAGGCGTTGGTTATCCAATAAATGGAACCTATACCCAACTTAAGCAAAAACTCTCGAAGGTTAGGCATCATTATTTTTCTGGGCACAGTTTTTGCGTGGAATTTTTAGGTCAAAGCAACTATTTAAAACTCGCCACGTCATTTCTTACGTGAACCAAAAAGTTTTGATATATTTATCAACCCGCAAGAAAAATACCATAACATGTATCGAATACGAGTTACGCAATCGGATGGTGGTGTCTCTCTCTCACACAGATACAAACTTTCAAGTTGAGCAAGTTTTGTAAGTATAGACAACTAAAATAAGGAAGTGAACTAAATATGCCAGGTTCTTCCTTCCGTAAAGGTAACCCCAATATGAATAAACCAAATAATGAAAGGAGACAAATCAAGACCCGAAAATCTTTTTCAAAATTTCCCCTCTGACTTATGAGCAGCTGTCTTCATGAAATGGCTCAGACGAATCGTCCAAAGCTCTGTTTAAAATCAGCGGATCGAATATTGATTGTTCCGAGCTTTTATTTTTCTTGACTTCCCCTCGTGATCACATTCGGATTTTTTAAACACTTCCTTTGTTCCGTTCTCAGTTGTACAAATGTACTGTACTCCCCACCCTGCATTGTCACGTGAAAAGTTACTGTCATACAGTCCGCGTAGGGAGGTACCGGAAGACAGACGAACTTATATTATAGATGTACAGAGTGGTAAAGTTTCAGTATCGCACTGGCGAAATACCACTACTCAGAATCTAAACTTTTCTGAAAATAGCTTTAGCCGTGTTTAGTGTTCAGATCTGAATAGCCATATTCTTCTCCACTTTCCTCTTCCTAATCTCCATCCCATACCGACTACCTTCAGCCTACCAACGTGCCTCAATTGGGGATGCCTTACGCGGTACTCTCAGTAGTACCTACTTATAAGCTTAAGAGTATCTTTTACTTTCCAATCTTCCCCTTATACATTTTTTCCCTTCCCAAATTCTTTCATTCTCACAACATTCCGCAAATTGTGAACGCCATTGTTACACTGGATCCGAGCATTTAGAACTCTTGTGTAATTTTCAGTACAAAAAGTTTTAGGTTAAGTTGATTCGCAAAGTCATCAAATGGCTATTCAGCGCCATTTTGTTTTTTTGACAGTTGAAAGGTACCCGTTAAATGCCGATTCTAATAATAAATTGACAATTTCGAATTAAGATAATAACTATAATATAAATTTGCCTTTCGCATGTAATTTTTGTGACTAAACAGGAGTTAATTAGTTAATGAGGTATTTAGTTATACTTTAGCCACTTTCGTTTCTCCAAGATCGAACGTAATAAATTGATGTCTATGGATCGCATAAACGATTTCTTTCAATTCTAAGAGCTTCGTTAGTTCTTCTCCATTCATTAATAAGCTAGTTTTTTGCTAACGAACGACATTACAAATGTCTTGGCTGCGAAACATACGAGAGTGGACCGGCATTAGAAGTGTGGAGGAGCTATTCCGGGCAGCGCAAGACAGAGAGACCTTTTCAAGAGTGATCGCCAACGTCGGGGGGACCTGATAAGGCACATAAAGAAGAAGAAGAAGACATTATTCAAAATGTTGTGTATTGACAGCTTATCTGACACCCGGGAGGCAGCTCTAAAATTTGTAATCGTATGTCAGAATATCTCTTATCAATTATTGTTGACCGTGCTCGCACATATTTATAACTGACCATCTCTATGGTCTCTCTGAAGGATTTATTCAACATCGTACTGATGTAAGGTTTTAGACATCTGGTGGCGAAAGATCACTATTATTTGATGCTCTTTTCAGTACAATACTTTCTAATTCAATAAACATCGCGACACTTCTGTGTAAGCGGGTGGGAAGAGTTTAATGAAGCGACTTCACCTGATATTTACCGTTCTTCAAGTAATAAAGACTGGATTACCAGTCTAAGTGGGCTGGGCGCTCACTACTGACTACTGGGTGGTTTCATCCACAAAGGTCAAACAAACCAACAGAGAATTTACTATATTATATAAATCAAATATATTACAAATAAATACAAAAATCAATATATGTTTGCTTCTGTATAATATGTGAGTTGTTTATGCATTGTTATATTAAGCATAGGAAATGCTTGAAACTTTAAAAATACCTTCTTTCTACTCTCGTGAAGGTTTCTGGATTATTACAATCACTTGACAATACCTACATCTGAAAAGTTTTTTAATCATTACAAAAAACGAAACTGTCAAAAATGTCACAATTTGAGAATGATATAAAAATGTTAAATCAAAATTCAATTTTCGAATAAACATTTAAATTAATGAATTTAATCGAAGTAATCACCTACGGTAGGTACTCGAAAATCGAATACTTTGAATCCAATCAAAAATTATATTTATTTTAAAAACCTATGTTAGGTACCAAATTTGTCTGATTGTTATTATCTAACATCTAACATCTAATCTAACACACTATATAAAGAGGTAATATTTGTTTGTTTGTTTGTTTGTGTGTTTGTTTGCATCGAATAGGCTCCGAAACTACTGAACCGATTTGAAAAATTCTTTCGCTGTTGGGAAGCTACACTATCCCTGGGTGACATAGGCTATATTATATTTAAAAAAAAATAGGCATCCTTACTAAAACTTCAATAATGTAACCCAAGGTGTAAAAAAATTACCTAAAATTTTCTTTAAATCGCGTGCGCTGCGAAAACTATTGATAATAGAATAAAATAATGTACTACGACTTTATAGAACACATCATTATTTACAAAAAAGGTCGCGATAGCATATGTCTAACTATTATGGTTATGCCACAATAAGTATTCTTTTATTTTAAAATTTTAATTAATATGTCGCCGCTTGAAAAGGCTCTTTATTTGTATCTTGGTTTTAATCCTTATTTAAGACAGCTTCAATACCTTTATTTAACTTTTTGAATTTTTCAATTCGGATATTTAATTAGAAAGATATCACGTGTTTAAAAATGTTAGTATTAGAAAAAAGTTTCGGCTACGGGCCGCGCGGGAGAGGAGTCAAGAAATGCAGTGCCAGGGGGGTTTGCGGGACGGGGGAGCGGGAGAGCGGTGGCGGGGAAGGTGGAAGTGGAACGTTGGAGAGGAACGCACGGGAAAGGACATGTAAGGAGTAACATTTTATTTATTTGAATATGGCATGTATTATAAAAGAAAGTCCAAAAAAACGTGCAGCTCGCAAAAACTCAGAAACGAGTCCCGGTTCGATCAAGGGAGTTATATGGTGTGGTAGATCTCTATCCCCCCTAGGGAATAAGGGTATCCGTTTTTACCTAAAGGCCGTGCTTTTAAAGATATAAGGGCTGAAAATTTCGCCCTCTTGAAATTTCTAGAACAGTCTTCCGGAAAGTTCTAGAAGGTTCCATAGAGCTGTAGAAAGTTGTGGAAGGAGTGGCGGAGTATGTCGTGGAATGATCAGGAATAGGAAATCGGGAACATCATTGTGCAACATTCCAGAACACCATCTTATTGTCCTGAGCGAAGCCGGGTAACCCAGCTAGTAATATATAAAAATGAATGTTTGTAATATATGAGAAAATGAAAAATTTGTTTAAAAAAATTGCAATAGGTGGCACGCGAGCTGTTCGAAAGCCGGGATTAAATATGTTGAATGCGGGAGGGGGAGGGGATCGTGGTAGGAGGGGTTCGCGGGAGAGGGGAGAGGGAAGGCGGGGAAGGTGGAGAGGGAACGCGTTAGGGGAAGGGGAGGCGGAAAGGGAACGGGAAAAATGGGAAAAGACACGTAAGGAGAAACTATTTCTTTATTAGTGGCATTGCAATACATGCAGGGAACTCTCTAGTTAGAAATAAAATAGTTATCAGAACTACAAAAATAGTTTAGTAATATTGGAAATATAAAACCAGTAATCTGCCTGAACATAATATTCACTGTAAATATTATTTTATGTTATAAACCGATGTGTATTTTAGTATTTATTTTTTAACTCAAAATTTGAAAATCTCTTACTACCATCATAGTAAGTGGAAAATGTTGCTTCTGTCGTGATGGAGGATTTAGCCAGTCGGTGAATTAAACTCACGATGCCTGAGTGGCAACAGGCATGATGCTAGAAACAACTGACCAGACAAAATGTTCTAATAGTTTTTTATAGAGTCTTTGAAAAAATATTTGTACCATCCAAAAATTATTATAATTATAAATTGACCTAGGATTTCATGAAAATTTGTGGGAATTTCAAGACGCCAAAGCTCACGGCACGTCCTCGAGGAAAAGTCCTCTAAACCACTTCGCTCCCGTCCCGGACCCTGCATAAATATGCGTGATGACCCATTCACGCCGAATACATTAATATTAATGAGAACCGACTCCAAAAACGTGGCTGAAATTTAACCTTCTCCTTTTTTAATACATAATTACATTGTATTACGATACAGACACACGATTATAAGGTATCTGTCTTCCATACGAAAATTTAAATAACTGACTTTGAATAATTCTACTTCAATAATATGTTCTCCTAACAACGTGGTACCCTTCCAATTATTTTTATTTTTAAAATTTCTATAATAATTTTTTTTTTAATTATTACAAATTTAAAAAAAATAATTTCATTGTGATTTGAAACTCGATGAAACTAAAGTGAGCGACACTAAAAAGAGACATACATCTATAAGATAAGATTTAGCATGCGAGAGAATGAGATAGCAATAAAATATTTATTTATTTCATGGGTACTTGGATCCAATATAAAACGATAAATCCACGGTTTCACGCAAGCCTCCTTTAGTCCAGTGGTATAAAGCGCTTGACGAATCTTAGCGACCAGACATTCAGAGGACCAATGAACGAATCCTATTAAATAAAAAATATATATTTTGAAAAATCATTATCCAATTTTCAAACCACTCCAAAATGAAAAGGCAAAAGAAAGAGACATCTAGCGACTCTGAAGAAGACAACACAAATACTAATAAGATGACCAAATGTATAGGAAAAGGTGAACTGGAATTCGACGATAAAAATATGGAAACAATCATCCTTCACATCGATAAAAAAAATTCTCCCCATTCTTGTCTACTTAAGTTTTCTGAAAGTTTCACTTCTACCGCGTGTGAATTGCACACTCTGATTTTTTTAAAATATAATAAAATACCTACAGATTCTGAAAAAATTTACTGCCTTTCACAGTATTTCTACCAATTGATAATATATGTTTGAATGGTATTAGATATTGTTCAATTCTTCGTTTTTGCAGAAGTTCAAATACAAAAATGGTTTGAATCGAATAGTATAAACATCATAATAGTTACAATTTAACTCAAGAATGTGAGCCATTTCTCACACGTGGAGTCGACATCATCTCCTCAAGGGTGGTCCATTCTCCTTTGTGTAAGGAAGATGAATTAATCTTACCTCTTACCCCGAAACGAAGGGCAGAGACTTTTAGAATGAAAATTTGGCGCATGTCAAAATGGGTTTCTTAGCTTTACAAAAGGGACATTGTTAAACCACTTGTAAAAGAGCAAACATAATAAAGGCATCTAAGATTGCGAATGGTAGTTTTTATTTGTGGATTATAATAGCCGTGGGCGTTTTCATTTTTGAGTAGGTTGGGATTGATTTATATTTTATGACTGAACAATATTACACTTTTTGGCACACATTTAATGTTCTGTTAATTTTGTAAATTCTTTTGAGCTTTTATACTTATCAGTACTTTCCTTTTTTCAGCCAGCTCGCCATTCCAAGCTCGAGAAGGCAGATATCCTGGAGATGACGGTGCGCCACCTGCAGGCCACTCAGCGCAGGAGTCTCGCTGCGGCCGCCGCTGCAGACCCCGCCGTCCTCCCCCGCTTCAGGGAGGGCTTCACTGAGTGCGCGGCCGAAGCCACCAACTTCCTGACCCGCTCAGCCAACCTCCCCGGCCCGGCCAGAGCCCGCTTGCGCCAACATCTCTCAGCGTGCATCTCCGCCTTGCATCAGCCCACAACTCCAGCGATCCCACACGATTTCAATGGAAACATCCACGTAGGAGGGGTTCCACTGATCCCAAGCAGACTTCCAACAGGAGAATTGGCGTTGGTTCTCCCCGCAAACAGCCAACTTCCCTTCACCCCACCAATATCTGATTTCCTGCTGCATAAAGACCACGTCAGCGCATTCCAAGCTGTCCGCAACGCCACCAACAGACCTCCGAGCCCTACTTCATCCGTATCCAGCTGTGATTCCATCAACTCCGAACCTGCCACCCCTCCCCACAGGAATCTATCTGCGGCTTTCCCCACACCGCCAAGCCACACATCGTATACAGACTCAAGCCCTGAAACACAAAAGCAAACAGTCTCATCTACTACAATCTCCCCGGAATCGAAGATCGGAGAAACCAAAATCATCAGAACAGATACTGGAAGACAAGTTCAGACAATTTGGAGACAAGCGGAAGCTTCTCCTTACAAACAACAGTGGACTCCACCCAGCGTAAACTCAAGCACAGAAAACTACCGCGTCCTTGACAGAACTTCGCCAAAAATAGCTTTGGATTATTCTCTGACCCCCAACGTTGCTAAAAAGAGGGCCTACCCCGTTGAGAACACCGGTGGACTATTGGCAATAGCTAACAGGGCGGACTCTCCAGCTAAAGTGGCGAAGATTGCTTGCGCAAAAGTGAGCAGTTCGCAAAACTTCGTTGAAAGTCGACAAGACAACAGACACGAGAGGAGTGAGAGACACCAGCCTGGATCCAGTGCTGCAGCAGGAGCCAGTGGAGACATGTGGAGACCTTGGTAGTTGGATCTTTATCCAAATGTAATTTTAAAGCCAATTTTGCCTTATCTTATATCCTTCTGTTGCTGAAAGCGCCGTTGTTTTGGTACTCTGTTTCTATTCTGTAAGAGATGTGCAGAAAGAAAAAGATGATTGGGGAATATGCTCGATAAATAGTGTGTATGAATTTTCGGGTGTTGTTGTGTTTGAAAGACTGTATAAAGTTTGCTGTGTGTTATTTTTGAAAGCTCCGATATTATTTAAGTTGTATATTTATTAAAGTTATTGATAGAGTTTTTTTTATAATAAGTGCTTCCATGATTATTTACCGAGTAGAACCAAATTGGTTCAAACAATTTTTGAGTATCATCGGTACCACACAACACCCGCACAACGCACTGAACCGCTCCCAATAATAAAATAAATAATTGAAAAGGCAAAATAAAGTGTACGAAATAAATTGTGACTGCAATAATGTAATAGTGCTTTCCCTTCAATGTCCAAATATTTATTAATTTACTTGATAGTTGGGAGCGGCTCAGTGCGTTGTGCGGGTGTCGTATGGAAGAAACCATTGATTAATTTTATTCTAATGTCACGAAAAAAGTTTTTGGATACATTTAAAAATCAATACCAATTTGCCATAAATATAATTTGTGAAAAATATGCCATAATTTTACATTATTAAAAAAGTGACATAAAATCCATTCCAGTTAGAAGTTAGATGAACGATTTTTTTACAATTATTTTTAATTAATTAATAATTAAGTATTTTTGTACTGCTTTAAACATTTCTTGTTGTGATAATCTGTATAAGTTCTTGAGAGGGAACAAGCTTTAATTGTCGATGTTTTATTAAGAAGAGTATTTTTATAAAAATAATTATTTTTAATAAGAAAAAGTTTTTACTTAATTGTTATCAACTTTATTACTGTTTTGATATTTTTTGACCGAGTTATATTGCACATTGTACATAACTATTTTATTTTTTGACCACGAAATAAATTTGATTTTTTAATTTTAATTTTTATAATTATTGTCACCTACATATCTAGGTAGGTAGGTACTATTGCTACCGGCTACCAGTGTAGTGGAGTCCATAGATGCTGAAAAACCGTGCTTACCATAAGACAAACAACGAATCATACGATACGATACCATCCCTGCCAGGAGCACTCCTGTCCCGGTGAGACCGGTACACCAGTTAGGACTTGGAACACGTGCTCTGAGGATAGGAAGGAGGTTTAAATTTAATCTATCGCTGTACATGGCAACCTAATAAGCCAATTTTGGAATTTAGGATGGGCAGGAATAAAGAAATGGATTGAGCGTTATAATTTTTTTTCTTTCATGTCTTCCTTCTTCTTGCCTCTTCTCGGCTCTTCTTGGATCTTCTATTCTCTTCTTGTCTCTTCTTGTCTCTTCTTTTCTCTTCTTGTATCTTCTTGCATCTTCTTGGATCTTCTCGACTGTTTCTGACTCTGCTCGGGTATGCTTGACTCTTATTGGCTTTCCTTGTGTCTTCTTGCTTTTTCTTATTTTTCTTACCTCTTTTGGGATCTCCTCATCTCTTCTCGGATTGTCTATTCTTTGCTCTTCTCGCTTCTTCTTGGAATTCTCGTCTCTTTTTGTCTCTTCTTTCTAATTTATTCAGTTGACCCAAATAATCAGATGCAATGCACAATTTACACAGAACTTGAAAACTACCCAGCCTTAATTGGTCATAGAGCATGCACGCCATCGCTAACTGCTAAATTAAAGAAATAATCAGCCTTTCAGATCTAAAATTAATGTATAACAGCTTTATTGATGGCCCAATAAAACGGAAGCAAGTCCGAAACATCATATAATAAAATATGCAATATAGGTATCAAAAGATTCGCCAAAAGGGGCTCTTTCTAGTTTTAATAGAAACAAAAACAATAAAAATGTTTTCTTGACTCAAAACTACTACACTAAATGACTGCTTCAGTCGAAAAACCCGTTTTGAAAATTTCAAAATTTTCAGAAATACCCAGCTTTATACAAACTATTTCGAATTGTTTTCGCATAAAACTGACGAGATTGTTTTAAAAATAAAGATTTTGCGTTTGAGGTAATGTAGAAATTTCTAAAACTATTGAAATTTAACATTTTTGCGTGCGTATTTAGAAAAGCGCAAAAACAAAAATTGATCAAGTATCTCAAAACAACAGATTTGGACTTAAGAATAAATTTCAAACGACTTTTAGTTAAACTTTTTAAACAACAAAAAAATGGTGCGTTGGCCTAGCAAATTCAGATGGCTAAATCCGAGTAAATTTGGTGATAAATTGATTAAATTAAAATATACGTGATGATAAATTTAAAAGAAACTATAATCCAAATCACGGGTGAAACTCTATAGGAAAACTAGTTATCATGTTATATAAATATAAAAATCTTAATATACTTGCTTGGGTATATTTACATGAGTATATGAGTAGGTATATGAGATGTCTATGTATTGCTTAAGAATAGGAAATGTTTGAAACTTTCAAAATACCTTCGCCTCTATTACAACCACACGACAATACATCTAAAAAGTTTTTAATCATTACAAAAACTCTTGCGAAACTGTCAAAAATGTCAAAATTTGAGAATGACATTGTGCAAAACAATTAAAAATTAATTTTCGAAACTCTGTAAATTAATGAATTTATTTGGAGTACTCGCCTTATACTTTGAATCAAATCAAGAATTACAGGTATTGTAAATAGTTATTTATAAGGCCCCTAGCATCTCAGCACATATGAGACTCCTCAGACTGAGATGGGCTGGGCATGTACAGAGAATGCCGGATACACGCGTCCCAAATAGAATTTTGACTGGACACCCAGGTGGAAAGAGAAAAGTGGGAAGACCCAGACTGAGGTGGGAAGACGAGGTAAGAGGGGATGCAGCACAGCTTCTCCAGGTACGAAATTGGAAGTCAGCCGCTGAGGACAGGAGGAGTTGGAGGCGACTGTTGCAGGAGGCCAAAGCTCGATATGGGCTGTAGCGCCACCGAAGAAGAAGAAGAAGTAAATAGTTATTAGTTAATACCTATGTTAGGTATCAAATTTGATTGATTGTTAAAATAATATATTTGTAATATATGAAAAATGAAAATTTGAATAAAAAAAATGTAATAGATGGCACGCGAGCGATTTGAAAACTGAATGTACTGGGACTGATATATGGAACGCGCGAGGGGGGTTGGCGGTGAAAAGGGATGGCGGGGTAGGTAGAAGGTGACGCGGGAGGGGAAGGGGACATGAGAGGGGAAGGGGGATGCACGGGAAAGGACATGCCGGAAGAAACAATTTATTTCTTTGAATCTGGCATTCAACGCATGCCGGGAACCGGCTAGTGCTATATTTATAAAATGTAAACTTCAACAACAAAAAACTTCAAACTAATGAAAACGTTTTAGCAATGGTTCTGTCGTTCATTTATCACTTTAAAACTTGAAAATGTAAACACTAATAAGTTTGCCAACAACAAAGGTTCAAACCTAACTAAATAATCCACGTCCACATTAAATCCAGTCTTGTTAAACAGGCAACAATAGGCCCGCCCCTCTCAGAGACATGGAGAAGTGGTTTCCACACTCCAACTAGGTACAAGCCTTACTTTAAACGACACATAACAATAAAAGCCAGCTTACCTGAAAAAGTGCCAACTGGTATACTCTGTTTGACCATTTGTGCAAATTGGAGAATATATTTTTTTTTGGTGGTGCACACGAGAGACTTTTTTCAATTTGGAATAGTTTTATAACTATCTCCGCAACTCTTAAGTCTCTCAACTGGGGCTCTTGTGTCAACATTTCACGGGCGTCAAGAATTTTTTGTTTTTCTTTAAATCATCGAAACTTTTTAGTCACATCGTCACCTCTACGTTAGAGCTAGAAACTATCAATTTTATCGTAAGGGCCTTCGCTCACGGAGAAACCGAAAACTGGTTGGCAACTCAGTTCACAGCACAACTCTGTTTATCAACCTCCTGGACCAAATCGATATGTTTCTGATCTGACATCGCAAATTACTCGAAAATTAGACAGGTCGTGAGTTGCTACCATGGCAACTGAAACGCGACGGCCTCGGCGACCAGTACTGCTAGTCACCGCGTCGCCCTTGACAACTGGTCTTTAAAAAGTTGCATGTCTGCGGACCGCCAATGAAATTCACAAGTTCCTTTCCTATGGATAGCGATCGAGTCGCCAACTGTTTTTTTTCATTTTCTCTATGAGCGGATAGCCTTAAAATCAAAATATTGCTTGTTACAATTTTTATTCAAACATTCAATAAGCAAAAAAAAAGTGCCAAAACTCGGTGAAACCTATGTACATAACTCGACAAATCAATATCCGTTTAAAAATACTTTAAGAAATAATTACAAATATGATACATGTACAAGTATGTACTTTTACATTCATGTATTTTTTTCAAGACATGGTTCTATTTCACACGAAATACTGAAAAAAATCATAATACGTAATACACGGAATAATGAACGGACTATATTCTCAAGGATTATTGTATTTGTGAACAGTTTCCAATACTTCCTTTCACATATCCTGTGTCATCCTGTGTGCTCCTGGTAATCTGAGATCGGTTCCCAGGTTCCCATGGTCAACAGGTACCTCAGGCATCACAAACATTTTCTAATTTGCACATTACATTATTTGACAGAAATACATTATAGCGAAATAATATTTATTTCATTCCAATGAGAAGTAATTCAAATAATACCTAATTTATTATTAGTATGAACCAATAAGAAATAACTCAATCTCAATTTAAGCCAGGCACCAAGACAAGTAGTACTACTTAGTACTTACAAGTTATAAAATTAAAAATTAACATCTTATACTTATATTAAAAAGCAAATATTTATATTTAACATATTTTTACATACAACCTTAGTAAGAATCGCGGCTCCCTTTTTACATACAAGAGCTCCTCTCTACGTGACCAATGATGACCTTAAATATAATATTTTGTAAAATATGTACCTATAAATGTAACTCATATTATTTATTTTACAATAAAAAATTAAAAAATACTTCGATATTTATTGTTTTTATAAGAAAGTACTTATATTTATTAAAAGTAAACATCTGATTATTTGAAGTAGCCAAATATCACGAATGCTCAGCACTGGCGTCATGTAATTTTGTAATTTGCAAAAGCTATTTTGGGGAGGAATTTGTTGATTGAAAATTGAATTACTGTCAGTTCGCGATGTATTTCCCATCATTAGCTATGGAGATTTGAAAAATAAATTTAGATAATTACTGTTTGTTCCTTTTCATTATTTTTTTCACATTTATTTTGTAGAATCTATAAATATGTAAATTTAATGATTTTAGCAGTGTTGTAAAAATATATAAAATACGAAGTTTTTTTTATTTATTTTAAGAAAGACTTAATATTCACAGGTTACGAATAACCTGACAATATATGCTACTACCGAGCTATTACAATCGGAAAATATTGCTTGTGCAATGATGGAGGATTTACAGAGCAGGATGGATGGATCTTTTACAGAGCAGGTTAGATAATGGGAAAAGGTTGTCGACGTGCTCCTTGCTCGGCTACCTTTGGGCGCACAGAAGCGGAGGAAGTGTGAGAAAGTGCCACAAGGAGTATTCACAGCACAGACACGCGACCCGAGCATTGCCTACCCCTGGACCACCTCACCCAAAGGGATCATCTACCGCCCGATCTGCGCCAGGAAGGATGCATACAGAAAGGGAACTAGTGTTCATAACAATATCATTAATACCGGTTCCATGAGAGAACTAGATCAATATTATTTTTTTAAATTTAAAGCAGGAATATCAAATTTAACAATGCTGTTGTTCCAAATCTTTTAGTTTGTAGATATATTGTGACAGTCGTTTCGGCATTCAAGTCCATCAGTTTGTAAACGCCGAAACATCTGTGAGAGTAATAAAAAAACTAAAATACTTGCACAATTTCATAATAAAATTATTAAATTTGATTTTTATAAGTAAGTAGGTAATTTAATTTTTTTTAAATCAATGGCGTTTGATGAATTAAACAATAAATAAACAGAGCAGTGACAAAACTGATCATATATTGTTATAATAGAAGTACCTACTGGAAAAATATCTAACCTAACCTAACCTAATAAACCTAAATTAACCTAAGCGGTTTGTTTTGTCACAGTTATGTTTTATCCGGTTACCCAATGCACCATAGATAAAAGATATAAGGGATATGGGCCAAGAACCATTATTAGTATGAAATTCTCGTAAGTGTCGCCAACATCGTTCAGGCACACTAGAGCAAATCGTACTTACGATAGCGGTGTGTTTAGGTCCGTGCATTTTGATCGTAGTTTGGCGACGTTTCCAAACCATATTTCACTTTGTTTCAAGTACCCACGACCTCTCTACGTAATATACACATGAATTCAGATTTGTATGTTACTTTCTATGTTTGTACGGTCCTGTTGAGAGATCCGTTGTATTATCTTTCTGTTGTTACCCTTGCCGTTTATAAGAGAATAAGAGAGAGGATACGAATAACAGAACATTGCCTATGTATGAGACGATAATATATATGAATGTGAATAAAGAGAGAATTGTGCGCCGAGACCCGAGACATAGTGTGTGGCGGTCTATCCTCTCTGCCTATCCCTAGAATGTAGAATTGAATAGAAATATTAAAGAGGTCGAAGAATAAAAAGTTAGGTAATAGGTGTAAGTTTTTCGGATATTTTAAAGTGCATAATATTTTATCTGATTAACGTGGACTATAAAAAAAAAGTTAAAAAAAAGTTAAGAATTCACAATATTACATAATATACTGTGCAATAACAGTTGGTATCATGTAATTATTTGACCTTATGAGAAAGATATGCTTTCCGATTTTTAACAGATTATATTTACATAAATCTTAGCACAAATCCGTGAAAAATCACGGGATATTATATGATTAAATCTAGCGATTTAGTAAATAACACTTTCTTTAAAATGGGAAAAACGCAGACCTCTGAAAAATCTCGAAATCATACTTTACTTGTCGAGAAATACACATTGAAAAAATAAAGAATTAAAATAATTTTCTTGCCATAAAAATTTCATTATATAGGTAGGTACTTTACCGCATGTCTGAATTTTTGACACCTGTCATCAGTTCCAATTTTGAAAATGACAAATAAAATAATTTTTGTTAAATACTTATTTTGGTAAGTATGTACTTACCTATCGCTTATCTCAAATCGTGTCCTATTCAAAACAAATCTGAATTAAAACATAACTCGAGTTCGTTGAACCAGAGTTACTATCATAGACAGACCCACAACCTAAATTAGCATTTTTGATGATCTATTGAATTCAGTAGAATAAATTACTTTTCGAAATAATCTTTTTTCGAGTGTTTTTTTACAATAGCTCCACAAAGGAGGCGTCGAGAAAAGAAATCTGGGGATGCTGTGTGGAATATCATTTTAGGGAAAGGAAAGAGAGCAAGTTCTGGAAAGGAATGAGAGGTGGATATGAATCAGGGGGTCAGTGTCTAGAAGTGACGGACGTATGAATCCATTCCTCTCACAAGACGATGTATAGAGAAAGTCCGGCTGGAGAGGTCTAGGTTAGGTTTAGGTCTCTCCTGATCCGGCCGCCGGTCCTAGAGACCTAGACAAACCTCACCCCATGAACCCGGGCACCCCTTTTAAGACACTAGATGTAACGAACCACTTGGGATGACCTATGGTAGGGGTGTTGGTTATCCAATAAATGGTTCCCGGGGCGGTGGTACCCATACAATAAATGAAGCAGAAATAATCTATATGTTTTATGATGTAGGTATTTTGTTTTAATTTGATTTTATTGGTCATTATTATTATATTTTAAAATAATTTATTTTTCCACAATACATAAACATACTTATAAATTGATTATTTTTTAAAAGACAAACCAAATTATTTTTTTTTTATTATTTAAAAATATAACAAGGTTACAGTTTTACAACATAATATATACATTAATATTTCAATCACTCTCCTAATAAATCAGCTGCTTGTGTTCAGGAGAGGACAAGTAAAAAAAATTACATTTGTTTAAATTAAAACAAAAAATATTAGTAATTTAACAAAAAATATTAGTGATTTCATGAGAAAATACAGAAAAAAGTAATAAAAATATAGGTTAGTTAAAATAAATGATTTAAAGTATTGATAAGGCAAAAACATATTTCTAAATATGCAATACATATTTCTAGATATAATATACAATATGTTAAGTTATGAGGTGGTACTAGAATATTTTAATTTAATTTTTTTTTAATATTTTTCGTAGCTTTCTTCCGATTGTATGTCAAGAGGTAATGTAATAAACAATATGTGTTTGAATTTATCACACTGCAAATGGAAAATTAATGTTGCATGTGCAACTCTAGCAGAGGAGTGAACCTGCGACCTGCGGTTTGGATTAACACGACTCTTTCAACTATTAAGCCACTAAAATGTCCAAATATAAATCAGAGAGTGCAATTCACAGGCGGTAGAAGTGAAACATTCAGAAAACTTAAGTGGACAAGAGTGGGAAGGTAACGGAGCACCACACAAAAAGAGGAGACCGATTAGTCTATCTCATTATCTCGCAGGCTAAATCCTATAGATGTATGTGCTGATCAAAGATATCGAAGTATAAGATATCTTTGGTGCTGATGTATGCCTGTTTTTAGTGTCGCTATTTTGTTTCATAGATTTTCAAATCACAACGGTGCTAAAGGATTCTTCACTTCAAAAAAAGAATTTCTGCTAAATTTAACATGTGCATTTAGATTTGCAGCCTTTCCTACACGGAATATAAGAATCACACACATTAAAATCGTAAAAGTTTTTTTTTTCAATTCATTCGTCTCATTGAAAGCAATCGAAGCTGACGTACGAAGTCGTGCATTGATATATTATAAGTTGCAAGAGTCAATAGACTGCCATCCTTTGTAAGGACGAAGGACATTATTGTATTGTGGGGTAATAATAGTGTCCATTGAAGCCTTCCCAACCATCATCTTTATAATAGCCATTCTCCGCTCTGTTGGATTTCTGGGTTACGAGGTTAACATTAGGTGTAAGATTATATAACTGTGGATACTATGGATAGATGATGACATTGTGCACATTACTCAAGTCAACTATCACAACGTTTTCCGGATAGGTAGACAGATAGGATGGGTCGCCACACGACTCTATCTTTACACACACAACTCGCTTCATTCTCTCATACAACCATACAACGTGTCACTCTTCTATTATTCTGACTCTTGACATGGCCCGAGAATTGACTCGCTTTATCGTGTCTTGTGACTTGTGACCTGGCCTTGCAACTCCGACTTCTTCTATCATTCACTTCCTGTTTTTTTTTTAAATTATCATTTATATCTACTAAAGCAAAATTTTACAAATCTGTGTAAGTACCTCCATTTTTAAAATCATATACAAATGTTTAAATCATAATTAATCCTAAATCATCATCAATACTAATTTAGCCACTCAGACCTCGAGCATATTTTATCGTATTTAAGGTCAAAATATTTCGGCTTTGCAATAAAATCAAAATATAAGGAGTATTTATAGCATTATAGGATGGGGCGGTACATATAAAAAATCAAACACAAACAATTAACATATCACAAAAACTAATAATAAAAACAATTTTTAAAAAACCCTACTCATATTCGTCAGAACTTTTATTCCAACAATTTAAAGTCAGAAAATTAAGTGCAATATATTTTTATCATGCAACATTACAAATTTATAAGATAATATTCAAAATAAAGTTGCACCATTTAAAAACAACAGAAATCTTAGACAAACATCAATACTTCCTACTCCAAAATGTAAAAAAACACTAGGACAGTTAAGTCATAAATATCTCGGAGTAAAATTTTTTAAGTCACTTCCTGAAAAAATCAGAAACATGAACAGTAATATCAAAAAATTTAAAACTCACCTTAAAAATTATACCGAAAATTTGAACTGAATATAAAAAATAAAACAATTAAACCAATATAATAACACCCCCATACACACAAGCCCTGCTTTTTCATGGGGATAAATCAAATATGTACACATATTATGTAATTAATTATTATATTGAATTTATTGTAATTTATGTATCTTTCTCTAAATAAAAAAAAAAAAATTATGAATGCATCCGAAAACCAAAAACTGTCTTCCTGACGAAATACGCCTTCAAATTTAATAATCCGAAATAACTATATAATTTTTGAAATATTAATTTTTTTAATTCATATATAAAAAAAGTTTTAAAATGATTGGTTGATGGAGGTCTATTGACCTCTCCAGCCTGAATAGTTCGATCTATTACCATGAATTCATACGTATGTTACTACTGGATATACTGACCCCCTGATTCCTACCCACCCCTCACACCTTTTCCTTCCCAGAACTTCCTCTCCTTCCTATACAGATCCTACACACAGCATCCCCGTAGATGAAATAGACCCTGAGTGAAATTACTTTCCTCGGAGTCTGTGCGAAGCTAAGGTAAAAAAATAAAAATAAAATAATGCGTGACTCGTTCTCCAACGCTTTTTAATCACTAGATCCTTTTTATAAGACTGTGCTTTTTTGTGTCCTTTTCCTCAAAGGGTAAAAAATTCTGTGGGAGTTTAGCGATAAATGAAGTAAATGGAGTAAGGTTTGTATTCAAAGAGTTGTTCCGAACAAGGATTGTTCCGTGGGAACCTGCCTGAGAATTGTTCAGGTTTGTTTTTTGTAATATAGTTTTGGCGTGTTTATTAACAACATAATAGATATCTTGATGTCTGGGAGTCGCAGGTAGAATAACTTCAAAATATATTTGACCTAATTATTTTTAATTTAATGTATTTGTTTTTGTGAATGATACATATTTATATAACTTACAAAATATTGTATTATTGTATTATATTGCATAACAAGCCCAATAGAATTTCGTAATAATATTATCCTTAAATTCAATTCAATTAATATCGACTGGTCAATGGCTGAGCTGGCATCGCGTCTAGTTCCCACCCAGGAACAGTATTTATTATCGATCGATAAAGATTTTATCGAGAATGTCGGTAACTTGTCATGGTTCCCGAACACGACTACATATCGCTAACGTACACACAACTGCTTACATTTTAGGCTTATTTTTTAGGAGTAGGAGATTTTCAAATATTGTCGGGTTTTTTAAATATATTTTTTTAATATGAATACCGCACAAGAGTCCCAACTGCTCCCGTCTGAAGCCAGTGAGACTATGGCATCCCCAATTGCGGTATGTTGTGAGGGTGGTGGGAGGGGAAGGAGATAGAGAAGAGGAAGGTGTGGAAGTACCTGGCTATTCAGATCTGGTCACCAAACACGGCTAATGCCATTTCAAGCAACGTTTCAATTCTGAATGGTGGTCTTACACCAGGGCGATACAGGAAGTATCTTCCACTCTGGAACGTGCCGCAAATATACTATATATTATTTTAAATGAAAAAATTGTGAAATAACACAAATTAATCAAATAAAATTTATTTGCCACGCCGGAATTCGATCCCGCCACCTTCGGTGTGCGAGTCAAGCGCCTTACCGCTGCTCTACGCCTGCCGTATTTAGTTTAGTTCTGATAGCTATTATTTGTACTATATATCAATGACTTCAATTTAAGCACTTAAGTATTTTATTTAAATAACCTCCCTTAATACAAGGTATTACACACAGCCGCCTGCGTAAGGTCCACTACCTGAGAAAACAAAGATCAGTGTAATTATATCATTGTCTCATGCTCTCACTAAGATATAATCTGACATTTTGACACTCAACAAAACATTGTGACCCAAGTTCACCTCTTTTTTATATAAATAAAATAAAACAAAAATAAAATAACGTTATTCGTAACCCGGTATTATTTGCCTTTCTTTTAATTTTTTTAAATGTGTTATAAACGTTAAAACCTCACTTTTTTGTGATTCCACGCAAAACAAAGTTAATAAAGAAATCCCAAAATCTCATAATTTTTTTAAAAATTGGGATCCGAAACTTTGGTTTCATAAAGATGTAAATATCACTTCTTTTGTGGTGTACTTTTAGATTTGAATATACAACGATTTTTATGAGACCTATATTATTGAGAGCTTAAAAAAACTATGGTTATTCAAACATCAATATAGATCTCTTTTCCGGTTTATAAAAAATGCCTCATTTCGATAGCATTCTTTACAAAAAAAATTACTGCAGTTAAAAACACATAAAAAGCTTTATAACAAATAATGTTAATGCTTTAGAAATCAAGTGGATCATTTTAGGTTCACATTTCATAAAATGAAACCTGTATTCTTGGGCTTATAATAGAAAATATCAGTGGCGGTTCTTTACAGGGGGCCAATGGGGACAGTCCCCACCAGTTACACTCAAAACCTACTAAAGGAAATAACAGTCGATGCCGCCAAAATGAATGAATTCTTTAAACATAAAAGTAATTAACATTAGCAGAAATAAAATACAAACAATTATTCCGGATGATTTTAATAAGACCCTACGCGCGTACAGCGAACAATGTACGGCGCAAAAAAAAGCAGGTCTATTTCTCAGTGCACAGAATTACTGCGCACTTGGGGGACAATCCGAACTATCCCCATACTTTCCTTGCATTGTTTCGCGATCGTATGCAACTGCGCATGCGCAGTAGTATGTGAGTTCAAGCATCTGCGGGGACAATCCTTTGGATCCCCATAGAACCATTTGTTTGCGAAGTTACGGGCGGGAATCGCTCGCGTTCAAATTAGTTTGATAATAATCTCGCAAGTTAAAGCTTTATTTTTATTATATTTCATTGTAAATTGGCATATTTATATAGACATTTTATATTATTTTGTGTTAAATATATCCGACTAGCATGATTAGACCATCAAAAAATTTTTTTGAGAAATTTTATAATATATAATAATAATAATAATATTCTACGGGTGATGAGATTCCGGTACGTAAAAAAGTCGATCCCCACCACTAAAGAAGTGCTCGAGCCGCCACTGGAAAATATATACTACTCTTGCCAAACAAAAGCAATATAATTTTATATCAGCAATATAAATTATTAAATTGCATCGTATCTGTCAGGCTCATCGGTAAACTGCGTGGAATGAAAACATTGAAGTTTAATGAAGTAATCCAGTAACCAAGCGCGTTTCCAAACACAGTCGATTCCGAACTTAAACATATTGTCCCAAATAAGCGGCCGTCCCAAATAAGCGAAGTATTTTTTTTTAATTTAACTTTTTTTATATGTGGGTATATATGTACAATATTGTATTTATTCGAGTTCTCTCGAATGTGTTTAAAAACTTCATACAAATAAATAATAATAATAACAGGACAATAATTACCAACTAATTATACGTACTAATACCATAGGCAAAAAGTGGCATCCCCTTTCATTGCACGCCTGCCCTTCTCAATTAAAATAAATTTACTGAGACACGTTTTGCATCGACTTCAGATGGAAATTTGTCAAAAAAAAAGGAATGATAAATGATTAAATTAGTATTGGTTTCTGTTCATTGGGTTTTGTTCAAAATAATCTACCAACTAAGCGGAATCGACTGTAAAATTATTATCCACAAGAATAGCGTGTATAAGAAGGAAGTTTACTCGATAACTTGACTTTACTGTTAATTTAACAGCGTGATTGTCTGCAGTTGTCAATCAAGGTTGTTATTTTTTATGTTGTGTCACGAATCGCGTTGCCCGTTGCTATGTAAACAAAGAAATATCGGTTGCCACAACAAACAAGGTTCACCCTCGCTTAATATTTCCTCTTCAGAGGGCATTCGTCCTGCGTCCTGTCACCTGAGTAGAGATTGTTTTCCCAGTGTTCAAGATTGTTTTCCCAGTTATCAAGTTTGCATTCCGATTATTCAAGATTGCCTTCCGAGTGTTATTGTGATGAAGCAGTAGGTCTTTGGATGAAATCGGTGTGTGCTTGAGATGAGTGCGAGATCTGGCGATGGTACGGAGCTGAGGCTGTACGGAGAACATATTAATCTGAACTCCAGGAACGAAGAAGACAGCAGGAGAGCTTCAGCGGGTGGTAAAAGTCGGCCGCAGTCAGCCCTCTACGCGTCTACACTGGTAAGTGATTTTATAAACTTAAAAAAGGCGTCGGTACTGCTGAGAGTTCTGTTGTAACTTCTTCCTCTTTCACAATGCACGACATATATGTAAAGCGGTGTGCAACAGAGTTCAGTGACAGGACCAAAACATTCGGTTTTCCGCTGGTACTCGTACCACCAGTTTTTGGACACCATATGTATAGGTATATTGCTTACGCAGGCAGCATTAACAGTAGCATTTACGAGGTGAAGATACTAAAGCATTATAATATATATATCTAAATTGACTTAGGGGGTTTGTTCGCCTTGCTTATTGGGAAATGAGTTCACAAAAAAATTCCTGTAGGAATAAGCAAATAATCCCGTTTCCCTATTTTCCCACACTTCTCAAATATCTCGTTACATTTTTTTTTAAATTGGTCATGGATGGTAATCAATTTCACAACTCCTTTCATACAATTAAAATGGGTACTTACCTGCTTACGAATAATTACATTTTATTTCTCAACCACTTTCTGTAACTGAGAGCAAAATAGGTACCTACCTACTGATCGGTCTAATCAGAAATCCAGAAACCCTTTTTTTTATTTAAAATTTTCGGAACAAATAAAAACATCAGCTTGAGATTGAATAACACGTATATCATCAACAATATTTATTTTGGCTGTGTGTCTGTCTGTAAATCTGGTTCAATGAATTCTAGAACTTGGATTTGTTTTGAATTTAATTGCCACTTTCAAAATTGAATTCAGTTATGTGAAGAGTAACTATCCAGACAAGCGATAAATTAGGGTAGGTATATGTATACATGGACGAGTTATCAAATCGCCTGGATACAGTGGATACCATAGTGGGCTGTCGTATTAATAGTGTAAAATTAACACGACAGTTAAATCACATAAGCTTTGCATAAGAATATTATAAAAATTATATTATTAAAAATCTGTGAAGAATATGCAAATGATCACAGCATGATATACAACCCCAAGAAGACGGAACTAATTTACATACAATTGATTTAAGTATATTATTTACTTATTTTATTTATTTATTCATTTTTTTTGTTATTTTTTTTGTTTGTTATTTGTTTGTTTTTTCATATTCTATGTACTTGAAAAATCTCCTGTAAAAATATGTATAATTTATTTATTCATTTGTTTGACATAATAGCTTACATTTCAAAAATAAAATCAACAATGTCGGCCTCACTGGGTAGCTCACCTGTGCTGAGGCCTCCATTTTATAAAACAAAAACAAAATAAACTAAAAATTAAAAATTAAAATTTATAATTAAGTTTAAATTATAGGATAAAATGAATTATTTTATTACTAAAAAAAAAATAGTGCAATCCCACACGTCCCAATTATATGGGACGCGTGGGATTGCACTATCCTCCCCACATCCTGGATTACAAACATTATTATTATAATCGCATTCCAAAATTGGAAAAAAATACCGAGAAGATGCACCCCATACAACTTTAAGAGGAAAACATAAACATAATATCTAAGAATGTAAAATACTTGGGGAACATTATTACTGAAGACCTCTCGTATGATGGTGATATCGAACAACACAGGAGAGGTATCATTATACTGCCTAATATGATTGTCCGAAGATTCTTCCAATGCAGCAATAATGTAAAAAAAAAACATTATTAATTATGATGAAAATTTACGCAGCCGATGAATAACTTGTGGGGACCCGGCTTTCCGCGTGAAAATTTCAATTTAGAGCAGTGGGGTATTTAGTGTTAAAAACTATTAACAGGTGGTGTATTTGCAGTGCGTGGGTAATAATAAAATGTTAACAATCTGGTTCAAAACTTGGCTAATTGTCGAACTTCTGAAATAGCGGTAATTCCCTAGAAGCGCGCCTTTTCAAAACATTATTAATTTGTACATAAAATAATCTTGTAGACCAGCGGTTTTCAACCTTTTGAGTCTGCGTAGCCCTTGATTCTTACTATAAATTTGTTGAACCCCCTACCCTCTACCTATCGTATGTACACGTGCAATGAAAGACATGTTTCATTGCACGTTTAATATTTAAAAAAATCTACCTTCTCAACAGAATCACTTTTTAAATTGTTTCCAATACCAAATGTCGATGACATATTCAAGCAAGCTTCCATTATAAAAATGTGTAAAGAAAAATATCAAGAATATCAAGAATTTTACAAACTAATGAGAAATGGAAACCAATTTATTACACCTAATTTTAAAACAACTCAAATGCAAAATCATTATATTTTCCAAGCCATAAAATACTTTAATAACCTCCCTTCTGAATTACGCTGTTTCATCAACCAATCAGAGCAAATAAATAAAATTAAACAATTTCTCAAAAAAAATTTACAAAAGTAAATAATTTTATACAAAACATATTATAACTTACAACCTAAGTAAGAATCGTGGCTCCCTTATCAGGCACAAGAGCTCCTCTTTTCTGATAAGGTATACATGACCAATAACGACCTTTATTATAAAATTTTTGTAAAATATGTATGTATAAATGTAACTCATGATTTATATTACAATAAAAAAATATTTTTTTTTAAATAATCTAATCATTACATGAATTCAACAATAATGTCGCACAAATATAATTATACAGTGTAACTTGGCTTCGGGCATTTTTAACCAACGATTCTACATGCGAAATTGAACAAATTTTTTTCCACGTCTTTTTTTTTCATCGAAAAAAAAATAACATTCTCCTAACCCAACTTCAGTTCACAAAATGTATTATTTATTTAATTTAAGTTTTTATTCCAGCAGGACTGGGAGGATAGTGCAAATCTGCCATATAACATAAACACCTATAAACTATAATAGAAAAAAAAAAAAGAAATAAAATGTGATCACATATTAGGTAGGTACCTAATTAAAACATAAAATGAAAATAAAATTCGTCACATAAATAACAAAAAAATTAAGCATAAAATTGAAATAAAATTAAACAAAAATTAAACAGAATAAAAAATAAAAAAATATATGTAAAAATATTTTTAAAAAAAATATTTAAAAAAAACATTTAAAAAAAAATCAAGTTAAATTATTGAGAGGATGAATATTTTAACCTCGAAACATTTTGTAGAAAAAAGTTTGTCATGTTTCGGTAGTTACAATAAAAGCCCGATTTCCTGTTACACATACATAATAATCTTAATACAGTCAATGTGACCCTTGAGCTTGCTTTGCAGAGCAAAATTTTAAAAAATTTGGCTCAATTTTACGTTGGACCGAGTTTTAAATCCTATATTGAGTCGCTTACCCCCAATATGACAGGTTGAAAACCACTGTTTTAGACAATTCGAATAGGTAGGGCTGCCATAATTTTAGAATATACATAATATTTAAACGAAAACATCTGTTATTTTCTCAATGTACATTAGATAACCTATTACGTTAGATTACCTATACATATAATGTAATGTGTATTTGAGGTGAATGTTCACAAAACAGCGCTATATTATTATAACGGAAGTGCTATTATCATTGTTTCTCTTTAATTTATCTTATCAATTTGGGAGACGGGTATGGGTACAGCCGCCCCGGAAAACATTTGTTGGATAACCAACACCCCTGCCATAGGTCACCCAAGTGGTTTGCTACGTTTGGTGACTTAGCAGGGGTGCCCGGGTTCATGGGATGAGAAATCAATTTGGAAGGCGACTACCGCCGCCCCGGCAAAAAATTCATTGTATAACCAATGTTTACTACGTTTGGTGACTTAGCAGGGGTGTACGGGTTCATGGGGTGAGGCTTGTCTATTTATTGGGTACTACTTTTTTAATTACTTTCATAATTCATCTTCCCGGTTTACGAATAACCTGACAATTTTAAAATCTCCTTCAAGCATCATAAAAAGCGGTAGATGTTGCCTGTGCATTGAAAGAGGACTTAACCGGCAGTGGAATTGAACCCGTGACATCTATTCTGGACCCGACCCATTTTTCAATTAAGCCACCGACTGTTAAAAGTTGTTTTGTCATTAAGGGATGTTCTGAACCACTATCTAAGCCACTTCTACATTTATTTAATCTTACCATTAAAAACGGCATTTTTCCTAAATTATGGAAGCTGTCGAAAGTCACCCCCTTACACAAAGATGGTGACAAGTGTCAAGCAACCAACTACCGTCCTATAACGATTCTTTCCGCACCTGCCAAGTTATTAGAAATAATTATCCATAAATATGTTTATGCCAAAGTTGAACCATTCTTGATCGATCAACAACATGTATTTAAACGTGGCCGATCAACTACTACAAATTTAATGGTTTTCACAGATTACATGGCGAGAGCACTTGATAACAATGAGCAGGTTGACACATCATACCATGACTTTGCGAAGGCTTTCGATAGGGTGGATCACTTAGTGCTCCTAAGGAGGCTCGAAGAAATTGGTTTTTCCGAAAACTTACTGAAACTCATTCTTAATTATTTGAACGAAAGGAAACAATTCGTGTTCTATGGTGAGTTCAACTCTAACACGTATGCTACAAACTCTGGTGTGCCAAAGGGATCCAATTTAGGACTCTTATTGTTTTTAATTTTTATCAACAATATTCGGGAAAAAATCAAATTCGTCCGTTTTTTACTTTTTGCAGATGACATTAAACTCTTCTTGAGAATAAGATCTTTAGAAGACTGTAGAAAACTCCAGCAAGATATAAATGCAATTATTGACTGGAGTATCGATAATAAACTCGATTTCAACTTCCAAAAATGTTCAGTTATGTGCTTTACGAGGTCACAAAAGACCATATATTTTAATTATAAAATGAAAGCCACGTCATTGAAACACATGGTGACTTGTGTGACATGAATTGTGTATGACGCTCGCTTAACATTTCATGCTCACATTGAAAAGATCTGTAAATCAGCCACAAAGATGTTGGGTTTTGTCATACACAATTCAAAGGAATTGACCAACCTCACAGTTATAAGGCTGCTTTACTTTAGCTTGGTGCGTAGCATTCTCGAGAGTGGATCTCAGATATGGGGGCCAGAGGACATCGTATATGTACTAATGGTCGAGAAAATACAAAAGAAATTTTTACGATACCTCTATATGAGAGAGTTTGGTTTTTACCCATGGCTGTTTCCAACAGCATTTATCTTGGGAATGCTGGGTATCTGAAGCCTTAGTTCCAGAAGAGATGTCGCATTACTGCTCATGGCTTATAAGCTTCTAAATGGTTTTGTATCGCTACCAGATATTCTGGCTGAAATAAGATTCTATGTCCCGGATAATTTCACGCGAGGCCGCCAACACAGGCTTTTGATTCTTCCTAGGTGCAGAACTAACTTACCAATAGTGATGCCCCTGGGACGACTCACTAGGTTAATTAACTGCCTCGCAGGAAATGTGGATATATTCCACATTTCCTACAACGATTTTAAGCGTGAAATAGCACTTATGTTTTAATGAAATGTATTACTTACTTTAACTGTAAATGTATTTATTATGTATCTTTTCTTACCGCTCTTGCAATGTATTGGTTTTATGCTGTTTTTGCAAATAAATAAATAAATATGTTTTGAAATAAAAGCAAAACAATCAGCGCATTGAAAATGGCTAGGGTTTGAGATGAAATCACAAATTGAACAATGTGAAATCTTTGGTCTACGATGTCCTTCCTTGGTTTTTTTAGTGTATGTAATTTTGACAGTTTTGTCTCACAAGTCCGAACATTTTATCTGAAATCTCGATGAAACCATAACTGCAAGAAGTGTGCTGTGGGCGTGTCCATGTGGTCAAAGTAAGCTTATAAGTTCTGGTGAAATTGGTCAAACGCTCTCTAAAAAACGAATTTCTTTCTTCTCGCGTCCCCCATACCCTGAACTAAAACGCGAATTAAAAATTTAAATAAAATTTTGGACTACGGTGACATTTTTCATGTTTTTTTTTCTATAAAAAGATAAACAAATAGTAGGTGTTAAACAGTCGGGGGCGGGTGGGGGGTTGGTCAATCACTTGGGTGAGTGACCATTGAGACGACCTAAGAATATTTTTTTTTGTATAATTTGCATAAAAAAATTTGGGAAAAAAAATTCACCATAACCCAATTTTCATTCATAATTTTTACTCCAAATAATGTCAGGAATCACAGGTTAAGTAAGTCAAGTACGTCTCTTAGCACTCTGTATAATATTTTTAAGGGAAAAATGTTTTAATTGCTATTTTCAAAATTGGAACTGATTTGGCGAGAATTCCGATTGTCCCATGATTTTTCACAGGTTTGCACTAGTAATGTAAAAAAATCATTATTCTGTCAGAAAGCAATAATTAGAAATTTCCCTGCTTTATTTTCAGAATATTCCAGAGCACAAACGAAGACCATTTTCGGCTGGAACTGTGCCCCATTCTTCAAGTGTCCCGTCCTTCCTACGTAGAGCTCACACTGACAGGCCTGAACTAGTAACTACCAGAAACCAGCAAGGTACCTTTTCTATATACCGGCACCCTTTCTGGCTTTGTCTCTTCATTTATTAAACACTAATTTTATAAACTATTTTTTATTATTTTCAGATTACAGCTGTGACTCCCCTTCAATTCCTGGGACTGTTGACTCTTCTATCCTATTCAACAAACTCTTGAGGGATCCAATCAAAAACAATCATCAACATTCATCTACTAGTCGAGATTACACCGATTACAGATCTAAACACATGTTTGGCAGCGACAATATGTCGGAAATAAGCTCTGTTGAGACTTGCACAAGTCTCGGAACGAAGATTAAAAACAGAGCTCAATCTTCCAATTTAGATTGTGATTCACAGAACATGAATACAGTTTTAGGAAGCTCCATTAAATTGAAGAAGAATAGGCCGTTAAGTTTACAGGCAAATGATAAACTTTATGAATACAGTTCAACTAAGAAATCCACCGTGGTTGAAGATTCTCCACCAAGTATGAAGTTATCTATCGTTGTTCCACACAATAAGGATGACAACACTAGCAGTGGAGTGTCCAGTTCCTCGGAAGTTCAGGGTTTTTCGTACAACCAGCGCAGTGCCACACCACATAGAAAAGCAACTAGCGAAGATAACAACTTGATTCATGAAGATTTAAATACTAGACAACACAAACTTTCAAGATCCAAAAAGAGCCCACAAATTTCTATTAACTGGTTCCCCGAGAGCTTCTCACGTAACAGAAAAGAATCATCAGATAAGGCGGAAGATGACGTAGACCAGGAGAATTATTTTCAATTTCCTGTTCCCAAAACCGACGATCTTAAAGGGAGAGTGTCATTTGGAAAAAAAGCATTCATGAATCAGAATTCCTATGACGATGAAGACGAAAGCTATTTACTTGATTCTCATGAAAAATTTAATGCACAGCTGTCGTTAGTTGAGGAAGAGTCCAGTCAAGAATCAGACTTCAGTCCAAAGCAGACAGGGTCAGCCGGAGTCAATCTGGCTCCTAATAATAATGACAATATCATCGTATATCACAAACAAACATCCAAATTTTACGATTACAAATTCGAAAATCGTCCTTCATTCGGAACTGAATTAAATTACAAAAACTTTGACAGATTTAACTCCAAAACTGAACTTAAAACGGAAGTGCCTGGAGAAGAATTCAAAACAGAAAAAAATGGTAGACTATCTACTGCTTTCAAGCAAACACCAGAGGAAGAAGAAATTGAACGAAAGTTTAAGATGCTTGAGGAGAAATACAGAAATGAGACTTCACTTCTGGATGATGCCAAATCAAATTCATTTGGGTATAAATATGAGCCAGTCACAAAGAATGGTTTACACCACTCTTGGACAAGCTTGGAAAATGTGGTGTCGAAGGAAAATGATACTGAATTTGTGAATGAGCCAAATAAATACAAAGAAACAAGAAAGCTGACGGAGGAAGCATCAAAATACATTTATGGCGAAGAAGGACCAAACGTTCAGAACATAGAAGAAAGCACATATAAATATACATCATCGTCATCTGGAGGAACAGATAACATATTGGGTAAAAGTACTGCAAAAGAAAAAATTCGCTATCCAAAAACCCCCATAAATCATTTAGATGAAGATATTGAAAGTGTTGTGAATGAAAACACTGGACAAAAATATGCTGACAAATATAGTGCAAGAATCAAAACAATACCTGATATTGTAATTGACTATCCATTGCAGTATTCCCAAAATCCAGAGAGTGCCAACATAAAAGCGGATCCATCGAAAAACGAAACTGCTCATGGATATGCAAAGAATAACAAAAGCGACCATTTACCTACACCAGATTTGTCTAAATCAGATACGTTGCCCGAATCCTATGATGAAAATTCACAAGAATATCCGGAGTATTTAGAGAAAACTGAAAGTAAAGTGTATACCTCAAAAGTAATAGAAGACTATAAAAAAGAAATTGCAACAATAAACAACTTCCACGATCTTACACTCAAAGACATCAGAAATCAGTGGGATTCTAATCTGAAAACATCTAATCCCAATAAATCTTCTGAAGGGTCACCATCTTCTCAAACGCATATAACCGATGATGATTTGATAGAAGAAATACGAATATCGGACTATGAAAAGAAAGAGCACACCAATCATAGACAATCCACAGAGAAAAATACAGAGCTATCAACAAGTGGGGACATTTCACAATTTCTAGATGAATACAACAAATACAAATTACGAGACAATAAAACTTACGACACTAACGCCTTTGATAAAATGGCTAAGGATTTCATGAAAAATACGGATGGGCAAAAAGAACCAGACATAAAAATAAAACCCAAGAAAAAGATTAAGAAGAAGGAGCGGGGGTCAACCTCAAAATACAGAAATTATAATAGCAACGAGTCCACTGACTCAAAGTACACAGAGACTAAAACCACCAAAAGCGAAAACAGAAGACTAACCAAAAGTGCACCAAGTACCAAAAAGGATTCTACCAACAGAGTCAAATTTAGAGCTCAAAAGATAACTCTTTCTAAAAGTACAACGAATATAAATAAAACAATGTACATTGATACAGACAGAGATATCATTTCTTGGATGGCTTCTAAAACACATGGTCCGTTTGATGAATCTTCATCAACGGGTCATCCTGATGCTTCTACTCCAGATCTGTATAAAGAAAACCCCTTACACCATATGCGTCAGTCCCATACTCCGCAAGAAAATACTAACGACATTGAGAAAAAGATTGAACCTATCATAAAAACAAAGCCTTCCTTAATAAGTGAAGGATCTGGAACAACAGAAGGTTACAATGATAATAGAACATCGAAAAAACCTGCTGCTAAAGAAATTACAAGGGCAAATTCAAAACCAAAAGAGGTGTCTTTTGAAAATGACACTTTATCAAATGGAGATGACGCATTGGGAGGCCACATGGATGGAAATGAGTTGAGTGATCTCCTGGAAGATGATGAAATGGTTTCCAATATTTATTCTGTTCTCAAAGAAATAGAACACAACAGTACATCGATGGCAGGCGGGGACTCTGCAGTGAGGAATCCATCTAATGAGGAAAACCAGATAGGATCTGCTGAATACAAGTAAGTCTGCTAATTAGAGTAATGTTTGACGTATTCCACAACTTCTTTTTCAATCACCCTAAAAAGAGTGATTTGTGAACAATTTCTTTTTTTCGTTGTAATTACATATGTGTAAGATGAGATGTGGCAATTGGTGTTTCAAACCTTATTTTTATTTTTACAGAGACATTGTGAACTTTCTGGATAAAGTCGAAAGTACAGCAAATGAAGAAATATCAGCACTTTCTCACACCCAGCCACCATTTTCCCTCAAGTAAGCAAAACATTTTTTCACAACAATTTTTCATTTGATTATCTCTAGCCAAATGCACTGAAAAATGTTAAGTATGCAAAAAATGTACTATTTTTTTGTTAGTTAGTTGTTAGTCCCCGCAGATCAAAAGCGTTATTAGTTCTATCCTTCACCCAGCTTGTACTTTGTGTGAACTTTGTTGTGATGCGGTTATGATAGTTACTTTTATTCAGTTTCTCTGAGCGATGTCTATTGATGGGAAAATTATGTACCGTCACTTTTTTCTATGTACTTTTTGTAATTTGTAGAGTGGAAGAACTGATGGAAATGAGTAAAGGAGAACTGGCTCACCGTGCCGTAGCAGGTGCTTTAGCCGCCGGAAAGGCCAGCGCCGCAGCTGTTCGGCTCCGGACAGCCCTGGTCAGTGCGGCCAACAGAGCCGCTTCTAGGATCCGGAGCGAGAGACTGGCAGCGAGACAGAAGGCCAACATCACAGCCCAGCACTCTTCTCAGGCCATAGCCAGGCATCAGAAATTTATAGAGCAGCTGATCAATGAGAAGAAGACCCTGGCTGAAAGGATAGGTTTGTGTGCTGACAATTTGCCTGTAAAATATGGTCCTAATACTGAGAACATCATTGTAACCCTTCTTTCATATACAAGAGTTACATCGTTACAAGAATAGGAGTTATTAAAATGTGCCAATGCTAGGAAACTTGTGAATGTTTTTAGAACTACGAAACCATTAATTTTCGTATATCAGGGCGCATAAAACTATCACATCACTCAAATTAGTAAGTGTGTATATTTGTATGTACATAAACATAACCACGCCAATTATATATTCTTATGCCACGTCAGGAATTGAGCCTTAAACCTCTTGTCAAAGTCAAATTAGTGGACCATTACACAAGAGATGCTAAACGACTAAAACCAAAATATTGGGGAACAAAGCAATACACAAATTATAAGATAAACGACTTTTGGATCTGAAAAATAACCTCCCCCCTTTTTCTAATAAGCAAAACATTGAATGAAACTCTCATCAGAATGTCTTAAGGCTACGCCTTTTGCTGTTTGGCTCTTTGTGTATCAGATCAGTGTCCACTTTCAGAGCAGCTGGTGGGGGCGGTGTCGGGGGCTGAGGCCCGGAGCGCTAGGGCTGCCAGGAGTTCTGCCGAGAGACTGCAGCTTGAACTGAGGAACCAGAGACAGCGGCTCACGCAAGCCCACCAGAGGGACAAGAAAGTTTGGCTTAAGCAACACACTCAGAAGATTAAGGTACTTAGGTATATCAAAACTTTAAAATCTAGACTTAATCTATGATCGACACACAATCTAAATAGCGAAATGTTTAGCCTTTTAAAGACGATGTCGTTAAAGAATTTGCGATATCCGTGGACAGGTATTTCAAATTCTCACACATATGCGTTATGTATAGATGACGCTCGTCTTTTAGGCACGCGATCGGTTGGCATGTATACTCGTACATGACGCTCGTCTAAAAAGGGTTAATCACTGAGAATTTTAAAAGATAACGATCTTGCAAAATCAATCAGGAGTAGCTTACTATTTCGTTTGGTTTCTTGCTTTCAGATTCATTCAATATCTTGCTTATACAAACTCAATATTATTGATTCATGCAATATGCCTATTGCTGATTTGTCCAGTATCCAGCTATATATTATGTGCTTCATTTAGTATCTTGCCAATTAATTCAACATCTTGTCGATTTGCTGCAAGTTTGGCAAAATTTTAAAAATTCATCAAACATCAAAGTTAATTTTCAAGTTCTGTGACAGTGGATCCACTGTGGGCAGTTGTTTCACAGAACTTTAATAATAACAAAACTTGAATTGAATTTTCACAGAACTTGAAAATTATCCTTGAAATTTGATGAATTGTTGAAATTCTGTGAAACAACCTTAATATCTTTTTGATGCTTTCGATATATGTATTACATATATATTCATTCAGAAAACAGAGAAATTACATCCTAATTAAAAAAGTTCCCTCTTAAGAAATTTTCATGTTCCTTTTAAAGTTTAACCTCAAGTCTTACATTCTCTCACGACTTCTCCCGTCTCCTCTTATGTTAAGAAGTTTGGGTTTTTCGGTCCCTTGAAGACTGAAGAGAACAAATTATCACAGGTATAAGGTTTTCCTGCCTAGGAAGATTTTTCCGGTTCCTTGAAAAAATTCTCAAGAGAGTTTCACTTTATTCCTAATTCATTTGGTATATTTTTCAACAATAAAGTGAATACTTACTTACCTAACCTATTTGTTGTTTTATTACTGAAGGACATGACAGTAAAACAACTGGAAGGAGAGCTGCGGGAAATGGAAGATAAACACATGGCCCAGCTGACCGCATTACAGAGGAATGCTGAAGCCAAACTAAATGCAGAAAAGGAGAAACATTCTAAGGAGATGAGGATATTCAAAGAGAATGCGGCAAGACAGTTAGAAGATGAACTGGACAGAGAGCGTTTACTGGCATCTGAAAGGTAAATTAATTATTAGTCTGTACAGCAAAAGATATTGTATAAAACTGTCATATTATGGTCCTGTAGCTGAGAGTACCGTTGTAACCTACTATTTCTAAGACTTCGTCATTCATAAATAAGAGAGAGAGTTTACAATGGAGCTATCAACGGTATGCCTGTAGACATTATAGTGTATAAATCTGTCAAAAATATATTATCACTTACCATTTACATTACATTTGGCATAAATAACTCATACGCTTAAATGACCAGCATTTTAATCCGCTGCTTTCTTAGGTAACAAATATTTTCCTCCAAATGTGATTATATTGGACTGTGGTTAGCAAATTTAGCAATTTTAGAACTAAAATGAAATCAGGTTAGTTATTTATTTAGGCTGGTAAATAATCAATCTCCGATAGAAAGGGGCACCAGAAGAAGGAGGAAGGTGCTTATGATATTGTAATGGATTAAAAGAAAGGTTAGTTAGGTGGACATCTAAAATCTAGTAGGTATTCAATTAAAAGTGAGGTTAGGTTAACTAGTTAGGTCGGTATCTATGATCATCCATCGAATTAGAATTGAGGTGAGGTAGCATGAGACTTTGGTTTGTTAAGTTGCTAACATATCGTTTAAATTTTGTCAGGATGGAAGTGAAGCGAGCGGAATGGGAGTCTGCTCTGGCGGCCGCGGCCGAGAGGGCGGGTGTGGAAGGGCGCGAGGCGGCGCGGGTGGCGCGGCGGGAGGGGCAGGAGTGGCGCGAGCAGCAGGAGGCCCTGCTGGAGGAGCGCAGGAAGGTGGTGGAGAGACAGTTCGAGGAGAGGCGGGCTGAACTTATGGTAAGTGGAAACATTTTATACTTATGGCCTTGCCGGGTTATTAAATAGTGAATAATTTCAATTACTAAGGTGGAAAGGGGGCATTTCCATGACAAAACAGAGTATTTAATAAAAAGTGAAGAAAAAGAAAAAACAAACTGTACACCTAACCTAACCTACTCTTTTAACTTGTTCTGATTGATCACGGATCTGTTTTATTCTGTTACCAGGCAATATTTAAACATTTTGATCAAAAGCTGAAATGAATCAAAACCAGAGTTCAACGGGGACCGTTCAAATTTCAAAATGAAAGTTGAAATCGAACATCGATATAATGATCATCACATGTGATGAAGTTTGAAACAAACCCGACCTAAGGTTACGAAGAAAAAGAATCGAAATGTTTTTTTAAAATGTGGTTTAACAAAAAAATGTTTTTGAAAAGGTAAACCTAAATAGGGGAATGTTCGAGGCTGAAGGAATGGGATAGGGAAATAATAGAAAAGTTAATTTTAGTGTAAACCATACTCAAATAACGCATGCATATCTTAAATAATCATAAAATTATTTTTTTTTTCACGAAAAAAAAGTTACATTTTCACCCGCCATGCTAGGAATGTCACTGTGTTATGGCAAGTAAAGTTAATAGATTGGAATTTTTAAATTATGAAAATTAGATAGGGATTGTGGGAAGATATGAAGATAGATTAGATGGATGGAGTGTAAAATGTATGGGTATTATGATTGAAATGTATTGCAGATGTAAGGTTCCATGGCGTTATTTCATGTTTTTGAAAGTAAGGAGTCAGGATTCGGTATTTATTTAGTATAACTCAAAATAATTGTTTTAGGGTGATTTTTAAACATGTATAAACAAATTTAAATATTACGAAGCCGATAAAACATTACTGATCATCAACTTGTGGAGCGGAAGTAATGTATGTTTGTGTTTGAATTTTTATATCTCATTGTTTGATCTCCGCGCTGATATCACATGCGGTTTAGATTAAAAAATGATTTATTCATGAACCTATTTTAAAAATGTAAGCAATTTTACAAAAATATTCTTTTAAACTTCGAGAATGAGAATAACATCTTACCCCATTTTTACCCTTTCACTTTAAACTTACCCAAGATAAACAAATAAATTTAATTAACATATTATGAGAGATGTCGCTAAAGACATGGATGGGGAATTTAAAAAAAATTAATTTCGGTTCCATATCATGCTTATACGCAATACAGCGAGAACTCAAACCTAGAAATGACCCGCGTGATAGGCAAGTGCGATGAAATGACTTTAGATGCTTTCCGCCGCCTGAGGGTTAAAATCATTTATCATTTTCAGGAAGAAATGTCTCGCTTAAGAGAAACAATCTCGAGGGAGTTCGAAAAATACAAGGAAGACTATGTGAAGAAACACACAGAGGTGATGAAGGAGAAAGAGGCGGAGATACGCGCTCTGTCCAGGAGGGAGAGGGACAGGGAGATTGAGAAGGCCATAGACACAATGGAGATGGAGGCGCAAGAAGGGAGAAAAGAAATGCAAGAAACATTAAGGTAGGTACTTACCAAAAATATATTATTAAATTTGCCTATGATGTTTTGAGAGTTGAAATAAAATTTTCTGCTTCATTCATAAGTTACAATGAAACATCGTAAGCAAACTTAACTCCTTTGGCTTCAGACATCTTTTAGTAAAAAATTTAAATGTTTATAAATTATGTAATGAAAAAATGAAAATGAAAAAATCAGAGACATGAACAGTAATATCAAAAAATTTAAAACTCACCTTAAAAATTATACCGAAAATTTGAACTGAATATAAAAAATAAAACAATTAAACCAATAAAGTAACACCCCCATACACACAAGCCCTGCTTTTTTATGGAGATAAATCAAATATGTACACATATTATGTAATTAATTATTATATTGAATTTATTGTAATTTATGTATCTTTCTCTGAATAAAAAAAAAAAAAAAATGTAATAATTTTATAATGTTCGACTTTGCAAATTTTTTTAAATTATGGCCTTGGTGGTGGAAGGGCAAGAATCTCGTCTAGTGAACTGAAGGTCGGGGGTTCAAATCCCGGCAAGTCCAGATACATTTTATTTTATTGATTTGTGTTTTCACGATTTAATCATTTAAAATAATATGAGGCATATTTACGGCATGTCCTAGAGTGGACGACACTCTCAGTATCCACCATTCAGAATTGAAACGTTGCTTGAAATGGCTTTAGCTGTGTTTAAGATCTGAATAGCCAGGTACTTCCCACTATCCTCTTCCCCAACTCCTTCCGCTCCCCACTAACCTTCAGCCTTACAACATACCCCAATTGGGGATGATATAGTCTCACTGGTTCCAGACGGGAGCAGTTAAGGCTCTTGTGAGGCATTCACATAATAAAAAAATTAGTTCTCGCAAAAAATATATTTAAAAATAATGATTGTAAAATAAAACTTTTGACTGTGTAACTAACTAGTAAGAATTTCCTGTTTTAGGACAGCCAAATTTCTTTCATAGACATTTCAAATTCCAGAATATTTCTTGTGTCATTATCTTTTAAAAGACACGTCAAAGTTTTCTCTAATAGATTGGCGCTATGCGACTAAAGGATTAAATTGTATATTATAATAGTACCTGAGTTGCGGAAAAAATTTGAAACAAAGTTAAATTTTTTTTAACATAATGTGTATTGGAGAAACACAGCAGTTCTGCAGGTTGACACGAAAACTCAGTGATTATAGCAGTTGTATATTATTTATTATTTTATAGACGGGTCAAAGTAAAGTATGAGACAGACATGAAGGCTTTGGAGGAATCGGAACAGACGGCGATGCAGAGATGCAAGGAGGCCAGGGAGCTGCTCAGAGATGCCCAGGAACAATGTAAGTTGCCAACCAGTCAGCACATTATCAGACTTCAGAGGAACGGCCCTTTTCAAACAAACCTTTATTTTGAATTTGAGGCCAAAATACTCAACCAGAGTATTTTTTAAAATCAAACTGTAGTGATGAGGTTTCACACTGGATGTGTTACTTGTGGTGAAATAACAAATTCTAAGTTAATATTACATATTAAATTGCACAAAAACTTAAATTATGTGGATTGCGTAACACAGATTATCCCATTAACAATTTGGGATAGATAACAGACCAATAGCAGTATGTAATTTTTACTATGTTACTTTACAGGTGCACTCAATCAAATAACAATGACCCAATTGGAAGGGAAACTCAGGCAAGCAGATGAGGTAACATTGCATTCCTAAGTAGTTTTGATAGTAAAAAAGAACATGCACAAAGTCCTCATATCCTATCGCATATGTGTATATCAGACAGGTTGACAGTATTAATATTATTATTAAAAAACGGAGACGGTTTATATTAGTAGCGTCAATCCCAAATCTTTTGGTGGGCCAAAAAAAAATCACTGAACTTAGTTGGACCAATCGACGCAGAAATATTTAAGTTTTAATATAAATTCCAATTATCAATACAAGGGCTTCAATTTTCATTTTCATTATTCAATTTTCAGTAGGGCCTTAATATAAATCATTCTTTTCTAATAGTCATTTTTTCAGCTTATATCTGACATTATTACATTTTTAATTGTCATTGGTAGTTTATTGAATATTTTGGTTACAAAATAAGAGTAAAGGATTCTTTCACCATAACTATTGCTACATTTCGGAACCACAAATCCTTCATTTTGAGTGAATCTTGTATCACATTTATGGTAAACTCTTTCCATTTTATAATTAATTCTAGCTGAAGATGCAAACAGTGGCAGAGATGGAGATGACGATAAGATCAGTAGAGATGAAGGGGAGGGAAGACATGGAAGAGATGAGAGCGCAAATGATGCATATCCAGCAGCAGCACAAGGATGAAATGCACCAGCTATACGCCAAGTAGGAATACATGTCTTAATTATAACATACAACCATAGACAATATAAATCAAAGGATTTAAGGCACGGAAACGCGCCGACTATCGCTGAGACAAATTTTTCAAGTTGGTAGGCGGATATGGGTACTGACGTTCCGGGAACCATTTGTTGGATAACCAACACCTCTGCCATAGGTCACCCCAAGTGGTTCCCTAATTTGGTGACTTAGCATGGGTGCTTGGTTTCATGGTCTCGGCGGCAGATGCGTCTGCCCATCAACTGCGTGGCAGGCCGCGGGAGAGACTGGTTGAAGGAGACCTTTTGATCTCTTCAGCAGGACTCTATCGGAACATCGCCTTTCACCACAGTGGAAGGGATGGATTCATTCGTCTGGCATTCCTGGACACACTGACCTCTAGATTCCTACCCACCCCTTATACCTTTTTTCATTCCCAGAACTTCCTCTCTTTATTTTCCTAAAAAGACCCTTTACACAGCATCCCCAAAAACGACTTAGGCCCTGAGGGAAATTATGAGGGAGTTATTGTAAAAAAAATTAAAGAAATTTATGCTTACATGCAATTTGCGGTGGCATGGGTGGACAATGTTGGCAACACTTTTGTAGGCGCGGTTTATACTAATAATCGCTCATGAGCCATATCTCTTGTTTCTATTATCTATACATAAAACTTACCATAAAATTTTTCCTTTCTTTTGATAATTTACAGTAACGAACTAGAAAAAATGTTGAAGAAGAAGGTAATACTAATAAATCACGCAACGTGATACAGAACAAGGGACAGTAAAATAAAAAGGTAATGGTCGCAACTGGGAATCGAAACCAGGATCGCGGTCTTTATGGGGACAGAGATTTAGAAAAATTTTCCTTTCCTTTCCTCACACGTTTATGCCTGTTAGAGCAAGAGCCTGTGACGATCAGACCTTCGTTATTTTATAAAACCTGAATGTTTCTCTATGTATGTCCCTAATACAGGTAAAGACGATCCCCAACTATGAAGTTTGGATCACGGTGGCCTTGAAAGATAGGAGTTAGCAAAGGTGTATAAAATTGCACCTCAATTTCAAGAGCATTTTGCTCGCACTTTTACAAGGTAGTAAAAGTGCGAGCAAAATCTGCTAGCGTCGAAATTTTGCACTATTTCACTCCCACCCGCTTGCATGTACGACAGACTTTTAATGTGTCTGACAAGTTGTAGGAACCATCGAAACTGTCTGATAACTGAGAATACACATGTTGATAGTTCCTCAAGTAACAAATATAAAATTAAGCTTTTATACTTTAACGTAAGTACAATTATAATTAATTAATATAATATCTTTCAAAGCCACCATGATGAAAACTTCATAGTCGGGGATCGTCTTTACCAGTATTAGGGACATACACAGAGAAACTTTCAGGTTTTATAAAATAACGAAGGTCTGATCGTCACGGGCTCTTGGACTATGTAGGAAAGGCTAGATTTAACAATTCATCAAAATAAACTTGTTTTTTCCGTCCTGCTCCAATCTTCTTTCATACAATCAGTCCACTTTCAATCAGTTTCTTGCCTTACCCTCTGGAGCCTTACCTTGATTATGAATTTCGGTTTCCTGTCAACTGGCAATTCTTCTATATGGCCATTCTATTTCGGTCTTAAGCAACCGGTGCAACCAGCAGGTGTTGGTAGTTCCAGTCAATCCCTTGTTTACCGACCGCAGTAGCTGAAGTAGATTCCCTGTTCACCGCTAGAGGCGCAAACAACACCTCTGGGGGCGGATGGGCGAACCAAACATGTGAGGTGGAAATATTTAAATATGCTGCTAACAATATAAATAAATTGATTGATAGTAAAAATATTTAATTCATCCTTTTCCAGGGTGAAAGTGGCCGTTGCCAAAAAAGACGACGCATTGACTGCAGCCCGGCGCGATGCTATCACATTGCGTGATCGCTGTCTAAGATTGGAGGCAAGACTCGCCACGTAATGCCATCTGGTGGAAAAGTTACAAAGCAAAAGCTAGATTAAGTAGTTATTTAAGATACTGTAAGCAAAATAAACGTGGTTGATGTATGGGGCCAACGGGGAGAACTGTTATAAAGAATTTGAAGTAAATTATTATTATTATTTTCTAATTATGAGTTTGATAATCAGAAAAATGTCTGTGTTATCAAATGTTTTCATTCTACCGCTATATAAGTAAGTATTTAGTAAGGTACTTTGAAAATCTAGGATAATTATTATTGATCTCTTCAGCACCGCTGTTCAGTCAAGAGTTACCAAACACATGTGCAACATTCCTACACAATTGATAATTCTCATATCAGAATGGGTCATTTGTATACCTCCAGCTTGCGCCCTTGTTGGCTTTTGTATTTTCTCCCTCCTGTATTAGGTTTACTCCATACTTAATACCATGAGAGAAACCCTGCACAGCATCTTCAAACATGAAGTACGCCCTAATTTGTTTGTGTAACTTTTTCAAAAGTGTATGTAAATTATTTGAATTAATGCAACATCCTTTAAAATTAACAAATAAAAGGCTGAAGAATCTATGTTTTGTAATACAGATAATGGAAACAAAGGGAGATATGATATGGAAGCTTGCCGAGTGTCACAGAGCTTTGACCAAATTGCACGGACTATCATGGAGGCGGAGCCAATAAAAGTTATGCATTTGGTGTGTAGGTAGAAACCGATATTGAAATATAAGAGATGTGCTATCCGCAGTTTTTACTGGTTTCCTGGCGTTGCTACTGCACACCTTCAAGAAATCAACCACATGAATGAATTCTTTCCGTATTCAAACAATGTATATTGTTAAGCAATACCTATTACTGCACACCTTCAAAAGATCAACTAAATGAACGAATACTTTCCGTATTCCAACTATATTGTTAACCAATACTACTGCACACCTTAAAAAAATCGACTACTTTCCGCATTCAAACTATGCCCATTAGGCAGTAGTCCGCCGACAGTCAGGCGGCCATCATAGCTTATCTGTTGTATTTCAATATCTTTTGTAGAAACAAAGGTAGTGCATACATGCAAGTTGCGGTGGTACTTGTTGTGCGTGCGGTTTCATACTCATCATTGATTCCAGATACTAATATCTACAGCTTGTATGTCGGACGAATATCTACAGCTCATATGTTGGACAAATATCTATGAACTTCAGAGTGAAGACTAATACGACCTACGGAGCAAAGTAGATAAGGTCGGATAAATATCTATGACGTATAAATATATATTTTGGTGATGAATATCTATGGAGTGTAGGTGGGACTAATATCTACAGAGGGCAGCTGAGCAAGAGGTTGTACGGAAAAGCATAAATTACTTCAATTAAGTAATACTAACCTAACCTAACATAAATTAAGTTTTTTAAACTGCATATGCAATATTACGTTATGCCAATATGCTATACATAATTGCAAATCCAACCTCTGCCAGTGCTGTAGATATTCGTCGATATCACCTGTCCCATAGATATTAGTCAGCAGTTTGAGCTGTAGATATTCGTCCTCACTTTGGTTCTCATAGATATTAGTCTGATTTGTTCAGTTTTTGGAATTCCTGTAGATATTAGTAGACGCCTCCCTTATTATTTTCTATTATCTATGTTTTGTACAATTATCACACATCCATTTGAAAAGGGTTTTTAGTCAAAATTTTCTGTTTTACGTTTTATCTCTGAATAGTAAAAGGATTGTGATTATCTATGCCCCACAAAAGCTGTACTTAAGTTAGATCACTCCATCACTAGATGTCGCTAGTGTCTCTTTTCAACGGGACCACTTGTTCATCATTTATTTTTGTTCTCCTGTATAATTGAGCTTTTTTGACTTACAACACTATTTTATAGGATGAGCGATACATATTTTTAAGGCTGAAGTAATATTGTGATGTTAAATTAATTAGAAGTGTTAAGTATTCTGTGTGATTAGAAACCAGAACAAATACTTGTTCTTATATATTATGTCACATCTTAATCATTACTACAAGTTAAATGCTTTATAACTTTTTGTACGATTTTATAGAAATTATAAAAGTTATGTCAAGTGAACGTTATGATGTGTGTTTGAATTAAATAATTCCTCTTAAGCTCTCATAAGAAGAAGATATTAAAATACATTTATAAAAAATTATCTTTTTTATTAACCTTATCTATGTAGATGTCGCGCACGTGATCCATGAAGTATCTCTAAAATACAATATAATGTTGTCAAAAAGTGCCTCAAGACGTGATAGATTGTGTTGAAAAGGTCAGCACTGGAAAGGTTAAACATAAAGAAGAGAATATTTCTAGGTTAACCTTATCTACGACGCAGCTGTAAGATATGTGAACCATCGGCAGTTATCCTCATTTGCGATCCATATGAAGTCTCACTTGAGGAGCGAATACACACTGCGACTTGCATGCGCAAACAGTTTGTGCAAACCCGTCGCAATCATTTGAGGTGTATGCAAACCATTTGCGTAATATACACATTTGCCGTCCTAATGTACATGCTTATCGTCTCTCAAATAAGAGTAGAAAATATAAAAAATGGAACTACAAAATTTGTAGGCTGGCAACACCAATTTACCTGTCAAATATTCTTTTAAAGTGCAATGCAAAATGAAAAACACTGTACACACATTAAAAAAAACATTTATTTGCTTTTAAAAAAAAAATTTTTTGTAGAAGCACTGTCGTTAAGGTACCTACTTAATGACATAAATTTGATTAAATTGTGTTTTACAAAGTGATTGGCTTTCATTTAATTTAACAAAAAAATGAATTTAACAGTAGGTAGAAAGGAAGCATCAGTAATTGTGAGTTTAGTTACACCACTTTTAGATCTGAATGAGTTAAATATATTCATATCTAAAATTAGAGACATGATCTAAAGCCCGGGCAACGCTAGGTACTTAAGCTAATATTAAAAAAAAATGTGAGCAATTTCTAAAGTGTGCTTTATATTTTATTACAATAGTGTTATTCTTCATTATGTTAACAAAAAATTGTGAATTTATAATAATAATATACCTGTGGATTTCTAATTTTGAAATCAGTGGGTATCTGTATGGCAATGAAAAAAATATTTTTTCACTTAAGCCTTTTTAATTTTTTACAAAAATGTAGGTTACACAGCTTTTAATTTCCACCATGAGTTATATTTTTAGTATTGCATTGAACTACAGTGGTGCCCTCCTATATTTTGTACTCTTATTTGACAGACTTTATATTGCAATGAAAAAATATTTTTTTCACTTTTATGCCTTTTTAATTTTTAATAAGAATGTAGGTTACATAGCTTTAGATTACCACCATGGTTATATTTTTAGTATTGCCATTTGAACAACAGTGGTGACCTCCTATGTTTTCTACTCTTATTTGAAAAACTGTACTTGTGAAAATTGTAGCAAATTTGGTTTGCGCAAATAAGGAACTCCAGTGAAAAATATTATGGCTTTAAAAAAATATGTTCTTATCTATATTATAGACCAATAAACGCTGATTCTGAATATATAAGTTTTTTTTAATAATCTTAAATGTACAGTTTTTTAAAAAATATTAAAAAGTGCATTTTTAATATTCTCGTTAAAACATAGAGTCAAGTTGGTATGCTGTGTAATGCTGTGTGGTGACGTCACGATGCTGATCACTGTACGTCATTTGTATGGGAATGTAGGTATGAAACAAGCAATATTCGTTTATTTACATACAGCCTTACAAAAAACCCCGTGAAAATTGTATTCAATTGACAAACTGCCGTGGATGTGAAAACGTTACTAATTAAAAAATTGAAAAGAAATACACATTGTTTACACAGCATAAGAGGGTAGTTTATCTCTGTTTTATAATGATGTATGAACGAAATTCGGAATTTTTCCTAAGTATTTTGATTGTTCTATATATTTATTATTTTTGAAGATGTCGTAAAAGCATATACCTTTATGGAAACTAAATAGAATTACCTTTTAGATTTTTGTATCTGACATATACGATTGTGTTTGAAAATTGCAGTATTTAAAGTTTTAACATGAAAAAATTAAAAAAAAACAGCTGACTGTAAACATATTCTATTAAATGGTCGAAAAATTTTGGAAAATTCAAAATTTAAAAAATACCATTCTCTTGCTTTATGAATTTGGAATAAAACTGTCACGGATTAGGATTCGGTGTTACACAATTAATGCGTTGATTTCTCGATTTCGTATTTATTAAATAACTAGCTGACCCGACGAACTTCGTACCGCCTCAGAATCAATAACTGTTGAATAAAATTCAGTTGTTTTACTAAATTAACTATTACACAATGAAGCAATTATAGATGCGCAAGCTGTCCGTGTTTTTACGGATTGTCCGGTACGGATTTTTTTTTCTTACTTTTTCACTTAATTACGGGAATTTGGTAGTCGGGTACGGGTGCCGCCGCCCCGGGAACCATTTATTGGATTACCAATACCTCTTCCATAGATCACGCCTAAGTGGTTCGCTACGTTTGGTGATTTAGCAGGGGTGCCCGGGATTATGGGGTGAAGTTTTTCCGGATCTTGGCGGCGGATGCTTCTGCCCACCTGCTGCGTGGCGAGACGGATCGAGAGACACTGGTTAAGGGAGGCCTTTTGAACTTTCCAGCCGGACCTGCGCTTGCACCGCAGTTGGAGATTAGATTTCCACCCACCCCTCAATCCTTTTTCTTCCCAGAACTTCCTATCCTCCTCTTCCTTAAAAATACCGTCCACACAGCACCCCTAAGATGACATAGGTCCTGAGACAAATTATTTTCTTCAGGGATTCACGTGTGGAGCTTATATAAAAAAAGCTTAATTTTTTATTATAATTATTGCATTTTTCCTTTGGAGGGGCTGCAGACATACGTCGACCGTTTGTCTCATTTTCGGCTATTGACATTTAGTGTGTAAGAAAGAGGGGAAGCATTACACGATTAAGAACAAATGCAAAACAATCAGCGCATTGACATTTGACGTTTTTGAATTTTTGGAACTCACTCACTACTCAATATTATAGGTACTTATCACAAAATGCCCGCAGCTCTTTCAAATATGAGAATTCGTTCCATACAAAATGTATGGAGAAAAGAATTTTCTTAATAACTATATTTTTCGTTAATTTTTGTTGTGTTTTAATAGTTATTATCCTTTCCGGGGCGGAGACAAATCCAACAAATCAAAGATCATCAAAATCGGCCCGGCCGTTCTCGAGTTATAAATAGTGTAACTAACCCGACTTTGTTTTAAATATTAAGATATTACTTTTATGGAAGTTTTATTAAATTCACGCGGAAAAGTCATTAAAAAAATTTCAGACGTAACCTAAAACCTATCGTAAAACGAAAATAAATCACCAACAAAACACCATTTAAAGGACTAAAACTGAAAAAAAAGTAACGCCAGCATTAATACTTATGCTGAATTACACTAATATCACAGTGAATTGATCATTTAAATGAAAACTACCTTTGAAAACATAAAACTGCAAGTAAAATTCATGATGTCAAACATTGTTTTGCGAAGCATTTGATCTCGCCATTCGCCAAAAATAAACCAATCAACGCATTATAATGAACAATATGGCCGCGCGGCGCCTGCGCAGATCTATGAGAGATTCAAGGAGACCAACATAAAAATCTTTAAATGCGTGTATCGTTATTTAATAGATGACGTCACAAAATGCATCATAGATATGGTGGTTTTCGAGGGATCTTGAAAAATTAAAACTTTGACAATTATTTTAAATATTAAAACTAACTCTAAAAAAAAATGCAGTTATTTAAGTTAGAAGGTATTCATAAATAAAAATAAAATTGGACTGGACTTCCCTATTTACGTTATATATGATGAGATAGATTGCATTGAAAAGGCCAGTATTGTAAAAGATTGCATTGAAAAGGCCAGAATTGTAAAAGTTAAAAACAAGGAAAAGGATATTCATAGGTTAAGAATTTTTAGAATAAAACAGGTATGCATTTCTTATTAAAAGTTTGTATAATTACCCTTAATTGCTATTCATTTTGAATAACTTATGTACACGGAAAAAGTTATACATATAACCTAGGGATGGATTCTACAACAAATAGTGAATGATTGAGAGCTGCTCGTAAAATGCAAAGAATAAACAAAGGTACTACACTACAACTGGACACTAGGGAAAATAATTATTGTCACCAGGACATTTTACATTCGATGTTGAAAACAATAAGTAGAAGTAGTAGTTGAACAACATTTTTTACAATTGCATTTAGGCGTTCTGCCTAGAATTGGACTGTGATGGGTATTTCTCAAGTAGCTCTGTTTAGAAGTAGGACACAGGTTTACAACACAAATATACATAATACATATATACGAGTATATAGTCGAATATAAATTATAAATAATGCAATTTTAAACATAAAATAGCTGAAATAAAAATCGTACAAAAATTAAAAAGAAGATAACAAGGTTGCGAAACAATAAAAATTCGCAATTATCACAAAAACTGTACCAATCCCATGTTACATTTGCTTTGGCTTTCTATCCAAATTCAATTTAGATTTTACAGTCCTAAATTGTTTTTAACAATCTTATTAAAAGTCCAACATTTCTAGTCTATAATATATGATGAGCTACGTACATAATAATAATTCTCCTAAAGAACATGTTTTAAAAAATAAAACATGCTGTATCCAAAGTAGGGATTCCTCGTTGCTCTTCAAGTAAGCGCATATTTTGGTAAGGAATCTCGTTATGTGTGATGGATGACGGAGTATTCTTAATCAATGGTCCAAAATTCTCATGTTACCGGAGACTATTTTGTTTTCTAATAAAGCTCCGGAAGGAATATCTATCCGGTCTCCGTGGTTGGCTATGATGATAACAGTCCCCTGGAAAAAAAACAGTCATATAGCAATTTTGTTGTTGTTGTTTGACATTCTTTAGATGGACTGGAAGATTTTAACAATTCAATGGATGATTCTTGTCGTGATCTAACACTGGAATTGACCTACATATTCTAGACAAAAAAATCTACAAATTTCAATACGACAGAGCATTTAAACAAATTTCTTGCTTTTTAATTAAGAAAATTTTTCTCATAATAAAGTAATAAATCAAGAATTTTGGCTTTCAAAGAAAAATAGCAAAAATGCACAAAAAAATGGGTAAGAATTTGGATAATTGAACAATTTTTACAATAAATGAATTGATTGTATAGATAACCACATGAGCGATGGAGATTTTCAGGGGTTCGGTTTTCGATTCAACCGCACTCATTACAAAAATCAAAACCTCCAAATATTAATAGGGAAACATAACATAAAGTGGAACCTCGTTTAACAAGCACCTCTCATAACGAGTAATTCGCATTACAAGCAAAATAAACGAGTGAAATGGAAAGGGGAAGTTCCCTCTTCAACTTGCTTGTATACTAGAACTTTCGATAGCATGTTAATGTCACTTGCGATTAAATATTTTTCCAAAGTCGTGTTCAAAGTTTAATTATCCCTGCGAAAATGTCCCCGAAGAAAAAGCCGCAAAAAGACAGCCATGAGAAAATAAAAATAACTGTAGAATTGAAATGTAAAATTATTGAAAAGCGTGTGAGCGTGGCTGATCTACATCAACGATTTGCACTATCCTCAAGAACAAGTCAAGATTAAGGAAAAAGATACTACAAAGGGAGGGGCAAGAATATCTACCCAACGGTTACATATTCTCGGCGACGTTGAAAGTTTACTTCTGTATTGATAGGCGAAAAGCAATTGCAAGGCGACGCAATTAACAAAAACATTTGTGAGAAGGCGAAAGTAATTTTAGCCGACCTCAATGAGAAGACGCCAGAATCACCAACATCTGAAGAAAAAGTATTTAAGGGAAGTCATGGATGGTTGGAGAAGTTTAAGAGAAGAACCAGCATAGAGCATTGTGAGGCATGGTGAAGCAGCAAACTCCCAAACAAAAGCAGAAGAAAACTTCATCGGCGACTTCAAGAAGCTTGTAGATTCTGAGGGTCACCTGCCGTAGCAGGTTTTTAATTGTGACGAGACGGTCTCTTCTGGTTAAATGTTACAAATAAATATATTTGATTATTTTTTTCAGCATGGAACGCATTATTGTATTTTACATTAATTTATATGTGAAATATTGTTTCACTTAACGAATATTTCGCGTTACGAGCAAGACTTTGGAATTAAATATGCTCGTTATGCGAGGTTCCACTGCAGTTTAAAGCCAATGAATCCAGATAGATTTCATCATTCATCCCATTCATTTAGGTTTTATAAAAGAAAAAAAAAATTATAATTCATAAATATCATCTACCCAAATTTGGGTTGCTATCACACGAGTGGTTATGGATAACCATGATTTTAAAGTCTGCAACAACAGCCATTTGGTATACTAGGCAAATCCATTGTAACCATCTTCCGTTTCTCGTTAAACAACTCATGTAACAATAAACAAAAATTTTAACAAAACAAAAAACGACTTCAAAAAATGCACTAAAATGTAAAAAAATAATTTCGTACGATTGTTATTTTTGGAGTCGGTGTCAGCCAAGGTAACTACATACATAGGTAATTATAGGTGAGATGTGGAGATCTTGGCTGACACCGACTCCAAAAATAACAATCGTACGAAATTATTTTTTTACTTTTAAGTCGTTTTTTGTTTTGTTAAAATTTTTTATTTTTAGTGACGAGCGTGCATAAAGAAGTTTAACTTCAAAAAAGAATCATCGAAATCTGTTGGCGTAATATTGAGTTATTTGTCCATTTGTCGCGCACATACTTATTGCAAATTTAAGACATATATGGTTTTCTCATGGATTTCACTGTCAGAACTGGACAAAATTAAAATGGGACCACTCGCGAAGCACCAGCTTTCTAATAAAAAAAGAATCATCAATATCGGTTCACCCAATCGAAAGTTCTGAGGTAAAATCATTAAAAAAAAAAAAAAAATACCGTCGAAATGATAACCTCCTCCTTTTCGAAGTCGTTTAAAAAGAGAGGTGATGACAGAGCTCTCAGCAGCAGTATTAAAGCATTTAATTTACCTTGAGAGAAACCCCCCTGCCGAATGTAACATCTCCCGACACGGTGAGATGATCCAGTTCAATCAGGTCAGGAATATTGGCAAAGCGTCCCAGGAACTCTTTGACCTTGGCAAAGTGGTTATCGCCCAGCTTCACCAACGGAGTAGTGGGGAACATCCTCTGAGGAGACATAACTAGGGAGCCATGTGACAGGCTGTAGAGATTGGACATCACCAGTAGCAGATCTGACGACTTCTTCACGGGCAAGAACCGACACCTCGGCACATTAATTCCAATACCTCCATCAAATACCTTCATAGCCGCACCGACAGCGGTTTCCAGCTGAATCACATTTAAACCATCCGCTAATGTCTTGTTATTGATAATGATCTCCATATCGAGCGAGCCTTGGTCTAGAACACGTTCAATAGCGTCCAATTTAACCCAAAGGTTATTCGTGTTGAAAAACTTGAAGGTTTTAACGGATTTAAAGTCTTCAATTCGTTCGCTCGGGACTTGTGCGATTTCGAGCAGTCTCAGTTTGTTTTCATACTGGATGAGGGTACCTCCCTTGACGTCAGCCCTGGTCTTGTCGGTAACCTCCATGACGAATTCAATGTTCTTGGTGGGCTGCAGCAGAAGGTTGAGGATGTTCAGGTCGACGGTGGCACCGAGGTTGTCAATATTGCTGATGAAGCAGTACTTGCGGCCCTTTTCAATGAACTGGCGTAGCAGGCCGCAGTTCTTGAAGGATTGGTAGAAGTCACCGTGACCAGGTGGGTACCATCTGGAATTGTATTAACGAAAACTGTAATTACAGCTAACATTATATATAATGATAAAAATGAAATTCTCAACAGTAATAAAATAGAATATTCATCAATCATTCAAGAGATTATCATTTTAAAAAATTTTCAGTTACGCCAAAAAGGAGGTTAAGCTTTATTTTTGCTGGATGAAAAATCAAAGTTAAGCAGCCATCTACTTTCATGGATTAACTTCTGATAAGCATTGAACTCTAAAAAAAAACATGAAAAAGTATGTTTAGGTCGACAGCATCTATAAATCGTATTTATGGTTCAGAAGCTCATAATTTAACGAGCTCTGTGGCCAAGTCGTAAGGTCTTTGGCTCCGGGCCGAGAGGTCAAAAGACCGCCATACAAGTGCATCTTGACACACATTCCTTGATTTATTCATATTTTTACATACCCTAAATGATGGTATTCAACTTCCCATAAGTTAAATAAGTAGATAGGTAAGAACTTACGCCTCAAGGTCCTCCTGGACATCGCAAGACTTGGCCACAGGCAGCAAGGACTCCCGGTTGATGCGCGGGAAGCAGGACTGGTTGAAGGTAAAGATCTCCACCTTCAGGCCCTTGTACTTGCGCACAATCTTTTCTGTGTCCTCGTCCGTGTTGAACGAGTTCATCAGCACGAGGGGCACGTTGCACTGGTACTTCTTGTTCAGGTGCTGAGGACATTAACTTGGCATCATTATAATTTTTTTTTAAAACAAAATACCGTTCCCTAGCCTCGTCTGAAATAAAGCGCAGTGTGGGAAGAGAGTGCATTGTGATGTCTGTGCACATTCTTTCTCTTGAGGGCTAGATATAAAATTAGTCTTTTAGAAATTGTCCAAACCTATCCTACCACCTCGAGGTGATTTTTCACAAAAAATGGTGCTATGCAAATCACCCAAATATTATTATAATTACCTCAATCTGCTGCACGGTGAGATCCAAGAAGGTGAGGTCGTTCCTCACAGGGATGACAGATTTAGGCCCCCGGCAGCCCATGGAGGTACCTAAACCACCATTGAGCTTCACCACCACCAGGTTCTCCAGCATCTCACGCACACGCTCCACCGAGGGGTTCTCCAGCAGGCTGTAGTCAAGCACAGCGCCCTCGGGCAGCTTCTCGATGCGGTCCCATGACACCGAAGGTCCCTCTGGAAGAACAATGAAGATTGTCAGTGCAATATTTTCCTTGTAACACATTATTTAGCAAACTCGCTTTGGAATTGATGTAGAAGGCTGAAAGAAGTATGCTATAGAGAGACTGACCTTCAGCGACAAAGCGCTTGAAGAGCTGCGCGAAGCCGTCGAGTTCCTGTTTGGCGGCCTTCTCACGGGCGGGCGGCGCGTCCACCAGCAGGCGGTCAAGCTCCGCACGCAGCGTCATCAGCGCGTCTCGCTGCGTCAGCTCGCGGAACTCGCGCGACCCCGATGGCGCACGCTGGTGGCGGACCTAGTACACACAACAATAATGAATACATGGATCTTTAGATTTGATGTCCGTCATGAGGAAAATGGGCATTAAGATTCGGGACCTTAAACAATATATGGAACTTATGATTTGATGTCCGTCGTGAGGAAAATGGGCATTAACATTGGGGACCTTATACAATACATGGAACTTATGATTTGATGTCCGTCATGAGGAAAATGGGCATCAAGATTGGGGACCTAATACAATACATGGAACTTATGATTTGATGTCCGTCATGAGGAAAATAGGCATTAAGATTGGGGACCTAATACAATACACGGAACTTATGATTTGATGTCCGTCATGAGGAAAATGGGCATCAAGATTGGGGACCTTAAACAATAAATGTAACTTAAGATTTGATGTCTGTCACGACATTTAGATGGGGACCAAAAACAACATAATATGAATGATTAGATTAATTTAAATGAAGACAATATTAGCGAAACTCAATTGAAAATGTGGCGACAGAAAAATCAGAAAAAGATATTGGCACCTCTGGGACTCGAACCCAGAACCCTCTGCTTACATGGCAAGTGCTCTACCGACTGAGCTAAGGTGTGTAGGTATATTTAATTCAGTCACTTTTAACCGTATCATACTTCAACTAAGAACAACCAACATTATCTTCATTTTCTTAACGCACATATTATTGGCTTCTATCTTTATTTATTAGATTTGATTCATGTCTATTGTGAAGAAATTGGCATCAGCGTTATTTTTTTTTCAATCAAACTTAATCTAACACAATGCTAGTTCTCTAAAGTTTTTATTTCATGTCCAACATGAGGAAATTAGCATGATTGAGTGTTTCAGCTTTTGATCAAGTGATTAGACGTCAAGAAACAAAGGGAGATATGGCCTGGAAGCGTACTGACTGTCACCTGTCACCATGCTACTACCTAGCTGCATGAACTCTCAATGCGTTTGATGTAGTTAGAAACAACAGCGGGGCACCACTGTTAGTAGATGCGATTTGCAGTAGTATGGGTGAACGATGTTGGTGACACTTTTGTGCGCGCAGTTTCATACTGACAATGGTTCACGGCACATCTTCCTTGTTTCCATTATTTATGGTTTAAATGTAAACTGGCTATTTTGGTATATGTATCTGTGTTGATCCGAATAAAGTTGAAAAAATGGCAAATATTGTTTTAGCATATTCAGCATACATATTTACAATTAAATTCCATATTCCATACTTTTATCAGAGTCTCAAAGTTCTTTCAGTGAGAGCAATTCTGTGGTACAAAATTATATTTCAGCACATAAATAATCCTTTATATATTAACAGGCTGGAACACAACCATAATACTCGTTTTAACTTTAATGAAGGGCTAATTGTACCTAAGCATACAAATAAATATGGGCAAAGAACGTTAAATTACATGATTCCCAGTTGTTTAAATATGTTACCTGCTGAAATTAAAAACTGTGCCCAAAACAAACAATTGATGAATTTACTGAAGACTTAGCTTACGGAAAGAATTAATTTGTATTAACTTACAATGACATTATTCTAAAGACTTTAAAAATGTTATTTATGTTTTCAAAAATTTATTTTTATCTATATTTCTGTAAAAAATTAAATTTTATTTTATATAATTGTAAAAATGTAACTATTAAATCACTATTATAAGATCTTTAACGTAAAGAACCACTTAGATAAACTGCTAAAAAGTAGTTTATCGGGACTTGTATTTGTAAAGTGTATAAAATAAATAAATAAATTTAAAAAAAAAAAAGAATTTTATTGGATAAACTATGTATATTTGATAACACGTTGTGCATAAATCAACAAAACCCACAAGTTGGCCAGCTGATATAACTGCATTTGCAGAATGAAAAAAAAATACACTGTATTCAATGTTACAAGTTATATTTTTATTTTAAATATTAAAATAAAGAAGCTTTTTTTATTTTGCGTCATATTCAAAATCGGACGTTATTATTACGCTAATGTCTGAAAAAAGAATCGGTTGAAATTCAAGAATCCGTCTGAGAATGCAACTCTGATGCCGCGCCGAATGCAAAACCATCTCTGAACTTGAAGTTTCTAAGAATAAGCTGCTTCCGTAATTCGATTTCGAATTCAAGAATTCGTCAAAGGATGGCACCACTTACGTTAGCACTTTTAGGGGGCGCCAAAATTGTAATTTAAATGTTTGATTGAAAAAAAAAATTGATTCACAAAGCGACTGGCATCTAGCGCACGTTGTTCTATCGATTATCGATTGTTCAAGTTAAACATATCTAAAACGAAATATCTAACATTTAGCCTCAATAATCCAACTCAACCCTCAATTAATCATGTACTAAAAATACATTTGTGTAAAGATCTCGTTAGATGTAGATCTGGAACGAGTAGATTCCATTAAATACTTGGGGGTTATAATTTATAATAAACTTCGGTGGGAAGACCATGTAATAAATGTCACAAACCGTATACGGAAACTGGCGTATATTTTCAGATCTTTACGAAACATATTAAACAAAAATACACTAAAAACAGTTTACTTTTCTCTATGCCAATCAATTAAATCTTACGGTATAATTGTTTGGGGAGGATGCTCTAAAACAATATTGGATCCGTTAATAAAAGCACAAAAACTGATAATACGTACTATTTACAAAGTGCACTACATTCACCCCACGAAGGACTTATTTGGTGACCTCCAAGTGCTTAATATAAAATCGTTGTATGTCAAATACATGTCTGCCTATTTTAAATTTAAATTTATTAAAAAAAAAGATTTTTGAATCAAACTACAGTGCAAGATATTCCAAACAATCCAACTTTGTTATTCCAGTAACTAAAACCTCGATGGCCCAGTCACAGTTTAACTTCCTTGCTCCGAAAATCTTTAATAATTTACCAATTGAAATAAAGACGGTAGACCATAGGTTCTCAACGTGGGCGATAACGCCCCCTTGGGGGCGTTTGAGACCTTCAGGGGGGCGGTAGAAGATCCAGAGACAATTGGGGGGCGTTTAGATGGCACAGGGGGGCGTTGGCAAGTAAAAAAAATATGGAATAAAAAAGACAAACAAAACACTCTAATCACGTACTAATAAAGCGAAGTTAACTTAATTATTGGTTAATTTTTGTTATTAAAAACCCATGTCGGAAGTAAAAAAGAAGATACGGCAATATGGTGTGGATTATATTAAATACGGATTTATCGAAAATCCCATAAATCCATCATCTTCAATGTGCCTTATTTGTCGAAAAACATTTTCAAATGAAGCGATGAAGCCTTCTAGGCTTCAAGATCATATTAATAAAATCCACCCGGATACGAAAGACAAAGATGTGACCTATTTTCAAGACATGAAAAAGAAGTACAAAATTCAGCCAACTATATCAAAACAATTTTCCACAGCTTCTAAGCAAGACAATGATGGACTTCGAGCTTCGTACAATATCTCATTGTTGATTGCTAAAACAGGCAAACCACGTATACTATTGGGAAGATTTAATTTTACCAGCAGTAAAAAAATTAATAAACACTGTGCTCCATAAACCAGCTGCAGATATTATCCGAATTCCTTTGAGCAATAGTTCTGTGCAAAGACGAATTGATGAAATGGCTGAAAACATTGAAGAATCATTGTGCAATCATCTGAAGTCTTGTCGATTTTCAATTCAGCTGGATGAGTCCACTTTACCAACCAATGAAGCATTGTTATTGGCATACGTGAGGTTCATCGAAGATGAGAAAATATATCAAGAACTGTTGTTTGTTACAAATTTGGAAATAGATACAAAAGGAGAAACCATATTTAATACACTGAAAAAGTTTTGTGACGAAAAGAAAATTCCTTTTAATAATATTTTGTCAGCTGCTACGGATGGCGCCCAGCTATGACAAGGCGTCACAAAGGCTTCATAGCGTGCTTAAAAAATAAAGTTCCTGACTTGCTTGCTGTGCATTGCGTAATTCATCGCCAGCATTTGGTTGCGAAAAATCTGAGTGAACGCCTCCATACATCACTGTTATCAGAGCAGTTAATAAAATCAGAAGTAACTCATTGAATGACAGATTATTTAGTCAGCTTTGCATTGCCAATGATGAAGGTTTCAACCGATTGTTGCTTCACACAGAGGTGCGCTGGCTGTCAAAAGGTTCTTGTTTGACTCGATCTTACAATCTATTTGAGTCTGTGATAGAGTTCCTAGGAAACAAAGACACAGAATTGCGCGACAACCTCACCTCATCGAAGAACAATATTGCGTACTTGACAGGCCTGTATAAATTGTTTAATGATGTCAATCTCCAACTTCAAGAAGGCGACGACTTAAATTTGATTAAGACAAAAAATTGCGTTTCAGCTTTTGTATCCAAACTGCTATTATACAAAAGAAATATTGGCAGACGAGAATTTAATAACTTCCCAAATTTATCAGCAAAATCATTCAAGAACAACGACTTGCTTGTTTACTGTCAACACTTGGAAAACCTCCACAATGATTTCAAGGAACGATTCCGGGATATTTTAAACACGGGCATACCAGACTGGGTTTTGGATCCTTTTTCAAATGTCTACATAGCAGGATCATCCCAGTTAGAAGAAGCACTAATAAAACTGACGACAAATGAGGAATTAAAAAATTAAATTTAAGAATGGCTACCAATAGTTTTTGCTGCAGAAGCCGATTTCGCAACTGTACCCAGGATTATGGTCTATAGTCCAATGATTTTTAATAGCATTCCCATCGTCTTATTTAGCTGAACGTGGATTCAGTGCCGTAGCAACGTTGGTAACTAAAAAGAGAAATAGGCTCGATATTACTGAACGCGGCGACCCTCGTTTGTTTTTAAGTATTATTGAGCCTAATATATACAAACTTCTTAAAACGCATCAAATTCAACCATCTCATTAGATAAGTTATAAATTCAATATCTTTTCAACGTTAATAAAAATACTTCTCTTTTTAATTAAGTATGCGTTTTAATTGTTCTCATTGAAACAATCTTCTTCTCAGAAATGTAATAGGAGTCATAGCCTTTCTTATGATTACATATTAATATTACTAGGTATATTAGTATGTAAAATGGACTTTTAGGAAACCCAGAGACCACCCCCCCCCCCCCCCCCCCCAAGATGGTATGTAAAAGCAGTTGGGGGGCGCTAGAAAAAAACATATTGTCAAAGTGGGCGGTGGGCAAAAAAAGGTTGAGAATCTATGCGGTAGACCAATATCACACTTTCAGGAAGGCGATTAAGAATTTTTTGATGAGAGAATGTGACAACGCCGGTGGCCTGTTTCTCGTTCTCAGATAGAACAACTGTCTATATATATATATAATTTTTTTTTGTTTTATGTTATATATATATATGTGTATGTAATATCTATAGATGTGTGTGTGTGCATACATGTGAGTAGGTGCGCATATGGGGAAGGAAAATGTGTGTTTATACCTGTATAGATGTGTATATGTATGTGTGCACCTATATATATATACGTTGTGCTTGCATGCACACATATTGAAAAAAGTTATGTTCATTTTTATTACCTAATACTAATTCACTTCTTTTCCCCTTTCTATTTTCTATTTTCCACTTTTTATTTTATTATAATTTTTCCAATTTTTAACATCACTTATAATAAATCCATATGTTTACAATAGACTGCATATTTCATAAAAAGTAACAATACTCCATTGGTCACCATGAAACAGGCAGCCGCCTAGTATGGTGATCCAATATATCCACGCTATGTTAATTACTCAATTATGTATCATGTATTTTATAAATAAATAAATAAGATTACTCATTTTATTTTAAAACATCCAGTTGGTTTTTGAATATATCCTAAGTTGATGTATGAACGCATGCTAAGTCGATTTTGAACGTGCGCATAGTGTTATTAAGTGTACGTCATAGGTTCTCAATGTGGGCGATAATGCCCCCTTGTGGGCGTTTCAGAATTTCAGAGTAGCAGTAGAAAACCTAGAGAAAATTAGGGGGCGTTGAGATGGCACAGTGAGGGCGTGGGCAGGTAAAAAAAATATGGTCTAAAAAAGACAAAAAATACGCTAATAACGTATTAATAAAGCAAAGTAAACTTTAATATTGCTTAATTTTTGTTATTGTATGTAATGTAATCATTTTTATCATGTGTGCGAAAATTAAAATATATCGGTAGTTCAGGAAGTTGAACTGAAAGATTCCACTACATTCAGATCCCCAATAAATTGGATGACATGAATTTTTTTGTATTATATAATTACGTGTCTTATGTGTATTATTATTAAAAATTGATACTATATAATATAATGAATACAAGAAGGAAAGAGGTAGCAACCCGGTACTAAAAATACAAAAGAACTGCTTTTTCAACTTGCTAAATATAAAGATATAACATTTAATTTAACCTATTTTTAATAGAATTATTGATTCCGTAACAGTTGAGTCCCCCCCCACTAGGGGGCGCCACTAGTCAAGTTTATGCCCCGGTTTGAAAAAGTTGTAGATCAGGGATCCGGGGCTGCGTAGGTGGATACATCATACTTATCAAAAAGCAAGTTGAAACACTTTAGTCAAAGATTAATTATGTACTGGTGTAATGTATTACTAAATGTCAACAACCCTTTATCTCTTGTTATGTGAGAATAATAATAAAAGTAATAATTAGTCCATCAAACCATTTACAAACAGTAAAATTCAAGGATGTTACTTTCGCAACATAAACGTTTGAAAACTGATAAGAGTGTTTTTTTAGGTTAATGCAACCTTAGTTGAGTCAAACACAAACACAGTAACCACTAACACATAAGATGCATTGCTTATAGCTTGTTTTAAAGAAGTTATTGGCTTCATTAAAAAATTCGAGTGAAAAGAAAAAAAGGTTAATTACGAATTTTTATATAAAAACGGTGTCCCGAAACTGAAGTACCTAAATTACGTTAGGGGGCATACATTAATTACGTGAGCTCAAAAGGGGGGGGGGGGGGGGGTCCAGCAAAATCTCATGTTACTTGAAAAGAGTATACGAAGTGGCCCAAATTTATCTCACCAAGGGGGGTCTAGATTGGAAGAAAAACTGCTCACGTAATTAATGTATGCCCCCTAACTGGTGAATCAGCATCTACCTATAGAGGACCCAAAAAATGTTTTTTCGATCTGAACATTTCGATTTTTTTCTCTAAGTTTATCAGCAATTTTTTTTCTTTTACAATATCTCCAAACAGGAGGCCTAAAATAATTTCCCTTAGGGTCTACATCGTCTTTGGGGATGCTGTGTGGAGGGTTTTTTGTGGAAATGAAGGAATGAACCTGGGTCTTGAAGAGACCAATGCTCTGGGAGGGAGGAAGCACAGAAGCCGGATTAAACTAACTGTATTAAAACAACTAAAGAATTTTAAAAATAAAAATAAAATAATTACTGTCTACACCTGATTCCGAAAAACTCTGCGTAAAACCCAACGGGCAACGCCGGGGACTTCAGCTAATATTTACATGTGCGCATTCCCGAGAAGATTTCTATATAATGGTGACTTCTGGCGTTATGAAATTTGTATTAAAATTTACAATAGGTGGGGCGTGAATTGTTTTAAAAATGTGTGTATTTCATATAGTTTAGCGGCAGGGGAGGAAGAAGGGAGGGGACGGGGAACGAAGGAGGGGACGATGGAGAGGGGAAGGTGGGGAAGATGGAAGGGGAACGCAGGAGAGAAAAACAAAAAAATATCATGTATCCAAAAGCATACCAAGAAACAGAATTAAAACAAACACTTTATTTCTTTGGCAATGCAACGCATGCCGGATACTCGCTAGTATGTAATAAATAATATAACTCACTGTAAAACTTGGTACCGAACGTACCTACTCAAGAAGAACTCACAGTTGACTAAAAAAAGTTCCAAAACTTGTTAGAATGCGCGAAGCTCTCAGATTAAAGAAAATTATTACACTCTTTTGACACTTCTTGAATAATTAAATAAAAATTATTCCAATGAACACCCGAGTAAGTGCGTGGTCTGTAAATTAATAAAAATGAGTCCATTGAGATAGTTTTATTAATATGAGTTTAAACACTTAATTAACTATTTGATATGCGATAAACACGTTACATCATAATCATAATGACCATTGTGTAAGAAAAAATATATAAAATAATGACTTGTGTAAAAGAAAACAAGTCACTATGAATGGTTGTAAATAGCAACAGTTATTATGACAAATAAATCAATCAATTAAAAAAACTGGATTTGCAAACGCATTTCTTCGATGTAAGTTATTTTGTTATTTATAATAGATAGCATTGTGAAGGCAAGTTTTTTTTCAATAGCTCAACACAGGGGGCCCTGAAGAAAATATTTTCCCTTAGGGCCTATAAGGTCTCCCTCAACCAGTCTCTCCCGATCCGGCCTGCCACGCAGCTGTTGGGCAGACACATCTGCCGCCAAGAGCCGGACAATCCTCACCCCATGCACCCGGGCACCCCTGCTAAGTCAGTAAACCTAGCGAACCACTTGGGGTGACCTACGGCAGAGGTGTTGGTTATCCAATAAATGGTTACAGGGCGGTGGTACCCATACCCGCCTCCCAAATAGTGTGCGCGATTTTTTATGTAATTACCGTACAAGAGTCCCAACTGCTCCAAAGAGTGTTGGGTGCCAGTAGGACGATGGTATCCCCAATTGGGTTCCATGCCAACTCAGAATCAAGTCATTTCAACACCTCTTTAAAAAATTTTAAAAAGCATTAAAACCTTATTAATAGCTATGAAAAAAAAATAGTCCATAACTCTAACCTAACGTAACCTATTTAACCATTTTTATATATATTTTTTTTTGATCACTTTTAATAACTTTTAATAACTTTTCAATTTCAAGGGAGGTTCTGAGTTGATTTCATTCTGAGTTGTCCGGTCACCCCTCAATCGGGGTATGTTCGCATGATGCGAGGTTGAAGGGAGTCGGGAACGGAAGGACATGGTAATTTGGGACTGCAAAGATACGTGTGTCAAGTTGTACGTTTAAAGGTCGGTAAAAAGTTGTTATAAGGTATCGATCTGGTGAAAGACCACCATTCATAATAGAAACGTTGCTTGAAATGGCTTTAGCCATGTTTTGTGACAAGATCTGAACAGTTAGGTATTTCCCAAACTTCCCTCCCCATTTCCTTTCCTTCACGCCCTTCAGTCCCAATTGGGGATGCCATATGTGCTCCGGATAGTCGGGAGAAGTTGGGACTCTTTGCGGTGATCAAATAAAAAAAAATAAAAAATACGTTCTTGATGATGAAACACCTAACAAATAGTTCAATAATAGTGTCAGTGGTTGAGTGGGTATCACGTTTGAGTCCCACCCAGGCGTTCGGTGTCCGATTTCTCGGCTGGCCAAGTCCTCCATCACGACTCAAGCAACATTTTCAGCTTACTGTGGTGGTAGTAAGAGAATGTTGGCCTTTCTTTTTTTAAAAAATTAAATTAATTAATTTTTAATTAATTTTAATTAATAGATACTATTAAAAAGATGAAATATTCTTTTGTAATGTCCATAGAAAAATTCGATAATTACACTTTTATCTACCAGGAAAAAAATTAAAATAAATAAATACATATAAAAAGGCAAACTCGTGATATCGAAATTTTGAATGTCCTACGCCTGTATACAGAGCGTTAAGGGACACGCTGCAAATACATTAACATAAAAAAAAAGATATTTAAAAAGTCACCGGAGATCAAAATTTAATTTATATTTTTTACTCCAAATAATGACAGGATTCACCGGTTAAAGTAAGTCAAGTACATCCTTAACACCCTATATGTATAATTGATCCGCATAATATTATCTTAATGGATGCGAGATAAGAGTGAATTTTATTATGAAAGTCGATAATCACAATGTTAACTCATATCTTTCCCAAGATAATATAGATTAGTAAATGATCGACATTAATTATTTGGTACAGGTGGTGTAGGTAGCCAATACTTTATTTTAATTTTATAATAACAGAGAAGTAATATAATAATAATAAATTATTAGTTGGTATCGCTAAATTCTCTGTGCAACTATTGGGTTAAACTGATGATATCCACATAATCGCGAAAACTCCCGACGCTTCACGTGACGCCTTCATAAATCTTGAAAGTTCTGCTAAAAATATGGGTCTCATAGTCCAACAGAAGACCAAATACATTTTTTTTAAGAAAGACAAACATTCCCGGGCTACGAATAACCCAACAATGTTTGAAAATCTCATACTAACACCACGAAAATGTTGCTTGTGTTGTGATGGAGGACTTAGTCAGTCGAGGAATCGAACACGCGACGCCCGGGTGGGACCCAAGCGCTATGCCCACATTGCCCACTCAACCATTGACATGGCCGTAGGATGCGCCCAACTCTCTCATGCGGAAGCCAAAATTTTGAAACGGTACCAAGATTCACATACCTAGGCTCCCTGATAACAATCGAGAATAATACCACAGAGGAGATCCAGAAGCGCATAGTGAACGCAAATCGCTGTTATTACCGCCTACAAAACCAAATAAAATCCAGACTGCTGTCCAGAAACACCAAGATATTAGTGTATAAAACACTTATCAGACCAGTACTCACATACGCAGCTGAGACTTGGGTACCAACTAAGAGGAATGAGCAAGCACTGGATGTTTTTAAAATGAAAATTTTGAGGCGTATCTTCGGACCGGTTTCAGAAAATGGATTATACCGCAGACTTTATAACAATGAGCTATATGCTCTGTTTAAGGATTTAAACGTCACAAAATTTATAAAACAGGGAAGACTTCGGTGGCTGGGTCATGTAGAGAGCACCACAAAGTCCCTGCTGCACTCAAGACCGACAGGGCGAAGGAGCCTGGGAAGACGAAGTTTAAGATGGAGCGACAACGTCCTCAAAGATATTTCCACCTTAGAGATTGTAAACTGGAGAGAGCTGGCACAAAACCGTGATGAGTGGAGGAAGACAAGGAAGTAATGTAATTCTGAAATTTGAAAATATGAGATTGACAAAAATGACAGCTTTGACGGAAGGTGGCAATAGCGAAATTGGTTAACGCACTCGTCCCGGTTAGAGGGAGAAGTCTGGGTTCGAGTCCCAGTTGCGACCATTGCTTTTTCTGTTTTTCTGTGTCTTGTTCTCTTTCATATTTTCGTTTAGATTATTATTATTGTTAACTTATTCTAGTATGATATTTTATTCAATTTATTAAAGGGCCAGATTTCCAATAATCCATGCGCGTGAGACGAGTTGTGATCTAGCCTCCTACATAGTAAAGTAAATTCACTCCCATTTGTACAGCGCTCTTGAGGCGATTTTTCGCGAAAATAGCACTATATAAGTTGTCCAAATTTATTATTATTATTATATACCTACCTTTTTCTTGGGTGTCCCGGTTTGGGGAAAAAAATAAATGGTCACGTTACTCATCGTGATCCCTGGAAGGGATGGCACAGCTAGGATGACCGATATAATGTCATGTATTTCTATAAAGATAAGTTGCTTCCAGTTCTAACCGAAAAATCTTCGGCAGGACTCAAATAGACGCATTATAAACCGTTGACTTCGGATTTTAGCTAACCTAGAGTGAATATACTCGTTGTAACCCTTTTGGGGATAAGTTAAACCCGTAAAGTTTATTATCCTGTGTTGCCAGTATCGAACCAATGAACCGTGCCGTACTTGCTAAATGATTGTATCCAAAATAAAGACTAATTGTGTTTACCGTAAAAAATGAGGATTTTATTCAATTATCCCGAGTACTTATTTTCTTGTATTATAATTATAAAGATATTCTTTCAAATAATAAATCGATTTTGAAAATGATCAAAAACCCAAAAAATCTAAGCGCTCCGGCTTCGCTCTGACGTCGTTCTAAACCGCCCGGGAGGCCATAAGACATTTTAAATTGGACTTTGTTCGTGAGTATAAAAATATAAATGTCGCAGGCAAATCTAAAATCAGGTCGATCATGATGCGAATGAGGCACTGCACGATCTGCCGCCAGGCATTTCACGAAGTAGCTAGGCGCATCATGATCTGCCTGATTATACGATCGGCCGCCGACATCTATATTTAAGTACTCTAGATAGGTAGGTACTTGCTTCATAAAACTGAAACTCCTCAGAGTAAAAAATGTTCTTTCTTGATAAGAAATTTTCGCGTTATAGCTTTGCAAATTTAGTATGTTTATCAGTAAGTTTGTGCAAGTCAATATATGTGCAGATTACAGGACTGTAAACACGGGATATACCTACAATCTAGATAGAGTTGATAAAGCGTGAGTAAATTCCAAAACAGTTGGAGAGAAAATCTACATACGACTTCATGGAAAACTTCAGTGGTGGCTGGAGGTTTTTGAAAGAATGACAAAAAAATAAATATTGTTTCAGTCGTAGGTACCTTACTAGAACGATAATATTGTCAAGTGTGCCTTCTTTCTGGGGCTACTTTAGCAAATGGGATGAGGGTTCAGACATTGTTACTCTATGGTTCAGACACACGTTAAAAAAATGGCTGCCAGCATTATGTCGACTATTGGCTTCGATCGCAGCAATAATTGAAATATAAAGAAAAATAAACCTGTAACTATCGCAGGAAAATATTTTTAAAAAATCGCACGAAATGACAAAGTTAATGTAATGTATGTAAAATTTCTATAGTTATAATATACCACTCGTATAGTACAAGCGAGAAACTGATGAAATACGGAGTCCATTAATTCGAAAAAAAATCGGTCTCTATGGGTCAATACCAACTTTTTAACGTCTTTTAAAATGCGTCGAAGCTAGCTCCTATTTTTTTAACCCCATAATTTCCGAAATAAAGGGAAAAGTAAAATCGAAAAATATATGTGATGAAGATTCTCCAGTTTCCTGTTTGTACTACGAGTTTCCGGACACCGTGTATATTCTGAATGAAAACGGTTTTTACTCCATTCGAGCGACACTTAAATTTTGATTTTGTAACACACTAATAGGTTTTGGTAAAACAGTACAGTTTTTTTAATTTTTTTTATATTCAGATACCTTTTAAAACACATCTGGAAGTTGTACAAAAGTACGCCATTTTTAAAGGGAATCTGACCCCAATAAAATATTATGTCTGTTATGAGATATTTCAAAGCACCAGCCCAAAAAGTGAACAGCCACCACTGGTTCTGTGGGCGATGATAGTGATTAGTAATTATTATTCCACTTACAATCGTCAATCATTAATTTTCCATTAAATAATAATAGTACAGTCAACTGCAAAACTGTGTTGATGTTGACGAACAAAAGATTGTGTTTCAGAAAAAATTAAAGTTTTACCTTAAAAATAAATCCTTAGAAGAGACAGGAAGAGCCGAGAGGAAATATAAAGAATCAAGAAGCGGAAGCTAGAAGAGGCAAAACGAGCCAAGGAGAGGCAAGAAAATCCAACAATATACAAGGGAAGCAAAGAGACAAGAAGAGACGATAAGATCCAAGAAGAGACAAGAAGAGACGAGTAGATCCAAAAAGAAGCAAGAATAGCCAAGAAAAGCCGGGAATGGACAGGAGGATCCAAGAAGAGCAAAAAGAATGGGCAAAAAGAAGGAAGACACAAAGGATTTAAAAAAAAATCATGACGTTCAATTCATTCCTTTATTCCAGCACATCCACGTACGAGTATACCGGTCGATTAAACTCCAACCTCCTTTCCATCCTCAGAGCACGTGTTCCAAGTCCTAACAAATCAGTGCCCCGCGGTGTACCGGTCTCACCGAGATAAAAGTGCTCCTGGCTGGGGGGGACAATCGTATCGTAAGTCTACTGATCCAGTTTTCAAAGCTGACGCAGCTGTAATTCTACGCTAGTTCGTAAATATCGCCATTTTTTGGTTATTTATAATTTTTATAGAAATCATTTTCCAATTATTATTTAAACAAATATGTGTAGTTATTATTATATCTAAGCAGTTTATTTTTACGCGTGATGGCTGTTTCCCCTACTGAAGTAGTTATCAAAATATTTTAACCCCTCAGACTAATATTTGTTCGTTTTTGGGAACAGCCTACGTAGGTCTCATAGAAATCGTTATATCTCCCGTACTGTCATTTTGATATATATGATCTAAGCGGTGTTAGAAAGAGAACACACCACGCTTTGTATTCGAATCTAGAAGTTAACCGTAGAAAAATAAAAATGTGCACCTCTGTGAAATAAAAATTTTCGACCGCAATTTGATATTTTTTATTTTTTATGTAACGAAAAAAGTCAGGTGACATTATCGTTTATAATAGGTACATTTGTCTCGTAAAGCATGGGTCGGCAACCTTTAGTTGTAAAAGCGCAAAACATTTTAAGTGGGGATTAATGCGGGCCGCATTTGGGTCACATGTCATTACAGTATACTTGAAATTTGGTGACTTAGCAGGAATGCCCTGGTTCATGGGGTGAGTTATGTCCAGGTCTTAGCGGTAGATGCGTCTGCCCACCTGCTGCGTGGCGGTCCGGTTTGAGAGAGATCTAAGATGAATATTTGTGTACAAATATTTTATTTTAAGAAATAAAATGTTTATTGTATATTTTTACGACATTTATTGTAGTTAATAAAAACAAAGAGATTTTTATGGTTAAAAGCGTAAGTCATCACCTTTCAAAAACAGTTTTTGGTTTTCGGATACATTTAGATATATTCGATTTATTTGGATTTTGGAAAATTATCTGACCTCCTGACAGAATATGTCCGAGGCCTGAGGGGTTAAGATCACTGAGAGACAATTATTATTATTTATTGAAAATCTATTAAAAAAAACATATGATCACAATGTTTTCCAGCTTGCGGTACATACGAGTATCTACATAAAATTACATTAGATCTCCTACGTGGGTACAAAGACTAATAAATACTCGTGTAATCATGATTATGATTGTCTCGGAAAACACAAATTGTAGATTTATCAAGGTTTGAGTAATACATTAATGATCTATTCAGTTGTAAAATGATGTACTAATCATTGATAGATAGATATATCTTTCATTCCAATATTACTCATTAGGTTATTAACATTGTTGATTCGAGATGAAAAAAAAAACGTGTTCCATTTTGGTACCGATTTTGGACATTATTTGACATGTGTCGTCTATTATTGTTTTGGGCGATAACATTATGTGGAAATGTTGCGTGTTACTGTCTTTTTATATTAAAAAATATTAATAAAAAGACTATTTCCCCTTCCAACGATTATGTAAGTCCCAAATTCAAAGGAAACCCGGTCGCCGAGAAAATGTAACAGTAGGTATTTTACCAAACTGTTGCTTTCACTATCGCTCTTACTCTCCCCAATACTGAGCGACAGTGAAAACTGTACCCCAAGCTGTAAACTAACATACCTACCTAAATAAAATCGTCAAAATCGGAGTTTTGTATTCCAAATTTTTCTCCTCCAAAACTGGATCGATTTTAAAGTTTTTTTTAACTAACTATATTGGTAGAAAATACTACATGTCTGAACGTTTTGATTTTTTTAAACATATATATTGTCTAGTTTGTATACTGAAAGTCTGTAAGTTGATGGCGGTCGAACCAGACAATTTTAACTATATTTGGAGGGTCTTAATTCCAATAAGAAGTAACTTATCACAAAAAGCAAATTGTACCGACACGCTAGTGGTCGATATCTATATTACATTTAAAAAAATATTTGCATTAGTGCCATAATCGAGAGAGGAAATTGGGGAATACGTTTACACGGACAAAACGCCGGCCGGTTTCTTCTTAATTCCTACATTCCTATACCCTTTGAACTCACTCCTTCATCAATTATTCTGTCGATTTTGGTTTGTCCCCCCCCCCCCCCCGCCCCCTTCGCTTTAACTAACCCCTCCTCCTCCTCTAGCCCCTCTCCAAATGTTAAACTAAATTCAACTTTAGTATACGACTCAGCCTGATGAAGAGAACATTGTTCTCTAAACATATACTTGATGATTGATTTGTGTTATTTTACAATCTAATAATTCAAAAAGAATATAAGATATATTTGTGGCACGTTCCAGAGTGGAAGATAGGTACTCTCAGTATCGCCCTGGCCTCCTGGCACGGTCGATCGATAAGAATTGATAGAATTACTTTCGGTAACTTCTCATCGTTCCCTAGTATCAACGAGCAAATTATAGTTCAAAATGAATAAGTGTTCTTAATATATTCGACGTCAACTATTGTTTGTAGGTTGGTCTGCGGTTGTCAGATGTAACGATGAGAAGTTAACGAAAGTTATCCTATCAATCCTTATCGATCGACCGTGTTAGGGGGCCAGGTGTAAGATCACCATTCATAATTGAAACGTTGCTTGGAATGGCTTTAGCCGTATTTGGTGACCATATCTGAAAATCCAGGAACTTACCCACCTTCCTCCTCCCAATCTCCTTCCCCTCCCCACTACCTTCATCCTCACAACATTCCCCGATATGAAACGCCATAGTTTCACTGGTTCCAGGCGGTTGTGAGCTGTTGGAACTCTAGTGCATTGACACGAAAATAACTTTACAAAATAAAACCAAACTTTTCTTTTCAATATGAAATATGTGGGAAACTAGGCAGTAACTAGTACCAAACTACTAGTTGAGAAAAAATTAACTTTTTTGTACAATTGATTGACTATAGCGTTCTGGTTGGCCGGAACCACGAGACGCCCCTGTGCCGCAATAATCTTGTGCATGTAAATAATATTTCAAGGATTATGTCGCCATAACGTTAATACTAATAAACATAATGCAGCTAATATTGTGCTACAGTGTGTGTCAATTACTATTGCGCCTTTATTATAAATCAAATTACCTCTTAACCTCGGCTCCTGACCTCCCCTACCAATTAAACAAATAAAGACACAATGACTAATAACGATGTACGAATGTGATTGAAGCAAGCAGTGCTTGCCAACAACGAACGTAATAACAGTAACCCTTACAACAGTATTCCAAACTGAGATTTTTTGGGGACCATTTTGAATATTTTCCGCCCATATTAAAAAAAAATCATACCTCAGAATGTTAATATGGGGAAGTACAAAATGATCATAGTTCTATACGGTCAATGCCGATCTATTGTTGATTATCACATATTCGTAGGATTTTTAAAAAAATTACAAAATCGTAAACTTCCACATAATTACTTACGAATAAGGGAAAATTTGTCAAAATTGGCAGCAAAACAATCCGAGGTATTTTAATTAGTGCCATATTGTGGTAAAAAGCGCTCGGGTGGTTATAAGAACAATCTATTAAATTTGGTACCTATTTAAAATATCTATAATTCTTGATTGGATTCAATGTATGAGGCGAGTACTTAAAATAAATTAATTAATTTAAAGAGTTTCGAAAATTGATTTTTTATTGAACATCATTGTTTTGCAAAATGTCATTCTCAAATTGTGTCATTTTTGATAGTTTCTCAAGAGTTTTTGTAATGATTTAAAAGCTTCTCAGATGTAAATATTGTCATGTTGTTGTAATAATCCAGAAATCTTCGCGGGGGTTTAAAGAAGTGATTTTGAAAGTTTCAAACATTTCCATATAGCAATACACTCACATACTCATATACTCACATACATAAATATCACCGTACAAGCATATTTTGATTTTTATACATGTAAATAAACTACGGACGTGGTATGAAATGATATTTATGTTTTCGTCGAAAAGTTAACCTATGACATGCTCAACAATGCCGTATTGTTTTGGAGAATTAAGTAGCCTATTGTCAAAAGCCTGGTCATGTTCTAAGAATAGAAACATTTAACAAGTTTATTGGTTATTTTATTTTAATAAACGATTAAGCGTTGCGATAATTTTTACAAGGTTTCCGATTGCCCGAAGCCAGTGGGACTATGGCATCCCTTAATGGGATTTGTGTTGTGAGGCTGAAGGGAGTGGGGAAGGGAAGGTGGTGTGAAAGTGGAAGATTGGAAAAATGCTGACTATGCAGATGTGGTCACCAAACAAGACAAAAGCCATTCAAGCAACGTTTCGATACTGTATGGTGTGGTCTTTCTTCCGGGCGATACAGGATCATCTCGACCCAGACGAGTGAAAACGTAAACTAGTCTTATTTTATCATTGAAGAAGAAGATAACACAAATAATCTAACTAAACGAAAATATGAAACAGAAGACATAGAAAAATAAAAAGATAACGGTTGCAACTGGGAATCGAACCCAGAACCTCTCGTCTTATCGGGATGGACGCCTCTACCAATTCGGCCACTGCCACCTTCCATTGTCATATTTGTCAATCTAATATTTAAAATTTTGGAATAAACAATATTATCTTCGACTAATTTTTTCATATTATAGGCAACTACCTTTTTCATTGGAAACTTCTAAGAATTATTAGTGTTATCTTCTTCTTCAATGATTTATTACATTGATGGGAATAACTTTCAAAAGTTATAAGAAGAGAGTTGTTCTCTTAAAGAATTGTCTTATTTTAGTTACGAATTTGTTGGACAGATTCGGTTGTTAGAATTTTTTTAAATTTTTTTTTATTTATAATATGTTACATATATTTGACATTTCTATAGATAAGATTTATTAAATCACCATACTAGGCGAATGCCTGTTTCATGGTGATTAATTAAGGATAGTAATTTTGAGTGTAGTCTAGTGTAAACAAATGGTTAAATTGGTAAAGTTATAATAAAAAAATAGAAAAGAGAAAGAAGTGCGTAAAACAAACATGTAAATAAAATAAACCTGTAAACATATGGTACTAAAGGGTAAGCCATCTAAAGTTTTTTTTTTCAACTAGTGCTTATTTCGTGAATGGTAACACTTAGCTCATGTCTGATTTGACAGATAATTAGTTTTATCCTTCCGCTGAGCGAATATGGTTGTGTATACGCTTGAACAACGCTGGGAAATATTGCGACATTACTTTGAAAATCATGGTAATGTTGCAGAATGTGTGCGAAAATTGCGTACGGTTTTTGGAAGAAGAGAAGCACCGTCAGCTCCGTATGTTCGTTATCTTGTGAAAAAAGTGAAAGAAACTGGCATCCTCATCGATAAACCAAAGCGTGAAAAGCCAAAAACAGTGCGTACACCCGAGAATATCGATGCTGTGGCAGAAAGTGTGCGTGAAGCGCCATCAACATCAATTCACCGTCGTTCTCAACAATTGAACATTTCGGAGACATCATTGAGACGAATTTTGCATAAAGACCTTGGTATGACGCCATACAAAGTCCAATTGGTTCAGGAGTTGAAGCCAACTGACCATCCAATGCGTTTTCGCTTCGCTGAGTGGGCCTGCGATCGACTTACAGAAGATGCCGATTTTGCCAAAAAAATCATCTTTTCGGATGAAGCTCATTTTGATCTTGGCGGGTATGTAAACAAGCAAAATTGTCGTATTTGGGGCACAGAAAACCCGCACGCATACATTGAAAAGCCGGTACACCCAAAACGAGTCACTGTTTGGTGCGGATTTTGGTCCAGAGGCATAATTGGGCCATTTTTCTTTGAAAATGAGCAAGGAGTGGCCGTTACAGTCAATGGCGATCGTTATCGGGCCATGTTGAACGAATTTTTGTTCACAAAAATTGAAGAGGAGGATATTGGCAACATTTGGTTTCAACAGGACGGCGCTACGTGCCACACAGCCGAAGCTACACTCGATGTTTTGCGCCCTGTTTTTGAAGATCGCATTATCAGCCGCAGAGCTGATGTCGTTTGGCCACCTCGGAGCTGCGATTTGACACCGTTGGACTATTATTTGTGGGGTGCCCTCAAAGATAAATGTTACGCCGACAAGCCAGAGACAATTGACGCTTTAAAGGACAATATTCGTGAAGCCATTGGTGAAATACAGCTGCACACAATCGATAATGTGCTTAAAAATTGGACCGATCGTGTAGGCTACTGCATGGCCAGCCGAGGCAGCCATTTGAATGAAATTATTTTCCATTATTAACCGGAAGGATTGTACTTATAAATAAAAAAAGAAATTTGAGAAAATATTCAGTAGTTTTTTTTTTATAGCATTTTCAAAAAAAAAAAGTTATTTGGCGGACCCAATAGTATGTAATGATGTTGAAAATTTATATCTTTATCTGAGTATATGAAACAAGTTGTAAACACTATCATAGTCACTCATCACAAGGTCATTAAGCGCCTTTCTGAAAGTGATATATTTGGCTTTAGACTTTATTTCAATTGATAAGTTATTAAAAATTTTAGGTGCAAGAAAGTTAAACTGTGATTGTGCCAACGAATTTTTTGTTTTTGGAATAATATAATTCGATTGGTTTGAATATCTTGTGATGTATTTTGAATTTATAATATATTTTTTTGTAAATTTGAATTTAAAATAAGAGGTAATATTTTTTACATATATGGATTTTATATTAAGAACTTTGAAGTCTTTAAAAAGGCCTTTCGTGGGGTGTATATAATGTACTTTATAAATAGTGCGTATTATCAATTTTTGGGCTTTTATTAATGGATCTAATACAGTTTTAGAGCATCCTCCCCAGACAATTATACCGTACGATAAAATTGATTGACACAGGGAAAAATATACTGCTCTCAGTGTATTTTTTTAGTATATTGGGCAATGATATATGCCAGTTTCCGTATACGGCTTGTGACATTAATTACATGATCTTCCCATCGAAGTTTATTATCAATTATTACGCCTAAGTACCTAATGGAATCTACTCTTTCCAATGGATTGCATAGACAGCTGGATATATCATTACAAGAATGTATTTTTAGTACATGATTACTTGAGGGTTGACTTGGATTGTTTGTACTGAATGTTAGGTATTTTGTTTTAGTTATATTTAGCGTTAGTAAATTATCATCCAGCCATTGTTTAACATTTTGCAAAATTAGTTCTGCTTTATGAAAAGTTTCTACCCATGTTTTACTTTTTAGTACTAGGGCAGTATCATCGGCAAAAGTGATTATGTTACCATCAATTTATAATCTACATAAATCATTAATGTATATGAGAAAAGGTATTGGACCGAGTACACTGCCCTGTGGTACACCAAAATTGATTCTAATAAAATAATTAATTGTAATTATAGGTTTTATCTAAATTATGAAGTTGATAGTTGACACCATTGTGATGATTCTTACACAAATGACTTTACAAGTGCCATTAAGAAATTCAATAAACAAATAAATGAGATGTCAACATAAAAACTAGTCATTTACAATAATATGAATATAGTAATAACATCATTTCAAAGACCTTGAGAAAAATACTACCCGTTTTCAATGTTTGCTCGGATTAAATAATCATTTGATGACGTTGGTGGAATTCATTGTACCAACTCATAAAAACGCAGGTCTAATGTACATAAATAGACCTATAGATAGTAAGGTAATATTTGTTATTGGCAAGTTAAACATAATTTTCATATGTTTATTTTATTATTATGGTTGAGAGTCTTCACATTAGGTAGACCTCCACAGTGTCTGTCTGTCTGTTAGCGATAAACTCAAAACTACTGAATGGATTTTTTATACGGTTTTCACCAATAGATAGAGTGATTGAAGAGGAAGGTTGAGGTATATAATTTGTTAAGGTTTTGTATAAATTGGTTGAAGAATGTCAGTATGTGGTGGACGAGCGGGCTGGCGAGCAGTGGTGTGGATTTGTTTGTATACAAATTAACAAATGACGGTGGTTATAAAGGTTGGGTAACCATCCAGTAGATGGCGTTGTGTTTCGTTAGCCACAGCAAAGCGTGGCCGGGTCAGATAGATAGTTATATTAATAATATCGATTGGGTAATAATAAATAAATAAAAAATAAACACAAAAACAAGTCAAGTGTTATTATGAACGATCTTCGCATTAAGCGAAAACCGGGCGGCGTTTTGTCCATACAAACGTATTCCCCAATTTCCTCTCTCGATTTTGAAACTACATAAGTACGGCAATTAAAAAATATAGATATTGACCACTAGCGTGTCTGTTCGTTTTTCTTTTTTTGATAAGATACTTACTTCTTAGGGGGCATCCATTAATTACGTGAGCAGTTTTTCATCCAATCTAGACCCCCCCCCTCCCCCTCGGTGAGATAAATTTGGGTAAATTCGTATATTTTTTTCAAGTAACGTGAGATTTTGCTGGACCCCCCCTCCGTTTGTGCTCACGTAATTAATGGATGCCCCCTTATAGGAGTTAGGACCCTCCAAATATTGTTAAAATTGTCTGGTTTGAACAACACCCGTTCAGTATACTAGACAATGTGTTTTAAAAATCAAAACGCACAGATATAGAGTATTTTACAGTTAGTAAAAAAAAAGTTAAACATCGGTCAAGTTTTGGAGGAGAAAAATGGGGAATTCGATTGTAAAGATTTTATTTGGGTATTATCAGCCTGATGTGCATTTGTCCTTTTTGCTCAGTATTCATGGGAGTAGGAGCGACAATGACAGCAACAGTTTGGTAAAATACCTCTTGTTAAAATTTCTCGGCGTCCTGGTTTCATCTTAATTAATATACATGGTCAGAAAACCAAATTTTAACCATAATGCAGAAATATGATTAGGTACATTTCGAAACAATATAAACTCGCGAACAGTGAGTTCTGAGCATCACGAAAATTGAACAATTTATTCTGTCTAAGATATCAAGGTCAAAACGACTATGTTCAACTTGCAACGCAATTTCCTAAATGAGATATAGAGCTGCAAAACAATTTTACTTGATAAAAAATTAAACAACACCGATCGAAGAAAAAACGCGAAAAATGTAGGGCGAAGCCGGGTAGCAAATACTAGTAAATAATAGTAATAATATTGTTGACGATTGTATACGTATCATATAACTTAATTCTTACTTTAGGATACTTCATCATTACATCAAAAAACCCCATCATTAGATCGATTTTATTCAATATTACATTTTTTTAATGCGAATACCGCATTAGAGTTTCAACTGCTCCCGTCTGGAGCCAGTAAGACTACGGCATCCCCGATTGGGGTACGTTGTAAGGCTGAAGGTAATGGGGAGGGGAAGGATATGGGAAAGAAAAAGGTGGAGAAGTACCTGGCAGATCTGGTCACCAAACACGACTAAAGCCATTTCAAGCAAAGTTTCAATCTTGAATTGTGATCTTACACCAAGGCGATACTGAGAGTATCTTCCACTCTGGAGCCTGTCGTAAATACACGATAATATTATTTTAAAACACCCGAACCCGCGACCTTCGTATTGCTGGTCGAGTTTAATTTACCTAGCTAATTTATTCACGCAAAATGATTAAAACTCAAAAATAAATTTTTAAAAACTCACCCAATAAGTGTCATTAAAATATATATTTATTATGGCCATAAGAAATACGATGTAATATTATCTATTGTCATTTTTGTAACAAATTAAAGTTACCGAGTAAATAATATATTATAAATACGTCTGCTAAGCGTGTGACCTTCAATATCTTTGAAAGAAAACATAACCTATATATTTGACCTCTTGATTACAGATAAATTAAGTTAATATTCTCTCTAAAACCGAACTTCTTCCAATATTACTTTTGATTCCGTTAATTTAATGTTCATCTGAGTATCGTACCTGTTTCAAAAATGCTTCCATTTTCCTGTCAAACTGAAAACTCAACACTAAAACAAAGTTCGCGCCTTCCGAAAGAAAATAGCGGGAGAATTTTCCAAGATGGAGTCTTTGCCACCAGCTGAACTCACAGACTGACAATCTGACAACTGAAAACCGAGAGCAAGAACTAATGAATTATTCTTTCGGAAAAAACATAATACATAATCACAATTACACAGTGTTATCGCAGTACACAATATTTATTATCTTTACGCTCGTGTACACGGTGGACAGCAAATGACATCCATTTAATTTGACATTAATTTGAAATCTAAACGTTCTAAAATCGTTAAAAAGAAAGCAGGTATGTACCCACCTATGACGTTAAGCAAATAAGTTGGTACCTACCCAATGACTAATTATTATTTAACGTTACCGCGTTTTTCAATTAAAGTTTATAATTTTTGCACAGTTCAAATTAAAATTTAAATAAGTGTGTGTACGATTTATTAAACAATTTCAGTGAGTGTTTGTGTACTTTTTGATACACAATTGCAATGATAGCGTGTTCAGTTAAATATAAAATTTTAATGTAGTTTTTAGTGTTTTTTGTAGTGTTTTACAGTAACTCTATTTTAAAGAGCGCACGTTTGAATGTATTTGTGCAGACCGAGCCGAACTAGTTTGGAATTTTGGAACACTTCGCAGTAGTCCTACGATGCAGTACACCAATACACAAGCAAGAATCTCCTTATTTAGATTTACCATTTCAATTACATATAGTTTAATACAAAACTACAATAAGAGTTTGGGTAAAAATTTCAATGTTAATTTGTGCACTTTTAAAGTACAAATTAGACTGAATGGGGCCGGAAAATGCAAAAACAAGACATTTATAAAAAAACCCTACGTAAAAATAGAAAAAAACGTCTCACCGTGTTCGCCAAAAAAAATCATACTGTTTATAAACAATGGTCTCGTTGACATCCCACCATTGTGTTCTCCAAAATCAATTCATCACGCAGCCCCGGATCAAGGAGGAGGGCAAACCGGGGCGCCTGTCTCGGGCGGCAGTTTTTGGGGGGCGTCAAAATCGTAATTTATATGTTTGATTGAAAAAAAAAACTTGATTCACAAAGCGCCTGGCATCCAGCGCACGTGTTCTATCGATTATTCACTGGATTTTAAAATTCACAGTTAGTTTTTGAAGACATCCTAAGTTGATTTACGAACGTATCTTAAATCGATTTTGAACGCGTGCATAGCGTCATAGGTTCTCAACGTATGCGTTTGAGACTTTTAGGGGGCAGAAGAAGACGGAGAGAAAATTAGGGGGAGTTGAGATGGAGTAATGAGGGCGTGGGCAGATAAAAAATAATTGGTCTAAAAAATACAAAAACGCTAATCACGTACTAATAAGGCCAATATACAAAGGGGGAAAACATACTGAGATAGAAAATTACAGACCAATCAGTATACTGCCAGCTATTGAAAAAATTCTAGAAAAATACATATCCGTAAATTTAATAAAATACCTAGAAAGTTTCTCCATTATTGATCCTAACCAATACGGTTTTCAAAAAAATAAAAGCACAGAAATGTTACTACAAGACTTTTCGAATTACGTAAATCAAGAACTCAATAATAAAAAACATATTCTGGTTTTATTCATAGACAACTCTAAAGCGTTTGATACCATTGATCCGGCAAAACTATTACAGATATTGGAGGCGATAGGAATTAGGGGAAAATTACTAGAACTACTCAAAAACTATTTATGCAATCGACAAATTAAAGTGAAACTCTTCCAAACTTACAGCAAAGCTAAATATATGTCAACAGGAGTCCCGCAGGGGTCAATTCTCGGCCCAACATTATACATAATATTCGTTTCACTCATGAATAAAATTTTCACATTCGTTAAACATTACGTTTATGCTGATGATACGGCACTAGTCATTTCGCATGAAGAATTATGCATTGCAATTAAACTCATGCAGCATGATTTCTTTTCCCTACAGAAATGGTCACATGATGCGGGTCTTATAATTAATTCAAAAAAAACTAAATTAATGCATATAAGATCTCCACATGCCAAATATACCATTACGCCTTTAATAAAGTCACATACATTTGAGTGTATACACAATTCTCCACAGTCATGCAATTGCGAAACCATTGAACTTGTACAAACGTATATATATTTGGGGATAACAGTAGACAGGCATATGAAATGGGATATTCACATAAGCAACATCTGTAAACGCCTGCGAGCTATTGCGGGACGAATTTACAAAATTAAATATTTTATGCCCATAAGTTCATTGAAAATAATTTATTTGTCACTAGTGGAATCTACTATCAGATACGGAATAACTTCTTGGGGAAACTCGTGCAAGACAAATATAGATTACATTCAAACAATTCAGAACTCTATGACTAAGCTCTTGGTAAGCAAAAGCATTTATGCACAAAGAAGAAACATAAAATTATTATATGAGTCAATTAGTATATTACCTGTGCGAGGGATATTATGGTTTAAAATTGTATGCCAAAACCTATTGTCGGATTCAAAGTACAAGGAAAAAGTAGATCATGCATATGGCACTAGATTAATTAAAAATGAGGGGTTGTCCATTCCTAAAATTGTAAATAAATACGGACAACGGACATTCGCTTATCTTGTCCCAACCATATTTAATAAGATGCCAATGAACATAAAAAACGAATCAAATTGCACCACTGATCTAAAAAAAAAACTGAAAAAATGGCTAATAGATCAAGACTTTTTATATTGAATTTTGTTTTAATCTTGTGTATAATATAACTATGAGTAATTTGCCTGTATTATATCTGTCTGTATTTGTATTTTATGCTTTTATATTTTAATTACTTAAAAGTTATTCTTCTGTTTCTATTTTCTATATTGTGGTATCTTGTTATAATTGTTCTTTTGTGTTATATTAATATTGTTAAATTGACCTGCTGACAAACTGCTTTGGCGGTTTAGCGGGTGCTTAAAATGAAGAATAAAAAAAAAAAAAAAAATAAAAAAAATAAAGCAAAGTAAACTTTAATATTGGTTAATTTTTGTTATTGTACGCATTGTAATCATTTTTATCAGTTCGGGAAGTGGATAAAAATTGAACTGAAAGATTCCATTACATTCAGATCTACATACATTAAATTGGATGGAAGGAAGGAGATAGCAACCCGGTAGTTAAAATACAAAAGAATTGCTCTATTAACTTGCTAAAAAAAAGGTATAACAAATATTTATTGATTCCGTGACAGTGGAGCCCCCACCCCCCTTGGGAGCGCCACTATCAAGTTTCGGCCCCGGTTTGAAAAAGTCGTAGATCCGGGGCTGGTGAACACAGTCAGGAGTCACATATGAGCTTGTGAGCGTGAGTCGTCATCTTTAGCGACGTTAGCAGTTCGCTAGAGTTGGGGCGTTGCAGTTGCTTTTAAGCTTGGCTTGTGAGAAATTTAGGTCCGTTAAGTTGCTCTCTTCACTCTCTTGTAGGAGCACTGGCAAGATAAGCCGAGTGACATCATTACTAAAAATGACCAAGGTTATAAACAATATTAAGGCGGTACACAATCCTAATAATTTTTTTTTGCTCAAAACTCATTTTTTATCATTTATGGCGAATTCGTAACTATATTAACTTTTTTATTCAGATCTTTTCCTGGGGATGTAAGTTCTTTATATTTAAGATTAATAAAAACAATACCTTACCATTAATATATGTATTTTACGTACAACGATTTTAAAACTTTATAATCAGTATACAACTATAAAGTTAGCGGTAAGCACCAGATTTAATTTTTCTAGACGATAAATTAATAACTTCGGCAGTGCGACATTATGGCAAATTTTCAATATTTGTAACACGTTCTTCAGAATTAATTAAATTGAATGCCGTTGGAAAGGTCTAATCTCCATGCCTGCCAGGGTGAATTCCACCGTACGTTCGTCCAGTACGCCGTGCAGCGGGCGCATATTTGTTTACACGCTTTCTGCACTTACGTCGTTAAGATTCCCACATTATTCTTCTTCTTTTCTTTGATAGGGAAAATTCGACAGTAGGTCCGTGCAATACACGGGTCGCGAGTCGCTGTTTGTATACACGGCTTCTTTACTTGCGACGTTAAGATTCTGAATATATTTTAGGGTATATTGTCATCTTAAGAAATGTTGTTATCTCTGAGACATCGGGATAAACAATATTTTTTGCTTTTTCTTCTGGTGCGTACACGATTTTACATTACTCCACACAGGAGGCCTTGAGGATAACAATTAAGTGTCCTTTTCCATGCGTTCCCGTTCTCCTCCCGTGACCCCTTACCCTCCCGCGTTCCCTTTCTACCGTTCCCACCTTCATCCCCCCGCGTTCCCTTCCTCCCCTTTTCCCGCGTTCCCCTTCCACCTTCTCCCCGCCTCTTCTACATTCCCGCGGACCCCCTTCCTCTTGAATTCCCCTCCACCTCCCTCCTTTCCTCTCTGCCACTAAACTATATGAAATACACACTTTTGCATTTTTAAACAAATTTTATAACGGCAGAGCTCACCAATAAATATAGAAACGTTCGCGGGCGTGCGCACAACTCACTAAAGTCAACGCAATCGGATGAATGGTATAGGAAATAATAAGGGACAAACAAGGAAACATTCATTTTTACATATACCAGTATATTCGTAGATTACAAGCAAACGTGATTATTAATAATATAAACTAACATTAAAAAAACTATAATTAAAATAAAACATGCAGGTTGACACTTAACATACCATCCATATCTGTAAATAAAAATCGAATTTTAATTTGTTTCGGACAGACGTCGTAATTCTGAAATTATGGTTTTTTTTAATCTTTTTTCCCTAGCGATGTTTGCTAGTACATAAGCCAATTGTACAAATGAAATAATTATTTTCATTAAAGTCAAGAACTGCGGATAAAGATAGCGTAACAATTTAGACGACCAATTTTACTGTTGTTGGTGTCCGTATAATAATACTGTCGCGGGATAATTAAATAAAATCTACACTTTTTATACAGTAAACACAATTATTGGTCTTTATTTGGAGTAGGTACAACCAATTTGTAAGTATGACACAGTTCAATAATAGTAACAAATCTATAACAATAACTTTATGGGTGCTTAAACAATAAATAACCCAAAGGAAACTTAATTGCTACCTCAACCGCTCAACCTTTTAACAAAGGGGTTACGAGTATTCACTCTGGGTTATCTGAAAGCATTACATACCGGCAAGAGATTTTTCCTTGAAGATGCGCGGGTACGACCGGGAGGCAACTTAACTTTCTAAAGTTAAAACATGAGCTTATATCGGTCAGACCATCTGTGAGCATGTGCGGCGGGGTGCAAAATCTAACCAATAGCATCCCTCGCCTTTAATTAGTAAGGGATTTTGCGATGCGGGAATGGGAAGGTATTCTAGATTGAATAACTCTCAATACGCGCTCGAAATAATAAGATACTTTTGTCATAATACTTTATAATTTAATATAATAAATGCGTATTGATAAGTTGGTAGTGGAAGTGTAGAAAGTGGATTCAAGTGAAAGTGGTTTCAACTGAAATAATAAAAGAAATTAATACAATTTTCACAATCCCTAAATATGTTGTCTGTGAAACAACCGTCCTAATAATTGTGAAAATAAATTTATTTTAAAGAAATTATATCCATTATTTTAGAAACAAAATCCATTGAAGTTATCGAAAATTCGATTATACCCATCACTCCATTATAATAATAATAGGCCACTTGCATCGATTTCATAACGACTTGGAAAAAATCGTGTGGACAGATTTTTTTACTAAGATTACGAAAATGTTATTAAATTTTTTTAGAAATGAATAGTTTTTTTTATTTTTAAATAAATAAATCCATTATTTGAGCTCGTGACGTCACTACATGAAAATGTCCCGTCTCCGATTATGTTCTCTTAATTTTGTAAAATTCCATACTGATTTTTTTTTTTACATGGCAACACTTTGATTTCCGGCGAATTTTTGAATTTGCGTTTAACGTTCACTAGATTTATTGTTTGTTCTATGCGAACTTATCCTTTGGTTTGATTTTTTGAAAAAGATGGCGGTGTTTTTACAGATGTTACGAAGAGAACCCCGTACAATTTATTGCTATTCGTGTGGAAAACGTTCTTTTTTTTAAATGATTTTCAGCTATGTAATTATCGTTTTTTCGCACCCATAAAATAATGTCCGGTCTTTCCGGTTTATAAAAAATTGTCTGACTTTTCGGATTGAAATTTTCAAAAAATCGCCAAGGTTTCAAAAATAAGATTAAAAAAAATACAGAATGTCTTAGAATATTTGCCTTAACCGGAAAAAAAATTAAAAAAATGTGATGCAAGTGGCCTATTGGATAATTTGTATAGCGCCATTTTAAGAAAAACCAATCTTAAGAAGATTTTAATAAGTAGATACTTAAATGATGTTATACATTTAAAAAAATGTACAACATCGGTAAAGTATCATTTCTTTTTAATTTCATTTAAATGAGATTCTTTTATTCTGAATTTCTTTTAATAAAATTTCACGACGAATCACTAACAAAAAATTAACAATTTGTAATATAGCAAGTTAATCATTGGTTTTTGTACACTAGCACTAAACAATTAAAAGCACTCAAATTACGTATTATTGGATTAAAAAATGACCTTCATAGCCTTATGGAAATTTGGTACCTACTAATAAAATAATAAACATATAATAAAATATCGACTTTCAACGTAAGTAGATACTCACTTATCACGATTTACTATTTTAAAGTCTTCCTAATAGGGAATGTAATCCCGGGATTAAAAATAAAAAGATAAAATTAATTGTAATTTTCTATTATCATAAATTCTAGTATTTTCATTCTATATTAAATGAATAGACGTAAATTTTATATTAAAAAATAATGTTAATTTTATATTTGTATAATTACTGATTAATCAATCTATATTAAAAAAAATGAATTGCCGAAATGTATGTTCCCGCATAAATTGGATAATTCTTTTTTTGTTGTGTTCGTTATTGTCAGGACAAGGTTTGTATAAAACTACTGGTGAGTTCTGGCATTATGAAACCTATATATTAATAAAAATGAATCGCCGAAATGTATGTTCCCGCATAACTTCCGAACGACTGCACCAAATTGGATAATTCTTTTTTTGTTGTGTTCGTTATTGCTAGGACAAGGTTTTTATAAAACTACTGGTGATCTCTGGTATTATGAAATTTGTATATAAATAAAAATGAATCGCCGAAATGTATGTTACCGCATAACTTCCTAACGACTGCACCAAATTGGATAATTCTTTTTTTGTTGTGTTCGTTATTGTCTGGTGAGCTCTGGCATTATGAAATTTATATTTAAAAATGAAAATACACTTACTTATAAACAACCACTTCTTTATTATACACCAAAAGATTTCTGAAAGAAGTAGATTTTTCACGAAAACGGCGCTATATAAATCAGCCAAATATTAGGCATTAATTAATATTGCAACGCGAATTACGAATAACCTACACTATTTAGGCACCTAGGGCCTTATTAATACACTTTTTAAAAAATTTTACACAATTATTATACCATATTAACGTACGGTAAATGTTTATCATTTGTGTAAAATTTAAAACACGTTTATTAACACGGGGGCGAATGTGTTCACTCTATTTAAGCAATATACGAGGGCGATCAAACAAATTAACAGAAAAACTGGTAGAAAAATATCCAATGTCAACTCTATACTTTTAAATGAAAACACTTATATCCAGATATTTTAAGCTTTTCCAAAACACGAAAAACTTTAACTGCATTTTGACATTAGAACTTTTTGTATTAAGTCACAGATATTTTGTAATCAAATGACATCATAAATAACCTTTATTAACGCATCTACTTCAAATTTGCAAAATTTTCTAAGGTATTAAATAACAGCAGCGATTATATTCCTAACACGAGGATGAAAAATCGTGAAAATCCCGGAGTTAATAGCATTTCAATTTAAGATTTTCTGAACCAGAAAAATGCCGGGATTCCGTTTCCCGAGAACACACTCCTTACCCTACTTCTGAACCACGACTCGGTGACTACGTGACACACCGAAGAGATAAACCGATAGAAGTGTGTTCTGCCTAGAAAGCGTGCCCGTATGTGCGAAGTAAGCACAATTTTACCTCACTTCTGGTGAAATCAATAAAACAATTTCAAATATCGTAATTCTTTCTTTCTTAACCCCTCAGGCCTTGAACCGAGGGGTTAAGAAATAGTTAACTAGTTAAAAACTTTAACTGTCGGTAGGTCAGATTATTTCCGCTTTGCAATAAAATCCACGTAATTATAATATTTGTAAACCTATCCGAAAACTAAAAACATTTGAAAGGTGATGAAATGCACTTTCAAAATTTATTATTAGAAATGTAATTTTTTAAATATTTATTTTTTTAAAGCAAACTTTAAAATTACGGGAACAAAAAACACACATTTTATTAGATAAATGTATTATGAACGCTACAATCACCTCACTTTTTTGATTAATGTAGAAATAATTTATAAAAAAATCACAAATTTTCATAATTATTTTTACTGACGGAAACTTTAGTTTAGCGTTGTATTTTCTCTTTCCATTATTGCTTAGATCATATTTCTCACTATGATAATAAGGGAGACACAACGATTTCTATGAGACCTATAGGAGTTGTTCCGAAAAGCGAACAAATCAGCCCGATAGACGAAACCATACGTTCTCAACCTTATTTTGCCTACCGCCCACCCTCACTGTGCCATCTCAACGCCCCCTAACTTTCTCTGGGTTTTCTGCTGCCCCCTGAAAGTCTCAAACGCCCACGTTGAGAACCTATGGGTTAAACAGATAAGCAATTTCATTGGAGAGTTGTTTTGTAAATAATCATGTTCTGTCTAAGGTTCAAGAAGTTCTCAAAATTATTAAATTAATCAGTTCTGTCTAAGGTTCAAAAAGGTCTCAAATTTATTAAATTAATCAGTTCTGACTACGCCTACGGTTCAAAAAGATATCAAATTTATTAAATTAATCAGTTCTGTCTACGGTTCAAAAAGGTCTCAAATTTATTAAATTAATCAGTTCTGTCTACGGTTCAAAAAGGTCTCAAAATTTATTAATTTATTAAATTAATCAGTTCTGTCTACTGTTCAAAAAGGTCTCAAAATTTATTAATTTATGAAATTAATCAGTTCTGTCTAAGGTTAAAAAATCTCACTTCTAGGGATTGTCGATTCAGTGACGAGACAGCTGTAAAGTGTTATATTTCTGACCTCCGAGTATCAGTCAGAGTTTCGCCTTATTTCGAATGCGAAGAATACGATACGTAATTCTCTAATTACGACTGACACTGTTGGCTACCTAAATTGATAAGTAGGTCCCTGCATTGGTCAATACAAACATAATGAGGTACCTACACATCCACAAGGTTAACTGTGGCGATTAAAAGAGGAACTAAAGGCCGTTATACACGAGCCCGATTTTCAGCCCGTTTCCAATTGGAGACAAAAGTCAACATTTTTCGATTTGCGCGATCGCTATTTTCACCTCTATTTTGCATATCTAGGATTTCAATTGTCATCCCTGCAAACAACACATGAACCATACTGTTTGTTGTGATGACAATGGAAATCCTAGATATGAAAATAGAGGTGAAAATAGCGATCGCGCAAATCGAAAAATGATGACTTTTGTCTCTAATTGGAAACGGGCTGAAAATCGGGCTCGTGTATTACGCTCTTTACGAACCAACAAAATCATTAAACCCCTCAGACCTCGAGCCTATTTTGTCGGAAGGTTAAAATATTTCCTTTTTGCAATAAAATCCAAACAAATGGAATATTTATGAACGCATCTGAAAACCAAAAACTATTTTAGAAAGGCGATGAAGTACCTACGCCTTCAAATTTTATTATTCGAAATAAACATATTTTTTTTTTAAATGTAAACATAACAAAGTTATAAAAAGGCTCACCCTACGTTTTTTCTGACTAAAATTACTGATAACGAAAAAAATAATTAAACGCGCATATTTTATTAGGCAAATGTATTATAAACGTTATCGTCAACTCATTTTTTTTAATTTTAATGTAAAAATAATTAATAAAATATTCCCAGAGATTCATTTTTGGAAATTTGTGATTAACTTTTAGATTTGAATAAAAGGCATGGTATTTTCTCTTGGGCCTGATGGGTTAAAATCCAAAGATTTTTTATCTACAAATAGTAGCGACGCCACCCACTACATAGATAAATATGCCGATCTGTAGATATACAGGATGTCACAGGACGAACTTGACTTATTTTAATGTTTGGAGTAAAAATTGTATCTAAGTGAAATTATGGTTTCCTGTGCCTTTTTGATATTTTTTTCTTCAAAACCAATCAATAGAGCTTTCTTTCTCTTGTTATAACTAGTCACTCAGCCAACCCCTCACCCCAACCCACAATTTTTTTATGTTTTTAATTAAAAAAAATAACATTAAAATGTCACCGGATACCAAAACTACATTTACATTTTGAACCCCAAATAATGTTAGGAATCACCAGTTAAAGTAAGTATGCCCATATTTGAGACTGGTATAATTAATGGTATAATGAGTCTTGTTTGTATTCAATTAAATCTAATTTAAAAAATCAAGTAAGAAATTAATTAATGTGTATTCGGTTAACTAAGTGCGTCGCACCGGCGTCGTCTCCCTGCATAACATAACATTATAATATAGAAGAAAAAATATGTAATAATGTTGATCAACAGGCCGGTGTAGACCACCACACAATTCTGTCTCGGCACACAATCCTTGCATATTCACATTCAGATAATAACTCCTCATAAAACTACTCCGACATTACAACTCGTGACATGATAATAAGGGATTAAAAATGTTGGTATTTATAACTAGGATGACTAGAAATTTTAACAATATAAAGTGTGTTTAACTGTTATATTTTGCCTTTGTTAGAAGTCAACTTGAGTACAACTCTCCCGCCTGGAACCCACTTTATAATATTTCATGTACAAGCTGTTGAAAGAATACAAAAAAAAACTCTTACGTTTTCTAAATTGTAAAATTGATATTCCAGCAATTATGTTAAACTACGACACTCTTTTAAATTATATGAATATGCTTAAATTGTCAGACAGAAAGATTTTCACTGACTTGGTATTCCAGTATAAAATTTTAAATGATGTAGTTGATAGTCCGGTATTGCTTGCATTGATAAGCTTTCGGATTCCACTACGCAATATTCGGGGATTGGGATTTATGTCAGTGCAGAAATTCAGGGACTAAATATCATGTGTATTCCTCTTTGCCCAGAATAATGGAGGGAAATGATTATATCAAGTCAGTGGACATCTTCAATTTATCTTCAAAAAAATATAAAATATTGTTACTGAGGCAGTTTCAGTTATGTACAATAAATACTGTATAATTTTTACTATTCATGTGTAAAAGCCCCCTAAAAAGGGAGTTCATAAATAAATAAATGAACCGACTAAAGTAATATTTGATTAACTTGATCGTGCCATGTCTTCCTTGGGTGACCCCGACTTTTACCATTAACTTTTATATAAATGTTTAAAGAAATTCGAAGGTTCTCAGGGCCCTTGGAAAACAGCAGAATGACAGCGCTGCAGTTGCGGTTCGATTCTGAAATTTGTTTTTCATTCTTGAGGTGATTGGTGTTTATTATTCTTGAGATGTCTTCAAAATGCAGATTGCACATTGTGGTACAGAGATTGGGAATGCTGACATTCATTTACGCCTTATGAATGCGAAATTTAAGAATTCTCGTTAAATTTGTTTATACCTGTGTATACTAGAAGTTCTGTGAAGAACTGACCTCAGGTCCAAAAAAGCATGTTTCTAATTATTTTCTCTTGTTTAATAAAATTAAAAAAACCCAATTTTCCTCTGAAATCATAGATTTGTAAGCAGGTTCTTAAATACCCACCAACTTATTTATAAAAGATAATATTTATTTATTTATTCACACCCTAGGAGCATTTATATCAATCGTGTAACATAGTAATAATAGAAATAGAACAATAAAATACCAATTATTTCATAGTATTATTTCTCTTCCCTTACACTAATAGAAATGAAGCAGAATTAAAAAGAAATAACGACAAAAACAATATTAGAAGAATAATAATAAAATTTACATCAGAATTTTAGAAATTTCTGATATAAATTTAGGTAAGGAATAAATGAAAATATCAACCGAACTGAATTTATTTACAAGCCTGTGTAGTCTTTGGATTGGGGAGTTAATGAAATAGTTAGTTTTAGACGGATAAACAAAGAACAGCTCTGGATGTCTCGTGTCACGATTTGGTATTCGCATTTATTTAGCATTAGTTTTGTTATAGTCAGTAGCGTCGAGGGATCCATTAACTAATTTGAATAAAATAACCAAATCGCTCTTGGTTCGTAATATATAGATTTTATGTTATTGGTACTTTAAAAAAAAAAATCAAATAAGAAATAATACAATTTATCCAAACATACGTCACTATCTCAATAAAAAATATTTTTTCAAACTTTCTTCGAATTAGGCTGCCTTTACGATCATAAGCAAAATTTACAATTTACGTAAGATTTTGATAAGTAAAGTTACTCACATGAGTGTTTACGTGTGTCCAACTTATGGTAATTAATGCTCACGGAAGTTATTTGCAAGTGTAACTTGCGTAAGTTCTACTAGCGGTAATAGCGGGTTCAGACGGATCAACTTTGGTTGATCAATTTTCATGGAATGGGTATACTTGGTCGATCAAATTTTCATGGAATGGGTATACTTGGTCGAAGGTTGGAATAGAAGTTGGCTCGAGAGAAACAATTCTCCACTCGCTTTTGTTCCGTTCTTCTTCTTTATGTGCCTTATCAGGTCCCCCCGACGTTGGCGATCACTCTTGAAAAGGTCTCTCTGTCTTGCGCTGCCCGGAATAGCTCCTCCACACTTCTAATGCCGGTCCACTCTCGTATGTTTCGCAGCCAAGACATTTGTCTCCTACCAGGCCCTCGGCGACCCTCTATCTTGCCTTTCAATATTAAATGGAGCAAGTGATACTTCTCCCCTCGAAGTATATGACCCAGATATGAAATTTTCTTGATTTTAATTAATGTAAGCAGTTCCCTATCTGCTCTAGCCCGCCTGAGAATTTCTATGTTGGTGATCATGTCGGTCCATGGGACCTTGAGCATTCTCCGGTGAAGCCACATTTCGAAAGCCTCTAACCTGTTCATGGTATTTATTTTCAAGGTCCATGTTTCACAACCATACAGCAAGACCGACCACACATAACATTTTAGCATTCTCTGCCTTAATTTTAAGCTTATATTGTCATTGCAGAAGAGGGATTTCATTTTTATGAATGCAGTTCTTGCTGCTTCAATTCTGCACCTAATCTCTATATCTGGGTCAAGATTCTCCGTGAGGATACTGCCGAGGTATCTAAATCTCTCCACCTTTTCGACATTACAACCATTTAACTGAATCATTGATCCAGAGTGATCTAGTCGTCCAAAAGTCATCCATTTAGTTTTATTGACGTTGATTGTTAGGCCCAGTTGCTCACCAGCATTATTAACAAGATCTAATAGGTCTTGGAGGTCACTGATACTGTCAGCTAGTAATACAGTATCATCTGCATATCTTATGTTATTAATGACAACTCCGTTGATCTTGAGACCCTTCTGGGTATTACTTAGGGCTCTTTTGAAGACATAGTTGGAATAAAGATTAAATAATAGTGGCGACAGGATACATCCTTGTCGTACTCCACGCTGAATGGCGATTGCATTAGATCTCTCATTCCCATGTCTTATTTCTGCTGTTTGGAACCAATACAGGTTTTTAATGAAATTCTGGTCTTTGGTGTCAACGTTACAATCCGCAAGCATTTTCATTAGGTCAGCATGTTTTACCCTGTCAAATGCCTTTTCGTAGTCAATAAAACAGGCAAAGACTTCCTTTCTTTGGTCACGACACTTTTGCAATAGTACGTCGACAGAAAATAATGCTTCACGCGTACCGAACGCATTTCTGAAGCCAAACTGAGTGTCATCTAAGTCCTGCTCGCACTTATCGCGTATCCTGGCATGTATTATTTTAAGGAATAATTTAAGGACATGACTCATCAAGCTTATTAATCGATAGTCACTGCACTTCTTAGGGTATTGTTTTTTAGGTAATGTCACGAAGGTGGATTTTAGCCAATCTTGGGGTATATTCCCTGTGTCATATATAGAGTTAAATAACCTCAACAGGTAGTCAACATTTTCATTATCAAAGAGCTTCAACACCTCAACTGGAATATCGTCTGGTCCGCACGCTTTTCTTTGTTCTGAAGTCTTTATCGCATGAAGAATTTCTGATTTTAAAATCGATGGTCCATGCAATTGATCGTTAGGAATATTAATGTCAGGTCTAATATCTTTGAATGTACCATGAATATACTTTTCCCATGTTTGTAAAATATCTTTTTCATCCAATATCAATTTATTGGAATCGTCAACTAAACATGATGGAGTAATTCTTCTAGAAGTGCCTGTAATTTCCTTCAATTTTTTGTGAAGTTTAAATGCATTGTGACTACGACTGTACGACTCTAGTTCTTCACACTGTGACTTCATCCATTCTTCTTTGGCTTTTTTTAATTTCACATCTAATCGTTCTTTGTAAGTTTTTATATTGTGTCTCATTATGTTTATGTTTACGTCTCTCATCCATTAAGTTCAAAATGTGGTCAGTCATCCAATTCTTTTTTCTAATTTGCTTATCAGCTTTCAAATTTGTATCACAGGTTTCACATATAACTGACTTCAGGTTATCCCACTGTGTTTGTATTTCTATTGATGGATCACGAGGGAGTAGTCTAATATTATCGTTCAAAGTCTGAGATACCTTATTTCTGACCACTTCTTCTTGGAGTTTCGAGATATCCATTTTAATTTTGTTTTTGGGCTTTTTTATTTGTTTTAAGCATAAAACAATATCGGCAGTTAACAAAACATGGTCAGAACCAATGTCTGCACCAGGGTACGTGGTGACTCTCTTTACAGAGTTCCTGAATCTATGGTCTACTAACACATAGTCAATTTGGTTCCTGACAATATCATAGATTGTTCCATCCTGAGGTGATCTCCATGTATAAAGCCTTCTTTTCGGGAGTTTAAACCAAGTATTTAATACAACCATATTTTTATCCTGGCAGAATTCATATAGTCTATCACCTCTTTGATTGCTTATGCCTAAGCCATATTCACCAACTATATGAGAGCGGCGACCTTCACCAATTTTGGCATTTAAGTCTCCAATGACAAAATTGACTTCTCCTCCTTTCAAACTTTGCAATGTACTGGCTAGTGAGTCATAAAAAGATTCCACATCACCATCATATCTCACTTCCGCTGTTGGTGCATACACTTGAATAATATTAATGTTGATGGGTTGACAGTGTAATTGTAATAATATTATTCTGTCCGAGATGGGTACAAAATTCTTAACAAATTTTACATACTTCTCCATGACAAATATAGCAACTCCGTTTCGACGATTTTTGTCCTGCGGGTCACTTCCTGAGTAGTATAGATTTCCCTTCTCATGTTGGTGTATGCCGCTGCCAGTCCATCTCAGTTCACTAATTCCAAGAATATCCACTTTTAATCTTTCCATTTCCTGTATCGTATTATACAATTTACCGCTGTATAAACTTCTAACATTCCATGTTCCTAATCTTATATTTGAATTCACTATTTTGAGCCGGGAGATTCTTCGCACCCCTGGCCCATTTAAGGGCCGCCCGGGACTCGGGGCCATTGGTTGGTTTCTCTCCATAGTGATTTGCTGGGAAAATATACTGGAGTGGTTTCCCGTTGCCTTCTCCAGGGATTTTTCTGTAGGGGTTACCTTCCCTTAGCTGAGCTGATCCGGTTTTATGGCGCCGGAAACTCGTCATTCGCCCTCTCCTTATCTGCTACGACCACGATGTTAGGGTCAGTGGTCATATTGCCCCGTTTGTTCCGTTAACGGCGGAAATTAATGGAGTACTTTAATTGTATCCGAGCGACAGCTAGAAGGCAGCAACTGACTTTGAATTCAAATACGTTATGTTAAAAACAGAAACATTGAGTTTAAAATAGAAGGAAGCTCATTTTTGGAAAGCAATTTTCCACCTGAAAAATAAATGATGTCTTTTCTCCCTCCCCACCTATTCATCCAACAATAATTTGTCTCTTTCTAGCACCAATAAAGTGTCTTCATTTCTGTCTCGCTCACTTGGTTGGCTATTGATTATTAATTCAAATTAAAAGTGGTGTATTACAAAGTGTGTTTATTCATATAATATAGATGTCTTTTCGGTTTTATTTTGCTTATTTGAGTTTTATCGAATGTTGTTTTTACATTGTTTTCGGGAGAATAATAAGGTTATCCACTAAACCTAAAAAGATTTCAGTTAATATAAAATAATAAAAATACTAGTTTTTATAGGAAAAAATCCTACGAAAACTACTGTCTTTCAATTTTTGACATCACGCATCGACGCATTTCGTTACCATTTCTTACGGTAAGCGTCTCAACTTATCAAACTGATTTGATAAGCTGTCAGAAAGCAGTAAGTACGCGCGGACGCAATTAGACCTGTAAAAAAAACTTAAGTAAAACAACAACAACTTACAACTTCTGCAACTTGCTACAAATTACAGTAAGTGACTTTTAGTGTCGTTTACATTGGTAATTTGGCCATAAGCCTTTTACGTAAGTGACTTATGGTAAAAAGAACTTATGTTTGTAAAGGCAGCCTAAAAAAGTCCAAATAATCCCTCCCTATATCCCAAATGAGGGTACAGAGGGGCAGAGGGAAGGATTGCAAAGGAGACATAGTAGCGGTAGGGTATGGCAGGGGAGTAAATTTGGAAAATCCATGCTTCTCACACGGAAAGCTGTGTGTGGCCTGCTCGCCCGTCGGGAAGCCTTGGAAAAACAAAAAATATTGCGTATCCAAAAGCGCTTCAATAAACAAAATTAAAACACAAACACTTTCTTTCTTTGAATGGCATAGCAACACATGCCGGGTACTCACTAGTAAATAATAAAAATAAATTACTAAAATATATGATGTGACCGTATTTCTCAACATTTGAGCTACAACTATTGAGGATAGCATATAAAATCATAACTTGCCGAGTGCGACCTATTTTATGCATGGTTTATGAGCTAACAGCTGCCTACATAGTAGAAAATATAAAAATCATGCTTTTTAATTTTTAATAAGCAATATGGACACCTGGCAAATGTAAGATATTATTCAAATGGTATTAAATAAATAATAAAGATGCCCAATCCAGTCCATATGTACCTACTCGAGTTGGAAAGATTCGTTATTTTACGAATCCTATCGTGTCCTCAGATAAAAATCGAGATATGTTATACAACGAGACAAAAATTCAACATAGTACCCAAAAGATGTTACACCACGAAAATCTTTTGCAGTTTGTCACTTCTTGCCAAAAATTCGACAAAAAAAAAAACTTAAAAAAAAACATTATTTCATACATTATTCTGAGACGAAATTTGGATTCAGTAGTTGAAGACCAGAATTAAATAAAAGACACGTTGAACTGATGTAAAGGGTTTTAATTAAATATAAACACTAATTGTGAGGAAAAATAGTTTAATTATTTTTTCAAATAAAAATAAAATGCCTTATGGGTCTTCATTAATCACGTGATGTTTTTTAGCAACTTTTTAATCCCCCCCCCCCTACCCATAATCACATGTATTTTATTACTGGCATTTGGTTTAGAAATCGTGCGTTCAACGAAAAATGATATCTCAGTATATCCACCCCCCCCTATCACAAGGGGAGGGCCTTGTGATATTTCGTGATTTTCGAGCCTTATGTGATTAATGAACGACCACTTACGGAAATACAAATTAAAATATATTCTACAAATAAACCATACAATTACATATACAGCTAATTTAGTTTCAAATTTATAGAAAGCATTAAGTGCCAGGACTCCATATCATGCAAAACAATCAAAGTGCATGACGAGAAGTTACTAAAAAGCACTATGTGTGATAAAAGACGGGATATACGGTTCCATGACAAACTCAGAATCATGTAATTTCAATTAAAAATTGAAAAATGGCCTGTAACATAACCTATCGCAACCTACCTATTTAAACTTCTATTTAAATTTCTACCTATTTAACTATTTGAATTTCTCCCTCTCTAAACACGAGAATTTCTCAATTAGGGAGGTATTGTTACCACTAATCTACTACACTATATAAAGAGGTAAGATCTACTTACTACTCTATATAAAGAGGTAAGATTTGTTTGTTTGTTTGTGTGTTTGTTTGTTTGCATTGAACAGGCTCCAAAACTACCGAACCGATTTGAAAATTTTTTTCACTGTTGGGAAGCTACATTATCCCCGGGTGACATAGGCTATATTATATTTTCAAAAAAAAATAGGCATGCTTACTAAAACTTCAATAATGCAACCCAAGTTGTAAAAAAATTATCTAAAATATTCTTTACATCGCGTGCGCTGCGAAAACTATTGATGATAGAATAAAATAATGTACTACGACTTTATAGAACACATCATTATTTACAAAAAAGGTCGAGACAGCATTTGTCTAACTATTATGGTTATGCCACAATAAGTATTCTTTTATTTAAAAAATTTAATTAAAATGTCGCCGCTTGAAAAGGCTCTTTATTTGTATCTTGGTTTTAATCCTTATCAAAATAAATTACTTCATATTCAAGACAGCTTCAATACCTTTATTTAACTTTTTGAATTTTTCAATTCGGATATTTAACTAGAAAGATATCACGAGTTTAAAAATGTTAGTATTAGAAAAAAGTTTCGGCTTCGGGCCGGGCGGGAGAAGAGTCAAGAAATGAAGTGCCAGGGGGGTTGGCGAGACGGGGGAGCGGGAGAGCGGTGGCGGGGAAGGTGGAAGTGGAACGCTGGAGGGGAACGCACGGGAAAGGACATGCAAGGAGTAACATTTTATTTATTTGAATATGGGATTGCAACGTATGCCGGGAAACAGCTATATATTATAAAAGAAAAGGCTCGGAAAAACTCAGAAAAGAGTCCCGGTATGATCAATGGAGTTATATGGTATGGTTGATCTCTATCCCCCCTCTATTCCCGTTTTTACCGAAAGGGCGTGTTTTTGAAGATATAAGGGCTGAAAGTTTCGCCCTCTTGAAATTTCTAGAACAGTCTTCCGGAAAGTTCTGAAAGGAGTGGCGGAGTATGTCGTGGAATGTTCGGAAATAGGGAATCGGGAACATCATCGTGGAGCATTCCAGAACACTCTCTAATGTTGTCCTGAGCGAAGCCGGGTAACCCAGCTAGTATTATATATATTGGTTAATTGTATATTATATGTATTGGTTAATAAATAAACAATTTTTTTCATCACTGTTAATGATTTGCAAAGGAGGTGTCGAATTAGCAAGATTCTGAGAGTTGTCCGGTCACCGGGATAAAGGTACCTTATATTATAATTGGACCGTCTTAAACGGTTCCATGCCAACTCAGAAACAAGTCAACTTAACACCTCTTTGAAAAGTCATTAAAAGCTATGAAAAAAATAATTTGAAACACATGCCGGGTACTCGCTAGTAAATAATAAAAATAGCCGGTAACCCTAACTTAACTTAACCTATTTAACCAATTTTTATCACAACTCTTGACCTTTCTGAGGTGGTTCCGAGTTGGTTTCGTTCTGATTTGGCCGGTCACCATCTTAAACCATAGTGTATTATAGAAAAAATTATTATGATTGGTCAAAACAGTACTTCTCTGATTGGTTCTCTCTGGCAGAGCTAGATTATGATTTGGAGCCCTCATTTCAAGCTCTGACTATTGTGATGATCTCGCCTTTGGGCCTACGAAATAATTCCTTTAAAATTGAGAGATCGATTTAGAAATATATTTAATTTGTAACATGGAATGTTTTCAGCATACGATTCTCTGTTTCCAATTCATGGGGGTGATTTATGGGTCCTTACCACTAAATAACCACATGTGTTTGCGTAGTTCGAGTGCCTGCGAGCCCCGGCAAAGGCCATTCTTCACAAAACTAAGAAGGGACCCAGAATAACATTTAGAGGGATTTTTTCAGGTTCATTATCAAGTCAGGGGCGGCCGATGGATATTTGCCCGAGTGGTGACTGACTTTAACGCGAGCAAATTGATTTGTGAAACAATTGTCTTGTGCATTTTCTATGGCAGTGGGGAGTTGAAAAATTAGGCAATAAAGATTGATCGTTGGTGCATTTAAATATACGAGAGCGACGCGCCGATTACGGGTTGAAATATTTGACATATTTGTCAAAATAAGATTGCAGAATTCGTTAAATAGTGACGCACGCAGAAAGAACGAAAACGTGTACAGACAATGCTTATATAATGTTATTATATAACCAATAAAGTCGACGCAAGTAATGAGGCGGTCCTAACTAGATTGAAGTACGCCACTGAGCTCTTCTTTTAAGCGCTATTGGGATAATTTATGACTTCGGCGCAGACAAAATTAGTTTGTATTCTGTTATCTAAAGGTTACACACAAAAAAATAGCAAACATGAAAGTTGCACTGATTTCTTGGAATTTGGAATGTAATGTGACAGAACACTATTAAAACGATTGAAATATGCATATTGGGAGATGTGTTTATCACTTAAGTTTTAAAAAAGAGGGACTAATATATTATTGAAACCACACAAGTAGATGGGTGGGAGTCGGGGGGCAGAGAGTTGGAACAGGACAGTGAGGGAAGGAACCTGGAGGCGCGCGGACGGGAAAAAAATCATCGAGTTTTGATAAACGGCAGAGTAATAATTTGGTGCGCGTAAACCGGGAATAATTCAGATAGTCGGGGCAGGGAAGTGTTAGAGGACAGTCAGGGAGAGATCCTGTTGAGAATTAAGATCGTCAAGTTCTGAGAGTCGCGAGGAGACCAGCTCGGTGCTTCTAAATCGGGGATATTTCATTTTAATTAAACAAAGAATAGTTCGTCTTTATTAAACAAAAAGAGTCCACGCGAATAAGGAAGTCAGAGATTGCGGCTTGCGAGTTCATATCTGTGAAGTTAAATAATATAATTTGTAAATTGAGGCGGTCAATTATCAATACGGGACGCGCTTTCGGGGCGTTTATCAGGGTCAGGAAAAATTTTACAACGAATCGACGCGAGAATTGTGTTTGACGGCTGCATCTTGGAATAAATAACTGCATGACGGGTTGTGGTTTAGAAATGCTTGTTTGAGTTAAATATTAGAGTAGTGAATTGATTTGTGAAATTATTTTGTGCAACAAGGCGAATTTGGTAAGTTTGTATAAAATTATTAACATATTTAGTACGGGCCTTGCAGGAAAGAGTCAATTAGGGTTTATATACAAGCCTTAGGAATCTAGGACCCTTTTTTTTTGTCGAGCGGAGCATTGCACGTTTCCGGGTTGACCGGCTAGCAAGTACCTTTGTTGGGTGAAGTTACTCTTGAGACAAGACCGTTGTAAAATAATAATTTAGTTAACTAAATAGCATTTGAAACACAAAGTGCGCTTTCGGGCAATAAATCTTAGACGAGAGACTTCATTTAAAAGACGGGATTTTAAAACCACAAAACAATAATAAAATCCTTTAAAAGTGCTTTGTTGGTGATCTAGAAAACTAGGTTACTGGGTATTCTCCAATACATAACGGGTACCAAAATACATAGGTATAGAATGTAGGTATAAATTAATGTGTAAAGCGCCTTTGAGGTGTTAATTATTATTTACGAGTTTCGTAATAATATTTTTAAACGTAGCTAGGGGACTATATTCAGGAAGGTTTTTTTGAAAAGGCATTGGGTAATATAACGGTTTATGAAGGGTGCGTAGCATGGGCATTTTTGATTACTAACAAAATCTGACATAATTGAATTCCCATTCCAAAAATTTCCCACACCTTATTCCAAACTTTAGGTATCACAACAAGTCTCTTACATAGGACTTTGCATAAACTTGGTTCGATATCTAATCATATAATCACCTTTGGTTCACGTCTAGGTATATTTCTTTCGACTTAGCAAAAAACTTTCATATTGTCGGTTGAATGCAGCCGTCGGTAGGTATTCACATTTTAGCGTGATGCGCTATATCCACCTACTTAATTAACAAACTCTTTTTCTTCAAACTTAATTGAGCGGGTTACGACTCGAGAATGGACGGCGGTTGTCGAATGGATTAACGGGTCCGGCTTTCCTATTTCACCATGAGGAAGTATCTCACGCGACCTTATCGGGGGCGATGTGATCGAAATGCAGGTGGGCTTACACTATTTTTCTAATGTGGAGGCGAAGTAAGCGATGGTCGTGTCTGGTCCGAGCAAATTGGAATCCCTTGTGATCACATCTCGGTAACGTGGATCTCGTACCCGCTCTAGACTGGATTGGAAGCGTGGCCGGAGCCATTTCATGATGTCGACGTATGTACGTCACTAAGGCATTGGGGGACTTCAGGAGAACAAAGGACGTGCACCCATTTCCCCCTCCCTCTACCGCCGCTCCGAGGTACCAGCGGATAAAAGTTGTCGTCGCGGGAGGCCAGTTTGATGCAGGACGAAGATTACGATCTGGCCGGACTACCTTCGTCATGGGGGAAACGAAGTGACGAAATTTGCGTGGGCTTCACTACCTTTTAGGTTACGCTCGTGTGGGGTCTGCCTTGTCGGCGGAACGAAGGGAACATGACATATGGAATCGTTTGGCAACCGATCGGCGGTTCTTTGTTGGAATCCGGATAAGTTTTCTTAACTACCTTTTGGTTTACGCTTAGGTAGGTATATTTCATTCGATATATTCGATTTAGCAAAAACTTTCACATTGTCGGTTGAACGAGGCCGTCGGTAGGTATTCATATTTTAAGCGTAATGCGTTATATCCACCTTCATAAGTAGCAAAAGTTTTCTTAACTTCCTCACACTAGGAATAGGGATCATCCAGCATCAGGGTGGGATTGTACTCTGGCCGAAGGCGCAGCGGGGGAAATAGAAGGGAGGGAAGCCAGATTCACGACCTGGTGCCTTTCATTCTTGGACCCAGCACCCCGGAAGCCGAGCTTGACATTCCTTTCTTTGAGCTGATATTTGAGTTTGAGGTTGGGGTACGCCTATCGTAGAGCATATGCCCGTGACATTTCGGGGAAGGTCCCACGTTACGCTTGTGTATGTTATGCGAGAGGACGTATTTTTCATTCAAATCAAATACCGATGACCATCGCGATTGCAGGCTGGCGCATGTTTTGTAGCGTGCCTAGGAAAAACGTAATCATCATTTCTACTGGTTCGAGGCGGCGTGCTGGACGGAGAACGGGACTATTGAGGACATGAGTGACTGCCAAGGCGAGGATCGGTGACATCAAAATCTTCCTTAATTAAATTCATACATCGCCAGATCAGAGGAGAGAGCGGCCCCACCGATCTCCTGACATTGCCGATTGTCTAATCAACTTCGGTTTAATGTTTATGCCGATGCTTTAGGAGTTAATGGAACTCAAGTCATCGGCATGCTGAAGAACTTCAAAATCATCACCATCATCATCAATCCAGAGTAGGATGTCACGATCTAAAACCTCGTGCCACCCACGCATTTCCTGAACAGTTCCTGACATCGGCTATCACGCCATTAATCGGAGCAGACCCTCATATCAAACGGTATGAGATGACCTCTCATCATCATCATCTACATATTTATAATTTGGCGGCGTAGTGGTCGATATTATTCCCATTACCACTCTATGAACCAGAAACACACATCAAACTCTTTCCCGACAGAAGGCCAAACATGTCGATTTTCATTCGTCGCTTGCGACCTTAACATTCTCCGGAGGCGTTGGAATTGGAAGCTGATTCGGCGGTCTATGACCATCACCTTATCAGTTGGGCTATGGAGGAGTCCAATTATTTAAACAGCACATGTTCTGTCTCATGTTAATCCAAAATACCTACCCGTAGAATCAAATTAACAAAATAAAACAAGCTAGCTAACTAACAAACTGCATCTAGAACTGTGAGTGTAGAATTATTGCACGCCGTACTGCTTTGAGTGTAAATCTTTTGTTAGAATATACATAAATGTCAAATTATTTTCATGATAGCATTTTATAGAGCTGCAGAGAGTACGTGACATCGCATCGAAAGGTAGGATCTTCTCAATTCGCCGTTTGAATGTAAATTTATATATTAGATGCTAGGAGGGAAAATGCAGATTACTTCAATAAAAATAGTCGTCGATGAGCGTAGGTGTATAACAGGTGCTAGGGGAGGAAGCTGAACGAATATAGATAGATAATTAGTTAATTTTCAAGCTAGTCAGACTCAGTCATTGTTATTCGAAGCCTTGCAAATTGTAACACGCCATATCTAAAAGAACAAGGGTTTACCACAAATAAATTATTAATTAAATTGGATTAACTATACCAAACCACTCAAACAAAAAAGTACACAACGTTGTGGGGTTAATTACAATTGATTAATTGAGAGCATCTCGTCACGTTTGCATAAAAGTATTACGTGATGGGGTTGAGAAGGCGCTGCAAAAGAAATGCAGGGGAGAGACGCGAGAACGGGCGAGCTACGAGCTTTTAAAGGCCGACCGGGGTTGCGCCAGTAGCTGTAGCACTGTAGAAGCATTTTTTAACAAAGAGGAAGGTACTACTTCGTAGGGGGGGGGGGTTTATCACACTATAGTGTACTAACTTTCTCAAAAAGTGAATTAGTACACTATGGTTTAGTTATATTATGTATGTATGTTATATAATAATACGGTTTTTTTTTTTTTTTTTCAGTGAATACCGCACAAGAATCTTAACTGCTCCCGTCTGGAGCCAGTGAGACTATGGCATGTTGGGGTATGTTGTGAGGCTGAAGGTAGTGGGGAGGGGAAGGAGGTAAGGAAGAGGAAGGTTGGGAAGTACCTGGCTATTCAGATCTGGTCACCAAACACGGCTAAAGCCATTTTCAAGCAACGTTTCAATTCTGAATGGTGGTCTTACACCAGGGCGATACTGATAGTATCTTCCACTCTGGAACGTGCCGCAAATATACTATATATTATTTTAAATGAATTAATTGTGAAATAACACAAATTAATCAAATAAAATTTATTTGCGCATGCCGGGTTCGAACCCGCGACCTCCGGATTGTGAGTCAAGAGTCTTAGCCACTGGACTACGGAGGTTTAATTATAGTATGCATTATTTTACTTCTATGTAGACTAAAATAGTTTACCCTCAATGTAAAATGTTTAAACTGGTACAAACGGCTTTTAAAATAGTTTTTGTGGAAAATATAAAGGCGATCAACTTAATCTAAATGACAGAAAAAGTGAAATATTAAATCGACAAAACATTAATTACAGTTAATTTATTATTTTGTTTCTCCGAAGACTGAAGTAGTCCACCCTCAATTTTTTTAAACTAATACAAAGTGCTTAAAATATATATGTTATATATGCATAAAAAAATATTCGCATATTAGGAATAAAGAGCTGATCTGAATATTTACCTATTTTATAAAATATAGTAAAAACCAACAAAATATTACTACAAACATAAAAGCGATAAAAGCTGATCCACCGTCGGAGCAGGTTCAGGTAAAAAAAATAGAATTTTGCACATCACTACCATCGATCACTGCCAATTTCGCAAATGTTGTAATTTACATTAAAATGAACTTACCAACATATTTGGAGGCTTTTTGGCTTTATGGACTTTATCCTCTGAAGTTTTATACTCTATTCCGCTTAAAAAAAAAAATTCCTCACCGTTTATTAACTTTTTCCATCCCTTTTGACAGCATTCGCAGGAATGGACGCATCGCCGTCACCCATTTTAGTACAAAACACAACTAATGTCTAGCGGTACTTACTGCTTTTAAAGAGAAAACCCCCGGTGTGTACGACTTGGCGATGGCACATACAACATATCTATTTAAATATATATTTACTTTTAAATTATTTTTTTGCCGCTTAGGGCTTTATTTAATTCAGGTATTCAGTTAGTTTTTAGTTTAGTTTTCCATATATTTTATTTAGTGCAAGGCTATTAAGATCTAGTCACAAACTATAACTAAGGACATTTTAAGCTACATTTCGATTCTTAATGGTGGTCTCTCGCCAATCCGAAACTTAAGCACCCAAACAATTGAAGCCAGTAAAACTATGGCATCCCCAATTGAGGTGTGTTGTGAGCGCTGAATAGATCTGATATTACAGAAAAGAAATGCCTTCCATGTAGATTTGAATGGAAACACTATCATTTGGTTCTGTCTCATTTAGAACGTACTCTGTCTCTCTTATACTTGCCTGACATTGAATATCGCCATCCCATTTGAATTTCATAATGATGGTGAAACACAGTTCTGCTAATGAAATTTAAGAGGACAATCCTTAAACTTTTGGATCATGAAATATGCCCACATAGGATTTCTCGTGTTATTTTTTATTGCATGGTTGTGAGGCTGAAGGTAGTGGGGATGAGAAGGAGATAGGGAAGTGCCTGGCTATTCAGATTCGGCACCAAACACAGCTAACACCGATTAAAGTAATATGTAAATGGTGGTCTTTCACTATGGCAATACTGATAGTATCTTCAACTCTGGAATGAGCCGCAAATATGCTAATGTTATTTTGAATGAATTAATTGCGAAACAACACAAATAAAAATTACTTGTGCACGCCGGAATTTCAACCCGCAACCACCGGATTCATAGTCAAGAGCCTCACCCCTCGACCACGGAGGTTGTCGATACTAAGAGAATGCAGAATTTATTAAAAAAAATAATTTTTCTGAAATAACTTCTAAATATATGCATTATTTAATTTATATTGTAAGCATATTGAAATACTAATAAAAAATGCTTGATCTACGCTGGGTTTCGAACCATCAACCTCTGAGTCTGGAGCTAAAAAGCTTACCGCTCTGCCATGTTGTCAGATCGTTGAATCGAATCACAAAGGAATGACTGGGAATCGTTCAAAAGAATGGATTGAATCCAACCATCGAAAGAATCGAACTTCATACTGTTAGTAAAAATTTATATACAATTTTTTTTAACTATCTAACTATGGAAATTATTTTTTATTAGGCAATATTTTGACCGAAATTCACCAAAGTCCAACATAATTACTTACCGAGAAAGAGAAATGTAGAGAAGATCACAAAACTTGATGAAAACTTACAAACTTGTCAAGATTAAGTTAAATTAAATTTTATTTGTACAAAAAAAATTGTATCAATTTAATCGCACTGGTACTTTTGTTTTTGAGATGATGATCGAAATTACACTACAATTCTGCTGCACTTGTGAAATCTAAATACAGATTCTCAAAGGCCACATCTGGGTATATCTGATGCACCGTTATCGACATGAATCATTTTTACATTTAAACCAACTTTAAACCCTCGTAATGTAGGTGGAAAAACGTCGTTGTTACGATAAATACTGTTTAAACTACAAACAGTAGATAACATTCGTATTTATGAGACAGAATAATATAAAATAATTGCAGTCAGAGCCACATAATGACATGGTCAACTATTGACATGAAATTATAGTCTAAGTTCATACAAGTCATCTTCAATATTTATGATTTGTGCTCGTCGACTGAATCCACATTTTTATTATCGTATGTCTTATCAAATATGACCATAGTTGGATATAAATGCTGCTGACAGATTGATGTAGAAATCGAAGCGAAAATAATTAAATGGATGACGGATGAGACATATATAGCTGAAAAGGTGATGATGAAATTTTAGCAAATTCACCACAAATTTAATAATGCCTATCACCTGTCATGGATTTAACCCAGCCTATCCGAAATTATTTTGACTGAAACTAACCACAGCAACTGAACTAATTATTAATCAATTAATTATTGTTTATTAATTAACTAGCAAGTTCCAGGCATGTGTTGCTACGCCACTCAAAGAAAAAAATGTATTTTTTAAATTCTGTTGGATTTATTTTTATAATATATTTTATTTTATTTTTCCATCTGATGCGTACACTAATAAATCAGAAGGTTTTCCGGCGCATGAGCAGGCCACATACATCTGTGAGAAGCATGGATTTTCCAAGTTTACCCCCTTATATCCCCTACCGCTATTATGTCTCCTTTGCAATATTTCCTTCTGCCCCTTCCTCACCTCCCATCCCTCACTTGCGTGTCTTTTTCCATGCGTCCCCGTTCTCCCCTCGCGTCTCTTTCGCCTCCCGCGTTCCCCTTCCACCTTCCCAATCTTCCCAAAGTTTCACCGCAATCGAATGAATGGTATCAGAAATAATTTCATAACATCAGAGCTCAACTTTATAGATAGAAACCTTTGTGGACGTGCGTACGACAAATCACCAAAGTTTCATCACAATAAGATGAATGGTTCAGGTATCGCATTAGGGACAAACAAAGAAATATTCATTTTTATATATTAAGATTTTACCCAAAAAAAAACTGTAAGATGTCATTGTATAGGTACTACTTTTTACATAAAGATAATGAAAAATCATGCTTTCGGGAGCCCTAAATTATGCCAGCTCGGAGGGAAAGCCTTTCAACATAGCCGCCTTAAATTATGGGAAATATAATGTGTATTATACTGCTACTGAGCCAGTGTAAGATTCTGCAGGCACAAAAGATTGTGAAGGGCTGGTCTAATTGCAAGATGGCAGGACGCTGAAAATCATGACCGAATGAATGACCCGGTAGAAGTGATCCAGAGGCAGAAAGTAGATGAAGTGAAATAACTGCGTGGAAGAACATAGAAGCAGGACGGGAAGGCATTACGCTGGGAATAAACCGACTTTTACAAGTAGTCCATAATCAAAAAATTCAATTTGCTGTGATGTTTTGAAATATTTTTTTCTTTTAAAACTGTGTGAATGCTTGAAGCTGTCGATATTGACAGTTTGAAGCAGTTTGTGTATTCCCAGCCTTAGGACTGGAAATTAATGGCCAGAGACCGGAGCTTGTAGAGAACATTTCTGGAAGAAGTCAGCACACCAAAAATTATGTCAGTCCCATAGTAGAAGTGATCCAGAGGCAGAAAGTAGATGAAGTGAAATAACTGCGTGGAAGAACATAGAAGCAGGACGGGAAGGCATTACGCTGGGAATAAACCGACTTTTACAAGTAGTCCATAATCAAAAAATTCAATTTGCTGTGATGTTTTGAAATATTTTTTTCTTTTAAAACTGTGTGAATGCTTGAAGCTGTCGATATTGACTGTTTGAAGCAGTTTGTGTATTCCCAGCCTTAGGACTGGAAATTAATGGCCAGAGACCGGAGCTTGTAGAGAACATTTCTGGAAGAAGTCAGCACACCAAAAATTATGTCAGTCCCATAGTAGAAGTGATCCAGAGGCAGACTAAAGAGTTGAATTGACTTTGTGGAAGAGGATTGTAGTAGGACGGGAAGACCTTAGGAGGCTGGAGACCTAATAGAGAATATTTGTGGAAGAAATTAGATAGTCACACCATCACAAGTCAGTTCCCTGGTGGAAGCGACCCGGGGACATATGGAAGAAGAGATGAATTGACTGCACGGAAGAAGATTGGAACAGGATAGAGGCCTGAGTAAAAGAGTGCATGGGTTTTTGTAAATAATGCAGCATGCATTGGAAAAACTTTTGGAAAATGGATTACATTAGTTTTGAATAAGTCTTTATAAGAAAAATTAGAAGTATTTTCGGTGCATGAGAATTCACTAACTAAGATTGTGCGAAGAATGTCCCAGGAGACTCAGTTTTAGAAACATCTGCCCATTTTACTACAATCATTGCAGTGGCGTACCGTGGGTATCAGCCGCCCGGGGCGGAGGAAAATTTTGCCGCCCCCCCCCCCTACATAGGTACTTCTTCAGGGAGGGGGGGGGGGGGTAGTGATCCTTTTTTTAATTTTTTTTTTTTTTTAAATATTAATTAAATCTGTATGCGGTGAATTAAGACTACACTCGGAACATGAAAATGTTTTTTCTTTGATTCTGGCGGCACATAAATTGTCTGCAAGAATTTTATAAAGCACTTTAAATAATATAATGTTTTCCTTCGAAATGTGTCGTCAGATGATTCCACAACTGGAATTATACATTTTGAACACAAAACTGCTTTTAATTAAATATGTAGGTATGCGGTGAATTAAAACTTCACTCAGAACATAAAAATGGTTTTTCTTTGATTCTGGCAGCACATAGATAGTGCGCATCTAGAATTTTATAACTGCAATTCGAATAAGTATGCACACACCTGTCAGCTATTTAACTTTTCTGTGATAATAAATTTAAAATATATCACCGTGATATATACGTGGAAGAAAACCGTATAAGTGTAATTTTTTGTGCGCTTTCAGCAGGGCGCACAAAGCTTCACGAATATAAAACACAAATCGACTATCAATTAGAGCTAAAATGATACTGTTGCCATTTACATTTTTATTTAAAAATAATGTATGTGTTAGAAATAAAAACAAAACGTCTGTCATTAATATTTTGCTTTTAACAGTAGGTATATAAAACTTAAGAAAGATGTTAAGAAACTATAAACTAGAAAAAACTTTTAAGTCCTGACGCGAGAATAGAACCCGCGACTTCCCCAATCCAAATTTTTACAAGATGATTATTGGTTGTGAAATTTTGCCGCCCCCCCAAAAGTGCCGCCCGGGGCGGGCCGCCCCCCCCGCCCCCCCCACGGTACGCCACTGAATCATTGCTATATTTTATTTACAAAACAGTGACCATCGTGACATCAACAAAATAGATTATTAATTTAGCATTCTGACAAGAATCCAATCTGATATCTTCTGATCCAAATTCAAGTGGTGCCTATGGAAAACCACTCTTTAAAGGAAGCTATGCCTGTTCTTAAATGCACTCAATTAATTAATATATGGCATTACAATAATAATTTTATTATTTCCTGCAAATCTTGACATTAAATTGCATGGAATTAAAAAAGATTATGCTCTGAACCTTGAAACTGAAGTAAGTACTTAATGTTGCTTTTTGTCATAAATGTATTAGACGTGCATGGGTGGAGGGATTAATGTGTTGCAATTGAAGTGAACCTAATTTCATATTGTCAACTAAAATAATGAAGTAATTAATTATGATATTACTTCTATTTCAAATTGCACACAAGTCTGGAAGCAAAACTCCAAATAAAATAATAATTATTTCTATTTTCTATTGAAGACGTATCCAAAACATAATAAATACACTGGAAAGTTTTATAACATAATCATAATTGCAATAAACTACAATAGGTAATAATTTTACATAATAAAGATAAATATAATCTAAGGAATGAATGTTACATTGCTATTGTATTAAAGAGAAAATAAATGGCTTATCATAATATTAATTTGGTATTTTAGGTACCTAGTTAACCTCTATAAAAGGAAAATTTGTGTGTTTAATATGATATTATTTTCGTTATAGTCTTCACACAAGAAGGTTTTTAGCATATTTGTCTAAAAGTTGTATTTTTAAAGTTTTTAAGATTCCAAAGTACTAACTGACCTTTGGACTATCGGCTGACATAATACTACAGAATTTAAAGGTCATTCATAAGTATCTTTTTAAATTAAGCAGTATATATTTATCGCACTGGAAAAAAATTATCTGTAAAATACCTACGTAATATTATTAATGTTTCGTAAATTATTTCTATAGAAGGCTGTTATGTCAAATAATCACTTTCTACGTTTGTTAGCCCATACTCCAGACCTTCACCGCCAGTAAAATAAATAATAAATATCATAATAATTCAAATTCATTTTCTTTGACCTCTGAGAGTACCGAAGGTCGGCTTGAACAAAATCATAACAAATACCAAAACGACAAATCATAAGTCACGATAGCCGATATCTGCGCTAGTAAGAACTATTATTATATACTTATTAATGTTTGAAAATACTCACTTTCTTATCATCTTGGTTAACTTTGAGCATTTTACACGTTTTAAGTAGCCTTCACCTTTTGTAGCGAGATAATAAAAAGATTATTTTCGGCGCCCGCCTTAAAAAATGTCACACTGGAGGATAAAATAAACCATCCAACACCACCTATGGAGATTATGGTTAACCTTCAAACTCATCTGTCAAAATTCTCTCCGGCGGCAAATTCAAACAGCGAAACTCCTTGATTTCTGTTCAATCAGAGTAAATAGATATTGGTGGCCATATAATATGATTGAATGAATTATTTTTTAACATCGAAGATACTTACAAATCTAAACGAAATATGAAAAAGAACAAAACACAGAAAAATAAAAAGCTAACAGTCCGAACCATAAATAAACCAATCATGTCCGAACTGGGACTCGACCCAGGATCTCTCGTCTTACCGTGACGAAGGCCACTGAGACCTCTTATTTTTAAGACATTTTTTTAAATCTAATATTTCAAATTCAGAATTAACAATATTATCGTCGACTAATTTTTTCTCATATTTTTGGCAGGTACCTCCTTAAAATGGAATCAAATGATAGAAGAACTGGTTTGTAACATAGATAGTGTTAAATAGATGGGAATAACGTGCGTGTTTTGTATGCCTATGGGAATAAAAATCAAAAGTTATTATAAAAGAGAGATATTTTAATTTAAAAAAAACGAGGGTGCTTTGGACCAGATGACTGAAGTAAAACTTCACTAACTTATAGAAGAAGAGATAAAGAAAATGTGCTCGCGCACTGCTCTCTCTTGCTCCTACAGTGATACAGACAACAGACCTGCACTGTGTCAACATACGAAACGTAACTGGCTATGAGAGAAAGAAAATGTGTGCTCGCACCTCTCTCTCTTGCCCCTACAGTATAAATACGAAACTTAACTCTCTCTCTTTTTATCTTCACTAACTTATATCTTCCTCTCAACTTCCGTTTGCCTCGCCCGATTACACTTTTCGTAACGCTCTCATAACACATTCACCAGCTTACTCCCCAAGTCAAGCGTGCGTAAAGAAGCTTTACTTGAAAAATTATATTCTTTTTTATTTAACTAAAACTGCCAATACTTTTAGTACCATATAACCTACGCATCCAAGCACACAGATTAAAACTCGATTTTGATAATAATATATACTTATTTCAGATTTCAATGATGCAATGACATTCTATGCATTGGGTGAACTTTTAATTTTGAAAATTGGAACTACTTGTTATGATAAAATTTTTGACATGTTTATTTTTTTTCAGAAGTTTATCAGTTTTCAAAAGTTTACTAACGGAGTTCATTAGGAGGGTAAATTTCTGATTGTTTCTTCTCCGATTTGTTGTTATTATTTAGTTTTTGAATGAACCTTGAGGTAAAACTAGCTCAATCCGGCACAGACCTCAGGCAAAATGAGTTAGAGGGCGCTTTTACAATTCCCACGGCAACGGCATGTGGTGTTGCACTACTTACATATGAAGGAGATGTAGGATGATTATATTTTTCCTTTAGGGGAAGCAGATATGCGTACATCGTTTGTCTTAATTTCAACAGCTCTCTCTTACACATTACACAATATTATTTTGTATAAGAAACGACTCAATTGACAACCTTCGTGGTCGAGGGGTAAGGCTCTTGACTCGCAATCCGAAGGTCGCGGGATCGAATCCCGGCATGCGCAAATAAATTGCATTTGTTTAATTTGCGTTATTTCACAATTAATTAATTAAAAATAATATGTAGTATATCTGCGGCACATTCCAGAGTGGAAGATACTCACTGGAGGACCACCATTCAAAATTGAAACATTGCTTGAAATGGCTTTAGTTGTGTTTAGGGGGGGGGGGGGCGTTCACTCATCAAGACTCCACAAGCTTGAAGAATAGTTAATAGTTACACACAGATAATGCAAACGATTTTTCTCCGGTGTGCACCTCGAATTCAAAGCTTTTCTCGAAACTGGTTTTAATTTAAGAGTGAATCTGTATGCGGAAAGTCGTTTTAATCTACACCCAGAATATAAGAAACTACAACTATTAATGTTCTCGAACTAACATTTAAAAGTCCACAAGCCGTCTCACAGTTGAGAAAAACCTTTCGTATGTTCCGATTGCAATTATTTATCTGCTAAAAAGGAGACTTTAAAAACTCACAAGTTTACTCAAGTGGAGAAAAACCATTTTCATGTTCCGACTGCAACTATTCATGTTCTCAAAAGGAACATTTAAAGTCCACAAGCTGTCTCACAGTGAAGAAAAAATTTTATCATGTTCCAACTGCGACTATTCGTGTTCTTGAAAGTGACAATTTAAAATCCACATGCTGACTCACTGTTGAGAAAAACATACAGTATGATGACGTTAACGAAACTCCTGAGCACGAGCGCGAGACCCTTACGGCGAGCAATGACGTTCTCAAACATAGAATATTTAGGTACTTAAGGAGTTATTAATTGTCATCATCAGTGACTTTTTTTGTCATGATTGGCCACCCCTAATATCTGCATAATATATGGTTTGTGCTTACTCTATACATATTATGCATATATGGTTTATGTTTCCAGCACACAAATAATTTTCGTGTGGGCAGAGATATTACCTATATTTGACAAAATATTTTTTTTCTGCGATCAAGGAATTTTTCACATTTTTTTCTAAATGGCACATTATGTATTAACCCTTTGCGCAGGAATACGTAAAATACTAAAAATATATTTCAAGAATTTAAGTATTTTATCTATTAGCTATTTTTCCCATTCAGTCCACTGAGTCAACCTGCCTGATCCTGACGCCAAACATAACATCACATTTGCACCTAAAATTTGTTTTATTCTAAAATCAGTGTTGCCAAAAAAAAAAAACTGTTATTTAATTTTATTAAATTTCCAGCTAAGTTGACAGACTCTACATTTCTTTTACGGAAGTACCTATTTGATAAAATAATTTGAGAAGGTAAGTGAAAATAATCATGGGTGGAAATTTTTTGGGGACAGATAATAAATAAAATAAGAAACTGGTTTTATTACAGCCACACAACGTTTATTTTTATAAATATATAATAACATTGTAAAATACATATATTACATTGTATATATAGCACATTATGTTTTTTCGATTAACATTAATAAAATATATGAATAGAGGACACGGGCGCATCGAAAAATGACCAAGTTTCAAATTGAACAAATAATTTAACAATAATAATATGTGTATTTATATTAAATTACAACAGAACTTAACTTTAACTGAAGTGTATGTTATAAGCGCCCCTGTCACAATAGTTTGTAGAAATTCTAAAACCCTTGTTTATTATTATTTTTAAACTAGATGCAAAACTTTTAATATGAACACAACATTGATAATACTGAAACTAAAGTTACTAGGATTGCTCTAAAGAGGTACTAACCATCCTGACACAAGATTTTCATAAGAATTTTACTCCATATAAGTACGGACTTTAATATTACATAAAAACTTATTTATCTTATAAGACTTCATTAGTTTTAGAAAAAATCAACTAGAACAATTTTTGTATCTTCTGTGTCATTGTGGTTAAAATAGACAGCTAGAGAAAAAATATGATGTAAGTTACATTCAGTTATATCACGGGGTAATTACTACAACTGGCTAACTCCGAAATCAGCTTTTTCACGGTAAATAAAGGTAAGCTGATTTGGGAGCTACCTAGTAAACTTGCAGTAATTACTCCACGATACTAGATAATGAGCATTGATAAAGTATAGATAGGCTACAGGGTAACAAAAAACTGTAAAAATGGGCCTACTTTAGAATACTTAACTAAATATGATTTTTTGCATTACAACATAACAGTAATAATTGCAACAAATTTTAATATAAAAGAAAATTAGGTATGAAATTTATCAATAACAATAAATTGTAATAATATTTTTTTTCCATTTCGATCCTTTGTAATAACAAGGTTCCATCTGTCGTGGTAACGTCATGCGATAATGAACTCTAAAGTAGCTTACTTTACATCCCATTATCACATGACTTTAACAGCAACAGATGGAACCAAAGATATTCAAATACAAGAGATATGCCAAGGTGTCCGCCCGACTGTCGGGGGGATTACTTCTGAATGGGAATAGTTTGAATACCGAAAGTAATTGATTTTTTTAAGGTGTGCAGTAGTATTGGTTAACAATATAGTTCGAATACAGAAAGAATAAGCCACTTGCATGGATTTTATGACTTGGAATTTTTTTATTTTTAAATGCGATGCAAGTGGCCTATTCGTTCATTTACTTAATTTTTTGAAGGTGTACAGTCGTTTTGGTTAACAATATTGTACAATACAGTAACACAGTCCCACCCAGTAAAAACTGCGGATAGAACATTTTTGGATGGAACTTTGTTATTCCAAAGGGTTGATTTGTAATAATACATATTTTAAATGAAAAGAAAAACCTAAATTCATCTAATTACACAAGTACAATTAGGAAAACATGTATTTACAGGGAAGAAATATGATTTTTTTTAAATGAAATGGTTGTGGATTTTTTTTTTTATCTCTAAGCTATAATTCTAATCAAGGAGGGATTTTGACTGTTAAAATATTCAAGATAATACAAAAGTTGACACGGGGTCATAAGTACTACAAGGGACGATCTACTTATTCTATATCAATGATACGAATTACATAAATTCATCAGGTTACAGTTCATTCAATGTGATGTGATAACAACATGTATACAATATGTTACCAAATGATAATACTAGGCCAGTATTTGTTTTCTATGCAAGCTTTGGCAGCGAACGCCACTTTCTGTTGAAGATGCCAGTTTTGGTTGTGAATACTTTTTGTTCTAAATGCCAGTTTTCGCCACTTTCTGATGTGGCAGTTTTAACGATTAACGCCACTTTTTGTTGTAGATGCCAGTTTTGGCTGTGAACACTTTTTGTTCTAAATGCCAGTTTTGTTGTGTATGCCAGCTTTAGCTGTGAACACCATTGGCTGTGAATGCTACTTTTTTTGCGGAGAATGATATTTTATGTTGTGGATGCCATTTTTTGAGGATATGCAGTGACATTTTATGTTGTGGATGCCAATTTTGTCAGTGAATGTCACTTTCTGTAGTGAATACCATTTTTGAGTGTGTAAGAAATTTTAAAAGTTTTAAAACCTAAATGAAGATACAGAATTATTTAAAAAAAGTGAACACCAGTAAATTTTTTTGAAGATTACATTCATAAGTATCATATTATCATAAGTTCCAAAAAATCCTGCACTTGTGCAAATTTAATTTTATGATAAACAAAGATATTGAAATATAAGGAGATGAACTATCCGCCGTTTTTACTAGGTGAGACTGCGCTTCCGGGTGTCGCCGGTATTGTTTACCAATTAATGAATAAACTAAACGAACAAATAATTAACGAATAAACTAAACGAACTCAAAACTAGATAAAAAAAAATTTTCCGTATTCAAACTATATTGTTAACCAATAATAATGCATACCTTCAAAAAATCAAGAAAATGAACAAATTCTTTTTGTATGCAAACTACGCGCACAAGGCCGTAGTTCGGCGACAGTCGCGCGGACATCATAGCATATCTCTTTGTATTTGAATATCTTTGGGTGAACACATTACACGTAAATTACTGAAACAGTCTATGTACACAAGAGTTACCAATGGCTTGCTGCTGTTAAAAATAAGCTCGAAATTTTCTCAAAAAAACTTTAAAATTAGCATAAAAATGTAATATACCTACATATTTGAAAAAAAAAAAAAATTTACATTGAAATTTTGGCAAACTGGGACTGAGAAGTTAAAAAATTAATTCTATAAGTAAACTATATAAGAAAAGAAAAACAATTTTGAACCAAACAAATGGAAATTTTCAAAAAAAATATATGTGGTGCGATTTTCTTAAAAATTATTGGCACCATAGTTTGAGAAGAGTGAAGCCTTTTGGAGTCCGCAAAATAAAATATAATGTAATACAATCCTGCGTAAAGCACCTATAATAAATACAGTGTTCCACGCTCACACCAAACTTTGGGGAGTATGAGCACTGTGTTATTTAGGAAAAACTTTTTTTCATTAATTACAATTTTTTTTTTGATATTAGAATTGCTTTAAGATTTTTTTTTCTTAGATAAACAGAATAATCACTCCCCCACGTTTTGCGGTACAAGCGTGGAACAGGGTGTAAAAAATAATAATTCACACAATTCAGGCAAGATTAATTGAATTACATTGGGTTGTTTAATCAGCCGTCATGCAGAATTTTCATCAAGCAAAATAGCCATCAAAATTTGGCCAAACTCTGATGGGCCGAGAATCGAGGAAGAAGAAATTAAGCTATTGAATACCGACTTCGTCACAGTATCAAATGTGATGGGGATTCAAACAACTGGACCTAAGGAAAGTTTTTGCAAAGATAAATATATGTTTTTAAATGTTGAAAAGTACATTATTACTAATAACCACAGGAGTGAGATCACATGGAGAAAGGGCCTATTCCTCAGGGAGTGGGAAGGGATTTTGCCAAGGAATTTCTATTGCGTTAACTGTAAAACTCGATAAATACACTCAAACATTAATTTGATAATATACTCTACACATCAATGGTAATATATTATTAGTTAGGTTTACACGATTAACATGATATGGTTACAAAAATAAAGTAGATATAAAAATAATTATTAATGGATAACCAATAATTATTGTGAATAGCAAATTAAAAGTATTTAATCACAAATGCATAACCAATCTTTTGCAAAAGTTATGATCAAATAATTTACTTCTACAAATAAAAAAATCACGATTAACACAAAAATGTGACTAAATAATAAAGTCTGCAAAATTAATAAATTGATGACTTCATGATTTACAATATTACAAGCATCAAGGAATATAATAATTTAGGTAAACAATTATTTTTTAACAATAATAAATTCAAATAAAACATAAACTATATTATTTATATGTAATGGTATGAGGATTCGTAAAAGGTCAGTGCATTTCTTTCTTATATTTATAATAATATGTTCTCATCTTACAAAACTACCACCAATCACACTTATAAATATAATATATTATGATGGGTATTTAATACCTTAAAAAGTTTTTTACAATCCTTCATCAAATCTAAGAAACGCAATGTTTCGTATCACATTTTCAATTTTTGGAAAGGTAATTGTCGCCCTAAAATACATACTTTCACAATAGCATCGTAGAGGTTCATGAAAATCAAAATATAAAGTTTGATTTAATTTTTTTTAGATTTAGAGTTAATATTATTTCAAGCCAACACATGAGGGACGAAGAACAAGAGATCTGTAAGTCAGGGTAACATGCATGAAATTTGTTAGAGACCTGAAAATTTCGCATTATTAATGCAAATTTTTAAGCCAAATTCTCAATTTTCGGGCAAATAAAGTGAATTTTCGTATTTTTCAAATACCTATATTAAAAATATACATTAGAAAAATTCCTTTGTCTATGGTTTTGACAAGCTTGAATAGCCATAAAATGGAACGCAGCTAACTTCACTTCAAAAATGCGGCAAACTTGACATTTTCATTTTGAAAAAAGAAGCTGGTCAGGTTGCTAGGAATGGCAGTGACCCAGAACCTCTATCTGACAAAATAAGAATTGATAAAGATAATATTCCGAAATATCAAGAATTTTCATACATAAAATCAACATTACAATGACTTAACATCGTCGTTTAGGCTGGGCACGTACCAGGAAGTCAAATTTTGAAGAAACCAATGCTTACAGCCTGTGGAGCCATAGTGCTTTTGCTTGAAAACATTTTCTTACAAATTTGATGATAATGTTAGCTGTCACAGCCTGGCTACCCAGTGCATAAATAAATGTATTATTGGCGCCATTTTCTTTTTTTTAACATTTCAAGGGTCCCTAAGAAATTGAAATCGGCTGACAATCAAAACAACATGGCAGTTATGGGTTTCTGCTGATCATAATTTGTTTAAAATTTTAAACAGACCTAGAATCGGCATTTACAAAGACCTTTCAAAGGTAAAAAAAAAAAAAACAAAGTGGCGCTGATTAGCAATTTAACGACATTGTTACATTTGAATTTCTGTGAAACACTCCAAACCAAAGAGGTACCTATAAAATAAATTCTTTTTTTTTTCAATATAAATATGACATGCATACTATGACTATTCCTATTCAACTGCGGTCCAACAATTTTCAAATTTGTAAAAACAAAGATAAATATATTTTTTGTAACACAAGGGAATAACATTTTCATACTAAGCCATGTCTCCAGCGACCAAATGTTTTCAAATTATTTATTTACATTTAGAGTAATTGTCCTTGTACCTTACTTTAAATGTAAATAACATTGTTGTTGTTATCCTTATTTTTGTGTTAAAATATTTATGCTAAAATGTGCCTGCTCTCAACATAGGATTTCCTAGTGAGACAGGCACAGCACAATCACCTAAGTAATAATAGATAAAGATTACAATTAAAAAAATATTGGACAAAACAAAAACATTGTGTTGGGGCCCAACATATGTACACAGTCGAAATTTGTCACATGAGAATGGGTCGTTTCTTCGACCTGTTCTTGAGTTCAACAGCTCAGCTGTGGAACGATTTACCTGTGTTTCCTACAATATGGAACTCTTGAAGGCTAATGTGCATTCCTTCCTCTCCTCAAAAAGACTCTCCACATAGCATCTCAGATGACATATGAAATGTATGGAGTTAATGTAAAAAAAAGGTTTTTTTATTTTCCATCGGCCACGAAAAACAAAAACATTGTGGCCCTGCCCTAATATTTCACGTTCGCACAAATATTTGGTTCATTGCTTGTGGTAAAATTGTCGTTGGAGACCTGGCTTTAGGATTCGCACGAAATATTCAAAAAATTTCTCAAACATCTTAAGAGTAGGTACTTATAAATAATACAATGAACACATAAAGCAAGGGGACAAAGGATACACATTGGGTGTTGATAGTTAATAGATATTTTATCTTAATTTTGAATTTTAAATGTATCATAAGATTTGAATACGTGTACTCTATAGGCTACTAAGAAAATCGCCGTACAAAAAATATATTGTCAATGTATGAATCTGATTATCTCAAAAATAGTTTGAATTTCTTTAATAATGTAAATCAGGCCTGTGTAAAAATTATTCCTTATTAGCAGTATTAATATTTGTAAAATTTTAACTTTACACAAGCAATCATTGAAATAATTTTTTAAATATTTTAGTCTTGAAAAATTAATATAAATGACACCCCATATCGATAGAATGTAGATAATCTTTAACCACTCAGGCCTCGAGCCCAATTTGTTGGAAGGTCAACATATTTCGGCTTTGCAATAAAATCCAAGTAAATGAAGTATTTCTGAACGTGTCCGAAAACTATAATGAATAAAATACACTTTCAAAATTTAAAATTCGAAAAATACACATAATTTTTCAAGCATAAAATTTTTTAATGCAAACAAAAATTTTTTAGAAATGGCTCACTTTACATTTTTTCTAACTAAACTTACTGATTATGAAAAAAAAACACATTCATATTTTATTAGGCAAATGCATTATAAACATTAATCGTAAACTTACTTTTTATCGTTTTACGTAAAAAAAAATTTAAAAAATTTCCCAAAGTTTCATAATTTTTTTTCAAATTGCAGTGGGAACCTTTGGATTCATAAAGGTGTACATTTTAATTATTTTGCGATTAATTTAAAAAATATACATTTTAACCATTATAGTAAGGGAGATACAACGATTTCTATGAGACCTGTACGAGTTCCGTTCAGTTAAAAACTGAACAATTTAGCCTGAGGGGTTAATGTAACAAGATGTGTCATTTTAATACAATATTACATATCAATCAACTACTAACATTTAAAAAAGTTAAGAGTAGGTAATAGAAATAAGTAATAATAAGAATAATATTATGTCTGTGGTTTCCATTTGATAAAAAGAATCATTGCATAGCAGCGTCTTTGATGTTATTTTTAACAATTTTTTTCAATAAAATTTATGATAACACCATGAATAAAAATTATTTCAAAGTTCGCTTACAAAAGCTAATAGATTAAGATTTTTACTCAGGACTTATCAAAATGTACAAATTTTAAGTTACATCCCAATGTGACCTCACGTAGTAAGGATCTTACATTGTTGCAGGTTGTACAGTGTAGGTAAAAAACATTGATCACATACATTTATTTTAGTTATTACACTGAACAGATTATATTATGTACAGGAAATTTAAAAAAAAACACTGATCACCAACAGTTTACATCTTTCTTGGGCAATCAGGATCACGTCATTTCAAATTCTCTGCTTCTATTTCCACGTTCTTGTGTCCATTCTCGCCCTTTGCGGACTCTCTAGGCGTTGGTCTGCCACTGGAATGATTGAAAATAATTTATTGATGAACGATTTAGAATCTGGATCAAGGGTTGGGAAACTGAGTTATCCATAGATAACAGAAAGCAAGAGAGATATGGCACGGAAGTATGCCGATTATCACTGAGCTACGACTATCAAAGTGGTGGAGTCAATGAAAGTTATGTGTTTGGTGTGTAGGTAGAAACAAAGCAACGCTGTGCGTAGTATGGGTGAAGGACGTTGGCGACACTTATGTAAACACGGTTTCATACTAAATAATAATGTTTCATTATCTATCTCCATTGTTTCAATTAAAGTGGAACCCTCTTAAGAAGTTCTCTCTTAAGACGTTTCGTGGATTAAGAAGTTTCATTTTTTCGGTCCCTCGGCTCAACATTGGCCCAATTTTTCCCTCGTATAAGGTTTTCCCGCTTAAGAAGTTTGTTTTTTCCGGTCCCTTGGAAAACTTCTTAAGAGGGTTTCAGTGTATCTACGTTTCTAGCTGTAATACATTCAGAGTAAGTGGAAGAGTTCCTTGACTCTAGTTGAGTATAGGTAGAGACACTGATTCATCGCATTAACGATATATTCGCGAATTAAAGCGATAAATGGTGTTTATAGCGATAAATACGTTAAAACGCAAAATAGCAGCGATTTTTTCAATAGAGAATTATCCTGAAATAAAAGCAAAACTTTTTCCTAGTCCTGTCATAACTAGATGGATCACATGGTTTCATGCAGTCGAATATCTAACTGAATACAAGGATGCTCTCATCCATTTCACGAAGGAGTATGAACCCAAAAACTCGAGTATTGATTACATTTTAGAGCAGTTTGCAGATAGTAGTATGGCAACTTTGGTATGTATTCATTTGACATTTGACGACGAAGTATGTGGCCAATTTGTCAAATTGGTAAATGTATTAGGAGGGTCAAAATATCCATACGCTCATTTGCTTTGGGAGGACTTGATGTCCCTTAGGGCCTCTTTTCATGGAGATACTGACAATCTACGTAATTGTGACGCAACCACAAGTACCCTGCTGATATACAACTTTTTAATGCTGGTCTCCGTACACGGCGCTACCCGAAATATACTGAACTTAATCATTTTTCACGTGCAGCCGCTCAGTAAACACGATGTCAAGCGATTCTAGCGACGAAGATAATAGAATAAAAAGCGATGTAATAGGAGATTTTGGGTTCACCCATACATCGAAAAAAATCTGAACTGTAGGGCATTCGTTGCCGCCAAGGAACTGTATGAGAATGATGACAACAAGTTTAATTGAATGTCGAAGGATACTTACTTAAACTTGGTGCAATTATTGACCCCTAGTATCCATTACAAAAATACAACTATGCGGGAGTGTGTCAGTATCGAGGGAACATATTAATAAAGCTCAGGTAAGAAAAGCATAATATATGTTTATTTGTTACTTATACATAGTGGGTAACTTAAGATAAGTCAAATTTTTCGCCGTTTAAATCAGATTCTGGGATCACAATTTCTGAATCATCGGGTTCTGGGATTACAATTGGTGTAAAGTTTTGATAAAATAGAGCCACGTCCGAATTTTCCATTTAATAAATTGTAGTGTAAATTGCATGACTTCATTTAAATAGTAAGGTTTCTTTTTCTTCGCTGCTGATCCACTTTTTGCAGGTTTCATATTTCGGACAAAAACACTGCGAATATTCCTCCTTGTTTCTTTACATTCGGGCCCTGAAAAAGATAACAGAAGTTTTAATTTAATAATTATTTTTTCCAGGTACTTAGTTGAAGGATCGACATTTACGAGCCTGGCTTTTTATTTCGCGAGAGGAGAATGTACAATTTAAAAAGTCGTTGGAGAAACGGTTATCATTATATGGAATGTATTAAATGGATGCCAATCCCAAGTATGAACGATTATTTAGCCAACTATTTTATCACTCCTCGGGCTTCGCTACCTTGGCAGTTCAACTATTGTGTTTGATATTATTTGTGAGAAAAGTAAACAACATTACATACCTGTCAAATTGACTTTTATTCCAACATCAATCCATGCCCTCTCCACTAAATCCTTTCTTACGTATTCTGGTTAAGCATAGTTGTATAAACACGCATGTTTTTCCACTTCCAGATCAAATCTAATATTACTTTCTTGTTCCGATTTCCGATGCCATTTCTGTCAAACGTCAAACGAATTAAGTAGCTGACATAAATGACGCGACGCGTCGCGTGCGACCAGCACTGTAGGTATCGTGGAACTGAGTGGAAACCGACAGTCACCGCGTAGCGCCGTGAGCGGACACCAGCAAAATCGTACGGGGGGTACTTACGATCGGCGCATATGATACGCGCACGTGGATCGAGTCGCTTGTAAGTTTCTCAATGAAAGGAGGGCCTAAGCCTTACTTCTAAAAAATTGAGTGATGGTATTTTCCCTGCCAAAACCTTAAGAGATGTGCAGGAGGTAAAGAACCAGGTTGTCTTAACCCAAATAAGAGAGAGTTGTCAGAAGAGTTCTGTGAAACTGGCATCTCATATGCTGAACCGTCAAGACAACAGCACTAATGTATTTCATGAGCACGCAGGGAAAATGTTCAATCCTGCGATTGTGGGTCAGAATGTCCAGCGATCAGAAGCTATTCTTTTAGCAAGTAAAAGTAAGCTTTCACCAACATTCAAATCTGTTGATGACAGTAAATTCCTGAAAGGTAACAGCTATTTTCAAAGACAGCTTGTAGAGCAAGTGAGGGATGGAGTCACTGTAGACATAATTGAGATACTCTTAGCTGTAAAAATTCACAGAGAATTTGCTGAGGCAGTTCTGATGACTGTGTGGGCCCCTGTGAATAGTGTTGACGCAGAAAGATTTTTTAGTCGCTAAAATCTTGTATTGACAGACAGTAGAACCGACATGACACACTCTACTTTCTATATTAGAGTTCCTTGGTTCTAGTTGAGTATAGCTCTAATACCTTCAGTGTTGCACGGTTATGATTGAATACAGCTGTAATACCTACAGAGTGGGTTGAAGAGATTTTTGATACCAGTAGTTCCGTGTGGTTGAAATACTTTCAGAGTGGGCTGAAGAGTTCCTTGGTTCTAGTTGAGTACAGATGTAGTACCTTCATAGTGGACTGAAAAGATCTTTGATTCTAGTTGAGTATAGCTTTAATACCTTCAGCGTGGGTTGAGCCGTGTTCTGTCGCATGGCCTCCTCATGACGTCGGTCGATCTCCAGCTGCTTCTGCTGCTGCCGGCGCAGCTTCTCCATGTTCTGGATGCCGCGGCTGTCGCTCTCCTGCTTGCGCTTCTCGGCCGCCTCCATCTGGCGGCGCCTACGCGTCTCCTTGAACAAGAGGAAGCCGCTATAGATAAAACTCTACATTCTGCCCACCTGAATAATGTGCTTTTCCCACATATACAATCAAAACCATTTATGATTTAAAATAAAAGTTATACACTTTATAATATGAGAGCTGTTTTTAAAATTATTTTCTAGACACATGCATTATTAATGCATGTGTCTAGATGCACAATGTGAATCGATATACACTGCACATAACAAGGATATAATTTTGTATGCGTATCGACGATAGGTAATTTGACTTCACCCTTGCCATAGTGTGCAAAAAAACAAATTAGAAATAAGGGCCTTAGTAGATGCTCTAAAGCTGCTCATATACTGTTTTATGGTATACCGATCCGTTGGACTGGGAAATGTCCCATTTTCAGAAAGCGAGCCACTCGCATCCTAAAATTGAGAGCAAAAGCGATTGTCTCAAGTTTTAGTTATTGTGGAGCAATTGCAACAAGTGGAGACAGTTTTTTCGATGGTATATGTTCCTATCCCACCGTAGATTGTCAAAATTTCAGGTTTTTTTTTTTTTTAATGAGTGACAAACATTCCGGGGTTATGAATAACCTGACAATATTTGAAAATCTCCCAAAATTACCACCACGGTAAGCGGAAAATGTTGCTTGTGTCTTGATGGAGGACTTCGCCAGCTGAGGAATCAAAGAAGGGACGCCTGGGTTTGCCCAAACGCGATGCCAACTCAGCCACTGACCGGTGATTTAATTTAGAGTTAAAGGGGGTCCACATATAGGGGGTGTACATATTTTAGCAAACAGAAAAGTGACAATTGGAAGTTTATTTTTTTTTACATGAGCTCCACACAGGAGGCCCTGAGGAAAATAATTTCCCTCAGGGCATATGTCATCTTTGGGGTTGCTGTGTGGAGGTTTTTTAAGGAAAGGAAGGAGAGGAGATTTTTGGGAAGGAAAAGGATTTAAGGGGTGGGTAGGTATCTGGGGTTCAGTATGTGCTGGTCATTCGTCTCCAAGACCTAAACAAACCTCACCCCATGAACCCGGGCACCCCTGCTAAATCACCAAACGTAGCGAACCACTAGGGGTGACCTATGTCAGAGGTGTTGGTTATCCAATAAAGGTTCCCGGCGGTACCCAATCCCGCCTCCCAAATTGAAATTAAATTGCCGGTAAAGGCAGAATAACAGAAACTATCAAATTTGTGAACTGCATTCTAAGGATATAATGTTAACATGTCTTTAAGTTAAATAATAATGGGATAATACTGATGTTTCATTACAATAGGTAAAATACATCATTGTCTTGCGGTAAACTAAAAGCCGTTTTTTTTAAAGTAAAAAAGTGTTTTGTCCTGAGATTACACAGTTATCTAACTTGTGCATCAAAACAATATTATGGTACCTACCTATTAAAAAATCAATAAAATGATGCAATGTAATTGAATCATAATAATAATATATCGATGAATCAAATGGAAAGAATAATATTACATCCACAAGGTTTAAAAAATTCGCAACTAAAGAACAAGAAATGTATGATGTTTGTTTATGCTGGAAGGGAAATAAAATACAATAAACATAGGCAACAAGTAAGGATTCAAAACACCGACATATTGTTTGGTACACAACATCGTAAATACAATTTTGTATGTTCAATGTTCAATATGCGTAAGAGGGTAAATCAAAACATCAAATACCTTCAAAAAAATGAACGTTATCATGTTAGTATTCAGTTTGAAATCTGGTAAATCCGAGCAGTGGAAGGTTGAGACAAGAGCCGCAGGTGCCAGGTGGGCATGGGACGAAGTACGTCCTATCCAGCCGGGTGCAGCCTTGCGTTTCCCTGCACCTGAGACCAGTCCCAGACGACGAATCAATCCCTCCGGTCCAGCTCTGAGCTAATTTCCCGGGTTTGCAGATGAAAATCGATAATCATAAACACGAAAATAGCGGCAAAACGAGTTGTCAAAATCACCAACATGATGAATCGCACTGAAAAAATAGACGTTTGCAAGCCTGTTGTGTCAAAATTTATGAAGCAGAAATTACCAGATCGGGCATTATCGCCTCCGACGTGGATCCTTTTAAGCAAGAACTACATAATCCCATGTTTATTAGTTTTGTTATTCCTTTCACAAAAACTATTTTTCCAACTCACTGACGTTTCAAATTGCGCTACAAGAAAATATACTACGACCGTCAAACAAGCTTCTGAAACATTTTCAACCATAATAATATCTGATATGAATATTAAACTGTTGGAAAAAAACATTGATTATATTTTTATTTTTTAAAAACTTGCAATAAAACTACTCGCAATATATTTTCGTTTCAGTTGATTAATATTGAAATATCACTTTGACTTCGTTAGTGGCCGACAGACGAGTTTTGTGATCGACGTCTCCCATTTCTTTAGTTTTCGAAAAATAAAATTAAAAATGTTGTCCAAGGCAGCCCTCCTCCGTACTTGTAAGTTTTATTTGTTTTAAATCATTTGATAATACCACCTCGATACATCAAATATAATTGTTGATGAAAAAATTTAATTTACAAAAATTCCAAACCTTTATGTAATCACTAGCAAAATTATTATTTTGACACTTGTTCCAAAGATGACTTATTTTCGATATTTATATGAATATAAGATAATGGTTAGCCAAGCATAACGGGCTAAAAAATATTCATATAGTCAATAATTTGGCGTGGAAAGCCTTAAACATAATAATTAAAACTAACCTCAAAAGTTGAAAGCGACTGATATCTATCATCTAGATTTCAGGAATTTAAGATCTATTCCTTGATTTGAATTTATTTAAACAGCTAGCTAATTGACACAGTTAAAGTTTTTTTTAAATAGTAGATTCTCTGTAATATCACAATTATTGTACCTTCAGAGTCCCTGACAGAATCGTTCAACCCTCGTCAAAAGAGGTGTCCTAGTTATGCAAGTTATTTTTTTGGGTTTGTTCTCATATTCATTAGTAAGTGTCAGGCTTAGGAATGTATTGATCACTTATATGTGGATTTCTAGGCCAGCAGATGCGGCCATTGGCAATGGCGGTGCGTGGTTCGGCCTCCGGAGGAGAGAGGGATGAGGTCAATTTCCCCCGCCCCGTGCGAGGTGAACCCGGAAAGGTTCGCATGGGATTCCTTCCTGAAGAATGGTAACCATTATTACTTCATCTTCAAATAAAATAATAACTTGTTCAAAACCATTTATTAAAGAAGGGCCTTACTAATAGTAACAATTTAAATTTTAAAAGTTTGTGGAGGTTAAAGTGGGTTGCTGAGGAATTCAGAAAGTCAACGGAAAACTGGTGGTGGGGACATTCTTATACAATGTTTTTTTTATTACATTAGCTCCACACAGGATGTGTTACATTAACTCTGCCCTGAGGAAAATAATTCCCCTTAGGGCCTAAGTCATCTTTGTGAATGCTGTGTGGAGGGTCTTTTTAGGAGAGGAAGTTCCGGGAAGGAAAAGGGTATATGGGGTGGGTAGGAATCTGGGGATCAGTGTGTCCAGGAGTGACGGACGTATGAATCCATCCCTTCCACTGCGGTGCAAGGCGATATTCCGAGAGAGTACAGCCGGAGAAGTCAAAAGGACTCCCTCAACCACTCTCTCCCGATCCGGCCTGCCATGTAGCTGGTGGGCAGACACATCCGCCGCCATGACCTGGATAAACCTCACCCCAAGACCGGCTAAGTCACCAAATGTAGTGAACCACTTGAGGTGACCTATGGTAGAGGTGTTGGTTATCCAATAAATGGTTCCCGGGGCGGCAGTGACTATACCCGCCTCCCAAATTGAAAATTGTATTCTGTGATCTTCTTCAATAACATATTTCAGTCCATTAGACCCTATTTGTGCAGCATACATGAACAGCAACTGTGACTGCGGTTGTGTTTATTGCTATGCAATTGAAATAATGTTATCTTATTGTAGTTTATTTGACAGTAGCCCTCCCTTCAACTTCAAGTTCATTAGTATCTCTTAATTCCACATCATGGTTCCCCAGATCATAAATTAATGGGTGTTTCTTCAGCCAACCTTAACTATTGCCCATAAAAACCTTTGATACTGATAAGTGAGAAAAACATAACATTGCTTTACATTACCTCTTTTACAGTGTTGCCATGAGTTACAAAGGGTGACAAAGCAGACACAAAATACGATTTTTTTTTAGATAAAATTCTATTATTTTTTAAAGTTATTTTTATGTAATTTGTCTATTCCAGGTTCCAAATGTTCCACAAGAAGACCGGAGTCACGGGCCCCTACGTCTTTGGAACCGGTCTGATCACCTACCTGGTCAGCAAGGAAATCTATGTCCTGGAGCACGAATACTGGACTGGAACAACCATCCTGATCATGATGATCTTGGCACACAAGAAGTTCGGCCCTAACATTGCCGCTTACCTCGACAAGGAAGTTGATGTGAGTAGATAAAATAAATGATGAATGATCCTGAAAATTTCCATCAGTGAAATAATAACGGCAACTTGACTTCTCAAACACTTGACTAAAGTCACATAACGATACGAAACTCGTTTTGGTTATAATATAATGTATATAAGAAGGTTTTTATGCATGCGTAACAAGTGCAGAGTGACTTGTGCCTATATTAGGAGCAGTGAGAACGGGTCGTTTTTACGATTCGTTCTTGAGTTCAACAGCTCGGCTGTGGAACGATTTACCGGCCTCTGTGTTTCCTCCCTCCTACAACATGAGTCTCTTCAAGACCCATGTTAACTCCTTCCTTTCCTCAAAAAGACCCTCCACACAGCATCCTCAAAGATGACATAGGCCCTGAGGGAAATTATTTTCCTCAGGGTCTCCTGTGTGGAGTTAATGTAAAAAAAAAAAAAGTTGTTTTGTATGTCGCTTTGTATACAGGGTGTCCGGGGGTAAAGTCACTAACTTTGGGAGGTGATTCGACATCAGGGGTCTCCAAACTAAGTTGGATAAAAAACACAGAATGATTGTAACTGTTTTATTTATTTATTTATATATTTTGTTTTACAGTTTTTTGAAAAAAAAAAGAAAAATGTGTCCTTACTGGAGTACCCCATTCTAAGGACACATTGTACAAGTTTTCTTGTTTGAAATATAAGTAAATACCTAAGTTAAAATATAACAGAGGAAAATTATAAAGTAAAATCTAAAAGAAAGTACAATACAAGCATTAATCTTTGTTAGGTTGCAAAATTGTTGTCTATATTCTTCCTTGCCATGTCCATAATCCATATCTTTACGCTTCTTTTGAAGTCGGTTATTTTTTTAATGGTTTTTATTGCAAAAGGGAGTAAATTAAGTAATTAATTTTATAGAGAAGTATTGCATATTTCTTTGTCCAAAAGTCCTTTTAGTTGTAGGTTGGTGGAATGTATGTTTAATTTATTTATTTATACTGGGTTTTACAGATGTTTACACTTACATGAGAACAATCCAGTTATAAAACTCAGTTATTACACAATTATAAAAATCTACAATTACATACAATTAACTACAAATAAATACAATTAGAAAAACAAAAACATCACAAATAAAAATACAGAATTATATACAAGGTCACTCAAGTAACACATTGCAATGAGTGGTAAAAGACATATGAAATACGCGAGCATGCATAGAAAGACAATTCACACAACATAATTAGTTAGTACTTTTTAACAGCGCTAGAACTTTTTTTTTAAATCCGTACAAATTGTCAACGAAAATATCCACATCAGCGCACTCTATCTTGTTATACAGTCGACACATCTGGGTCAGAGGGCTAAAGTAGGCGATATTATTTTTAAATGTATTCATATGAAAAATGTTATGGCGTCTTAAACAATGGGAATTGGGGACATTCATTTCAATACTGTTAAGACATAATGTAGTATCAAGATGGCCGTGAATAATTTTATGTAAACATATTAGATCAGTCAATTGCCTTCTAGTTTTAAGTGTATCAATCTTGAAGTAATCACGACGTACATCGTATGATCTGAGATGGTCGTGTAGTCCACATTTGAAGGATAACATTCTTAGTAATTTTTTTTGAACTGATTCTACAATGTTTTCATATTTGCAGTAATGTGGATTCCAAATAGTGCTTCCATATTCAAGTTTACTTCTAATTAAGGCATTGTAAAGTGTTAGAATTGATTGAGGATCTTTGAAAGGTTTACATATTCTGTGAATAAATCCCATCATTTTTAATGATTTGCACTTAATGTTGTTAATATGTACATCAAATATGAATTTAGAATCAAGAGTGATTCCTAGATCCCTTATTGAAGAAACTTTTTTGAGAATAATATTATTGATAACATAAGAAAAATCCTTTATAATTCTATTTCTAGTAAAGTTTAAAATGTAACATTTTTCAACATTTAAGTGCATATCATTGACAGTACACCAGTTATTGAGTGTGTCGAGGTCATTTTGAAGCAGCTGATGATCGGAAACAGACTTAATTTTACGAAAAATTTTAAGATCATCGGCGAAAAAAGCATAATCACAGTTTAATTTCGAGCCAAGGTCATTTATGAATATAAGAAAAAGCAGCGGGCCAAGATTTGAACCCTGTGGTACACCAGAAGTTTCAACTATAGGGGATGATTTGTATCCATTAATAAGAACTAATTGAGTTCTGTTATACAAATATGATTTCACCCATGTATTCCAATTTGTTCAAGTTTTCTTAGTAAGATGGAGTGGTTAACTCTATCAAAAGCTTTTTGGAAATCAGTATAAATTGTATCTACTTGTAATCTTTCATTAAAAGAATTACAAACATAATTACAAAATTCCAAAAGATTTGCGTTGATTGATCTTTGAGGAACAAACCCATGTTGCCTAGTGCAGAGAAGGTGTTTAAAATGTGAAAAAATATTTTTATATATCAGAGATTCAAAAACTTTAGCAAAACAGGATAGTATACTGATTGGCCTATAATTTTTTATTAAAGATTGGTCTCCCGATTTTAATACTGGGACCACGTGTGCTTTTTTCCACAGATCGGGAAAAGTTCCCGTGGTAAGGGATGCATTAAAAATTATAAAAAGCGGTAAACATAAAGAGTCTGCACAGCAACTAACAAAGAAAGGAGGAATTTTATCAGGTCCTGAGCCCTTAATGTGTAATGTAGATCTTGTGAATCGGCTCGAGTTTGTCCGTTTAAAGTTATCCTGGTTTTTGAATGTGTACATTAGAATATCTTTTGTATATAATGTTTCAGTAACATTAAATTCAGCGCTTTAATTTTCTTGCTAGGTAAAGCTTAATGACAAGTATAATATCAAACCAACGAGGTTATTCGCGAAAAAGTACTACTAGCGCTATCTGTTAGCGATTGATAGAAGGGACTACGGAACTATCCACGTGTACCCACCTGATAATACAGCACAACACAATAGTATTTGAACTAGCGAATTTAGCAAGCATATGCTCGCTCAGGGCGCGTACTCGGCGAATAGTCTAAAAATTATAGATAATGGCAGGAAAATTAAAACAGTTTTGGCCCTTGGAACTTACTGGAGTAATTAATACAGCCCTAAGGCTGGAAAGTTTGGAGACCCCTGTTCTACATGATGGTAGAAGTAAAAAGATAAATAACGTTTTTCGAAATTCCAATTTTTTTTTCCTATACACAAATATTTTTCCATAGAAGAATATTTATTTTTCCAATTCACCTCATTTGCTAAAAAAGTCTGAATTTTGAAAAAAGTTAATTGTCTTATTTGTTTTGCATTTTGTCAAAAACACGAAAAGTACCCCCATCGGAATTAACCGGGGGTCATCGATTTGCAAAAGGCATCAATTGAAGAGTTTTCTGGACATTTTCCTGTAAGACAAATAATATTGTGTAAATGGGTGTTTTTCCTTAGGCTCTGGAAAACGAGTACTCACAGGGACGCAAGGACAAGCGCAGCGCCATGGAGGAGGAAATCGCTGACGAGAAGCTGGAGCAATGGAGAGCCGAGGGCACCACACTGCTCATGGAGGCCAAACGGGAGAACATCCTGCTGCAGCTGGAGGCCGCCTACAGGGAGAGGGTGGCACACACCTACCAAGAGGTACCCTCATCCTTTTTAACGTGTACTTGGCCAAAAGCTCCAAGTCCCAACTGCCTGGAGATAGTAACCCTTTTTTGGCTAATTATCAGAGATTATAGTTAAGAGTGTATTACCAGAGAAACCAGAAATATGTCATTTTTAAATCAGTGGTTAGACGTATTGACTCTTTTCCACAAAAAACTATAAATGGATTTCAAAAGATTGTTCTTTTATCTAGTAAACGTATATTTTAGATTTTGAGAAAAAATGTATATTTTTAGAATAATAAGGTTATACCATAGGTCGTTCGCAGATTTGTTCAATTTTCAAAAAAGTACATTTATTATACAACACCCATTTCAAATCATATAATCATGCAGTAAAATAAATCAATACATTATCTGGTAAACGTATGTTTCAGAATTTTAATTTTAGTTTAAATAAAATTATTAAAAAATATATACGGACATGTGTTTCTTGACGAAAATTGGTCGGTTTGTGCATTTATTTGTGCACTTACAAACAAATATATTGCGGATTTTTTTACATACTTATTTTGCTAAGACGTTATTGACAAATCAAAAATAATTTGATCGTAAAATAATTTCAGGAAGTATTTAATTTTAAATAATTTTGAACATCGCATTTCACCATTTTTATCGCAGCCCGTAAACACAAATTTCAGATTTCATTACGGGCCCAAACGCGGCCAGGAGAGCACGTCTTCGCGACGCTTTGAATAATAATATTTGGAGACGAAATTTGAAAACGAAATTTGAAATAAACACGAATTCCTTGATTCATGTTTGTTAAATCTACAGGGTTGCCCGAACGCAATTTTTCATGTTCATTGAATATTTTTATGCAAAAATGTTTATAATTTCGAATATTTTTTTTTATTTTAAATTATTCTTGTGTGAATACCGCACAAGAGTCCCAACTGCTCCAAAATATTTTTTGGGGTAAATCTTTTTTACGCACGCTCGACACTTGGGGGTAAACTGGTGAATGGGTTACGAAAAGTGGTGATTGTTACGAAAAATGACATATTTTAATTTCAGTGCCGGCAACCCGGGCGTTTATTTATAATTAGTTATGTACATCAGTTTTTTTTCCTTACCCTCCTCACTAGACAGAGTCTGTTCTGAGGCTGGTAACTAACAATTTTTAATTACATAAAAACAAGTAAGTGGTAAAAATAAAATAAAAAAAGGAATATATATACTATAGTAAAAATAATAATAATAAAATAAGAGGATATCAGAATTTAAAAACAGAGTAGAATAAAAGAAAATATATAATATTAGATATTAAGAATATTACTTATCTCTCTTCTTTCTTTGACATTCAACCAGTTTAAAAATCTTTTGAAAACCCAATTCAAATTATTAGATGCGACGTAGGTCTTTGTTTGGGCTACAAACTTATTGAATATATATGGTGCCAAGTAAGATTCATGTTTTTTTGCAAAATTTGATTTGATATGTGGTACTTGTAATTGATTGTGTGTGTTTGCTCTTGTGTTTTGCGAGTGAGTTATGAAGTGTGGTGATATTTTTATGCAGTTTTTGTAGATGATCTTCTTTATGTATAGTTTATGTACTAGACGTTTGTACATAAATTGCAAAATAGGGAGCTGGACACAACTTGGCACGCCAATGTCTTTTACTTCTGGATTAATGACTCTAAGTTAAATTAGCAAAACTGAATCTATTACTGTTGTAAAACATTGAAAATTGATTCTAGTTATAATGGCCAAAACTGAATTTAGTTACTTAATTTAATATTGATTTGCACTTTGGAGACTTTTGGAGACTGTTGGGGTCAGGATAATGGGATACTGGGAGAAAGGTAGAACAGAATTTAATACTGATTAAAAACACTTTTTAAGTAGGTTAGAACTTGGAGACTTCAGTTTCTTGGAGACTTGTTACTTCTTGGCTGGTAGTTTTTGAACTGATTTCCTACCGGTTTGCCGTTTGTTTTATAGGGCAAATCCGGGTTGGACTTTTGGAACACAGAACCTCCCTGTTTCTGAAGGGTGCTTGCGTTTACGTATTTTTCCCAATCGCTATGATTTTCGAGCAGATGTGTTAAAAATCCGTGTGATAACCTTTGCCAAGACAGTCCTGTTCCAATAAACCGAAGTCTCACATAATTTTTATTGTTTCAACAAGAAAAGGTACAAGTTTACAAATGTGATACAAGATACAATATCTAGAAGTAAATATTTTCTTAAAGTGCAATAATCACTGGTAGACGACAGTTTTTTGAGGTTTTATTGTAGTATATACCTATTTTTAGGTGATGATATATATTTCTTGATTCAAATTATTCCCGATTTCCCGAAATTTAGCTCCGAGTTTTTTCGGAATGTAAATTGGCTGTCGTAAATATTTACGATTTAAACATTTCCTTTGTTCAGCATTGACCAATGGCGCCGCGTCTGGTAGCAGGGTGGGGATAACGTAAATACTCAATCATTTCCTTGATTTTGATCATTGCTGTCTGGGGTCCCTGGTGGAAGTATTACGTGGTTATTCAGATGTGTTTTCGAGTCCAATGATGCTGCAGCATGTATTTATTATCAATTGCGTTTATGTTTTCAATTGATAAGTTAATTGTAGAATGTAATAGCATTGTAGACATCATTCCAAATGCACAGTGTTTCGTTGGCCAATGAGAGCACTCCCTTTGTTTCGTAGGTTATTGGAAGGGGTAACGCGCAGCGGCACGGTATTATGTGGAAGCGTAAATTCCATTCTTGAATTCTCAGGGTTGTCATACGCTTTCGTCGACACGTTCGATACACTCCCCCCAGTGCAGTCTCGACTGTGCTCAGCTACTTCGTCGGGCGTGTCCTTTTCCGATGTCTGAGTTCTGAATCGGGTGTCTTCGCAACTGGTACAGTTTCGTTAGTTGTTGGTGTGGCAGGCAGGATGACGGCGATTTTGACTGCCGGCCTTACGTATATCCCAGTACTGGTTTGGATCCGAGCAGTTCTGACCTGTCCATCAGCTGCAGGTGTTGCTTCGAGGATACGGCCACGTGGCCAACTGTTTCGAGGCAGTGCTGGGTCCATGATGATCACTAGGTCATCCTTCTTAATTGGTGTAGTTGGATGGTGCCATTTTTGTCGGGCAGCCATGGTAGGTAGGTATTCGTGCAGCCATCGCCTCCAGAAGGTGTCTGCAAGTTGTTGTCCGATGCGCCACTGGCGGCGTAGGCATACTTCCTCTTCTTTTTTGTCGTAGAAGGATAATTGGGGGCGCTTCCCAGCCGATCCCAGCAAAAAGTGGTTGGGTGTTAGAGGTTCTTCATCACGCGGGTCGACTGAAATATGGGTGAGTGGTCGGTTATTTACCACAAACTCGGCTTCTGCAAGTGCTGTGCGTAGAGTTTCTTCTTTTGGTGCTCTTTCTTTGAGTGTTGCGCTTAGGGCTTTCTTTACTGATCGTACTAGTCTCTCCCAAGCTCCCCCCATGTGGGGACTCAGCGGTGGTATAAAGTGCCACTCGATGCCCTGGGTAGCTATTGCGTCAATCATTCTGGCGTCTTGACTTATTGACAGCAGGGCGTCCCTCATCTCGGTGTCAGCTCCGTGAAAATTTGTTCCGTTATCCGAGTACATGGCTGTGGGTTGTCCTCTGCGGGCGGTCATTCTTTGAAGGGCCATGATGGCCGAGTCGGCAGTCAGTGAAGCGGCTAGTTCTAGGTGAATGGCGCGCGTTGAGAGGCAGGTGAAGATGGCTCCGTATCGTTTTTCTCGATGCCTACCGACCGTGATAGCCATAGGGCCGAAATAGTCAAGCCCGCAGTGTGTGAATGGACGGACGTGATGCATCAGGCGGGGTGGTGGTAATGCGCCCATCAGAGGTGGAGTCGGTTTGCTGCGTCGTATGAAGCAAGTGGGGCAGACGTGCGTTAGTTTCCTGATTGTTGTGCGTATTCGTATTATGAAGAAATGATTGCGTATTTCTGCAATTGTTTTCTCAGTACTAGGATGATCCGCCTTTTTGTGGTAGTGGCTGATTAGGAGCCGAGTGTAGGGTTCGTCGCCGTCCAGTATTATGGGGGTTCGGGCCACACTCTTTGTTCTTTCCAAGGCTCGTAGTCGGGTCCCCATTCGTAGAAGGTCGTCTGGTCCAAAGAAGGGGTTCAGCGAGTTGAGGCGACTGCCAGTAGGTAGTTTTTGACCTTGTCGGATGGTGTGTAGATCAGTTGTGAAAGCGTTTTCCTGGGACCTTTTGATCCATTTTTGTTCTGCTGCTTTTATCTCCTCGGCTAGTAGTGGGCCTTCTAATGGTTTGTTGGGCCCCATCTTGCATCGTCTGATAAAACGGAGGATCCAAGCTGTGGAGCGGATTAGCCGGTGCCATGAGGAGAACCGCTCTACTGATGGGAGTGCTTCGCCCTTGGTGGACACAAGGCCAACGTAGTGAGGTTTGACTTCTAGTGTTAGGTCGTCAGGCCTGTGGGCGGGTGCCCGTTCTTTCGGCCATGCACCCTCCGGGGAAGTGAGAAAGGCTGGGCCGGTAAACCACCTTCCTTCTGGTGTTAGGTCTGGCACCTCTAAGTCTCGTGTTCCTATATCAGCTGGATTGAGTTTTGTGGGTACCCATTTCCAGTCGGGTATGTTGGTTAGTTCGTCTATTTCGCCCAATCGGTTTGCCACAAAGGTTGAGTAGGCGCGTGGGTCGGTGCGTAACCAGCATAGTACAGTTGTGGAGTCTGTCCAGAAGCAGGTGCGGGATATCAGGGCTTTGCTTTCCTTTTGGATCGTCTGGGCTAGTCTCGCTGCTATGAGGGCGGCTTGAAGCTCGAGGCGTGGAATGGAGAGAGGCTTCAGTGGTGCTACCTTGCATTTACTTGCAAGGAATGTTACTCGTAAGGATCCATTTATTTCTTCGGTGAAGTAGGCCACGGCACAGCAAGCTTGCTCCGATGCGTCGCAGAAGAGGTGTAGAGTTACGTTGTTCTGTTTGTTTGAGAGGCAACGTCTCGGGATTGAGATGCTGTTTGTGTGCAGCAGGCTCAGCCAGTCTGTCCATCTCTGGGCGTGTTCGGGGGTAATGGGTTCGTCCCAGCCGACGCTTGAGCGCCACACTGCTTGCAGTAGCATCTTAGATCTGATGGTAAGGCAGGCAACGAAGCCGACTGGGTCAAAGATCTTCATTACTATGGATAATAGTTGCCGCTTGGTAGGTTGTGTGGCCGTGTCGGGGGAGATCGCCTCGCGAAATGAGTACAGGAAGCGGTCTGTGGTGGGGTCCCAGATCAAACCAAGCACTCGTTCTGTCTCTGGACCTCCACTGCTGATCTGTATCGCGGAGCTGGCACGGTCTTCTATGGGTACGCCAGCTAGGGCCACCGGGCTATTAGACGCCCAATTTGTCAAGTGGAACCCTCCTTTCGCGAGGAGGGCACTTACACTTTGGGCTAGTGTAGCAGCTTCATTGGGTGTGTCTGTTGCATCTAGGTAGTCGTCCATGTAGAACTTGGTGCGTACGGCTTTTGCGGCGGCCGGGTACTCGTGCTCGAATGTTTCGGCCACTTTATTTCGGACGAATTGGGCACTGCTTGGGGAGCAGGTGGCTCCGAACATCATTGATGACATTTGATAGGTGTCTGGTTCATGATGGGGTGATGTCCTCCACAGGAAAAGCTGGGACGGCTGGTCTTCTCGCCTTATTTTTATTTGCAGGAACATTTCTTTGATGTCTGCAGCAATGGCGATGTTTCCTTCCCGGAAGCGTATTATATTCCCCAGGAGGGAGGACAGCAGGTCAGGACCAGTAAGCAGCTGATCATTGAGGGAGGTTCCTCGGCATCGGCTTGCAGCATCGAATACCACTCTGATTTTTCCTGGCTTATTTGGGTTGATTACTGCGAAGTGAGGCAGGTACCATTTGCGAGGTGTGGTGGTGGAAGCTTCATGGCCTGATAGCTTCTTGGCATAGCCTTTGTTGAGAAGTTGACTTATTTTGTCATTGTAGGCCACTGCTAGATTTTTGTCTTTTGCTAGCTTTTTCTCCAGAGACAGAAGTCGCTTCAGCACACACTGCCGATTGTCAGGTAGCGAGACTTCTGGATTGCGCCATAGTAGACCAGTTTCCCACTTCCCTGTAGGAAGAGGACGGGTAGTTGCATTCATAAGTGCAATGGCCTGTTGTTCGCTTGCATTGACTCTGGTGGCTGATGTTACTCCGAGCGAGTCGATGGCGAAGTTGGTTTTTACTAGCTCCCTCAATTGTATGTCTGCGGCCGTTTCTGATTGTAGTGCCAAAGTGGTAGTCGTGTTATTATCTCTGGGGTTGACTCCCCCATGAGCGATCCATCCTAGTGCGGTGCGTGATGCTATTCGCGTAGTATCATTGCATTCACGAACTTCCCTTGACACAATTAGGTGAGCGTTGTCTTGGCCTATTAGCAGCTTCGGGACGACAGACCTTCCTTGGATCTGTTGCTCCGGCAGGTTGAGGTTGCTTATTGTGCTGGCAGAGATATGGTATGTATTACTGTTGCCCGCACCTCGTATTCTTAGTCTCACTCGTTGGGAGAGATTGTCAGAGGTGCACATTCCTTTGGCACCGTGGATTCGCAGTCCGTGAACTGGGCCGTTTGCTCCGACTTGTATTGCGGTGTCAGTGTCAACAAGTGTTACTGTGGATCCTTCGTCCAGGAGAGCAAACACTGACACTTCTTCTTTGTTGGGAGCGCTTAATATTACTGGCGCAATTTTTAACAGTACTCTCTGTCCGGAGTCCTGGCGTCACAAGTTGACATTTTCCACGGTGCTTTTTCGTACGAACTCGGGATTATGTAGCAGGGGGTGGTGTGGGGATCGGCAATCCCCTACTTTGCACCATTGGTTTATTTTGCAGCTTCGTGAGTGGTGTTTTTCTAAGCACTTGCGGCATAACCTTCCCATGCGTACAGTTTCCCATCGAAGTTCAACATCTTTGGCTGCGAATTCTTTGCATTCGCGGGTTTTATGATCGCCGCCACATTGGGCGCAGCTTTCGTCGGCTGTTTTTCTTTTTCGGCTTGGTCCAGGGTAAGTATGTGCCTCATTCATTTTGCGTTTCATCGGGGCGATCTTTTCTTTTGGGCCGTCCCCGATTTCTTCTTGATGTCCGGCATGTATTTGCTCATGGCTCGGTAGAAGTCGCATGCGATCACTATCTTCTTCCTCCTGGTACCCGGCATGTATTTGTTCACGGCGTGGTCGGGATCGTATGTGGTCCACCATCCCGCTGTTTGGAATTGCGTTTGATACCTCTTTCAGAAAGGCAGCGAGCTGGGTTATGGTGGCCGGGGCATGTTGTTTGCGGATCTCGATTAGCCATGCCAGCCGCAGGGAACTCGGCATTTTGTCAGTGACGTCGTTCAGTAATGCAGGATTGGTGAGATAACCTTCGGTTTTTAAGATCCGGAGGGATGCCACCAGGTTTTGCACCGTCCCGGAGAAATCTGCCAGGTCCTCGAGTGATACCTCGGTCGTGAGGTAAGGTAGCTTTTTAACCTTGTCTAGCATAAATTTTGCTATGGAGTTAGCGCTGCCGTATCGCTGCTCGAGGACGCTGATGATCTCTGGGACTTGCGCAGGATCCATTAGTAGGGGACCCACGGTATCTCGCGCCTTGCCTTTGAGGGCACGCTGCAGCCGGATGAGATTTTCGCTCGGAGTCAATTGGCAGGTGGCGGTGGATTGAGCGTACTGTGCCTTCCAGGTAGGCCACTCGAGGGGGTCTCCGGAGAAGGTAGGCAAATCTTTTGCTGTGGATTGCCTGGCGATTAGGGCTGCCATTCTTGAGTCATCTTCTAATGTGCGAGGGCTATCTTGCGTTCTGGAGGAGCGGAGCGCCTCTGCCATCACAGAGGCGATCTGGGCCAGTGGGTCGTTGCCGTGCTGCAACCATTCTCGGGTGTGCCGTGCTGTCTCGTTGGCTGTATGCGGTGGTGTAAACAATGGGGAATCCTGGCCGGAGGAGGCTGGCTGTTGCTGGTACCCCGTTGTATTGTAAAGTGGGCGCTCGGGTCCGAGATGGCTGTATTCGGCCGTAGGGATGTTCTTTGCAGGGCCCGTCAGTAGTGTGTAGCCTTGGGTGGCGGCATATCCAGTTGGATCGGTTACTGTAAATTCATTGGTAGGCTGACCGACTGGTGTGTGCATTTGAGTAGTTGCATATCTCGTTGCAAACTCTCCGGCTGGCCTTTTTACTTGAGTGGCATATCTCGTTGCGAACTCATTAGTAGAAGGGCCGGTCGGTGCGTGCACTTGAGTTGTTGCATATCTCGTTGCAAACTCTCCGGCTGGCTTGTTTACTTGAGTGGCATATCTCGTTGCGAACTCATTAGCAGAAGGGCCGGTTGGTGCGGGCACTTGAGTTGTTGCATATCTAGTTGCAAACTCTCCGGTTGACGGGCCGTCTGACGTGTGTACTTGAGTGGCATATCTCGTTGCGAACTCATTAGCAGAAGGGCCGGTTGGTGCGGGCACTTGAGTTGTTGCATATCTAGTTGCAAACTCTCCGGTTGACGGACCGTCTGACGTGTGTACTTGAGTGGCATATCTCGTTGCGAACTCGTTAGTAAACGGGCCGGTTGGTGCCTGGACTTGAATTACTGCCTGACTGAGGTTGGCTCGCAGGGTCGGGCTGGTTGGTGCTGGCTCCTGGGCAGGTTGGCTGACTGCTTGGCGTGTCGCAGCGTTCAGGGCTGCGAGCAGATTGGCTGTCTGCTTGGCGTGACGTCTGTCCCGAATGCGCATCTCTCGGCGCAGTAATCGCAGGGAGTCTTCAGTTGATTCAGAAGTTGTTTCGCTGCTTTTACTGTTGGATTCGTGGAGGCTCTCGGAGACAGATTCTGGAGCAGGTCGGTCAAGCGTGATGAGATCAGAGTTCCTGGCTGGGCTCGCACTAGATAGATCGTGGACCTGGCGGGGTCCTCTAGATGGCGTCTCATCGGTGTCTACGGTGTGTGGGCCCGGGGTCCGTCGGGGCGCCACTGGCATATTTCGGCTTGTCCCCGGGGCGTCAGGTTTACATTTAGACAGCGATGTATCAGAAGATGTCGGGGTCTTACGGCCACTGCGAAGAGACGGCATTTCCACTGGGTAAGACTGAAGGCGTGTTATGTGTAGATCCGGCACGAAGGACCAAATGTACTAGACGTTTGTACATAAATTGCAAAATAGGGAGCTGGACACAACTTGGCACGCCAATGTCTTTTACTTCTGGATTAATGACTCTAAGTTAAATTAGCAAAACTGAATCTATTACTGTTGTAAAACATTGAAAATTGATTCTAGTTATAATGGCCAAAACTGAATTTAGTTACTTAATTTAATATTGATTTGCACTTTGGAGACTTTTGGAGACTGTTGGGGTCAGGATAATGGGATACTGGGAGAAAGGTAGAACAGAATTTAATACTGATTAAAAACACTTTTTAAGTAGGTTAGAACTTGGAGACTTCAGTTTCTTGGAGACTTGTTACTTCTTGGCTGGTAGTTTTTGAACTGATTTCCTACCGGTTTGCCGTTTGTTTTATAGGGCAAATCCGGGTTGGACTTTTGGAACACAGAACCTCCCTGTTTCTGAAGGGTGCTTGCGTTTACGTATTTTTCCCAATCGCTATGATTTTCGAGCAGATGTGTTAAAAATCCGTGTGATAACCTTTGCCAAGACAGTCCTGTTCCAATAAACCGAAGTCTCACATAATTTTTATTGTTTCAACAAGAAAAGGTACAAGTTTACAAATGTGATACAAGATACAATATCTAGAAGTAAATATTTTCTTAAAGTGCAATAATCACTGGTAGACGACAGTTTTTTGAGGTTTTATTGTAGTATATACCTATTTTTAGGTGATGATATATATTTCTTGATTCAAATTATTCCCGATTTCCCGAAATTTAGCTCCGAGTTTTTCGGAATGTAAATTGGCTGTCGTAAATATTTACGATTTAAACATTTCCTTTGTTCAGCATTGACCAATGGCGCCGCGTCTGGTAGCAGGGTGGGGATAACGTAAATACTCAATCATTTCCTTGATTTTGATCATTGCTGTCTGGGGTCCCTGGTGGAAGTATTACGTGGTTATTCAGATGTGTTTTCGAGTCCAATGATGCTGCAGCATGTATTTATTATCAATTGCGTTTATGTTTTCAATTGATAAGTTAATTGTAGAATGTAATAGCATTGTAGACATCATTCCAAATGCACAGTGTTTCGTTGGCCAATGAGAGCACTCCCTTTGTTTCGTAGGTTATTGGAAGGGGTAACGCGCAGCGGCACGGTATTATGTGGAAGCGTAAATTCCATTCTTGAATTCTCAGGGTTGTCATACGCTTTCGTCGACACGTTCGATACAGTTTATTTATGTCTAATAGGTTATTGTTGATCATTAGCTGTTCTGTCGGATGTTGATAAGGCTTTCTAAACATAATTCTGATTATTGTTTTATGATTAATTTTAAGTGATGCGAACGGTAATCAATGCGAACGGTGATCGATTGCTCGGCGGGTCGGGCCTTTACGCACGCTTGTTTTTCGTGTTATTGTTATATTGTTAATGGACTATTTGTCCATAAATAAATAAATAAATTATAAACAGCGGGTACCCGGCATGCGTTTCAAGGGCACTGTAACCTCGCGGTCAACTAAACTGGTTCCATCACAAGTCCCGGGAATTATAATGCAAGCGCCTGCACTATATAACATTATACACAGCGGGTACCCGGCATGCGTTGCAAGGCCACTAAAAGAAAGAAAGGGTTTGTGCGCTTTAATTCTGTTTGTTGAAGTGCTTATTATTAATTATGCACACAAATAAATATTTCAAAATGCGACATTTTTTACAATCCAACTGAATATTACTCGTTTTTTTCATGAATACCGCACAAGAGTCCCAACTGCTCTCGTCTGGAGCCAGTGGGACGATTGCATCCCCAATTTGGGGTATGTTGTAAGACTGAAGGTAGTGGGGAGGGGAAGGATATAGGGAAGAGGAAGGTGGGGAAGTACCTGGCTATTCAGATCTGGCCAATAAACACGGCTAAAGCCATTTCAAGCAACGTTTCAATTCTTAATGGTGGTCTTACACCAGGGCGATACTGAGAGTATCTTCCACTCTAATGGCCGTAAAATAAAATTAAAAAACAAAAAACCAAAATATTAAAAAGAATATAACAAATTGTTTATTCATGTAGGTATCTACTTAATACCTACTGTGTTTACGCATTTCACTTGTATCTATTTATGTTTATGCACTTCGATATACAAATTACAAATAACTACTACTAATTAAAATTCTGGAAGCGAGAATAGTAATATAAAGTAGTAATAGTAGCGGGTAGCCCTAGCTCGCGTGAACAAAACCCTCAAAACTCGGATTGCCGCGGAACGAAATTTAGTTCTGGAAACGCCCGCTCGCGAGCCCTGATGTGTTAGCGCTAGTGTCGGAATCGAAGTTGTCATGTGCTGGTTATTCACTCTTAAAGGCATTTGAATCAACTTTTCAATTCAATTATGTAAATGGTGGTCTCTCACCAAGGCAGAATTTACAGAATCGTCCACCACGCAATGAGGTGCAAATATATTATTATGTATGTAAAAAACCGACATATGTACAGACGCGCCAAACTTAAATGCCGACCAGATGTTGATACAGAAATATAGTAATACATAAATATATTACAAATTTGTCTATGCCGGTGTCAGTCACTCGCCTAATTTGTCAGCGAAATTTGCATTGTTTTGGGCGAAATTCACATTATTGTTTTTAGAATTTTTGGGAAAACTGTGTTAGTTTTCAGCAAAAGCGGTGGTATTTTGCAACAAAATGATGTTATAGGGGGCATCCATTATCTTCGAATCTAGACCCTCCCCTCCCCCTCTGTGAGATAAATTTGGGCCAATTTGTATATTTTTTTCAAGGACCGTGAGATTTTGCTGGACCCCCCACCCCTCCCCCGTTTCTGCTCACGTAATTAATGGATGCCCCCATATTAGTTTTTTTTTGTAATTTGGTTTTCATTTTATGGCCATTCAAGCTTGTCAGAACCATAGACAAAGATATAATTTAGAATATTACTTTCTTATTTTAACCCCTCAGGTATAGGGCCTATTTTGTCAGAAGGTCAAAATAATTCCACTTTGCAATAAAATCCGAATAAATAGAATACCATTTTAAAACTCATCTGAAAACTGTTTTTGAAAGGTGATGAAAAAATACGCTTTCGAATTTTATAATTCAAAATAAACATTTGAAATATAGAAATTTTGAATGCAAACATAAGAAAATTTAAAATGTCTGATAGTGAAAAAAAATAAAAACACATTTTATTAGGCAAATGCATTATAAAAGTTATCATCCACTCAATTTTTTGTCTTTTCATGTAAAAATAATGAATAAAAAATTCCCAAAGTTTCATAATTTTTTTTTTAATTCATAAAGGTGTTTTTAATTATTTTGCAGTTAATTTAATATTTGCATATAAAGCATGGTGTTTTTTCTCTCTAACACCGTTTACATCATATTTCTAACCATGATAGTAAGGGAGACGCAATGATTTCTGAGACCTATGTGAGTTGTTCTGAAAACTGAACAAATTAGCCTGAGGGGTTAAAATACCAAAAAATCGTTTGAAAAACACGAAAATTCCTTGGCTGGCTAAGTCCTCCATCACGATTAGGGAATGCAATCTCGTTCTCGCGAGATCTCGGCCTTTTTTAGTTTGTTAGCGAGATTGATCTCGGACGAAAAAAGGGCGAGATCTCGCAAGTTTAGCGAGATTGCACTCGAGCATAAAAACGTCTTATTCAAAGTGCGGACTGACACGGACCGAGTTGCAATCTGTAATTTCTAATAGTCTGACTAATTGGTATATTTTGTTAATTAATCTGTAATATCTAATGGATCTACTGAGTAGATATAGTTTTATTTAATTGATAATAATATCTCAGTTTAATAGTCAACTCAGTTTAGATAATAGGTTTCATTTTTTTTGACTTCTCGTTGTTTTGTTTGTTATAAAAGAACTGTTTTATTACAAAAGATTTTTGTTTGATGTTAGAAGTGAAGACTGATTGTTTCTTTCATTTGTTACTTGATAGATACGTACGTCAAAGTTTACTACTTAGAAGTTTATTAAAAAATTATAGACAAATACGTCAAACAATGTTTGATGCATAAAAGTCTATTTAAAAATTCGTGAAATAAATGTTTATCTTATCTAATACTTATAATTTTTATTATTTTTTCCTAATTTATTCAAATATTGTGATTATTTGCAAAAAAAACACGCCAATCTCGCGATCTCGCAGTATTGTTATTCATAAACTCGCGAGATCTCGCTTGAGCCCCAATCTCGCGAGATTTGCATTCCCTAATCACGATACAAGCAACATTTTCCTCGTACTGTGGTGGTAGGGGGAGATTTTTAAATATTGTCAGGTTATTCGTTATCCAGGAATGTTTGTCTTTCTTTAAAAAAAACAATATATGTACATATATACACATCACTAGCACGCCCGGCGCTGATATCTGTTAAAAGATGCCCTACAATGACAATGGCGATATATTATGTCTTTGGCATTTGTTATTTTGAAACCGGTTTATTTTTGCAAAACTGTTTTTATTAATACTTATTTTAGGCACTAGTTGATTTTTGTGTGCTAAAAGTCGTGATGTAATGAATAACTGTCACAACTTCATTTTTTCAAGTTCAAACCTGTCTCCGTTCATTGAAAAGCACTCAATAATGTAGATAACGACAAAATTTTATGCCAATGATATACATTATGTTGACATATAATTTTTGGTCATGCTAGCAAATGTCGCATAGTCACCTATATTGAAAAAAGTTTATTGTATCAAACTTGATAATTTGATGGCGTTCATACTAAACCTCCCAAACTCTAAAGCGCCGTTGGCACTGGGAGAGTAGTTTAGTCAGGTAGCGAGTATATTAGTAACTAAACGCGTCCGAGCACCATAATTTTAGTAGAGTAGTTTATTCAGCTCTTTAGTAGAGTCAATCCATTTTTTTTCTATTTTTTCAGGGGAGTAGCGACCCCCACCACGCGTCCCTGCGCACTGACATGCGCGAACCCGTCGTTTTAGCAGAGTTCATTATTAGATGCGCAGATGTAGCGTGCCAATGGAACGAAAATGCTACTTTAAAATTCTTTATTTATTCTGCATCTCTTTTCGTGTCCATAGTTTATTTATTTTCATCTCGCTAATTTATTCTTCCACCTCTTCTAAAATAAGCATTACAATAAGCTTAATTAGCTTATTTAATTTGTTGCGTAGCAGGCCGTGATCTTGCAACGTGCGGCACATTAATGAACTCTTCTTAAAAAACGTAATAACGCTTCTGGCGATTCAGGTAGCAAGTTACTCGCTACTCGACTAGACTACTCTCGCAATGCAAAGAAGCCATAAGGGTTGTAATGTCGATGATTCAATGGTCATTATAGGTTAATGCATATTCAATTATTTTATCAGATCTTTTTGTTGGTACTTCGACTAATCCTTGCTTTCCGTCACCAGGTCAAGAGGCGTCTGGACTACCAGGTGGAGACAACCAATGTGGATCGCCGCATCACCCAGAAGCACATGGTCAGCTGGATTGTCAACAACGTCCTCAAGTCCATCACTCCCGATCAGGAGAAGGAAACCATCAACAAGTGCATCAGCGACCTGGGACTCCTCGCAGGCAAGCAGTAAACACAACAACAACTCTCCGTTTAGAATATTACAATCCATCGATTACTATTGCAAGAATCAAGATCACCCAACGTGAAAAACATTGCAATACTTAGAACACTTATATACAATAATTCTTAGATGGGCAGCCAACCCATCTATGCATTATGTTTCCATGTTAGAATGTTATTCACAAAATAGTAGCGAGTGTTCTGGCTTACGTGACGAATATTATCTTCCATGTTGAAATTTTTGTGTTTTGATCATGGATATCTTTGTAAATAATTAAATATGTAAGGGCAGATCACTATGCTGCTGCGTTTTGTTGATGGGTTATTTAATCGTAATAAATTATCAACAAAATATATTATGTTTTATTTATTTTACGATTGGCGTCCCTTTCAGATCAGGAGTGTTTTACATTCGGTTGCAACAAAGATAAAAAAAAAATACTTCAAAAATCTGGGAAACACAAGATATTCGACCTGGATGAAGCAATCATCATCATCAAACAGTATTAATACGCTTGCATCTGCGAGGTTGAAATCCAGAACCCGACTTCCATTGCATGTCCGACGCCACGCCTTGATGTCGAGCGTGCATAAAGAAGTTTTACTTCAAAATATAAAGTTCGTAGAACAAAGTACTGAAAAACCTTTTGAGTCGAAGAGGCGTTATGTGATAAATTATAAATTCCAGCTCATAATTCATAGATGATCGGTTTGCATGGGTATATGATGGAGATGTGCTTAGGTTGCAGTGTTTTGTAATTCTTCTGGTCAATACCCGAATCTGGGGAATTTTTGAAGTAAAACTTCTTTACGCACGCTTGACTTGGGGAGTAAGCTGGTGAATGCGTTACGAAAAGTGTGAAGTGAACGGTGATCGGACGAGGCGAACGGTCGGGCCTTTACGCACGCTTGATTTGGGGAGTAAGCTGGTGAATGCGTGACGAGAGCGTTATGAAAAGTGTGATCGGGCGAAGTGAACGGAAGTTGAGAGGGAGATATAAGTTAGTGAAGTTTTACTTCAGTCGTGTGGTCTAAAGCACATTAATTTTTTTTTGTTTTTTTTTTAATCATCGACATTGAGCGGACCATAAACAAAGAATCGATGAGAAACGATAAATCTCTGAGAACTTTGAAAAATCAGGAGATTTTAATGCCATTCCAGTAGATCGGGAGACGAAGTGAAAAATCGGAAGATCTCCCGAAAAATCGGGAGGTTCGGTAACACTGCACATGCTTCCTCTCTAGACTATCATTTTTTTTTTTTTTTGATTCTACGGATTCTTTCGTAATCCTCTAACTAGCTAGGGCTTTGCAATACCCTTCATGTTTCTAGCTACTAGTACTACGGCTCATTTGGCCTTTTTACTATTACCTTCTGAAGGTCGTATTTAATTGACTGAATTTAAGTTACAATTAGTGTCATCGTGAGGAAAAAGTCTTTACTGGATAAAAAACCTCACGCAAGTTGCAAAGCAATAGGGAACATAAGTTCTGAACTTTTTCTTAAAATTTTACATTTATTTTTACTGAATGTAAGTATTTTATTTCTTCAGGTCTGCGTCTCGTCCTTGGAGCTGGTTCTGGTGCCTATGTCTAGTGGAGGAAAGAGGGAAGAAAAACATCATTAATTTCGGCTCGATCTGCGTTGGTTTTTACGCCAATGCCCATCGAGCACAAAAAATCCGAGTAAACTCGCCCACTCTACGCCACTGGATGCGCAGATGGAATGCGCGTAATTTTGGTCGGCTCAGGGTACCGTGCCCAAGCTTCTCTACGAGCGGGAATGTGGAATGTTGTGGTAGGTCGGGTATGTTGGTATAGGTCAGGTATGTCGGTAGGTATTTGCGTATAAATGGCGTCTTGTCAGTTGTCATCTAAGTCATCGTCATCGCTGTCTTCGCTCTCAGGAATTTTTAATATGAGGTGTTTTGGCATCCTATGTTTGTAGCGGAAAGGAAGATCATCTGGTGACTTGTAATTGCCCAGCCCTTTGATAAGTGGATTATTCTTGTTCAGAGTTCTATAGAATTGCGTAGTTAGTTGGAATGCATATTCTTGAAGAGTCGGGATTTCTTTTCTATCGTGCAGTTTTTGTAGATTGGTGTACCTCGGGGTATTATAAATGATTTTAATACATTTATTCTGGAGGACTTGAAGTCTCCTGTAGGTTGAATTTGCTATATTGCTCCACATGGGGAGTGCGTATGTCAGGGCTGGGCGAATTTGAGTCAGATACAGTAGTAGTTTTTTCTTCTCAGCGAGAGGGCTTTTTCTGTTGAAGATCGGCCCTACCGAGCCTGCTGCTTGTAGCATTTTGGTTTTTGCATTCTGCAGGTGTGATTTCCAGTTTAAAATTACTCAAATGCTTGCGCAAACAAAAACTACTCACAGTGTTGCCAACTTAATGAAAAACTACGTGCTTGGAACAAGCTACTATTGATAGTGTCGGAATAGTGACCAATTCATTCTTCTGTTCATTTAGTTAATATATTTACAGTGTTTTTTGTAGTTTTTCATAGGTTTTAGTCAAATTATAAGCATTACAATAGTACTTTGAAAGTTGAATTGTCAGAAAATTATTTTATAAGATTCATGAAAATTCAAATTTACATTTAAGGATCTTTATTTTATGAGAATTTCTTAAAAGTGATGTTTTTTGTAATATTAATATCTAGTACATACGGTGGTAAACGTTTCAAAGAAATTAACGTCTATATAGATGCAAGAAATCCGTTTTAAATGTCGGTTTATTTTTAGGTTATTTTTTTGGCATTAAAAACTTTTGACATTTTTTATTATTTTTTTAATGTATGCACTAGGAAAAAGTGAGGTAACAGATTCCTTCCAAATTCATTATATAAAAGGATTGTATTTTGTCAACTTTTTTTTTTTAATTTCTCTACACTTTCATCAAAAATATTTTATATAAAATTTTTTCCTCGTTTGATTCTTAAAATTAGGTAATTTAAAAAAAATTAAAGTGTATTTCAAATACACAAATCTAAAAGGTAATTTTATCTAGTTTTTATAAGTGGGATTTCTTTTTATGACACCTTAAAAAATCTTAGAACATTCAAAATACTTTGGATAAATTCCAAATTTCGTTGAAAGATCATTAACAAAACCGTCGTACACATGAGATAAACTATCCTTTCAGGCTGTGTAAACAATGTATATTTCTTTCCATGAACATTTTTTTAATTAGTAATTTTTTCACATCCGCGGCCGTTAATCAATAGGGTACAATCACATTTTTTTTTTGTTTTACCAAAAATTAAAGAAAAAAATTACAAACTGGAATATTCAAAAAAAATTTTTTTACGATAGGAAATAGTCCTTCAATAACGTTTTGAATAGGTATTCAATTTTCAAATTAGCGCTAAAACGCCCTTTTCGCGCGGTTTTTGCTTGTGACGTCACTGCGCACTTCTTGACAGATGTCATAAGTCGCAAGTCGTAATCCAGTAATCAGTCTGCAGTTGATCATTTGTTTATTGAAGAAAATGTCCGTAGATACCGTTTATAAATACTGTATTGTACTAAAGTGTACAAATACAACATCTTCAACACCAAACAAACTATTTATAAACGTCACAATTAATGTTATCATGTGTAAAAAGCGGTGTCATGCGATGAAAAGGTACATGTAACTGCCATTATAATCGCGTCGATTTTTGGCAAATTATCAGACTGTCTTTGTAGAAAACCACTGTCTGTCATGATAGTATGTATTTACAATGTATGTTTTACACAAACGAATGGGCTTAGGATGCATAACTAAACGATTATGACTACCAAACTTATTCAAACCAGCATAGCAGCTGGAACAAAAACTGTCAAAAACAATTTGACGTGGGACTAGGTGGGTGCGTTGTGACGTCACAATCTCGCAAGTCAATGATGACTCGTTTTTGATATATGAATTTTCATACAACTTTAAAAGTGAATTAATTAATTTAATAAATTTTTTCGGGGGTTTTAGGTGTGATATTCGAGTTTAGTTATTTTTTTTACTTGTATTAAATGCATTGAAAACACTATATTACATATACTGCATGTACCCTATTAAATAAAATTTTCACGGGGTTTTTAGTAAGGTTGTTAGTAGTTTACATTTTGTTTCCAAAATTGTGAATTTTAGTAATTTAAAAATGTTTTACACCGTATAATAGTTTTGCAATGCATTTTTATGTTAAAAAAAGGGCATTTAACCCCTCAATACCAGAGTGCTTCCTGAGGAACAAGAAGGAAAAAAATTTATATATTTGATTTTAATAAACAAATAGCCCCGAATTTTGTATGTCGCAGGAGAAAGGCAACAAATCGCATACTGGCAACACAAAATATTACTGTCATTTACATAGATATATATAACTGGATGGATGACTCGCGTAAATTGGCCGGTCTTCCGGTTTCGACGGCAGCCATATGCAAAGTAGGCAAAAGATATGAGAACTCATGGAACTTCTTAGGGGGAACTCGCAAATTCCAAGTTTTTTGTTGCTAAAAAATGTTATTAAACATGATTCCTTTCTGTTTTTTGTGTTACATAACGAATTGCAATAAAGTAAAACTGCGACTTTGTATATTTCGCATATATAAATCACAAAATTTAAAAAAAGGGATACTTAGAACAACTTTATTTATGGAATTAATCTTCCATTCGAAGTAAACTTCAACAATGAAACTTCATTCAGGGCTACAGTTGTACTTTGTTTTAAACTATTGTGATAATCTTACCATTGTCTTAGATCAGTAACACTGGTGTAGGTAGGGTAGATAACACAATATGTTGGGAAACAGAAACAAACCACAAGATTTAATAGGTGTATCATTTTTATTTCTTAAAAAATTACAATATTTAGTATGGGAACATCATGTGCCATTAACTTATAAGCAGTAAATTTATCGACAAACAAAAGGAAAAAAATAACAGACGTACATAATATAGGGTAGAAATTAATAATAATAAAAAATTAACATTTATACAACAAAATTTGCACAACTTAACTTATACAACAACAAATACAACAATACAACAAACATTTATACAGCAAAAATTTACAGACAAAAAATTTATACAATTTTTATACAGACAAAAAATGTATACAATTTTTATACAGACAAAAAATGTATACAACTTATATACAGACAAAAAATGTATACAATTTTTATACAGACAAAAAATGTATACAACTTATATACAGACAATTTTTTTTATACATAATTAAATAAAATAAGTTTATGTTATTTCTGCCTAACGCTTGCTGTATTATTATTTACATTTTCTAGAGAAAATCTTCTTGCGAATGGTATACATAATTAGTAGAATGTTGATTGAAGAATTGCAATTCATTATTTCAGAGTCTACGGGAAGGGATGTTGAACTGGATGAGTTGTAACAAAGCAGGTGTGTCAGTAGTACTGTTGATATTTTGAATGTTATGTACGTTGTTATATGAAGTTATTTACTCACCGGTGAAAAGATATCCCACATCCTTTGCTGAACCGATTCGTACAATATTATAAAACGAGCACGATAAAACCATTTTGTCAATATTAATATAACGCCGAACAGAGTACTTCAAACTATACTTCAAACTAGACGGATTGGCTTGCTTGGCTGCTCGTATAGAAATGGCCTACACCTACAGTAAACTTGCAAGATTGCGGACGTCGATTTCCGGTAGACCGCTCAAAATTCGCTACGGCAAAGCGAGTCATCCATCCAGTTATGTATATATACTAGCTGGGTTACCCGGCTTCGCTCAGGAAAACATTTGAGAGTGTTATGGAATGTTTCACAATGATGATCCCGATTCCCTATTCCCGAACATTCCACGACATACTCCGCCACCCATTCCAGAACTTTCTAGAGTTCTATAGAACCTTCTTAAACTTTCCGAAATTTCAAGAGGGCGAAACTTCCAGCCCTTATATCTTTAAAAGCACGCCCTTTAGGTTAAAACGGGTACCTTTTTTCCCGAGAGGGGACAGAGATCTACCACACCTTATAACTCCCTTTATCGTACCGGGACTCGTTTCTGAGTTTTTGCGGTCCGCGCGTTTTTTTGGATTTTCTTTCATAGTATATAGCTGTTTCCCGGCATGCGTTGCAATGCCATATTCAAATAAATAAAATGTTACTCCTTGCATGTCCTTTCCCGTGCGTTCCCCTCCAGCGTTCCACTTCCACCTTCCCCGCCACCGCTCTCCCGCTACCCCGTCCCGCTAACCCCCCTGGCACTTCATTTCTTGACTCCTCTCCCGCCCGGCCCGTAGCTTTTTTCTAATACTAACATTATTAAACTCGTGATATCTTTCTAATTAAATATCCGAATTGAAAAATTCAAAAATTTAAATAAAGGTATTGAAGCTGTCTTGAATACGAAGTATTTTATTTTGATAAGGATTAACACCAAGATACAAATAAAGAGCCTTTTCAAGCGGCGACATATTAATTAAATTTTTAAAATAAAAGAATACTTATTGTGGCATAACCATAATAGTTAGACATTATGCTGTCGCGACCTTTTTTGTAAGTAATGATGTGTTCTACAAAGTCGTACTACATTATTTTATTCTATCATCAATAGTTTTCGCAGCGCACGCGATGTAAAGAATATTTTAGGAATTTTTTTTACACCTTGGGTTGCATTATTGGAGTTTTAGTAAGGATCCCTAATTTTTTTGAAAATATAATATAGCCTATGTCACCCGGGGATAGTGTAGCTTCCCAACAGCGAAAGAATTTTTCAAATCGGTTCAGTAGTTTCGGAGCCTATTCGATGCAAACAAACAAACAAATCTTACCTTTTTATATAGTGTAATAATCATATAATAATAAAATAAAATATAATTTAATAAATAAATAAATAAATAAAATAATAATATAATATAATAATAGGTAGAGTAGATATATATATATATATATCTATGGTCATTTATTATAGGTTTGTGTTTATGCGTTTATGGTGAGTTGTTGTATCTATGAATTGTTCTCTATGATTATCTTTTATTGTTCTCGTGGGGTTAGTATATTTATGGTTCTCGTTTTGTTTTCTCCATGGAATTACTTTTGACAGCTTTTTATGTCGGCATGATGTCGGCATTTTGCCGCAAAATGAGAAGGGTTTTGTAAAGCTTTTTTTTGTTTTTAATTTTTACTTGTAAATCTAAAGACTGCATTATTTGTAAACGAACAATTCATAAAGTCTGAAGGTACGTAATAATATTGTTCTCATTAGTACAGTAGAAACAGATAAGATTTAATTAAATAATAATGACTGAATTATTTCTATAGCGCCGTTTTCGTGGGAAAATCGCCACAATATAAATAAACTCAAAATGCGAACCATGGATTTTTACAGGAGAATCTGTAATATTGTTTATTTTTCACTAAACTGAAAAAGTCACATAGGTGTCATAGAAAATCATTATGAATGCTTGATGTTATTACAGTAAGAACACCCTACTTTATGTTATTACAGCAAGAACACCCTACTCTCTTATCTTGAAAATTCTCAAATTTTCATCAAAATGTGGGCACTTTAAGGTGCAGATTATGGAAATTGCACTTCGTTCCAACGAACAATTATTATTTATTCAAAACAACTATTTACAGGCACAAAATAAATTATTATGTTCATAGTGTGGGGTACCATCTATCCAAACGTAATTAGTTCTTTCTTGTAGTAATTAACCTTCCCCATACTACCCATAATTCCACGTGCTCTGAAGGGGGGTATCCAAATAACTGCTCGTATTTATATATGTATATTGTAATACACAGTTTGTTTTGAGATGCGTGTTCACAACCATCTGGGGCTCAATTCTCCGACGCTCGCGATCACCGTCGAAACTTCATACATTGGACGATTTTGTTATTCTTGAGTCTCGTTGAAGGTACGTACTTAGACACCAAACGTCAAAAGTCATTCCACTCGAACATCGTGTATCCTTACCTAAGATTGTTTCCCGCGTTACGAAGGACAGGCGTCATATATTTTTACAAAGTTGTTTTAAGATTCTAATAATTCTGGCTAATTTTCCGGCGATATAATGATTTGAGACCAACAAGAACGTTTCGCCGGAGGGTGGATAGTTTTCACAAGAAAATAAATTTCCTAATTAATCTGTTGCAATGTCATTTTGCGGGTGTTAGCAGCGGTTTTTGATTTAGAGTAATATACCCGCCAGCCATTTCGATGACAGTGTGAAACATAAACATTCACACGGCTGCCAAATCCTACCTTCAACCCTTAGACATTACCACTGGTCTAGCGCAGAATGTGACCGAGACCGTTGACCGCCTAAGAAACACTTGTGTGTTTTTTTAAACAATCTAATATATTTTAAAATAAAACCTAATGTATAAACAATTGCAGTAGACACATACTGTTCTTTATTTTTCATTAACCTAAAAACACATCAATAAATTTGCAAAGAAAGCGTTTTTAACATAACAATGAAAATTTCTTTGCATCGATAATCTTTGCAAATATTCCCTTGAAAAATAATATCACATTGACTAATTTTGGAAAAATATTTAAGATATATGCTGCGGATGTTAATAGTAGAGGTAGGGGTGTGCGAGGAAGGCACAATCAAGTTAATCATATACCCTTTCGTCCGATCAAGAGTCAGAATAAAAGAAAACGTATGTTTGAGACGCTGTATGAATATACATTAAGCAAGAAGTGCGTGCCAAGACAAAGTTTTGTTGCTCTCTGCTACCCCTGTGTTAAATGGCTAAAAACATATACGCATAATACAACATTGAAATCGTTTAAAGCGTAAAAAATGTTTACAGTATATTTTTAAAAATAAATTGTACAATTAATTTTAGAGATATTGTGTATAAGGTGGACCTTGGAGATTTTGTATATCCCTCTTCGGGCTGACCAGGTTAAGTTGAAATGCAGATAAACTTGTCGTACTCCGCCCCATGGTTAATATGGAATATTTCTTATTTAAATAGTTAGATTTAGCTTTATTATTATGAAAAGTGAGTATTTATGTCGGGGGAGATGAAAAAATATGTATTTTTTATTTTAATTTTGTTTAAATAAATTCACTTGTGCAAAGTGTTCGACGCCATGATTGGCCAAATGAAGCGGAGTATTAGAACTTTATCGAAATGAGGTATAATTTCCATAAACTGGGCCTCTTAAAAATGCGGCAGTTAGGGAAATTTTTACCAACATGTGTTGGTCACCTTAAATATAAATGAAATTATTTTATACAGGATGATACGAATAGCTGCCTTGAATGACGTTTCGACAGACGAGGAAAGCGATGGAGAGGGGGAGCCGGGGGTGACCAGGGAGGCTTTGGAGGAGATAGCTCTTCAACAATACGGACGCACTCTGGAACTGCAAAAGAAGGGGAACCTAAAGGATGCACTGCAGCTACTCAAGGACCTCCTGGACACAGAACTTCTCTATGCCGTAGAGAAGCCTGAAGGGAAAGACCTAGTAAATAGACCCCTCCTCAATTTAAAATATCTGTGCTACAGAAATATAGCCTCTATAAGTGCTCAGCTCGGAGACCCAGAGGCCGCCGTGGAAGCCTATCTAGAAGCTTCTACCTACGATCCAACTGATATTACCCTTTGGTACCGCCTTGGAAGTACAAGTCTGAAGCTTGGCAACTTTGATTTGGCTTTATACGCCTTTCAGCGCGGAGTCAACTGCAACGCCAAGCATTGGTTGTGCCTAGATAATTTAGTCACCATTTTACTCGGCCTTGGAGAATATAATGACTGCATATTCACTATTTATAGTGCTCTGGACTTGGACCCAGATTATCTTCGTGGCAGGGTTTACCGTAAACATATCTTTACTGAATATCCATACGTCCGAGAGTTCCTGGCAACCTTGAATCCTATTTACAAGTGGACGCCAGAAACGGACGCGGATATAAATGGAGAAGAATCGGAAAAATTGCTTTCCGAGGCAAAGATCATTAATGAGACTTACACAAACCAAGTGTTTGACAATAAGGTGATAGAGCGATTGCCAATTTTGACTTTGAATAAACCTATAGAAAATTGGAGCTGGTTTAGTCTCGGAGAGTCCCTGGTGGACATGCACAATCACATTACGGAGAATTTATTGAGTCATGCTTGCGTCGTCAAAGTTAGCCAACCTGAAGAAATGAAATACTCCGGGGAATCTCTACTTGAGGAACCAATGGAAATAGATTATACTGATGTTAAACCAAAAGTTGTTGTGGAAAATGTTCAGGTAGATGAAAAAGTTGCCACGGAAAAGGTTCTCGATGATAAGGTGGAAAAAAATGGAAATGAAGCCGAAAAGATGGAAGTAGAAGTGGACACAATCCAACAGGATACAAATAAAATAAGTAATGAAGTGAAAGATGCCAAGAAAGTGCCTGCTACGAGACGGAGGGGAAGTTCTCTCAGCTTTTTGGAGCAGTGGGAGTGGTGCACCAAGAGAAGATCCTCCAGGAAAAAGCCCTCCAACAGGCAAGATCAGAATGAAACCATTTGTGCAACACTGAAGCGCCTCTTACCGCAGCATCTGGTCATCCACGAGAGCCGAGAAAGTAAAACCAAAGACTTTAAGGGAGAGGATTCCTTGGATACAATGGACTTGTACAAGCTCTTTGAGGAAAAGGAAAAAGAAAAGGGTTCGGAAACAGCCACCCCGGAAGATGACAAACCAGACATTGATGTATTGGATTACTTCAACTCTGAAAAGGAGCAAACTGAAGTACAAGATTTTATACAGAAGTATGTAGACTCAACTTGTGATATCATTACGATGTTGGATGATTTTGTAGAGACTTTAGCTAACTTTTGGGAGACCATCTGGCCGGAGGGGTTGGGGGATATTTACATGGAAGCTAATTGGTGCTCCCGACAACATTCAGACCCTCCTCTGGGCTACGATAAAACCCCAGAAGTTTTAAAAACATTTATAAATATCAATCTTATTCATCTGGAAACTGGGATCAATAAATTGCTCGAAGACGAAGAAGAAGAAAAGAGAGGGAATGTCGAGACTGAATTAATAGATTTATTAAAGATTTTATGTTCTAGAAAAGAATCATTGGGTGAACATGCCCTCCCTTTAACTCTGAGATTCCTCTGGGTAAAATGCCATAGTTTATTATATAACCAGCAAGTGGAATTTGCACTGGATTCTTTGTACTATATCATTTACGAACTAAATTGCTTAGACGAAGAAGGTGCAACCTTTTCCTTGAGGGTCCCCAATTTTTCTAAATGGCCTGTTATTACCAAAAGTAATTGCATCGAGTTGATCAAGTCGCTAGAACGAAATAAGCAATTATCCACAGTGCCTAAACTTTATGAGTCAGGAAAATATGAGGAAGCGATTAATATAATACAAGATTCATTTAAGTATTGCCAACACCAGGCTAGCAAACTAGAGTGGGGGAGTATGGCTCTGGACTGGGCTGTGCAGCTGGTAACCCTGCTGGAGTGTCAGTGGGCACTCCAGGACACGGAGCAGTGCTTCACCTGGGCCCCCATCTGCCTGCACGAAGCTTTGAAGCAGTACAATCTCTGCGAGCAAGGCAGCGACAGCTATGACAAATGGTCTCTCACTGTCATCAAAGCGCTCATGTGTCTCGAGCACATCTTAAAGAAAGAAGGAAGCGAATATTTAGACATTTTACCAGAAAAAAGTCTCAGTCGTTTGGTTCAAGATATCATTCAAATTATAGTTCTTCAATTGGATGATACAAACCCTAATCAAGAAATGCAATTGAGCACAATGGCTTCCTGGAAATTATTACATTACATATTTCAACGGGAAGAAGACTGTGGTAGGATGAAGAAGAAAAGTTCCCCGGACGAATCGCAAGATGGGGAAATCCCGGCATCACTCATGATACTCTTCATAGCCCATGACAATTTGGGTAAAAAAGGCTGGTGTTTAATAAATGAGGGAGAGTTGCTTTACTTTACTCTGAACACTGTGATCCCCCGCCTTCGTTCACCGGCTCTGTTTTCTGTTGTTGAGACTGTCAGTCAATACCTGGAGCAGTGCGTCTGCTGTCTCTTTGGACATCCATCCAAGAAAAACAAGCTCAAGTATTTGATAGATCACAATGTGACTTCTACCAAAATAGATTGGGATTGGTCCCAGCAGATATTTGTTCTGTACCGTCCCGAAGAAATGCCTGAGTTCAATTCCTACAGGCTAGGATCAATCACAGCAGAATCTGAACAGCTGTTCCAAAGCATGCTGCAGTTAGCTCCCACCGACCTTGACCCACAGCCTTATGGCGGAGATATCATTGCTTACATTGAAGGCAGAAAGAGTAAGTTGCCAGACGTAACTATTGAATTGCCCTACAAGATGAGAGACATCTATTATCTGCTTGCTGATTTTTACTTTAAAAACAATGAAACAGTTAAAGCATTAAAATATTACAGTTATGACATTGTAATAAGTAAAAATAGATTCGATTCTTGGGCCGGGATGGCCTTGGCTAGGTCCAGCTTGTTAGAAACCAAGTTGAATTCATGCGAGAAATTCAAAACGGAGATGGAATACCTCACTCGGGCAACGGCTGTAGAAGGTTGCTTCAAGAAAGCCTTGGAGATTGATTCTTCCCATTCCATGTTGTGGATAGAATACGGTTCCTTTGTATATGGAGTGCATTCCTTCTGCTCTCGAATGCTAAAGCAAGCTAGCGAGTCACTCAGTATGGAAAGTTTTGAAGTCCTGGAGAGCCGTAAAGATGCCATGTTGGATACCGCGCATAAATGCTTTGTGAATGCCCACCGCCAGTGGATGGCTGAATGTCTGACCGATGACAAAGGCCCTCAAGATGAACGCTGGCTCCACTATTATATGCTGGGGAAAATTGCCGAAAAGAAAAATGAAGCCCCTCAAAAGTATTTGGAATATTATCAAAAAGCCAGTAAATTTTTGGAACAAAATAATGCAACCTATCCTACAAAAATTAACTACAATAATCCTCAAAATTTATCTGTTGAAGCCCTCGAGATCCATTATCGGATTCACGCCTCCATTCTTAAATACATTGAACAGCATGAAAACAAAGCTATTTTTGTAACAGCGGGAAAATCTTTTAAAGAATGCTTGGATCAGTGCGCCGTGGGGCCTTTTGCACTGAAGAAAAAGAATTCTAAGGAACTCACTGCAGATCAGACTAAAGATAATGACGATAAATCTAATGATGTATCCGAGAAGAATAATATGGAAGTTAAAGAAAATCAAACATCTGCTATCAAACGAACAAATTCAGATGGAGAAGAAAGCGCAGCTAAAAAGATTAAGTTGGGTGATGCACCAAAGGATATTGCAAATATTGAATTGAATCCAATTAAAAAAGAAGAAGTGGTCTGTACAACCTCACAAAACCTGGAAGTAAAACAAGAGAATTCTCCAGAAGCTAAAATTATCACACCTCCGCTAGATTTGAATCAAGTTGATGTGAAACTTGAAAACCCAATACCCACTGCCGAAGTTGAGAGTGTTGTTGCCGAGGTGAAAACTAGTCCAGTGGAAGTTGAAGAATCTGCTAGAATAATTGAAAGTGACAATTCCAGCACTCCAAAAATTGTAGAACCAATAATCAATTCCCCAGAACATAATGAACAAATAGAACAGTCTACTGTCATTGAAAGTAAACCCAATGAACCGGTTGTTGCAGAGTCAGAAATTCAAGAGAGTACTGCTTCAAATACGGCTACTTCTAAATCCTCAAAGTCGTCCAGTAGTTCTAGTTCCAGCTCCAGCTCCGAGGATTCCTCTTCCGATAGCAGCAGCTCTTCTTCCTCCACTCCCAGTGAGAATACCAAACAGGCATCCTTGGAGATGAACCAGGAACAGATTGGGGAAATTATCTCCATCTGTCTAGAAAACCTGGAAGACTGCGTGAGCAGATTCCCCCAACACTACAAGGCCTTATATAGGCTGGCTCACTTCCATTTCTACTACAAAAGAGATAAAAATGTCAGCAGGTGTCGTGACCTGATGCTGGGTTCATTTTTGGCTAAAGACAAAATTAAATTACAAGGCCTCTTTTGCGAAAGAAAGAACAGTAATTTTTTCAATGGTATTTGGAGGATCCCAGCCAGTGAAGTAGATCGTCCCGGGAGCTTCGCTTCTCACATGAGTCGGTGCGTCCTCATAACCATGGAAGTGCTCAAGGAAATAGATGATAATAAAACATTATTAGATTTGTCTTTGCAACTGCAACGGACTCCAGATGCTGAAAAGAAGTATTTAAGAGATTCTGAAAGAATTGAGTTGTCTCAGCAAGCGCTCTCATTGTGTATTCGCTCCATTAAGGGACAGTTGGGCAAATTTAGTAAACAATCTGAGGTGTCTAAAAACGTATTGGGAAGAAAAGAACTCTCCAATCTGATGCTCGATGTGTACAAGGCTTATCAGAGAATACAAAAGCATATTCCCAACAAAGTCCCTATTTTCTCAGGGCTCTTGGTGGAAGCTTACAAATTGTATTCTGGAAAATCTGATACTGAAAACTTGTTAGAGAAAAGTGTGAAGAAATGTCAATCCATCATTGTGAGCATGAAACAACAGGCCCAGCTAGCCAACATTTCCGTCAATACTTCCCTCCCGAGTGAACCTGCTCCACTCACACCGACACAGCTCCCCACCCCTCTTCCTGCTGCTATTCCTCCACCTAAGAAACCTAAAACCATTGTCCCAATTATACCGGCTACCAGCTTCTTGCCACACGTGGACCCTTCAGCATTCCCCAATATGCAGAATTCTTATCTACCGTACCTGCCCATGGTGGATAACTCTTTACTTTCCGCTTTCGGCAAGTTTGACCCGTCCGCTGCCGCCATGTACATGTCCAACATGAGAGGGCTGGGAGGCTTGGGGAGTATTGCTAATTCCGGATACCAAACTGATTTCCTACGTCTACTAGCTGCCAACATGGATCCCTCTGCTTATATGCCACAGACCAAATCAGCCTACAATCCACTGCCAAAACCAAAGCCAAGCGCTTCTTCTAAAAGCATCTATCAATCTTCAAGCAAAATGCCGTCTGCCTCAACTATGAAGCAGCATTCGGTGACAAAGACGACTTCTTCATCCACTCTGAAAAACTTTGCAAGTTATACGGCTGCGCAGCAATCTCTTCCAAAAAAACCCCCGCAAACCGTTAAAAGCTTGATTGCGTCTTCGACACAAGCGTGTGCTCCACCAGTGTCTGTTCAGCAGAGTCTTTACAGCACCAGTCAGAATTACGCTCATCCGGCTCATTCTTCTCCTTCTCCGGTTCCTTGCAGCACACCTGGTGTTAGCGCCCAGCCCGCTCACCAGACTGCTACTTCCACTGTCAATGCCGCTCTTCACACCAAGCCGCCTGCGCCCCATCAGCAAGTGAGTCCAGGCAAAACGCTGCAAGAAAAACTTGCCGAGCGGCAAAAGCAAAATCCGTCAGTTTCAAAAGCCAGCCAGGAAATAGTTCCTAGAGCTGGTGGACCCTCAACCGCTTTCTCTGGAAAGATTCCCTCTTCTTTGACTATCACTAAAACTTCAACAAGCACCAAACCGGCAAACACAATAGAAGAGCAAAAGCAATATAAGGATTCTATGTCGAAAATATCTAGAGAATCAACCAAGTTTGGTGGACTTGAAAAACTTGCACAACCTAAAAAGATAATTGATACAACGGAAGTAATTGTTCTGGATGACGACTAACTTTCAAACTGAACATTTTTTTTATACACATTATGCAGGTGCATATAATTAAAAAAAAAATCTAGTCTTGTGTTTTTTTTTGTCAATTACAACATCTATTTATAAAAAGGAGTGTCGGTGCCTTGCGGCAGGCGAGCAGCCGTGTGACAGGCAGCAGGTGCTGATTTGATTTTTATACAAATCTACAGTTTTATTCCGAGACTGATGAAATTTTGCACACGTGACTTCCAAAAAAGAGGAAGGTCACTGTCTACATTATTTAGAAAAACTCTAAAAAAAACATACAAACAATTTAATCAATCGCTCACAAAATGACATTTGATGACACCTTTACTATGTGGAATTTATTCAAGTTTATATCTACTATACTCAATAATAACAAAATATGTTGTTTTCGTATAATATCTTTATTACTAATAATAATTATGTGTTAAATAAATTCTGGATAAATTATAAATTAAGTTGTGATCTCATTGCAAGACGATAAACAAAAAAATAATACACAAAACATTTTTAGATGGAATTATTCAACATTGGGTATTAAAAATATCATAAGTATTTAGCTTAGTTAAATGATTTATATTTAAAACTAAATTAATGATTATAACAATAATATTATGTAGATGTTATATAGCAAGCAACAACTGCACAAAAGTAAAAAAATAATAAAAATGTTTTTCCATTGATTTACAATCTTTATTTTCCTAAAAATTTGGTTCCAAGTAATTTGCAATGAAATCAAGTATATCGCACACTCAGTGTATAAAATTTTGTGATGTCATTGTTGAAGGGTAACTACTTCCCATCCTTCTTTCACTTATCTTCTTCCCCTCCCCACTCTCTCAGTCTCGCCACAGTCCCACTGATGACAGTCGGGAGCAGTTGGGAATCTTGTGTAGTACTCACATTAAAAAAAAAAACTGTGTTTGGCATGTCTTGACAGTGTGTAAAAATGACATGCTAAATTTTCCATAATGGCCAAAAATTGACATACAATTTAAGTAAATCACCAAAAACTTTGTTTTAACATCAAAATAAAATAAATGCTTGCACCCTTAGTATGTTTTTAGACCTAGTGTGCGATGTACACTTCTAAAAGTACCGCTGTAGTATGGAATATTATAAAGGAACAAATTCACATCAATTTGGTACATTAAAAAAATATCTAACTGAAAATAATTTCATTTTGAGGGTTTTCTTTTTTTTATCCGCTTTAAGTCAGTATTAATTTAATTGTGACAAGTTATATTCTTAGGGGTTATTTTACCACTTTGGAGTAAACTGCCAATCAGCACTACTTGTCGAATAACGTATATTATTTGTTTTACCAATGCTACCCGTCAAGCAAATGCCCGTTTTTACTGCCATATTAATCCTATGATCAAAGCAAATTAACGAGTAATTACTCAACAGTTAGTGGTGGTGAAATATCCCCTTAGCACAATATGTCCCAATTTTCCGAGTATTAACACATTGACGGACACTTGCCGGAAAAGGTTCATTGTGCTGCCATCTAGCGGATTTTTTTCAGAAGCTCCTCGGAAACATTCCTTGGCACGTGAGAAAATTGAGTTACAAAACTCGGTACTTGTAGAAGTCAGTAAGGGCAAGACTTAGGTTCCAGTTGATTCCCAACGTGACCAGGAATGTTATAAAGAGTATCGGCAACGGAATGAGCAGCCACCGGGTATTCTGCAGACTCGTTAAGCCTGAAATATTATTAAATTTCAATGATTAATTTTGGTATTTGTTGTAAGTATTTGATCCAGTGTAAAAAAACAAAAAAATGTCAGAGAGGCGTTTCAGTTTGAATCAAATATTTCAGATAGAAACAAATAGAGATATGCAATTGACTATCGTTGAGCTATGACAAAACTGCACTGACTGTTAAAGAGGCGGAGTCAATGAAAGTTATGCATCTGGTGTGTAGGTAAAAACCAAGGCGGGGTGCCGCTGCGTGTAGGTTCGATTTGCAATAGTATGGGTGAACGATCTTGGCAACACTTGCGGCGCACCCATTTTCATGTTAATAATATTGTTCTTGGCTTATCTCCCTTCTTTCAATCATCTATGATTGGGGCACCCAAGGAAGACGAGAGTCTTAATTAAATAAGAGTATGTATGATGTAGATGAAGCGAGGGCTGCATTACATCCTCTCTTCCAATCCCGCTGAGAAATGGTTAGATATTAGGTGTCCGAAAGAAGCATATTTAAAGGTACTCACAGCTGTATCCCAAGAAGGTTATGTACACATAGTAGCTAATTGATATAAGCCAAAAGAAGTTTCCCAACGTAATTGAAATGTAACCTCCTTCAAGTAAGAAACCTGGAAAAGTAAGATCAAATAATAACTTCAGTTTTTTTCAATTTGAAAATTCTACATCTCCTTTTTTTCAGATAGCAATGTCATTTTCTTCATTACCCATGGAATATCCATTTACTTGCAAAAATTAAGAAAAGTTATCACATTGTTCCATATTTTTAAATAATGAAATAAGAAAAGCGATTTCAAAAAAAGTTTCAGTGTTAACATAAATGCTACAATTTAGGAGGTGGGTACCGCCGCCCCGGGTACTATTTATTGGATAACCAACACCTCGGCCATAGGTCACCCCAAGTGGCAAGCTACGTTTGGTGACTTATTCATGGGGTGTGGTTTTTCCGGGTCTTGACCCACCAACTGCGCGGCAGGCCGGATCGGGAAAGACAGGTTGAGGGAGACCTTTTGACCATTTCAGCTGGACTCTTTCGGAACATCGCTTTGCACCGCAGTGCGAGGGGATATACCGATTCCCAGATTGTCACCCCTCCCTCATACCTTTTTCTTTGCCAGAAATTCCTCTCCTTCCTTTCCTAAAAATACTCTCCACACAGCATACCCAAAGATGACATAGGCCCTGAGGGGAGTTATTTTCCTCAGGGCCTCCTGTGTGGAGTCAATGTAAAAAAGAGGGCATAGAGGAGATAACTGAATATAAAAACTATTTTGTACATTATGATTAAAAAAAAAAGATTTTAAGAAGGCAAATAACTTACTGTGGAAGAAGAAGAGTTGGAACCCGTGCAATATTGTCAGTGGAGGGAAGAAGGCATTTAAATGAACATCAAATGCGTAGCCCCATTCTACGTCGGAGTTGAGTATATCTTTACGAAGATATTTATTACAAATATACCTGGAAATAAAAAGTTATTCTATTGAGTCATAAAATGCAGTTTTCACAGGCTTACAATGCAACAAAATAAACCACTGGGCTAAAAAAAAGCAATCTGATTGATAGATTTTTAAAAAGATTTTTTTGTTAAATCAAACATACTTGATTTAGAAACATTTTTGTTTTGTCTTTTACCCAGCAGAGATAATATTGGAAGGCAAAATTAATATTTAACGTTGACACTGCAATTGCAGTGCTTCATTCCGTGCATAGGCATGATTATTCAACACTGCAATTGCAGGGCTTCGGCCTCAGGGGTTAGTAAATGAATAAATTGCAATCTTTAGAACAGTCAAGTGAAAATTCTGTGATCGTTCAACAGAAGGTGCTCACAAAACTGATATTGATCCAATTACGATGCCCATCTTTTCAAGACCTAAGTCACTTCTTTCTTTCATTAAAAATACTCTTTGCATGGCATCCCCAAAGGTTTCCGCACGGAGTAAATTTTTTTTAAAGTCGATAATTGTGTGGATTTATTTAAAGTTTATAATTTAAAGTTTGTAATAGTTAAAAACATATTCATTTTTGTGATTCAGTGTTGGATACTTACCAGAAAAATGTAGCAACTGCCAATCCACAACCGATGAAATCAACAAAAATAACATAAAGAAGGAATGCAATGAACTGCCCAAAGCTAAGACCCAGTACAATGGCGAATCCAATTGAAGATACTGAAACAATGTAATATAAATTAATTCATGTTAATACACTGCCAGCAACTTACTATCTATCGAGTTTATTTGCAAAATTAATACAAGCAGAACCATAGTTAACAGAAACAAGGTAGATGGGCAAAGTATAAAACCACGCACATAAAAGTGTCACTAACATCGTTCACGCATCTACGCATAGCGGTGCTCTGCCTTTGTTTCTATCTAAACACCAAATGCTTAACTTTCATTGGCTCCACTGCTTTGTTAGTCTCAGTACTTAGGTCATAGCTCGGCGACAGTCTGTTTGTTTGTTTTTGAATATTTATTTAGATGTATGCAAACTGTTTTTCATACATCTAGTAAGAAAATCTATACAAATACAATTTAGAGATACAGTTACATTTTTACAAATACATTTTAAGAGGAAAAAAAAAGATTACTAGACAAAAATACATTTTAAGGAAAACAGATAACTATGTGACTATAAGATGGTTGCAAATCAAAAAACATTCTTTACATGTAATGCACATATCATACGAAAAGTGTCAAGACTTGTGGCTTCCTTTACGGCATTCGGCAGGCTGTTATAAAGTTTTTGCACTTTATGAAACGCGCTATTTTGTGTGCACGAAAGTTTAGTTTAAGGAAGCCTAAAGTCTCTGCGCCTTCTCGTAGGATAGTTGTGAACATTTTCGTGAAACATTATGTTACTCTGCAGATAATTTGGTAGCATATTATTTTTATGTTTGTATATCATTGTTAATGAATTTTATATTATGTATATGTTGTTTTGTTGTCATCATATTTAAATATTGTAACATAATTTTAACTCTAGTAAAAATGTTGCATTTTAAAATCATCCTCATCCCCCTATTTTGTATAACCTGTAGTTTATTATTTTGGGCTTCGTTACATAGGAATAAAACACTAGAACAATAATTTAAATGCGGCATGCTTCTATGCTATATCAGTCTGTGTTTCTAATATCTATGGGCGCAATGCTTATAGTTCTGAAAAAATTACCAAAACATGCATTTCAGCATTAACCACTCCGGCCTCGACCACATTCTGTCAGCAGGTCAGAATATTTCCGCTTTGCATTAAATCCAAACAAATCTGAATATTTGTGAATGTATCCGAAAACTAAAAAGTATTTTTTAAAGGCTATAAAACAGCTTTTCAAGTTTTATTGACAGAAATAACCACGTAATTGTTTAAATACCAACATTTTGAAAGCTAACTATAAATAGTTTTATAAATTAATCACTTTACATTTTTTTTAACTAAAATTATTGGCAATGAAAAAAAAAATAAAAACAAACATATTTTATTAGACAAATGCAGTATAAACATTATCTTACTTTCTCATAGTTTTGTGTAAAAATTGTTGATTAAAAATTCACAAAGTTTCAAATCTTTTTTCCAAATTGCGATCGGAAACTTTGGTTTCATAAAGATGTACATTTTAATTCCTTTGTGGTTAACTTTGTTGGTGAGTTGAACACATAGCCTAGTGTTTTATCTTTCCAATACCGTTTAGCTCACATTTCTCACTGTGCTAGTATTTAAGGGAGATACAACGATTTCTATGAGACCTATATAAGTTGTTCCGAAAAGCGAACAAATTAGTCTGAGGGGTTAACAAAAAGTTTAGTAATACATTGCACAAGTATTTCAGAGTCGCATGAACAGTTCTGGGACTGTTTTGACTGCAACAATCAAAAATGAACAGAAGAAAAAACCAAAATATACTCACAACATAACCAAATACTAAGTAAAACTAGGAAAGCTGGGTCATCTCTCGCAAACTGCAGTTTTGTTTCTGAAAATGAGAAAGTATTATAATATTGGACAGCAAAAACTTATACATAAAAATTAACCCTTCGTCACATATGAATAAATCCTGTCAGACAAACGAAAACAATCTCACAGGAGTAATAGGTATGAGAGTTGGAATGCAAATGAATACGTAACAAATGTTTAATCACTCACGTTTCCTATATTGAAAGTTCCTATACACTTTTTGTGGTGCAATGAAGAGATAGAACATTTGCCAAAGTCCATACTCAAAATCCATTTGCTGAAATTTGAATATTCTCCGGAGATACTTGTATCGTTTTGAGGCGGCCGAAGCACAGCTGGGCTGGTAGTTCGCCGGGGCGGGAAGAGGAGACATACTCCTCGGAATATTGGAAGAAGTACTCGGCGTAGGCGACGTAGGGTACTTCATCTTTGAAGATTTAATCTGAATTGCACAATTCGTAAAACTATTTCAAAGTTATCATCAGTTTCTCCGATTCATTGCGAATATTCTGTTAAAACAGGTTGGTTAAACACGTTGTTATTTAAAAAGACAATCAAAATATTGGTATAGAAAGTCAACAATAAACGTAACCACAAATTTGTACATCAAAAATATGACAACTGGATTTTTGACATTTACGGTACGCAAGTGTTGCAAGGTGTAAAAGTAAAAAGTGATAATTGAAAAATGTAAGTCTCAGTTAGGTACTAGAGGTACAATACATTTTTAATTTTTATTTTGTAAATCGCCAACAGAATATATCACATATAATTATTATATTGAGGGGGTATTTCACTATCCTCCTGATAGCTTATCCACATACACATAACAAATATAAATAAATGGACAAATAAACACTCGCAATTGGTAAAAAACACTCTGCTAACTTATCCTACATGTTGCCATTATTAATAGGTTCAAGTGCTGAAAAGTAAACTCAGACTTTTTAAATAAATAAATCCCGTATAATTAATCTAAAATGCACGTTACCGTATGAATAATCTATGAGGAGGATGGTGAAATACCCCCTAAATTAACAAATGAATATGGTTACAGTTTACAGTGACAATTCAAATTAAAGATGAGCACACCATTCATCTCAACATTCTTATTATGTTGTATTACATATAGGTACAAGTACGTGCATAAAACAAGAAGGATCAAACATTAGAAAATACGTACATACACACTTACTTGTACATGTACAAACATCATGTATATGCATGCATTATTTTGGGAGGCGGGTATGGGTACGGTTTGGGTATATATTGGTTAACCAACAACTCTGCCGCAGGTCACCCCATGTGGTTCGCGATACGTTTGGTGACTTAGCAGGGGTACCCGGGTTCATGGGGTAAGGTTTTGTCAAGGTATTGGCGGCCGATGTGTTTGCCCACCAGCTGTTTGGTGGGCCAGAAAAAGAGAGACTGATCGAGGAGGTCTTTCGACCTCCCCAGCCATACTCTCGTGTCATCGCCTTAGTGGAAGGGATGGATTCATAGGTCTATCACTCCTGGACACACTGATCCCCAGATTCCTACCCACCTGTCATACTTATTTTCTTCCCAAAACTTCCGCTTCTTCCTTTCCTTAAAAAAAATCTCCACACAGCATCCCCTAAGATGACATACGCCCTGGGGGAAATTATTTTCTTCAGGGCCTCCTGTGTGGATCTAATCTAAAACATACGTGTGCACACTCTGCACCCACACACACACACCCTCCCTCTCACACCCTCACACACACACACACACACAACCTGGTATATACACACACATACATACATGTACATACACACATGCACATAAATATACATTTACACATATATTATAATAGCTCTAAGTGAAGAGATCATCATTAGTTTACTTTGATTATAAATATAATAGTATAAATTATAATAGTATAAAATCTACCAGTCCGCCTCAGCACAGGACCACCTAGTGAGGAGGACTAAGAACAAACGGATTAAATATTAATATATATCATCATATCTTGTAATTGTCATCAAACCTGTAACTAAATAGTCACTAATAAAAAAAATATATATATATTTAAAATTGGCACTGATCAGTGTTCAGTATCGATAATTTTACTATACTATTTACCCGCCGGTAATCGGGTAGGTAATCGTTGTACCTACTGGTTGTAGGTACTGTTGCAAATCGTTTGCATATACTATACTATACGGTTTGCATGATATAATCGTTGTTTTCGTTAAAGGATATTTCTTAGATTACTTTAGTTACTTCGCTATCGGGTAGTAGGTATTAGATATGAGAAATTAATGGGCCTTCAAGGCGGAAATTTCTATCAACCAACCCATTAGTCGGAAGGAGTAGCGGAGGAAACAAAAAAAGACGGCTTATCCAAAATGTGAATAGATAAATTTTTTTCTGTACATCATAATATACCTACTATAAATATCCGATAATATACTATAGATACAGATCATCATAATATACTATAAATATCATATTATTGAAACAATATAAAATATAATGGTCTGTTGTTTGTTAACAATATTATAGAATATGTTCATATGTAACATTACAAAAAATAACTCCTCGTGATTTTATTTCTACGAAAAACCAACTTTATTTGAAGAATAGAAACTTTGAATTTAGTTAAAACTTTACGCTGCATCGCACATGAAAATAAGATAGCTGTTGGAATAGAGAAGTCCAGTCCATTTTTTTTTTATTTTTTTTTATGAAAAATGACCTTCTAACTTAAATTACTGCATATTTTTTTTTTTTTTTAGAGTTAGTTTTAATAGTTAAAATAATTTTCAAAGTTTTAATTTTTGGAGATCCCTCGAAAACACCCATATCTATGGTGAATTTTGTGACGTCATCTACTAAAATAACGATTCACTATTTTATGATTGTTATGTTGGTTTTCTTGAATCTCACATAGATTTGCGCAGGCGCGCGGCCATCTTGTTTATTATAACGCGTTGATTGGCTAATGGCTTATTTATTGCAAATGGCGAAATCAAATTCTTTGCAAAACAATGAATGACGTTGATGAATTTAACTTGCAGTTTGCTGTTTTTGATGATAATTTTCGTTTAAATGATTAATTCACTGTGATATTAGTGAAATTCAGCATAAGTACTAATGCTGCCTGTACTTATTTTCAGTTTTAGTCCTTAAATAATGTTTTTTTGGTGATTTAGTTTCGTTCGGTTTTTAGGTTACTGACATTACATAATCAAAGGTTACTTCTCTATAATTTTTATGACTTTTCCGCGTGAATTTAATAAAACTTCCATAAAAGTAATATTATTTGATAATGTAAAAGCCTTATGCATATGTAAATAAATACAAATTCGAGAAATCAACGCATTAATTGCGTAAAACCGAGTCCAAGATGTCGGATTTTTTCAGTTATTTTTTCGGAATTATTATAATATTTTTTTATCCTTTTTAATTGTAAGAACGAGATAAAAAGTGAAGTGACAGTTTTATTCCAAATTCATAAAGTAAGAGGACTGTATTTTTTAAATTTTGAATTTTCCTAATTTTTTCGACCATTTAATAAAATATGTTTACAGTCGGCTGTTTTTTTAAAATTTTTTCATTTTGAAACTTAAAATACTGCATTTTTCAAACACAATCGTATATGTCAGATACAAAAATCTAAAAGGCAATTCTATTAACTTTCTATAAAGGTATATGCTTTTACGACATCTTCAAAAATAAGAAATATATAGAACATTCGCTTGTGTCATACCTAAATTCCCATATAAATGACGTATAGCATAAATAAACCAGTCATTACCGTGATTACTATCGTTACGTCACCACAGAGCATTACACAGCATACCAACCTGACGCTGTGTTTTAACGAGAATATTAAAAATGCACTATTTAATATTTTTTTAAAAACTGTACGTTTAATATTATTAAATAAAAGTTATATATTCAGAATCAGCGTTTATTGGTCTATATGAACATATTTTTTTAAAGCCATAATATTTTTCACTGGAGTTCCTTATTGCCGTAAGGCAATAAGCTCACCCATAATAAATATGTAGGTACTCCTTTAAGTAATGAATTAAAAAAAAATAAGAAAAAGAAACCGAGAGTCAACCAAAGCCCGCAAGATTTATTGAGACATGGGTAGGTACTGGGTACCTATCTAAAAGCAGATATCTGTTGAACCGCGAGCGTTTATGTGTTTTACCGTCAAACCCCTGCCACACACAGCTATAAAATATAAAAGATCATCGCACGCCAAATAACGCCCTCCATACAATCCCTTCAGACCTGTCACACCTAAGCGGTTTATGCGCAGATCAACCATAGACAATACAAATCTTACGCCGTAACCGCTCCCAGCAGCAGCTATCTGTTGAACCGCGAGCGTTTATGTTTTGTACCATTCACACGACGCTATCAAATATTTCTTCCTGTGGTAGGAGAGGGGGTCAGAAGAATTAGGGAGCGGCCACGGAGTGCACATTTATTGTACTGAATCTGTCAACCACCGGTCCAGGCAGCTCCGTAATTAAAATGACCCCCTCTCCTGTTTTCGTCGGAGAGAGGGGCGCTTAACTTTTCGCATATCACATCGGGAGCGGTTACGGCGTAAGATGTGAATTGTCTATGGTTGTTCTGCGCTTAAACCGGTTAGGTGTGGACGATCTGAAGGGATTGTATGGAGAGCGTTATTTGGCGTGCGATGATCTTTTATAGCTGTGTCTGAACGCCCCTTTATTTGGTGTGCGATGATCTTTTATATTTTTTAGCCGTGTGCGTACACAGCTTTATTTGGCGTGTGATGATCTTTTTATATTATATAGCTGTGTGTGTGTACACCCATTTAGAGTAAGGTATTAGTATCTACCTACAGATTATTTGCTTCGGGGAACCCCAGCGACAAATATGATTACTTTTAAAATATAAATTCACGAAGAATAACTTACGTGATCATTTATTTTGCCCCCAAACCGGGACACCGAAAAATAGGTAGGAACTTAATAATAATAATAAATTTGGACAACTTATACAGCGCTGTTTTGGCGAAAAATTGCCTCAGTGGTTGTACAAAAGAGGCTAAAATACAATTTATCTCGCAGCTACCAATCCTACCTAGACCCATCTTCAAAATTTAGAGATATTTTTTTACTAATAGGTAAACGAAATAAAGCAATATGTACGCTACAGTAAAAATGTTTACCTATGACTAAAATTACCATGAATTTGAATGTTGAATTTAGGAGGACTTTACTATGTAGGATGCTAGATCACAATTCGTCTTGCAGCTGCCAAGTGCATGGATTATTGGAATTCTAGCCCCATAAAAAAATAAATAAAATATCTTATAAACTTATTCGATTTAGGAGCCTCACAACTTATTGTAAGCGTAAGCGCAGAAAACGCAGGAGCTCAATTAAATATTTTTTCAGACTCTACACTCCTCTACAGGAATGAATACATCAACATTTAATTCGTGTTTTTTTTTCCGAAGAACAAATTTTCTTAAGTATATCTGGTATGAAATGAAATTCTTAACCGGGTTTGTTCGAATTTACTTTTATAATAATTAACATTGCTTTGAGGACATCTACATAAAATATATTCGATAATTATACGAACATTCTGTGATCCAACATCCAATGACTTTCGGTTGAACCATTCTCAGTGTTCCACTCAGACACTCTATGTGGTATAATGTAATAAGAAATAAGTGAATATTTGCCAAGAAAAAAATGTGTGAATAGGATTCTTATTTGCGCCCTTTTTATATTTTTTTAATTCTACTGCGAGTTTCTTTGTTTTCGAAAACGGGACATTTTGGCGTCTCGAAGCCATGTTCGGGGACACCGGGACACGCTGCCTGAAAACGGGACTGTCCCGGTGAAAACGGGACGTCTCGTCACAAGCGTCGATTCAGAATACGTAGTAGCTATCATATAGTGTATGTATTAAGTAGATATATTAGTGAAACCAATAAATCGGTCTTAAACAATGATTACACATAAAAGTAATTTTTAATAACAATCCTGACGTCAATTCGTCCTGTTCGCAGGCGACACATGAAGCAATTTGGAGATATTGTCAACAGAACGATTGCAACGTCATCTGATTAGAAATCGAAGAGAACGTTTAAAATTACTTCAAACCCGTCAATATACACGTATATACAGGGTGTCCGGGGGTAAAGTGCATTAACTTCGGGAGGTGATTCTACATGATGGTAGGAGTAAAAAAATACGTACCCACTAAATATACAAAAAGACGTACCTACTAAAAATCAGATACGATCTTACTTTCTGAGAGTTGCCGGGCACGATTGTAGCAACATTGCATGGTTGTGATTGGCCCGTATCGTAACAGCGGAAAATAATAAAGCTGGCCGCATACGCCGATCTAATTTTATCTTTTTACCACAAAACTATTGCTAAAAGTTGGAATTTCGAAAAAAGTTATTCATATTTTTTACTTAAACTATCATGAGTCACCTCCCGAAGTTAATGCACTTTACCCTCGGATACCACCTGTATACACTAATGTTATTAACCCTCCGCCCATCGCACGTTTTTGTAACGCGAGGTGTCACGCGGGGTCGCTTAGGACCCCAAAAATAAATATGATTAAATTGTTGTTATAGCATACATTTTATATGTTATTTTAACTGATTACAGTCAGGTGATAATGACTGCTTTGAAATAAAAATAAATATTAAAAATTAGATATTTATTTTCAATGCAAGAGCTCAAAATCAACAAGGAACATTTTTATGTAATTTCGAATCATATTTTTTTAACAGAAAACTTATTAAAAAAATCAAACCAATTTCTATCAAACTTATAACTATTTGAGGTTGATACAGACTTATTATTATAACAACAACAAAAAATCAACAAAATACAATGAAAAAACATATAAACTTGATTTTTCACGGTATTTTGTTGATTTTTTTGAGCCTCACGTCGAAACACAAGTCTGGATCTCACATCGCACATTGAACTTTCTCGGCGCTAGCGTCAAGTATAGTCCCTTTTAGGGAGCTACCTAAAGTAAGGAAGCAGTGGGAACATTTAAAATGTACATAATTAGCATTTCTGTAAAACCTGTGCTTTTAAAGACCCCACGCGACGGGTCGAGGGTTAAATGCTGGCATTCCTCACCTTGCTTTCGTTGAAAGAACAAAAAAAAACACAAAATAAACTGAGATCCATGGCAAGTGGGGAGAGAAAACTGCATAGTTAGAGATTCATTGACTGAGGAGAGTAACACTATGATTAAAATTGCACATGTCATATTTCAACATATAATTGAACGGTTGAACGATCTTGAAAATGTTTTATTCCGAGCCGACATTCTGCCGCCGCGCGTGTTGCATTTCTAAACTGCCGGAACTTTGACTCATCGGTTTTTTGTGTCCTGTCACGAACGAAAAGATTACGAAATCGCAGGCCTACTTCGAAAGTGAAATATTTACGTAACCCAGAACCTATTTCTTTATTAATGTGTTTAATGCGCTGAATCGTATATTGCGTTACATATGCAGGCACCTAACTGGTAGAAATATACAGGGTGTTAAGGGATGTACTTGACTTACTTTAACTAGTGATTTTTGACATTATTTAGAGAAAAAAAAGTAAGTGAAAGTTTGGACTCCGGTGACTCTTCTACATGTCGCCACTGATCACTCAGCCGAGTAACCACTCAGCCCCTCCCACAACCCCTAACTGTTAAATACCTAGTGATTTGATAAAAATATTTTTAGTTGAAAAAACATGAAAAATGTAAACGGAGACCAAATTTCGTTGACATTTTTTACTCCCAAGTAATATCAGGAATCTATAAGTCAAGTACATTCCTCAGTATCCTGTTTATTATATCCTCTTTGAACACAACGAAGAAACCCATTCCCGCCTCATACATTTTTAATTTGGGAGGCGGGATGGATACCGCCGCCCAGGGAACCTTTATTGGATAACCAACACCTCTGCCATGGGTCACCCCAAGGGGTTCGCTACGTTTGGTGATTTAGCAGGGGTCATGGGGTGGGGTTTCTCTAGGTCTTGGAGGCGGATGACCAAGACACACTGAACCCCAGATTCCTACCCACCCCTTAAACCGTTTTCCTTCCCAGAAATCTCGTCTCCTTCCCTTAAAAAACCCTCCACACAGCATCCCCAAAGATGACATAGGCCCTGAAAAATTGTAGCAGAAAAACTGACACAAATAAATCTAAAACTGAGGTTACTTCACTCGCGATATCATGCACCCAATCGAACTGGAACCGTTATAAATAGGACATATTGTAAGCTTCATAACAATATTATTTTACAAGCATCGTATACACTTTCTATCCCACTTCTACTAGTAAGTGACAATAAATAGGTGTAAATAAGACAAAAAGCTGTTCCCCTTTTACGAAAGAGTTTCTTATTTTCTACATCCTGCTCCTAGTCATTCTCAATTTCCGTAAAATGGGTTTTTGGAATAAAAAAAATATTTAAAAATAACGGTTCCATGTGACACATCAGAAAATTGAAAATCGAATAAAAATTTCTTCAAATTCAGCAAATTTATTTTGTGGCACCATTTTAATTCAATATTACGAGTAATCAAAAATTTTATATTTTTAGACATTCAAAGTGGTTAAAACAAATAAATCTTTTAATATTGAATAACAAGTATACCTACCTAAGTAAAATTAAAAATAATAATTTTGAAAATTGATATAAAATAATTTTTTTTCAAAAGAGTTCTTTAGTTTTGTCCTGCTTCCAAAATAACGTACATAAATAAATTATTAAACTATTGGCGAATTAAAAAAAAAAACTTAATACATTCATATTAGAATAAGTTAACAATAATAATCTAAACGAAAATATGAAAGAGAACAAGACGCAGAAAAACAGAAAAAGACAATGGTCGCAACTGGGACTCGAACCCAGACCTCTCCGTCTAACCGGGAACTGTCTAACCGTCTCTCCGTCTCCGTCGAACCCAGACCTCTCGTCCCGATTAGACATGATAAAAATATGGAATTTTTTTCGGCTCATTAAATTCTTATGAAATGTAAAATAGGTAGGTACCTACATGACTTGATGATTTCATTGACTGATTCAATATTTAATTTTAATCAATTGAGGGAACAGAACAAGTAGTACCTATTTCATTATTTTCAAATTGTCACACATGCATTTGAAACACGAATGTACATTACAAATATTGTACATACATACTAACACTCATAACAGATACTTGTACATTTCTGAATTCGTTATAGAATCTCCGTAACATCAGCAGATATTTATCGTACGCGAGAGAGCCCGCGCGGGGGAGTTGTAATGAAGAAAGTTAGTTCCGCCTCTCTCTGCCCTTCCTCTCTTGCCCCTCTCTGGTCCATCCGTCGGGAGGACGCGAGGAGGCTGCGGTCTGTGATCTGTGTGAGCGTGTAGCGTACAACTCGCTGCCACTTCTCAAGGATCTCGTCAGCTCATGGATAAAGTTTCAAAAGGGCCATACTGAGAGTATTGCGAGTTTTATGATTCATGTATTGCAAACACCATGAAAAAGTAGATAAATAAATACATTATTTAGTCCATCAAACAATATATTCTTCGACCAACACCTTTGCGATGCGTCTGCTCAACAACTGCGTGGCAGGCAAGTTCGGAAGAGATTGGTTGAGGGATACCTTTTGATCTCTCAGACAGGACTTTCTCGGAACATCGCGTTGCGTAGCAATGGGAGGGTTGGATTCATACTTCTGACCTAAAGATTCCTACCCAACTTTCATACCTTTTTCCTTCCCAGATCTTCCTATCCTTCCCTTTCTAAAAGGACCCTCCACACAGCACCCCCAAGATGACATAGGCCCTGATGTAAATTATTTTCCTCAGGACCTCCTATGTGGAGGTACTAAGTGTAAAAAAAAATCAACAGATTCTTCTAATACAGTCGATATAATAATTCTGTATGTCTACACCCAACGCACATGTGGAAGAAGCAAAAGTTCCTACTTAACCCCTCGGGTCACTGTGGCGAATTCGACACGAAATTGCAATATCCGTTGAGTAAATTTGTGCCATGTTTGGCACCAAATTAATGGTTCTATCTTATTTTCTGTTATGGTCGAACATAAATTATAAACTGTTTTAGAAAGAGAGAACGCCAAGCTCTCTCTCTGCATTTCTAAAATTTAAAAGTCTTATATTTCTAAACAAATCTCTAATAATCTGATAGATTTTGTAACCATCGTGATTCCATAGGTTTATAAGTTGATAACCAACGCATTACAGGTTAAACAGACAAAAGCTCATTTTTTGGAATTAGAAAAAAAGCATTTAATAATTTGTTTCTGAGTGAATCTATGCATTTTTATTGACACTACCGTTGACGTTTAAATATTTTTCCCCCTTCTTAGTAATTTATTTTGCGGTATTTAATGATAATATGGCAAAACTTAAGGCTCCGCAACCGGGCTCGAAAAGAAGAAGATGGAAGAGTCCCCCAGCAGGCTTTGTCTGCTTCTGGCGCTACTGTGCTGCTCATTCCAACTAGCCAGGTGAGCCCCAACTAGTATTGTTTCAGATGAGTGTTATGGCGGAGTTCCCCAGCAGGCTTTGTCTGCTTCTGGCGTTACTGTGCTGCTCATTCCAATTAGCAAGGTAAGCCCCAACTATTATTTATTTATTTATTATTTATCCATATAAAGTATGTTTACATTGGGTTTTTCAATGCCTGTCTAACTGTGATATACCTGTCGAGACAGGCGTAGAGGTACATAAATAAATATCGTTGTTACAAGAATATTTAGGGTTAAATACATAGTAATTTGAATACAATTAAAACAGAAACGTGATTGGAAGTGTGGGTAAATCCCTTAAGGCTTCGCAACCCGATTCGAAAAGAAGAAGATGGAGAAATACGAAATTACGAATATTAGAGGAGCGCGCTAACATTTACAGCGAAAAAATCGATGCGAAAATTGTGAAAATGTTTAATAAAACACGACTAGTTTAAAATAGAAAAAAAATCTGGTGGGGAGCATCTTAAGTATTATCATTTAACGAAGCATTGTGAATTTTTTCACAAATATAATTTATAAGATAATAGAAAAAGACTTGTTTTTAATAATTTTCGGAGCATACTTAGCGATTTTTTATGAAAATAGAATCAGCTGGCGAACGGCCCTGTACAAATTATGTTGTAAATGTAGAAATTCTAAATATTCACTTCCGTTGAACATTGCTTCAAACTCACTTATTATTGTGATATTAAATATAAAATTTTATGAAGAAAATTCGGATCTGTGTACATGCGGTCAGGGGTCATATTTGTCACCCCATTAGCCGTGTGACTTTGTGGTTGAAATTTGATAACATGATCAATATAAAATTATAAAACTAGATCTCATTGCTGTGAGGTAACAGCTAAAGTCGCATTTAGACGAGAGTACAAATTTACCAATTTTTTTCTAATTCTGAAAAACAGAGGGTGATGTACCACACAGCTCCGTCGCTGAACAAAACTCTTGATTCATTCATATTCATATGTAGTAATGCCAACTCTTGACATAACCCAACTCAAGCATTTGATTCACTTGATCATATCATGTTTTAATGACACGTTCAATGAAAATAAATAATCACGTTAAAAATTTTAAATTATATTGTGTGTCATTAATGCTTTTTTGTCAAAATTCGTAATAGGTATTTCTAAAGGTCACACGCGACTAATCACAGTAAACAATACCTATTTTAAGCTTTCGTAACCAATATAGCCTCCAGTGTGGAATATTTATTTTACTAAGACAGGTGAATCCGCCTTGGAAAAACCTAATAGCATTTAAAATTGCACAATAACTTAACTCTTAGACTCTTAGCTAATACGCGATGTTTTGTATTACTTAAGTCCAGCATCCGTCGTACCATTATCATTACTCATCTCCCAGAAAGCAACAAGAAATTATTACAAGATTACGAGATTTATAAGTCAGGAAATTTCCCATGTCATGCGGTTAGAGAGTATTTTTTTCGGAGTGTGGCGCCATTCTTGTGACCCGAAGAAATTATCGTAATGTTCTGAAGTAGGTACCCACTCAACTCAGATCGCGTTCGACCGTGAGCCTGGCAACACTGCTCTCGCTTTCATTGTTGGCGGGAAAACAAACAATCGAGTGTCTCGAAAACTTTTCTTTTCTTTTAACATTTCTATGAACAAAGTTTTTTCATCGGGTATCGAGTGCTTCAAAAACTTATCAGTACTTAAATGAAATAAGTGTTTGGCTACAGAATAAACATTGAAAAAAAAATTCAAGTGACTCTATGAATTAAATATTTCCAACTGACAAACTGATATATTGTGGTTCGAAATAACCCTTTATACGTAAAATATTTGTGTTATATCATAATAATAATAAGAGGTAGTAGTATATTTTATTAGTAGATAAAATGTCGATTTGTGAAACGTGAAAAAATCTTCCAAAAAAGTATTCCAGTGCTTTGATGTTAATAATAAGAAAAAATACCTACTCAATAAACTATAGTAAAGTTTTGTGAAAAGTGCGTGAACAACAAAAATGTTGAACTTTCTAAGGATGATAAACAATAAACTTTATATTTTATTAGGTAAAGTATAATTATAATATAAAAAATATATATTATGTAAAAAAAATATGAAAATCTAGAATGTATTAGTCAACCAATGCTTGAGAAGTTTGAAGCACTTAAAAATGGTGTTCAAACACTCAAAATCGTTTTAAAATAATGCGTACATATTTACTAGCAATACTAAATTCGTTACTTTTCAAAAGAGAAGGTATGTATGTGAGTAGTTAGTATTGCATTGTTCGAAGAAGATTATAAATGACTTCCTGAATTGTTCCAATCTTGTCAGTGGCGGTTCGTGTTTTTTTGTGTCAAAGGGCAGGGCTTTGATAATTTTTTTTGTGTTAGGTCTAGATATAATGATGACTGAAAAATGACCACTTAATTTAGTATGACCATATATCATTGTTTATATTGAACAAAAGAGAACATGAAACCTAAAATAATGACAAACTTATCATTTATGATGATGAGCCAATGACCAATTCTTTGTAAATTATATACTTATCATAGTTATTGGACATTATTCAAAACCTAAAAAAATCACTGACTTATTAGGCATAATAATCTAATGACACTTTATATTTTAATGTAGATTTTAAAATAGTTAACCGGTGAGGCATTGTACATAATAATACATAAAAAAGGATAACTATTGTTTTTGACATAGCCAATATTTTTAGGACAAGTTTTTACAATTGCAGTTTTCTATTGTAAAAAAATCACACATTTCCACTGCTTGCCTGGTTTTATCGTAATTTGTAGAAAAGGAAAATGATAACATTGAAGATTTCGAGCATTGTCGCATCATTGTCCATTGAAAAAAACAAGACCTTGACGAAACTCTGGGAATTAAGTAGAAACCATCGAGGCGTGACAAGCTCAAATTATAGATTATTATTAGAGAGGGGCTTTTCCATTCAACCAGTGCTTACCTACCAAGTTTCTCTTTCGCATAATAAGACCAACGCCTGACAATGATTCCAAGCTCATTTTTCAATTTAAGAATGACAATGACACACACACACACGAGTACCTACCTTCCTATTTAAAATGAAAACGAAAAGTTACAAATGGTATCGATCTATAAGAGTAAAATAAATTCCTGGGAAAAAAAATAAGCATAAATTTTTTCATTGCACATAGAAAAAAAACGAGTGTGCTGAAGACCACACGACTGAAGTAAAACTTTACTATAAAAAATAGAGAAAGAAAATGTGCGCGCGCACTGCTCTCTCTTGCTTCTACAGTGTGATACAGACAATAGGCCTGCACTGTGTCTTAAGATATACGAAACGTAACTGGCTATGAGAGAAAGAAAATGTGTGCTTGCACCTCTCTCTCTTGCCTCTATAGTAATATTGGAAACGTAACTCTCTCTCTTTCTATCTTCCCTAACTTATATCTCCCTTTCAACTTCCGTCACCTCACCCGATCACACTTTTCGTAACGCTCTAGTCACGCATTCACCAGCTTACTCCCCAAGTCAAGCGTGCGAAAAGAAGTTTTACTTCAATAATACATGATGGGCAATTATTTACCGTAAAACCGCTAACAGAATTTGAACTGGCAACACCTACTCAGAATAAAGGAATTATTGTAATATTTAAAAGAAAAGTCCTTGAAAGCTAAAGCGAATAATGCTTCGTGCATCACTTTTCAGAGATTTTTCTTAATTGTATCACTCTGTATCTTAAAAATAAAACAAAAAAGTTTGAGATAACTCTCTTTTTAGAATTCCTCTTTTACATATCTGTCGGTAAATCAAAACGAAAAGTTAGAAATGGCTGTCGGGTTGGTACATTGTTCATTGTTGGCGGGAAGAAATGATAATGGCGGTTAAAAACGCGGACACGTAAGGTTGTCGTAATATTTTCTTTTAGCAGTCAAGGCGATCGGGTAATTTCACTTTTCTGTGGGCCAACACCGCGGCCGCAGGCTCCCAAACATCCGTGTTGTTTTATATAACAGCGCCTGAGGCTACGAAGATGTAAGACTGCACTTTCGCCAATATTCATGTTATGGTCGGTTGAAAACAACAACTTCCAGACTGTGAATGTTCCGGTAGATACCTAGATAAAACTGCTTTAAATGTTCTGGTAAATGTTAAATACCCAGATAGAGCAGTGTTAAATGTTTTGTTTGATATAAGATACCTAGACAAAGTTGCGTTAAATTGTATTTCCCGGTAGGTACCTAAATGTTTTGGTAAATATTAAATACCCAGATAATTACAGATTTAAATGTTCTGTTGGATATAAGATATCTAGACAGAGTTGTGTTAAACTGTAGGAATATAATTTTAATAAGAAATGAATTAAATTTAACACCTTATATACCACCCTTGAGATTATTTTTCATAAAAACTGTACTACATAAAAATGCAATTTCCAAATATCATCTAACTATTGAGCTATCTAGGCAACCCTCAATTCCTCCATGTTTGTAAAACACACAATATATTACGGTGTACATTCTACGGTGTATGTAATTATTAACATCATTCAATCGAAAAGTATGCCCCCCGCTCATGAAAAAACTGAAAAAAACAGTTGGCAACTCAATCGCTATCCATAGCAAAGGAAATTGTCGATTTCATTGGAGATCTGCACACAGGCAACTTGTTAAAGACCAGTTTTCAAGTCGCTGCGTCCGGCGCGTTTCAGTTGCCAGGTTGACAGGTTGCCATGTTGCGCCTCACGACCTGTCAAGTTTTCGAGCAATTTGCGATATGAAGCAGGAAAACATCGATTGTGTCCTGGAAGTTGATACATAATTAGTATGTATTAAGATTGATAATTATTGATAAATTATGAAGTAATAAATTATATTTGAAAGAAGCTGATGTAATTACTGAAATCGTTCATACATTTTCAGCCTACAACGCCATTTTTGTGAATATTCGGTGAACAGTAAAAAAAATATTATTTCGACTGGGAATAGTTGTGTTCCACATAAGATGATTTTTTGATAACATTGACGTCTTATGCTGTGGTTTTATTATTAAAATAACAACATAAAAAAATTATACTTGTTTTTTGAAGTTTATCATTTTATAGTTTGAGCATCGCTTGCAAAGTGAAAACTATTACCTAGCACTAACAACATCGTAATACTACTTGTGTGTATGCATATTTTTTTTATATCACTCTCGCACACACATTTATATTCATCCACACAAACGCGATAGTAGTATGATCAGTACTCCAATTGATTAGGTATTTCTTGTACAATATGTAACGAATAATTGATTGGAAGGAATGCAGATATTATTGGATATTCACCATTCATTTGAAAGGCGTGTGTTATATATAATTAATTGTGTAGAATGAAGGCAATCAATGAAATTAACAAATGGCTTCAGCTATGTTTAGAGACCAGAACTGAATAACCAGGCACTTTTTCAGCAAATCCAAATCCCTCTTCCAACCCTTTTTCAGCATCATGAAATAATTATAGCAAAAAAGTTGTTTTTACGAAAAGTGATTTTGATGAAAATTTCAACATGATTAATAGGATTTTTTTCTCAAACTTCTATCTCCTAAACATTGTATCATTTCCCTCCTAAACACGGTGTCCGGAAACTTGTATTAGAAGCGGGAAATGGTGAATCTAGATCACATTTTGACGGTCCCGAAAAATAATGTAGGATCTGATAAAAATTGAAAATCGTCTTGTTGGCTTATTTTTGATAATTTAGCCTATATTTTCGGAATTTTCTATGATATACAAAATTTTTTTATACACTATATTCTTTATCTCAAAAACAGCAAAAAAATCAGAAACGTAAAACAAAAATTTTCAAAATTTTAAGCAACGCCCGATACATAAAAGAGCTGATGATCTTGAACGTCTGAACAAATGTTCATGAATTGTAGCTAAGAACCATCTCGATCACGTCAGCTTTCAAACAAAAAACACCGCATCACAATCGGTCCATTCGTTCAGGAGCTACGATACCACAGAGAGAGAGACACACACACACACACAGACAGACACAGAAAGTCGAAGTTAAAAAGCACTATTGCAAAAATCGCAAATCTGACATTGTTCTTCGGGGCCGTCAATTTGGAGTCGATTTCAGCATTCATTTTCGAGTAAATCGAATCCAAAGTTGGTATTTTTTAAGTCAGGTTTGAAAAAAAATCGGTCGCTACGGGTAAATATCTGTTTAATGTATTTTAAAACCCGTCGAAGCATAGAGAAAAGTAGTTTTTCGGGCTCTATAAATGTTATGTGGATTCAACGGTTTCGTACTTGTAGGTACTGCGAGTTTCTCGACACCGCGTATAATAAGGATAATAATAATATTTTGATGATTTATATACCGCAATTTTTGTGAAAAATCACCTAAAGGGCGCTGTAGAAACTTATAATATATCTATAAAATTTAGAAAAACTACAAACTAGACAAAAAATTAAAAACAGCTTATGGCTAAAACTTGCATCCACAGGTTCATTGATCACTGATACGAAAATATATGTATAATGTTTTGACCAATAAACGCGATGCTGCCTAAAAATTAATGCATACAGGACCATACTTACCTGCGAGGTCGCTTGAAATTAACACTGTTTATTATCTATTTAGAGAAATTTAGATATAGTTCGCACGCAGAGGACATAATTGTGAACACATGTTATTTAATACTGAAAAATATTTTAATATTAATAGGTATATGATATATTCTTTAATGATTTAAGCATCATTTTAAGGTGGGCGGTACAGTAATACAAGGATTTGACCTTCCTAACTGTGATTCGTCAAGAGACAGATTGACGTGTAAGGATTCGAGTAATAAGAAAAGTGTGATTAAGACATATCACAGGCAATACAAGTATAATAACATTATGATGTCATACTTGATAAAAAAGTTATTCAGATTTAAAAAAAATAATCATAAACTTACGTTATATACAGTCGAAACCATCCGCGAAAAAACTCACGTAATACCCTGTTATCATAACAATAGACCTTTCTTTTATAAATGCAAATGTATTTCAACGATACGTTTTGCTGCTCAGTTCAACGAATGGATTTCGAAAAAAAACTCTATTACATGGCATATCTAATACCTACTTATATATGCTTTCGCTTTCTCATTTTTAATGGGAAATAAAAACCAACATTCTTCTCTTTGTTCGGTTACAATTTTTTTAAAACCACATGTATGCACTTTATAGTATCGCCACATGAGGCAACGCTTTCATTATCAGGAATCTACACAATTAATACATTATTTATTTAAATTATGTGATCTAAGAAAAAATGTGGAACGCAGTTTTAACTACCAAATAAAAAATATACACATAAAACTAATGACAGTTTATGTCTTAAAACTTTATGTTTTAACTCTCTTTTTTAACTCTCATGTCAAAGAGACAGATCAGCGAGTTTATTTTTTTTGGTTAACTATTATTTTTCTAAATGTTTTGTATTGCTAGAAATTGTGCAGTAGTTGTAGAAGAATTTATTTATTATAATTATACGGCCAAAAGTATCCTCATTTATATTATATCATGCCGTGTTGCGCTAAAAAGTTGACTAAGCTTTAACTGAAGAAGGAGGTAACGCAACACGGCATTATATCTAAAAAATTAATAACGATAATTTTTGTTTATTGTTTACATGTCTTGTTTTATCACAATGTTGTGGCAAGGTTGCCTATCTTATATTAATTGTCTGGAAAGAGCATTTTTCTTAGAAAAAATCATTAAATTACATTTCTGTACACTAATTTAGTAAAGTTTAGGGAATGGGAGAGGGAAGGAGATAGGGAAGAAGAAGGTCGGGAAGTACCTGGATGTTCAGATCTGGTAAATAAATATGGCAAAAGCCAATTTAAAATTGAACGACCTCCGTAGTCCAGTGGCTAAGACTCTTGACTCACAATCCGGAGGTCGCGGGTTCGAACCCGGCGTGCGCAAATAAATTTTATTTGATTAATTTGTGTTATTTCACAATTAATTCATTTAAAATAATATATAGTATATTTGCGGCACGTTCCAGAGTGGAAGATACTATCATCGCCCTGGTGTAAGACCACCATTCAGAATTGAAACGTTGCTTGAAAATGGCTTTAGCCGTGTTTGGTGACCAGATCTGAATAGCCAGGTACTTCCCAACCTTCCTCTTCCCCACCTCCTTCCCCTCCCCACTACCTTCAGCCTCACAACATACCCCAATTGGGGGTGCCATAGTCTCACTGGCTCCAGACGGGAGCAGTTGAGATTCTTGTGCGGTATTCACTGTAAAAAAAAAAAAAATAATGTTCCGATTCCACCACCATCACCAGGGCGATACTGAGAGAATCTTGCACACTGGAATAATGCTAAGCTACACATTTATAATGCTCTCAGCTACATTGGTAAGATATATATGTACGCAAATATCTAATATAATCAAACGATATCATATATCATTTAAACTTGGCTAATTGATTATACTGGAAATATTATTATTCGACTAGACTGCACATCTATGACTTAGATTGTGCTCTTAATTTTTAATGTCAGGTTGTTCACGGAACCTACTAGATAGAACCTTGATTCCAAATTATAAAACTTTCCTCTTAGCGGATTATTATTAATGATCATGCAAACGAGAAATGTGGTAATCTGAACTCGGAATCATGGTGTCGACATATTATTAATGCCAAATAAATTGGTTTTTGTATGATCTCAGAATATACTTTACTTGTTTGGTGGGATGATGCCAAAAACTTTCTACATTGATCTGTCCGCCTAAAGATCAAATCAGACTCAATATTCAATTAATAAACTTTTATATAATTCTATAATAATATTACTAATAAAGTCTTAGAGGCCATTATGAAGATAATTTATTGTTGTGGCAAGGTTGTTGGCAAATAATTTTATTTTGAAAAAGGAAAACTAGGCCAGCGAAAAAGAGAGAACAATATTCGCAACATTTTAGACTTTCTGTGGTGGTAGTAGGAGATTTTCAAACATTGTTGAGTTATTCGTAACCCGGGAATATTTGTCTTTCTTAAAAAAAAAATAAAATATATATATATATATATATATGTTTTGAAATTGTAGAAAAAGTATAACAGAGTCAATAGATGGAAACCAAAGGTCGAAAATATAGATAGAATTCTAAAAGATGCCTCAACATATCTGATTACAGGTAATCTATAAATTTGTCCTATCAGTACTCACGTTTGGAAGTAAAAAAGTGGACTCTCACAAAATCGCGACAAAAATGGACTATAAACGAAGAAATTGCGAGATAGAAAGATTAATGAGTGAACTAAGAGAAAGAAAAAGGTAGCCGACGTAATCTCAATCTCCATTTTTAAGTGGGATCAAGCTAAGCATCATGGATAATAGAAATAAAGCAGATGGACCATGAACAATTATTATTAAGAAAACCCGCGCACAAAAGTACCATCAACCTTGTTCGCCCATACAATTGCAAATCACATCTACGCGCAGAGGCTTCCGCTTTTGTTCTACCAACACACCGAATGCATAACTTTCATTGGCTCCGCCGCTTTGACAGTCCGTCCAGTTTAACACAAGAAAACATTGACAAAATTGAACATTCAAAGGTGGTTAACATTTAAAAGAAGATTTATGAAGGAGAAGAAGAAAAGGTAACTTTTTCAGAACAAAAATACAAAAGAATTTAAGATTAAACTACAAGACAGTTAAACAAAACCAGAGATACGAAGACAAATATACCGACAGATACGTTGAAATAAATTCCGACAAACATGCATACAAACATACCGACAACCAGTTAGAAGCTAGACAAACGAGCCGACAAACGCGCAGACGAATTTGATTACCACTATTCACACAATCATAAGTATACACTAGACTAGGCAATGCCAGACATCTAAATAGACCCAAATAGTTTGATTAACTTCGGAACGTTTAGCCCACTTTTAATAAAGGTCTGCGATCCCACGCCATTATATTTTTATTATTTTTTTAAACATAATATATTTATACAGTCTTGCAAAACTGATTGTGTACTTTGTCAAAAAGATTAGTTTTTATCCGGTTCGGTGCATACATCCTGGTTCCAAGTGTTGATAAATTTAATATTTATTGAAATTGGATTATTAGGCCAAGTTTAGTTTTGAAGTTGAAATAATTTTCAGTTTCGAAAGAATTTTTGAAAAAAAACTGATTATCTGTCTGTCATAACTAATTTTGAAGCTGAGAGTTGCGGCATTTTTCTATGCCTCATCTTCCATCAACTGTCCTCTGGATTTTCAGTTGAGTAATCTTGCTGCACGAAATTGCATTTTTCATGGCTTCAATTTAGATTTTTTCGTTCAAATGAAGCCAATTTACTTTCTCAACCTACCCCAAAATTTTAGAGTAACTATTTACTGCTTGCAATTATTGGATACTGTATCAAAATTCTGAATGCTTTATATTCTTCTCCTAACAGAGATGGGCCGGGATCGTAGTTTTTGCAGCACTGAACAGATAATAAAATTGTTGTTCCTATCCACAATACCAATAATCTAAAATATAAGGATAGGTTGTTTAAAATTTTTTTATGAGTTAATCAAATATTTTAAGTTCATTTTCACGTTCTGTGGAGGTTCTATTCAAGTTATGTTATTATACCATTATAGGTCAATTGTTGCATGAAGCTGAAATAATCACAGAGCTTGAATAGATATTTGATGAATTCATCAATTTTTTCGAAACAACCCATCCTAAGTGCGTGCGTCCTGCATACCTCTGGAACTCGGATATGCTTTGAATTTAAGTGTAATTTTCAAAATTGGAATTGTTTGCGTGACGAATTTAGACAAGCGATAAAGTACCTCCCCATAATATAATATTTTTACAGAAAATTAATTTAATTGTTATTTTTAAAATTGGAACTGATTTGCTTGATTTTAGCGGGTCTGCGCTAGTAAAGATAATATAATTTCATTTGGTACGTCCGTCCGTAAACTTTTCAAAATTGCAACAAATGAGAAAGTTCTCAAAAAGATAGGTACATAGAATGCATTTTATGTGGCTTACTTTGATGAAGTACGTAGGTACCTATAATATAATTAATATGGCTTACTTTTGCCGGCCAATTTTAAAAATGTATCTATGCAAGTCCGGTTACATACCTCCCCCTGAAAAATCTTCGGTAACAACCTAGTTCAGTAATAGAAATCGAGTTAATGCAATCATGTCCGAAATATATCAATGCTAACAATGTCTTAAGCTTTCGATATAGTATGAGCACGAACTACTTCTCTTTCTACTTCTTCTTATTTCTTTCAAGTCGTCACCGACCTTCACTACCTCCCACGCCCCCTTTACATGCCATCATCACTGCTCTCTGATTACTCCTACAGCCTGCAAACAATACTCCATTATCTGGGTCGTTCTGAATGGATTGTTAATTCTTGTTGTTACTTGTTGTTGGTGAAATTGAATCTGACTGTTTCTCCGAGATCACAACATTCTTTGGAAAGGAAAAAGTTCCTTTGTTACAGTTTAATCGACATGAAACCAACAACATAGAAACTAAGATCGATTGTCAATATCAATTACAATTTAAAAGCCATTCACGTGTTGCTATTGCACGTTACAATTTTATTATTAGATGTCAATGAGCCGCTTGCATAGAATATTAATTGACTTAGGATTTTTCCTAACATGACGTTTTTTTTTAGAATATGGAAAGGCTACAACAAAATAACTAGTTACGGGGAAATCATTACTTTATTTTTGTTTTTAACATTAACCCATTTTTTGTTTCAAAATATGGAATGTGTTGCATTGCACTACCCCTGCAAACATTCTGGAATAAAGTATTATTATTATTATTATTTTAAGAAGAGCATGGTTCGGTATACTTTGGAATACCGTCCACAGTCCCCCTTTACCCCGCAGTAATCCTACGATTCTATAAGCCACTACACGAGCAAAAATCTCTTAAATGTGATTCACTGTACTTCTGTAATTTCTTCTTCACAAATACCTATGTGTTTTTAGTTCGTGAATTTACTAGAAGGAACTTTTCCACCAGCTATGCAAAAAATAGGTTAATTTATCCATGGTTTTCATTTAAAAAAATTATGATTTCAGCTGACTTATAAATGTTGTTTTAACGAAATCGTGAACTAATCTTTAATAATTTAATTTGTCGTAAATATTAACCCTATGATAATCAGTTAAATACATCTTTAAAAACAATATACATTGACGGCATCCATGGTCGAGTGGAAAGGCTCTCGACTAGCAATCCGTAGGACGCGGGTTCAAATTACGGCGTGTGCAAGTATTGATAGAAGACTGAAGAAGACGTTTTATTTGATTTATTAGTGTTATTTCCCAATTTAATCATTTAAAATAACACAAGCTATAAATGCGGAACGTTCCAGAGTGGAAGGTAGGTACTCTCAGTATCACCCTTGAATTGAAAAGTTCCTTAAAATGTTTGCTAACGATTTTTGAATTGCCAGGTATTTCCTCACCTTCCTCTTCCCCATCTCCTTTCCCTCCCCACTACCTTCAGCATCACATCATACCGCAATTAGGGATGCTAGTCTCCCAGGCTCCAGATGGTTGAATGCAGTTGGGACTCTTGTGCGATATTCACTTTAAAATATATATGTATAGGTACATCTCGTTTTCGGTTACATAGTTTGACAATTGATTTTTATTTTTATTAAATAAAACATACAACGAAGTTGCACTGCCATGAGTTTTCAAAACTCATTAAGGGATCGCCAATTGGTACTTTTGAGAAGTTAAACCCAACTCAACCCAATATGTAGACACAGTGTATGAATAAAAAATTTACAAAACTTTTCACAGAAGCAACATACAGACAGAAACATATGAAGAATCACTTTACAAATATTTCACAGAAACATGTTTTATAAGATTTTATGAATTTGTATAACCGACTCATTTGATTTATGTACTTTTGGTTTCAAAAAGTTAAAATAAAGTTTCCTCCATGATGGACTAATGAGATGGACTAAGAAATGCATAAAAAAACAAAATCAGGGAAATACAATATAAGGTAAAATATTTCTATTTTCAAAATACGTATATCGGTTAAAATGACAAAAAACAATACTTTTAATTAATTATAAAAATGCTCACCTTCGAAGGAATTAAAAATGTGAAATTTTCAAAAAATTGCTGTTCCATTTAAAAAGATTTTTTAAAATTCTGTCATCGGTGAGAAGTCATACCTGGACGAAAAAAATAAAAATAAAATCTACGTGCAAGAGGCTCACCTCTTCATGGTTTATTTTTGTGCTGAATGGTAATTTGCAAATAATCGATTATGCCCATTCCCAAGATCATTTACTGTTTTAGCGTGAACAGCAAAGAAATAAGAATTCGAAGAAAATATAGGTTGAAGAAGCCAATCATAATTATTTCGGAGGTCGGCCATCTTCAATGTGGAGGCCATATATCGAATAGAGATCGGAAATAGCCCGCTAAGAAAATGTAGAAAAAAAGGGCGCTTCGATCGTTTTAAATGACAACACCAAGATGGTTTAAAATTTTAAAAGAAAATAACGTAACTAAAAACTGTATGGTCCAAGCGAATGTTTTAGACATCAACATCAAAAGGCGTTCAGAAATTAATGGCAGGTACTTACGTACAGAAAGGATTCATATTCTAAGGAAATTTAATATTCGAAAATGTAGTTACTACAATATATAACAATACTACAATGTAGTATATTTTTTGTGAGAAAGTTTGTTTTCATATTATTGAAATAATAGTAGATACTAAATCACAGAATCCATTTTTAAACCCCTCAAAATAATTTGTTTGGTATTCGGAACAACTCATATAAGTCTAATAGAATTATAGAATCGTTGTCTCCTTTACTAATATAGTGGTTAGAGATATGATCCAAACGGTGTTAGAAAGAGAAAATACAATGCTTTATGTTAAAGTCTAAAAGTTATCCACAAGATAATTAAAATGTACATCTTTATGAATCCAAAGTCTCCCGACGCAATATGGGAATTTTTTTATTAATTATTTTTACATGAAACGACAAAAAAACGAGTTGACCTTAACATTTATAATACGTTTACCTAATAAAATAAGTGTGCGTTATTATTTTTTTCGGTATCAGTAATTTTAGTTAGAAAAAAGAAAGGTGTGCCATTTTTATTTATTTTTTAATTTTAATTAAAATTAAAATTAATAATGTTATTATTAAGTTCTGCTAGTATCTCAGTATGCATTTTTGTTACAGCTGTTTCGACTTACAACCATTTGAAAATGACCTTGTAAGTCGAAAAAGCTGTAACAAACAGTTAGTTTTCGGATGCATTCAGCAATATTTAATTTATTTGGATTTTATTGCAAAGCTGATATATTTTGACCATCCGACAAAATAGGCCCGATAAATATAAACTGAAAATGTACAATGCGCACTGCACACTAATTTTTAATAAAATAAAACGAGGAAGCCATTTTCCCGTCCATAATCAGTCATATTCGGGAGTCAATCATAACCTCACGTTAGTATCTACCATAATTTGTTCTGAAATAGTGTTGCCATAATAATGAAAATTAATTGGTTCAATTTTTTTAATTCTTCTCTTTCTTAATGGAGTGCAAGTACCTACTCTCGTTTAACGAATTTTACAGCTTATTTTGCATACCTATAAATATTTAACTGTACCTTTAAACGTTCAAGTTTTGGTCGGTCAAGTAACAGACTGGTCGAGCTTTCTCGTATTAATGTTTAAAAATTTGGGGACATTGTATTTAGCATGTTGGATCAATATTCATGAAATGATGTGTGGCTGCGATGTGCAATTTATTGGCATTGTAAATGTCAACACATTTTTTTCTGATTGAGCATTAAAACGAAGTTGGAATAAACATTAAGGCATAATTATTTCTAAACACATTTTGTTAGCTAAATTGATAATTCGTTTTTGAGATTTGGCATCATGAAAATTGCACTGTTTCTTCTGTCAATAATTTCAAAATAAACGCCATCCAAATTGCGATGTCACTTTCATCATGAGCAACGAAGCTTTGAAATGTTAATTTTACCATCCACAAAGAAGATCAGACGCCATGACATTGTTTGATCCATACAAATATTTTGTGACCGGATAACTCTGAATCATGCAACTTCAACACCTCCCTTGAAAAGTCATTAAAAGTGATGAAAAAAGATAATTGTTTACACAGGTTACGTTAGGTTAGGTTACGGGCTATTTTTTTTTTCATAACTTTTCTAAAGGGGTGTTGAAATTGCATGATTCTCAGTAGTCTTGGAAACAAATATTTTAGTTGTTCAATATAAGTTATTTTTATAAAAAAAGTGTTTTTAAAACCCTGGCAAAACCGGGTAGTAATGCAAGTGTCCCTCAAAAAAAATCGACATGACAATGACAATGCAACACTTCTTTCAATAAGTTCCAGTCTAATAAATATAAATGTTTAGCTTGAACTAATCTCCGTACATTTCCATTTGTAAATTGCACTTCATTGTTTAGATAATGAATCGCACTGCATTCAATGAAACAGACATTTCTGGGTTAGATTTATCTCGAGGAGGATATAAAACGTCAGATGAAAGAGGCCCGGGGCGAGTGACCTTCGAGGTGTCTTTGGGTTTGATCTCGGTGACTTTTGTTCGGCTCGAGTCCAACAACATATCGGACATGGCTGAATAACTGCTGGTACACGAACTGTGAATAAATAATAAACATTGTAATCTTTTTAAGATTAATTGGAGATAACTTTCTGTAATATACGGCTCTAGGTTATAAATTCTTTTTTGGCGCTGAAAATTAATATGAATTAATTTTTTTTTCAGTTAAATGGCAATGTTCATGACAAGGAAACAATAAGAACGATAAAAACAATAAAAAATAGAGTATTTAATTTTTTTTTATCAAGAGATAGAACTTGTCAGTTTGATTTTATATGTATTCAAGGAGCTTTTCTAGCACAGTGAAATCGATAAATTTACAATATCGGATCGAGCACGGTTTCATCTCAACGAACCGATATTGACAGGGATTAAATTAAAAATCGATATATTTTCTGTGAATTGACACTCCACTACGTCAAATGCCAAACAATTACATAAAAGTATTAATAAATTGGCAATGTTGAATTATCTATTGGTACTTATTTATAATTACTTCTGCAAACAACTTCATCGTTTTCCCTTCAATTACGAGGTGTTTAACTAAAAAAAGATATTTGACAAGTTCTCAAACTTCTAACTAACCTATCATATATTGCTAACAAGTGCCAAGTAAAGTAACAAATTTCCACTAACATAATAATATTAGAAATATGCATATACAATTTTCCAAATAAGTAAAGCTAGCATTCCAGAATGGAATGAGGTGACCACCATATATGGAAGTGAGGCACGAAACTGGCAAAGGAAGGATTAAAGTAAAGTGAGTGCTATGGAAATGAGATCCTTGAGGCGCATGTGTGATAAAACCATGCCAGTTCATGTGAGGAATTTGAAAAATCGATTGAGGATTAAGAAAGGGAAGCTAAGATGGTCGGACCATGTATAGAAAACAACAGAATGGTGTGTACGAGAGGATGCATGAATTGAGTTAAGAAAGGAGTGTGTTATTAATCGGTCTATTATATCTGCCGATCCTCGATGGTTAGCCGCATAGTAACGTTTGTGATAAATAAATTGACGTTAATAAATAAATTGAATAACAGAAGATTATTTAAATCCGGGTTGTCAATCCCTTCCTTTCCTTTTCCCATTCGCTGTGCGAGTCTTGATGACTAAAAGTGAAAGCGGCCGGAACTGTCTCCCCCCTTCCCCGTCCCCTCTCCCTCTTCACGTCACCCGGACCTCTCCCTCCCGGTGCAGTGTTACTCAACACCCGTCACCGGCATCAGCACCGGTAGCCGTCAGCCGCAGCCGGCACGCAATTAGCCGATAGGCAGGTTGCAGGCGCGAGAACCAGCTCCGTACAGACTCCGCCACTTTGAAGCTGGGTTTGGAGATTATCCATAATATGATGTCAACTACATCTAACAATGTATCTATTGCCAATATGTTAATTAAAAGGTTTCAGGGTGAATTAAAACAAAAGGTACATGAAATTTCCAGAACTCAACCAAACAGAACGCAATACACTTCATTTTAATTAGAACTTTTAATTTTTGTACTACAAAAATTTTTGAAAGACTATTTTAAACACCCTTCACCTTGTGCAAGTTCTAGTAGGTGATCATTTTTATAGCTTTACTAACAGTTAACACTAGCAGTAATTTTAAGTTTTTTTTATATATATGATATACATGCATTATTATTATTCAATTTAAAAATAGGCTAATTTGTTGACAAGTATACAATTATATTCTCCTTCCAAAGGCATTATCAAACTGAGGTGAAGCCACATAGACGATCTGTTCATTGATATTGTTTTTAATTTTTAAATTGAATAACAATCATATTATTATAATACCTACATATAAGGGTGTCCGAGTTAACTTCAGGAGGTGAATCTACATGATGGTAGGAAAGATTAACAACGTTTTTCCGAAATTCCCGTGTGAGGTACAAACTTAACCGATCAATTTTTCTGTGAGCTTGCCGAGCGCGATTGTGGAAACTTTGCATGGTTGTGATTGGCCTTTATCGTAACAGCGGAAAATAATCATGCCGGCAGCAAATGTCGGACTAATTTTATCTTTTTATCAAAAAAGTACACCTTAAAGTTGAAATTTCTAAAAAAAAGTTATTTATACTGTCATGTAAAATCACCTCCCGAAGTTAATGCACTTTACCACCGGACACCTTGAATAAAAACAATTAAAATGGAGCTCTGCAAATTGATTATAAATATAAATTCATTGATTTCCTCTCCCTAAATCTACACATTGATCAACTTAACTTAGATTTTCCGTAGCATTGAATAGAGATACGGCAGATCTATCTGGAAGGAGTTGTAAACAAATTTCTCTAGCCATGATTCATTAAAATTTCTAACTATACGATTCCACATTTTCCACAATTTTTTCTTTTAATGAGAATGTTTTTTTAATTGCTAATATTTAAGATTTTCTCGGCTTGATCGCAAAAAAGAGTAACTTTTTTAATCCTAACCGAATTTACGAATATCTTTGAGTAACTCAGTAGTATGGTAGTGTGGTTTTTATAATAAGCGCTAAAATTTAATACCGACTTGGAGTTGATACAGAAATCGTGGCAATATTGACAATGTTTAAGGTCCGAAAAGTGATATGCTTACCCGCCCACGCCTTTCTCTGTCGCAAATATGTTTTATGCATCTTTCTCTTCCCTTCAGTAAAGTGATCGTACCTGCGCGAGAATGGATCGTATCAAGTTCAGGTCGGTATTTAAGTTTGGCGCGTACTATACATTGCATTCAGTAATACTCCGTAATCCGCTGACCACCGAAGAGGAATACTCGCGTCAGAATAGCCGCAAGCAGTGGAAAATAATTTATGTTCAAATTATAAACAAAGAAAGTAGTCGTTGATGGTGGTAATACTGTTAGTTGTTAGTGGTAATATTGTCAATAAATCACATTGCTTCCGGTGAAAAAAAAAATTCACGCCATATTGCTGTTATTTCCATTTAAATGTAAAAAAATTGAACACGCTGGATGGTTACTGGGTAGGTACGAGTATATGATGTTAAAATATGTTGGCATCGCTTACCAAAATGATTATATTACATTATACAATAATAATGTGTTGACTTACCTGTGTGTGTTCTATATGAAAATTTACGTAATTCAAGTACCTATTATGTAAGTACTTTATTAACGTGATAAAATATGTATTCAAGCTTAGTGAATATTTAAAAAAATAAAATGAGGTTCGTAATATTCAAAGCAATGCCAGTGGTCTGCTTTCCATTGCAGAATTAATTTATTTATTATATTGAAACATTTAAGGTAGTGTTAAAAATTGTAACATTTATGAAATTGACACTGAGGATGTGCAAGAAATTAACACTCCAATTAAAAATGTTCACAGCATGCGTAAATTAAGGTTTAGTTGTTACTAGGTGGAGGCGACATTAGTGAAATATCAGAAATAATAATGAGCAATTTTTATAAACATTCTTTATTATCTTTATTTGACTGAACTAACGAAGCTCTTAGAATTGAAATTAGTCGATATATACGTGATCATAGACACATTTTTGCGTAGTCGCTTGGCGTTTGACATTTCGTAAAGTCAAGTTTTAGAAAATACCTTCAGTGTTGCCAGGGGATATCCATATCTTATTTATCTGTAAATATCGGTTCGGCTGTCAGCGGTGAAAACCGTGCTCGGGACATAAAATCGTTCGAAGTTACGCCTACCGATCCGTTATCGGAGAGTCGATTTCATCGTGCTGGAGCTCCTGGTCCACTATCACGGTTGATCGATAAGGATTTATAGGATAATTTCTCAGCGTTCCCTAGCATGACTGCAGATCGCCAACGAATAAGTAACAGTTCACAATGACTAAGTGTTCTTGATATATTCTACGTCAACTGTTGATTGTACGTTAGCGATCTGAAGTTGTCCTAGGAAACGATGAGAAGTTTTCAAAAGTTGTCCTATCAATCCTTATCGATCGATCGTGCTAGAGGGCCTGGTCTAAAGCCTTTCCAACCGGTCACAAAAGGCCCTTGTTATCCTGCCCTTTATATGCCCTTTTTTTATCTACGTCTTTACGTAAAATGGTAATTTTTCTCGAACAATCGATAAGCTGAAATATGTATAGCTTACAGTAATCGTCTTCAAAAGGATGTACCAACCATATTGCATCAAACATTAGTACAGCTAAATCTAAAGTTTATGCAAAATGAGTGTTCACGTCCTCGTTGGAAGACTGTTGGGAGATCGTTTCCCATAAAGTGTGCCGAAACAATTGGGATTTTCCCATAATTCTGACAACTGCGCTCGGCTGCGACAATTGCATAAGTACAGTGTCCTCAATGCAAAGCTTGCTTCATTAAATCACAACGTGTAATTTGTATACCGTTCAACACAATTTTAATTGCAAGATAATGGCTGTGTTTTTACAAACGAAATTTCATATTTTCTCATCACTCGGCCCACTGAGTCCGTGTGAAAAAAATACGTGAGAAAAAAAGAAGATTCAGACTTCGTCACGAACATACCAGGTAATGTCAATTTTATTATAGCAATTTTTTGTTATTAAATTAAATGAAAAGTTACAGTTCTGTGAACAGTAGACCACGCATCCAAGAAGTTTGTTTCTAATTTTCCATTATCAGAAAATACCAGAACGATGACGTTCCGTACGATTTCCTCTAAAAACATCAGATTTGTTAGTAGGTACTTACATACTTACCTTTTAATTTTTTTTATGTGAATACATCACAAGAGTCCCAGCTGCCCCCGCCTGGAGCCAGTGAGATTATGGCATCCCCAAATTGGGGTATGTTGTTAGGCTGAAGTTAGTGGGGAAGGGAAGGAGATGGGGAAGAGGAAGGTGGGGAAGTACCGGGCTATTCAGATCTGGTCAACAAACACGGCTAAAGCCATTTCAAGCAACGTTTCATTTCTGAATGGTGGTTTTACACCAGGGCGATACTGAGAGTATCTATCCAGTATCTTCCACTCTGGAACGTGCCGCAACAATACTATATATTATTTTAGATGAATTATTCGTGAAATAACACAAATTAATCAAAAAAAATTATTTACCAACGCCAGGATTCGATCTCGCGACCTTCGGATTGCGAGTCAAGAGCCTTAGCCTTCGACCACGCCGGCCGTCATATAAACCTACTTCATTATAAACCGTATATGTTATGTATTTTTTTTTTAATTTCATGTAAGGAACTGTACAGTTTATCCTAAGAAACAATCTCAATGGCAATTTTTTTTTAAACTTTCTTATGGCAGATAGGTAGCACAATAATAAAAATATGCGAATAAAAAAAATCTTAATAAACACGTTGGGTTTTCGGTCAAATCCGAAACGCAACGAACAAAGATGCAGACGAGGTGCAAATCAGTGGAGTGAAAACGCAACTGGAAAGTAATATTATTATAAAGTATTTACGTCAAGATATAGAATCAGTCAGTTTGATTATATATACAGGGTGTTAAGGGACGTATTTGACTTACTTTAACCAGTGATTCCAGACATTATTTTGAGTAAAAAATGTAAACTGAATTTTGGTCTCCGGTGACATTTTTTATGTTTTTTATGTTGTTGTTTTTTTCTACATAACATAAAAAATGGTAGGTGTTGGACAATTGGAGACGGGATATGGAGTTAGTCGGTTACTCGGTGAAGGCATTTTTTTTGTTCAATTTTGTCCTAAATTTCATTTACTGTTTTTACTCCAAATAATGTCAGGAATCACTGGAAGTCAAGTCAAGTCACGCCCCTTAACACTTTGTATATAAAATCAAACTGACTGATTCTACCTTGATGTAAAAAAATTAATACTTTCATTTTTACTGTCTTCATTGTTTCTATTTATCGTCAAAATTTCAATGAGTACCATTTTATTTTATTTATTTGAGTATTTAGATATTTAATGGAACTCGATTGGTTTACCATAATATTTATTTTACATTGTAATGATCTTTTAAATAACTGTTTGTTTCCTAAACATTATAAAAATAAAAAAGTTGCCCTATTTCATTGAATTAGCATTGAACATATTGTAATATGTTCTTATAATTTCCTGCCACACACTTTGTTACTTACTTCTATCGCTTACCATCTACTTTTTATTTTAGTGTTCTCTTTTAGTGGTTTTATTTTGCTGTTACTATTGTTCTCTTTTAATGGTTAATAGCTGAAGCCCTCATTTGAACAAGAAAAAACACTATTGAAAATTTGATTTGAATATCTATATCATTGGTGGGCAAACTTTCTTCATGGGGGGGCAGAAAGTTTTAAGAAATTTCAGAGTAGGGCAAGGAGTATAGCCAAAACGCTTTTCGTTTTAGAATCTATATATAAATATATTTATATGAAAACTGCACAATAGTCCCAATTGATCCCATCTGAAGCCAGTGAGACTATGGCATCCCCAATCAGGGTATGTTGGGAGGCTGAAGATAGTGGGGTGGGGAAGGAAATAGGGAAGAGTAAGGTGGGGAAGTACCTGGCTATTCAGATCTGGTCACCAAACACGGCTAATGCCATTTCAAGCAAAGTTTCCATTCTGAACGGTGATCTTACACCAGGGCGATACTGAGAGTATCTTCCACTCTGGAACGTGCCGCAAATATACTATATATTATTTTTAATGAATTAATTGTAAAATAACACAAATTAATCAAGTCTGTGCTTTACACAAAGTATTTGGATGTCTAATGTAGACAGTGATCTTTCTCTTGTTTTGAGATCATGTGTGCAAAATTTCATCAGTCTCGAAATAAAACCGTAGATTCGTATACAAATTAAATTGACGCCGTCTGGCACAGACATTTTACTTTATTTAAATAAAAGATAGATTCTAGCACCTTGAGTTCAATTCCTAAATATGTAGTTATTAAATTATACTAACTAACCTCAACAATGCAATTTATAAACACGTTCGAATATTAACTGCGTATAAAATGAAGACGCATTAAGCTTACTGTTTTATTCTAAAGTCACATTAATATGCAATTCGGTTATGGACATCCACCGTTGTTGCTTCATCGCTTAGGACCAAACCACCTAGATCAACAATGTGGTTTTGTCAGGGCTGGACCTGACCCAAACGGCGCTTGGCGTTAGTTAAAACCTCAAGGGCGCTGAATTACGGTATTGGCTACTTGGCAAGTCGACGCGCGACGCCTCGACTGAACTGCATGCGATTGAGCCTGGAAGTGCCGGCACAGGGTTGTCTTATGTTAGGACACGAGTTATTACGACGAACAGTTTTTGTGATTTTATTTGATGTGTTTAAATTGTATTATTTAATTAAATGATAACAATATTAGCGAAACTCAGTCGAAAATCTGGAGACAGAAAAATCAGAAAAAGATATTATCTTTTTTAGCCGCGTGGTTCTAATATTCACAACTTCCAGTTACAATAATAATCATATAATCGTCAGTCTCTCCATATCCGGAGAGATACACAAAATTGCAAATCCGTAGTACTTACGCCTGCCAGGCTATGCTAATCACGTAAACTGTTGACGTAAGTGGCTCTATCTTTTGGAATTTCTTTAATTCGGTTTTATTACATAAATTCTCCACGTACGAAAAAGGTTTTGCGTAAGGCGCGGCATCAGAATTGCATTCTTAGCCGGATTCTGTCAGTGCTAGTTCCTGTAAGCTTCAACAATCTTAACATCATGTCAATTAAACAACTATATTCTAAAACTATACTCGTTTACATTCATAAGCACAAAACCCAAGAAATAATAACTAACACGTTCATTAGAAACACTAGATCTCATGGTCAAAAACATATCCAATAAGTAACTCCTAACACAACATTTGGGTAAAAAAGCTTCTTATATTATCGTATTATATACTCTACAATAAAATACCACTCTTCACTCAAAAACCTCAACATTATAACATTTAAATCTCAAATAGAAACACTAGATCTCATGGTCAAAAACATATCCAATAAGTAACTACTAACACAACATTTGGGTAAAAAAGCTTCTTATATTATGGTATTAAACTCTACAATAAAATACCACTCTCACTCAAAAACCTCAACATTATAACATTTAAATCTCAAATAAAAAGCTGGATCATAAATATAGGAAGATCAGAAACAGAAAATATCCTGACTAAAACCGAATCTACTGAACTGAATTATAAAAAACACTATCTTATTTACTTTATAATTATTAAAATAATACTACAAATATGTTTATAACTAATTTATATTAATTTCTTATAATTGAATTATAATATGTAAATGAAATCATCAGCACGGGAGATCCAAGTGAGGATATTATTATCTCTACATGTTACTAAGAAAGGAAGACAATAAATCATCATTATGATTATTATTCTTAAATTTCAACCGTAAAGTCTCTATCATTGTGTCTACATATTGGGTTGAGTTTGGGTTTAACTTCTCAAAAGTACCAATTGGCGATCCCTTAATGAGTTTTGATAACTCATGGGAGTGCAACTTCGTTGTATGTTTTTAATAATAAAAAAAAATAAAAAAAATGAATACTGTGTGATTTCAACAACTGGAACTGATTCATCAAGAATCCAGATATCACGCAAAAAATCTTATTATGAAAACACTGTGAAAGTCAATATCGTCAATCGACATTCTTTAACGATATTATTGTGTGGTGCAATATCAAGTTTATCTATACAAAACCATTGGCGTAAAAAATGAATGGTACCAATAAACGATATTTATTTCTTTAGCATATCGTATTTTCAGTTAAATGACTGGCAATTTGGATGCGGTCACTCAACCTACCCAACAATTGGATACGGCCAATAAGCATGGCTCATTTGAGTTGTTATGTATAACTACAGATAGAAAACGAAAGTAAAGATGTCTGTAAGTGATATAAAATATGATGTATTAAGTATTTCGTTATGCTTTTACAAATAATTCATTGTCATTCAATAAGCGAGTGGTTTGGTTGAGTTCGAAGATTCGATTGTTAGTTCGCATGGCTGAAAGTCGAATGATTTTTTTTTTAAATGATTGTTTTTTATTAATAAATTCCTTTATTATTTATTTAAAATTTTTTACATTTCTTAAATTAAGTCCCGTTAAACTGATTGATATCAGTTTGTCAACGGGATCTTTTGACATTTAATTTTTTTTGTTTTAGTTGAGACAGATACATAAAGTATACACATTATTACATTATGCATATACATAAAAACATATATTTTGTAAAAAAAAAATGTCAATAAAATTTATAAGAAATACAGAATGGAGAAAATGAAAGAAAGAAAGAGAAAATGAAAGAGATAATAATAATGGAAAAAAACATTAAAACGAAAAGCGATTTGTAGAAAAAAAATCTTTCACTTTACCATTTCTTTAGCGTACATTTCCTTCTGAAACAGCTTTTTATTGCGTTGGGTAACCAGTTGTAAATTATTGGAACAAGGTATGTATATAGTCTGTCAAATAAGAGTAGAAAATATAAAAAATGGAACTACGTAATTTGTAGGCTGGCCACACTAAATTAACTGTCAAATATTCGTTTAATGTGCAATGACACTGAAAATATAGAACGCTGTATACATATTTAAAAAAAGTTTCAAAGCTTCTCTTTTACTATTGGAAATCATTCAAAGAATAATTATAAAAATAATTTTAAAAAGGCCATACGATTACCCCACCGTCAAACTATTTCAAGATTTTAAAGTACCTTCACTTCATGTTATTTATAAAAAAAATCACAATTTTACAAATACACAAAGATTGCTTCAATAATGAGAGCTTTACTCCTTTTTCTAACATCATTAGAACACATTTTCTCGGCACTATGATTGTCCCGCGCTGTAACACCACCACAGCTCAACAATACTATAAATACTAGCTTATGCCTGTTGCAAAGCAACTAACGGGTTAAAACACTATGCGATTTGATGTGTGAACGTGGATGAAGCGAAGAGCGGGTGTTTAATTAAAAATACGAAGAAAAAAACGATGTTTGAATGTGGATAAGGCGAAAAATTAGTTCCTACTTTCATTACCTACTCACCGAGTCCATCAATTTATTTTGAGACTGCTTTTGGCTAATGCAGGTAACTAACGGGTTAAAAAACTAAGCGAGGAGCGGGTTTTTAGTTAAATATATGAAGACAAAAACGATGTTTATCAAAAAATCAAAAAAAGTTCTTTATATATAACTTATTACAATCACTTCATCTTTATAAACACTATATTTCTCAACTCAAATTATTCATCATTATCCTTCCTTTTTTATCTCCTCCTCTTCATTCTGTTACATTCCTTTTTTTTATATGTTTTATACATATATATAAAAATATATATACATATAATATGATGACTTAAAATGGGATCTCCAAATTAACCTAATTACAAAAAAAATACGGAAACTCTCTTACATCTTTAAAACAATTCGAAATATTATGTCACTACCTCAGCTAAAAATATATATATTATGCACTCTGTCAAAGTATTCTAATGTATGGTATTTCAGTATGGGGAGCAGCAGCAGAGACTCACCTCAAATCACTTAAAATTAATCATAAAACAATAATCAGAATTATGTTTAGAAAGCCTTATCAACATCCGACAGAACAGCTAATGATCAACAATAACCTATTAGACATAAATAAACTATACATAAAGAAGATCATCTACAAAAACTGCATAAAAATATCACCACACTTCATAACTCACTCGCAAAACACAAGAGCAAACACACACAATCAATTACAAGTACCACATATCAAATCAAATTTTGCAAAAAAACATGAATCTTACTTGGCACCATATATATTCAATAAGTTTGTAGCCCAAACAAAGACCTACGTCGCATCTAATAATTTGAATTGGGTTTTCAAAAGATTTTTAAACTGGTTGAATGTCAAAGAAAGAAGAGAGATAAGTAATATTCTTAATATCTAATATTATATATTTTCTTTTATTCTACTCTGTTTTTAAATTCTGATATCCTCCTATTTTATTATTTAATTTTTACTATAATATATATGTTTATTTTTTTATTTTTTTACCACTAACTTGTTTTTATGTAATTAAAAATTGTTAGTTACCAGCCTCAGAACAGACTCTGTCTAGTGAGGAGGGTAAGGAAAAAAAACTGTTGTACATAACTAATTATAAATAAACGCCCGGGTTGCCGGCACTGAAATTGATATATACGATTTTTTTGGTTTACTGTTAATTATCTATTCTTAGTTTATAAGTTTATTTATATAAAAATATGTGTTATTTTACCATCAATAATTTCGTTACATTCGTTTTCTCCGCCTTTTTTGTCACGAGCTTTGCTCTTAAAAAAAGGTGTAAACGTAATGTATTCTTGAAATAAAAACTTTATAATGTTTATAACCATGTAAAATTTGAAAATAAATATATTTAAAAAAAAAAAAATTACCTATAAGTAGGAATCTGTATTTAAATGAAATTTTTTTTTTCACTTTTATGTCTTTTTAATTTTTTTATAAAAATGTAAGTTACACAGCTTTACATTTACAACATGTGTTATATTTTAGTATTGCTATTTGAGCAACAGTGGCGCCCTCCTATGTTTTCTACTCTTATTTGACAAACTGTATTCTAGAGTTCTTTGACCGTATTTATTTAGGTATCTGGGAATTATAAGTCCATCGTTTGCAGTTAGTCTTGTATTATGAACCTGAACCACTAGTTTATTATATTCAGATTGAGATGTGAATTTACAGAGTTGTATAATAACGATTTTGGTACATCATGTCTTTGTTCGTATTCAGTTTTTTTCAATAATAATTTTTCCAAAGAATATTGTACGTTTTGCACTGAAAAAAAGGTTTGTTTTTGTTGAATGTCCCCCATGTGATTATTCCATATCTTATTAGGGATTCCGCCAATGATCATAATATTTATGTATTAGTATGAAATCACGCGCTTAAAAGTATTGTGGACATCGTTCGCGCGTATTACGCACCTACAAACCAAACGCAATGCTTTCATTGGTTCAGCTCAAGATTAGCCTCTTTGATAGTCCGTGCAATTTGATCTTAGTAAGTATGCTTCTACGCCAAATCTCCCTTTGTTTATCTTTTCTTTGGTTAAAATTTTACTTATCAAGTCGAGTTAATTTAAAAAGGAATAATCCTCCAGACTCCTATCAACCCCTCATATCATTGTCCATTCCTCATATCATAAAAAGCCCTCCACACAGTATCCCCAAAGATGATAAAGTCTCTGAAGAATTTTTTTCCTCGTGACCTTCTGTGGTATTATTTTTTTCATTAGCTCTACACAAGACGCCCTTAATTATCATCTTTGGGGATGCTGTGTGGAGGGTCTTTTTAAGAAAGGAAGTTCTTGGAAGGAAAAGGGTATTAGGGGTAGGTAGGTATCTGGGGGTCAGTGTGTCCATGAGTGACGGACGTATGAATCCATCCCTACTACTACCGTGCAAGGAGAGAGTACGGATGGAGAAGTCAAAGGGACTCCCTCAACCACTCTCTCCCGATACGGCCTGCCCCGCAGCTGGTGGGCAGATGCATCCGCCGCCAAGACTCGGACAAACCTCACCCTATGAACCCGGGCACCCCTGCTAAGACACCAAACGTAGCGTACACCATTTTGGGTGACCTATGTCGGAGGTGTTGGTTATCCATTAAATGGTTCCCGGCGCGGCGGTTCTCAAAGATCACCCCAAGTGGTTCGCTACGTTTGGTGACTTAGCAGGGGTGCCCGGGTTCATGGGGGTCAGGTTTGTCTGGATCTTGGCAACGGATGCGTCTGCTCACCAACTGTATGGCAAGCCGAATCGAGAGAGACTGGTCGACTCTCAGCAGGATTTGGACCGCAGTGGAACGGATGAATTCATTCGTCCGTCACATCTGGACACATTAACCCCCAAATTCCTAACCACTTCTCATACATTTTTCCTTCCCAGAACTTCCTCTCCATTCTTTCCCCAAAAAGACCCTCCACACAGCATTCCAAAACACGATATAGGTCTTGAGGAGAATTATTTTCGCCAGGGCCTCCTGTGTGGAACTAATGTAAAAAAAAAATAGCATGCAATGAAAGCATTCCTCAATCTTTCTTTTGATACACAAAATGAGGGAACAAAAAAAAATCAGATTCCAAATTAAAAGATTAATAAAAAGGCAACATTACAAAAATTTTATAATACAAATGAATAAAACATATGTACGTAATACACGATACCATTATAAAATTTAATCATTATATACTACATAGTAATGTACTATATACTTATTTTAATTAAATAAATAATAATAATTTTAATTTAATTAAATTAATTAATTTTTTTTTACTATATACTAATTTTAGTAGAATTATTTTCCCCAGGGCCTCCTGTGTGGAACTAATGTAAAAAAAAATAGCATGCAATGAAAGCATTCCTCAATCTTTCTTTTGATACACAAAATGAGGGAACAAAAAAAAATCAGATTACAAATTAAAAGATGAATAAAAAGGCAACATTACAAAAATTTTATAATACAAATGAATAAAACATATGTACGTAATACACGATACCATTATAAAATTTAATCATTATATACTAATGTACCTCATAATATTGGCCTATTTTTATTTATTTTCTTCATTTTAATTAATTACTTCATATCTTATCGAATTTTGTATTGTAAAATGGGGGCTTCAGCACGGGTAAGGCACCCAGTGAGGCTTACATTATCAAATAATGTTTTAAGTTATTCTACAAATAAAAAAAATATATATATAAACATTCCAGTTAGTTTGAGATACGTGAAGCATTTTAGTAAAAGTGTGCAAGATTAAAGAAGAAATTTAATTAAAATTAGTAAATCATAAATTGAGATTTTATTTGCCATAAATCATATCTATTTCGGAAGCTCAACATAAAATTTCGTTGTCAGTCAATTTTTAAAATTTTAATCGTTTTTTAAATGGGATATTATTCGTTTCCAAAAAGAAGGTCGTTTGACAAGACCATTAAAAAAATCAATGTTAATTTTCGCATACAAGACGTTCAACTCATTGATTTTGACACGGTTTCGAAGATCGCAATAATTATCAGATATAAACCTAAATTTATGATCGAAAGTAGGATTTACGTAGTTAACTAATATTTTAGATTTTACATTAATTTTTTTTTAAATTTATTTATTTATTATGTTTTCTATTTAACGAACGCCAATGAGTGAAATGAATACCTTATTTAGTTATTAGCCGATTTCATTCTGTGATAATTCAAAAGATCGACGTTTAGGCTTAATGGTCGACAGTCTTTGGACGGCCTCCGTGGTAGGATGGTTAAGATCCTCGACCACGAATCCAGAGGTTGGGCATTCAAATTCCAGCGTGGATAAATACATTTTCTTGATTCATTTGTGTTCTATCACAATAAATTCATTCAAGAATAATAAATATTATATTTGCGGCACCTTCAAGAGAGGAAGATATTTTCAGTACCGCTCTTGTGGAAGACCACCACTCAGAATCAAAACGTTCCATGAAGTGGTTTGGTGAATTAATTTAATTGTCCTGATCTGAATAGCCAGGTATTTCCCCACCTTCCTATTTTCCGCCTCCTTCTTCTCCCTTCTACCTTCAGGATCACAACACATCCCATTTTGGGATGCCATAGTCCAACTGGCTCCACTGGTTCTCTTCGTTTGATGACTTAGCAAGGGTGCCCGGTTTCACTGGATGAGGTTTGTAGAGATTTTGGTGGCAGATGCGTCTGCTCATCAGCTGTGGGACTTGTTGAGGGAGACCCTTTAACCTCTCCAGCCGCACTCTCTCGACCAAACGCCTCGCACCGCTGCGGAAAAGATGTATTCATACGTCACTCCTGGACACTCATATTCCTACTCTTCCCTCCTACCTTTTTCTTTTGCAGAACTTTCTCTCATCGCTTTTATATTTAGACCATCCACATACGACATAGGTCCCGATTGAAATTATATTCTTCCACATGCGTGAAGTTAATTAAAAAAAGAAAAAGGCGATTGGAGCATCTGAGACTCTTTTTCGGTGTTCACACAAAAAATAATCGAAATTCAACCGCATGTTCGAGTAAAAAAACGACGTCTTTCAACTAATTTTCCGTTATAAACATAAATTTGCTTGACTTGAACTGTTGTTTGTTTGCTGTCAAATTTCAGTGCTCGAAAACGATGACAAATTACCGACATTATCGATAACACATGTATTTATCGACGTGCTTTGCTAACAGGCCTGATCTCAATGCTATATTTAACTTCTTAGGAAGAATCAACGTTTCGAATCAATCCTCAAATTTAATGATCCTTTTGTTAGCGTCGGCGTCGGTGAGATTTGTTTATCACGAACGAAAGTGAGAAAAATCTGTCTCTATAAATATTGTCACTAGTTTTCTAAGGTTTAGCCTAATAGGGTCATTAAAATTAACGAATTTTAAGTTTCGTAAGTCGCCACGACCTATTGACCCATGCATTAACACGAATGAATACCCAATTCTGAAGTGTGAGCCCGGAAGCGTCATATAGTTGGGAGGTGAAACCGTAGCAACGAAGATGTCGTACAAAATAACACCAAAGTAATACCAAATGTCAAGGCGTGGGATTCATGTTTGCAAATATGGACAGTTACTGCAAAACTGAGTGATGACCATTTGTTCAGATTTGGCGTTTCTAAACCAGAGTAGAGATGAAAGTCGAAACATACTTGAAACGGCTTCAATACTGTATTCAGGCTGCTTTGTGATATATCGAAGGCAAATGTTAAAATATTAACCCCCCAGGCCTTGACATATTTCCGCTTAGCAATAAAATTCAAATAATGGAATATTTCTGAATATATCGGAAAACTAAAAACTGTTTTGAAAAGTTTGAATGCAATCCTTAAAAAGTTATAAAAATGGCTCACCTTACGTTTTTTTCTAACTAAAATTACTGGCGATGAAAACAAATAAAAACACACACCTATTTTATTAAACTTAAACAAATGTATTATAAACGTTATCGTCATCTCACTTTTTGTCGTTTTATGTAAAAATAATTAATAAACAATACTCAAAGTTTCATAATTTTTATTCAAATTGCGGTCAGAAACTTTGGATTCATAATAAAAATGGGAAAAACTAAGGAAAAGAGCAGTTCCGGAAGATGTAATAGCGATTCTTTCAATTTGGCACACGCAACAAGAAAATATTGTGAAATGGTCTGGGGAGCTGTCTAATCCATTCTATTTAAAAAGTGGCGTAAGGCAAGGAGGAAGCATTTCTCCGGTTCTGTTCAATCTGTATACCGATGATCTTATTAAAAAACTTAATGCCACGAAAATAGGATGCCATATACATGGAGTATGTGTGAACAACATTAATTACGCAGATGACATGGTTCTTCTTGCACCGTCACTAAGCGCATTACAGAAGTTACTAAGAATTTGTGAAAACTTTGCAAAAAACCATAACCTGTTATATAATACTACCAAGTCAGTAGTTATGGTTTTTAAAAACAAAAACGAAACCATTCAAACACCCTCAGTATGGTTAGATGACAGGAAAATGAATGTTTATCACAGCGTTAAGTACCTGGGACACATCATCACAGACGACCTTAAGGATATCGAGGATATGGAAAGGCAGAGAAGAGCGATATCTGTTAGAGCGGGTATGCTGTCAAGACGTTTTTACCTATGCAGCCCAAAAGTAAAAAGAATATTGTTCAACGCTTTCTGTACCTCGCTGTATACATCAGAACTGTGGGTTGACTACACTGCATCCCAATGGAACAAGTTAAAGGTTGCTTACAACAACGCATACCGTCAACTTTTCCGCCTACCGAGATACTGCAGTGCTACGGAAATGTTCCTGGAGGGACGAGTGCACACTTTCCGAGCACTTCTCCGCCACCGCATGGGAAGTTTATGGCGCAGACTACGCCAATCGAAGAATGCAATCATCACCGCCATGACTACTTGGTTGGAGTCCCCCCTGATGGCCCTCTGGAGACGGGAGACGATAAAATACCCTCCGTAAACAGCTGCATGAATTAATTTTACTGTTTATTATTATTTTTCTCATGTTGTTCATGCTTATTCGTTTTTTTTTTTTAAATTTATTTATATGTTGTTATTTACTTTATTTTTAACATTAACCCATTTTTTGTTTCAAAATATGGAATGTATTGCATTGCACTACCCCTGCATACATTCTGGAATAAACTTTTATTATTATTATTATTATAATAAGGTTAGGGTGTACATTTTAATTATTTCGCCGTTACCTTTTAGATTTGAATATAAAGCGTGGTATTTTTTCTTTTTAACATGGTTTAGATCATATTTCTAACCATGGAATGGAGAAACAACGATTTGTTTTAATTGATTAAAATAAAATAATAATATCTTTATTTGGAAAAAAAATAGCTTTACAAAGATACATAAAAAAGAAAGAGTGCTAAAATAAACAGTAAGCCTAAAAACATGTTTTCGCTGATAATTTTTTTTTTTTTTTTTAGTAGCTAGACAAGAAAAACATAAAGATAAACTAAGAAAAAAATATATATATGTAAGAGAAGTTAAAATAAAACATAAGGAAAAAAACTAAGAAAAAAATATTTAAGAGAAGCTAAATACTTAAATATGCATGAAAAGAATATAGAAAAACACAATAAAGGGTAAGCTTATGATCTTGTAGGATTATAAGGATAATATGTAAGTAGTTTTTTTTTTTTTTTTTTTAAGTGAATACCGCACAAGAATCTCAACTGCTCCCGTCTGGAGCCAGTGAGACTATGGCATCCCCAATTGGGGTATGTTGTGAGGCTGAAGGTAGTGGGGAGGGGAAGGAGGTGGGGAAGAGGAAGGTTGGGAAGTACCTGGCTATTCAGATCTGGTCACCAAACACGGCTAAAGCCATTTTCAAGCAACGTTTCAATTCTGAATGGTGAAGTTAGGGAATATGTAAATATATTGCAAATTAGGAAAAGAAATCTGATTAAATAATATAATAAATATAATATGGATGTTAAGGGGTGTGTTATGATACATTACATTTATCTAATAGTGTTGCTTTGAATTTGTTGAAAGTTGTATTGAAGATGTCTATATATAGGAGGTGTGTGTTATGATAATGGCAGGCTCGATGTATGAATTCATTTTGTAAGTAGTTGGTATTGGAGCGGCTGTTATAAAAAAGGGACACGTTTCTACTATTACGACCAGGAACTCTAATATCTATTTTTTGTAAGAGATACAGGGAATATACCGTATTATTCAGGATTTTGTATAATAACAATTGATCAGAAATAATTCTTCTACAATTTAATTTCGGGATTTTAAAGAATTGACGTATATCTTCGTTTAATTGGAACGCATAAAACGACCGAAAATTTATGTAGGAGAGAAATTTTTCCTGAACACGTTCTATTCTATGAACATATGTTATATATCTTGGATTCCAAATTTGTGAGGCGTGTTATAGGTGCGGACGAACATAGGTATAATATAGCAAAATAAATGTATCGAGAAAATAAAATAGTTTTGATGTTCGTAGTATAAATCCTAACATTTGGGTGGCTTTAGTGACAATGTTAATAATATGTATGTAATTGGAATGTAAGTTTGGAATCTAAGGTAACACCCAGGTCCCGAACTGATTCTTTTCTTTTAATATCGACATTGTTTATTGAATATTTAAATATTATTTTGGTCCTATTTCTTGTAAACAATATTGAGTAACATTTATCTATATTTAAGAACAAACAGTTTATTTTGCAATATTCGCTGAGATTATAAGGTCCTCCTGTATTTTTAAGCAGCACGAGATATCATCGATTGGAATGTATAGTTTCATATCGTCTGCATATAAAATTGCCTTGCAGTGTTTAAAACAACTTGTAATGTCATTAATATAGATATTAAACAGGAGAGGACCCAAAATTGATTCTTGTGGAACTCCTGATGTAATATTGACCCAGTTTAATTTGAAACCACTTAGCACAACAGCTTGCGAACGGTTTCTGATATATGAGTCTAGCCATCTTAGTAGATCTCCATGGATACCCGCGAGTTTTAGTTTACTTAATAGAATGGAATGGTTAATTTTATTGAACGTCTTGCTGTAATCTGTATAAATGGCGTCAGTTTGAATACGCTTATCCATATTATGAAGTATAAAGTTCGTAAAACAAGCTAAGTTAGTAGTGACGGATTTACCGCTTCTGAAGCCATGTTGGTGTTCACTAAGAATGTTCTTTAATGCGTTGGAAATTTGGTCTGCTGCAAGTTTTTGGAATAATTTTGAGAAAATTGATAGTTTGGATATTGGCCTGTAATTTTGTACAAGATTTCGCGGACCGGACTTATATATTGGGGTTACAAATGCTTGTTTCCACATCGAAGGAAATTTACCCGTTTGTAACGAACGTTTAAATAATATTAATAATGGATACGCTAAATTCTTTGAGCATTTGGAGATAAATATATGTGGAATTCCATCTGGACCAGCACCTTTGTTAGAATCGATTTGGTTTATGTACTTCAAAACTAGATCATAACTAGATAAGTTTTTAGATTTTCACGGCCAAAAGCATTTTCGTTGTTAGTTTTTGGGGTGTTATGCCGTGTTGTGCTACCTCCTACTATAGCCGACGTTTCGGACAGCGTTGCAGTGTCCATCATCAGGGCAGATCCGGTAGATCGTCGGATCTACCGGATCTGCCCTGATGATGGACACTGCAACGCTGTCCGAAACTTCGGCTATAGTAGGAGGTAGCACAACACGGCATAACACCCCAAAAACTAACAACGAAAATAGATCATAACTAATTTCTAAATCACTAATTTCGGCAATGCTATTGTCTGCATGAGAGTTTACATTGGGGACATCACATTTCTCGTACTGAATAAAAGTAAGACGAGAACAGCTGCGAAATTTCTTGACCAGTATGAGCAATTTCGTTTAGATAATACATAGTACTAGGAATAGATGATGTTGTTCGTTTAGATTTTATGTACGAAAAGAGAGATTTAGAATTTCGATGAATATTCCGTTCTGCATTGAGAACAAAATTTTGGTGACACTCTTTGGACATATTTTTTTGCCTTTTTCGTAGAATTGAGAAAGCTTCGTAATCAGATGGATTATTATATTTCTTGAATTTCGATAGATATTTACGTTTTTCTCTTGTTATTTTAATGAGGGCAGGTAAGTACCATGGTGGAAATTAAGAAACTGAAAAGGTTTAGGTTAAGGTAAAGGTTAGGTATGACCGTAAATAGAATGGGGATAGGTTTCTAAAACTAAGTCTTTATGTTACTTAATGGGAAATCACGGTAAAATAATATATATTTGGATCGTGATTGACTGCCTGAAGTGCGTTGTAAATTTTTGTAATATTGACAGTAAGTCGTAGTAGTATTTTAGTGGTAGATACGTGGTAAGAATTCTCTGTTTGTTTTACTGGTCTTTCAATGGAGAGTGCCCTAAAATATAGTAGTGTCTTTGTCCATTGATCCCTTCGCAATCGGTTCCACGTTTTAGTAAATAATATACAATCGGAAGCATTTAGTGGCACCTTCATTTTTATTTTTGCTTGCTTTGTTGTTCTATTAATAAATGGTGTTAACCCAAGAAAGTGTTTTGTGTAATACAAAGCTATAAAAAGTATTCATTTAGATAATAAACCAAGTGCAGGTTAATACGATTGTTCGATGGCTATTAACTTAAATGAATTATTAGCAAAAATGTAATAAAAGAAATTAAAAAATATTGTAATTTTTGAACTATATAAATTTGACTGAATAAACATCATCCAGATCTACAATTTCCATATTTCATAATATTCATGCGAAATGTTTGTCTCATCTTTTCGGTTCGTTTCTTTTACTCCAATGTACGATTTTAATAATTCATAACATTCAATGATCTAATCGTCAAATAATTGCTTCCTATTAAAAAAAAATACTTAAACACCTCCAAAGACCATTTATCTTTAAGGCCAAATTTTATTACGTAATATAAATTCATTGTACTGCCACTTTAAAAAAGATCAACTTCCTATTCCGTGAAAAAAATCAATTAAATTTAGAAACTCACGAGTAGGTACTTATTGATTCTACTTACTAAGACTAAATCCACTCGCACTTAACTTAACATTTAAAATAGAGCTAAACACCACTCTAAGCTAATAACATGACACGCTCATTGAACATAGGACAAGTTAAGACCATTATCAGTGGTACAGTGGATTATCTCCTTTGTTGTAGACAACACGACTAATTGGAAAACAATGCAAAACGTATTTCTGAACAGACTATGCAGAGTGTAACGGGATGTATCGGACAGACTGTAACCAGCGATATCTGAGTCTATTTGAAGTAAAGAATGTACACGGCCTTTTGGTCTCCGGTGACATTTTTTTTCTCATATCGCCACTGACAAGAACATATCGCCAGTACGCTGGTCGTATTCACTTTAACTTTCTTACAACATTTAATAGTAAGGGATGATTATCTGGATATTAACAGTCAATTAGGGAGGCGGGTATGACCACAACGGGAACCATTCATTGGACAACCAACACACCTCTGCCATAGGCCATAGGTCACCCCAAGTGATTTGCAACATTTGGCGTCAGGGGTGCACAGTTCATGTATGAGGTTTGTCTGTCTTGGCAGCGGGTATATCTGCCCATCTACTGCCAGGTGGGCCGGATCGGGAGAGGCCGGCTGAGGGAGACCCTTTGCACTATCGCAGTGGAAGGGATGCATTCGTACGTCCGTCACTCGTGGACATGCCGACCTCTAGATTTCTACCCACCCCTCACACCTTTTTCCATCCCAGAACCGATGATATGACCCAAAGGAAATAATTTATCTTAAAGTCTCCTGTGTGGAGTTAATATAACAAACCAAAATGTTGCTCTTTTTCTCCCTTCTTCAGCCAATAATGTTTCGAACGGCCACGAAGTGTCCATCATAAGGTCATAATGTGGTTTTAAATATAACGCCGATTTTTAACCACTGGAGCGACAGCGCAATTTAAAATCTTTTTCTCCGATTGCTCGAGAATTTTGTGCTGTAAATTTTTAATAATTTTCCGCACACATAAAAAAATTATACCTCTGAATTTTAATATGGAGTCATTCACACTGATTATAGTTTTATATAGCCAATGAAATCACCTATCTTTTGTGGATTATCATATATTCGTAGAATTTAAAAAAAATATATATAAAATCGTAAACTTCTACTTAATTACTTACAAATGATAGAAAATTTGCCAAAATTGGCAGCAAAGCAATCCGAGGTATTTTAAATTGTGCCGTATTGTTTCAAAAGGCGCTTAAGTGATTAAATAATTCTTAGTTCGTAATCTGTAGCATTTATTTTATAAACTTTTTCTGTTCTAGATTTTTGACGCGTGGTATCATTTAAGCAAATTGGTATTCTTAATCGGGGGCATTGCTACGAACCTTCGTGGTATTATGAGCTTCGTGATTTTCAGAGTATTATATTTAAATAAATAATCTCAATTTTATGAAACACGTTACAGCATGCATTAGCGTTGAATTCTTGTTTAAAGCATTCGCGTTATTTGAAGATGATCTTAAGAATACATACTCGCGATTTCAAAGCACACTGAAATAATGAGTCGGAAACACTAAAAGATGCTACAGTCACATAGCATTTGGGAATGTGTACGTGGTAATCATAAAAAATAAAAATATATTTTTATTACATAGACGGCAGTCTTTAGATATTGTAATTTTGCATTAACTGATACATTGTTTCGTTCCAATGACTCTTAATAAGGCTTTCAGATTTAAATCACAATAGTAAAAATTAACGGGGATTCCCGTAGAGCGGTACAGATTTCAAATCGCATTGTTGTCTCCCTCCCCCGCTTCGTTCTGTTTCCCTTTTCGGCTTTATGTCCGCGATTTAGCTGGTTATGAATTAATGTATGCAAATTTCGAAGGAGAAAATATATTTTCGTATTGATGCCTGGTGACCTGAATTTAGAATTGGTGTTAAAATGATGTGTTCATACAACACTGAAGAATTGAACCGGCAGAATTGCGCTGTGGGCGTTTCCATATGCCCGAAATAATCACTATCTTCCTTACTTTCGATTAAATTAATCAAACATTTTTGAATAACGAAAATCTTGAGCTTAATGAAAAGTAAATATATTATTGAATAGATAAACTAGTAGAAATTTGTTATGTGCCTGTCTCTGTGTCTTAAGTAAACAAAAATTTTGCTTCTACTAAAATTGATTAAAAATTTTCGTAAATTGAATTATTTCGTGAACAAAAATGATCAATTTCATTGGCCTGTCTGATAAGGCGGGTCATTTAAAAAAAATGTTATTTTTAAATTCTAAGATCAATAAAAGGGTGCCAAATGGGTTCAAAACGACGACGATTTTCCAAATATCTGATACGATCTTCTTCCTCCGGATTCACTTCAATGTTTTGAAAATTTTCATTATAAGGGGTTCTTTCTAGTGTATGTAAAAGTTACTTTGAATCCTTTAAACCATATTTTTTGTAATCTTCCATTGCAAATATAGTATATTTTTACGAAATCATTTACAAAAAGTCCCAAGATTGAGTCTCTTATTAGATTGAGATTTTGCTGGTGTTTGAGTGTCTTGAGATAATTTGAATTATATTAATATATTTTTTTAATAAATAAATCAAAATATTCCCGTATTTCGTGTTCTATTAAAAAAAGTTCATTTTTAAAGATCATATCGTAAGTACGGTAAACACGTAAAATTTTTGCTCCACAAAATTAACAGTTAATAAACCACTTAAGAACGCATTGCAGTGATTTTAATATACACAAACAACGTTTAAAGAAACACTGTGTAATAAGTGACAGTTAATATATTAATATTGTGCAAGTGCAATTAGTTACAAGTTGTAATACCTACACTCAAATCTGTCAAAGCGTGAATTGAATCGCCATATTGCGCGTAACGTGACCACCTGATTAAATATTAAGTAAACAGGGGTAACAATGGATTCGCTGACCTACACCGACCAGGCGAAGAACGCGGTAAATTTGCTCACCAAAATGGTAACTGACCCAAATAATAAATTTACAAAAGAACAACTTGCCAAAATTTTTCCCAAAACGAATGAAATACTGGAAACAATAACTGAAATGGCTGTTAAAATGGCATCGCTCGAGGGTGAATTAACTGCCCTGAAAAGTAAACCGCATCATCCTCAACCATGGCAAAACACTAAAAACAATGATATTGAAAAACAAAAAGCCATTAAAAACAAATACTGCATCCTAATTACTCCAAAAAATAATGAAACATCCACGGAAATACAGAAAAAAATTCAAAAACACATGAAAAGTAGCGAACGAGGAATACACATCGAAGGTATTAAAAAAATCTCCCGCAACAGGATCATAATCGAATGTGCAAAAAAAGATGACGCGACAAAATTACAAACAGTATTCTCAAAAGACATCCAGGATATTGAAAGCAAAGAGCTAACAAAAAAAAAACCGACGATGATTTTCAAAGGAATTTATAATGATTATACCAAAGAAGATTTTACTGATGACGTCATAGAACAAAATGAAGACATCAAAATCCTAACACAGGAAATGGATAAAAAAACTATATTCAATGTGAAGGCAATAATAAAAAATAAAGATAATGAAACCGCAAACTATATAGTCGAAGTAGACAAGACGACCAGGAATATTCTACTAAACAAAGAAAAAATAAATATCGGCTACCAACGTATCACCGTTGTCGACGCAAGTCCGACAATGCAATGTTACTACTGCTTACGTTTCGGACACAGTACTCGTACCTGCAAACAGAAGGAGAAAAATGAATCGCCCACCTGCTCGCACTGTGGCCTAGCCCACCAACATAAGGACTGCGTAAATATTGCTACCTCGCCAAACTGTTCCAACTGCATCGATCAAAACAATAGATATAAACTGTCGTTTCCTGTCAATCATAATGCGAACGATAAAACTAACTGTAAATATTACAAAAAAATGCTCGCATTTGCGCTACAAAAAATTGACTACTAGATATTTCTTTAAAAGTATCTCATGTCCGTTCTCAATATCTCATCTACTCGTATGTAAAACTGTTTATATCCTGTCTGTGTCAAAACATAAGCATTTAATATTATTTTCATTTCATAATATGTATATCTCTCAGTCTACAAAAAATAAAATCAGTAAAAATTTTATAAAAATTAACAACTTAAAGACATCATATTTATTGAGGATAAAAAATTATAACCAGAAAATAGATAAAATAATGACAACATGCCAGTATGAAAGACTGAAAAATATTAAGATTCTATGCTTTATTTATACATTTATTATAGTAAAATTATTATTATTTACGTTACTGGCGCATATCTTGCCCTATCACTTCTATAAATTTTGTGTGCTAAAAAATGAAAATATATTTTTATTGTTCCAACTAATTGTAAATATTACAAAAAATTACTTGCATCTACACAACAGAAGAATGAATATTAATATTAATTTAAGAGTTGTTTATAAAAGTATCCTATGTTTATTCTCAATGTCTTATATATTTACATCTGAATATCCAAAAGATATAAATAAGAATAATTTTATGATCTATACATTATACATGGATTAATAACTCTATGTCACACTCTACTTTGAAAATACTCTATATATTTAAAAGAAATCAATATCACATTAATATTTTTACTAAATGGATGACTTCATAGCTAATGAATTAGAAAATAATTTTAAAATACAAGAATATGAGTGTGTATACACCGAATCATGTAATGACATAATCTCAAAGAATCTCAATAATATTTTCATTTTTCATATAAACATACGAAGTATGGAACGAAATTGGGATGAATTAATTCTAAAATTAAACAATCTAAATAAAAAACCGGACATCATAATATTATCAGAAACATTTACTAATGACGAATCACCTACTTATCATTTACCAGAATATAATTATCTTACAACCAAAATTAACATCAATAAAAACAGTGGTCTCGTCATATTCATTCACGATAAATTTAGTATTGTCAAAATAACTGAACATCCAATACATCTAGTAAATTGTATTGAAATACAATTACAACTCGACAAAACAAACTACCACTTAATAGCTGTTTACAGAACACACGGCTCGAATATCTCGACATTTATAAATGAATTTAAACACATACTGTTAAAATTCAGTAATAAACTCTGCTTTATTGCAGGAGACTTCAATATAAACATTAATGAAAACGTAGAAAATAATTTCAAAAATGAATATATTAATTGTATGACTGAATTTAACTTCATATCGTGCATTAATAAAAATACGAGAGAAATAAAAAATCACACACCATCTTGTTTAGACCATATATGGACTAATATAAATATTAAAGATATCGATAAAATGAAATCAATTATTTGGAAAACTAATATAACTGACCACCATGCATGCATTCTTCTGTATGATAACAAAATTAAACATAAAAAATTTAATCTAACAAAGACAAAATCCTACACAAATATGACAATTTTATCCAAAAAACTAAAAAATGAACAATGGAACAACGTGTTAAATAGTTATGATACCGAGACTTGCTCAAAAAACTTAGAAAATATATTATCTCAACACATAAAAGATTCAACTACTGAAAGTACAGTCCGCATTAAACCTAATCTAAGAATTTTAAAGCCTTGGATTTCACAAGGACTTATAATATCAATTAGAAACAAAGAAAAACTTTATAAAACAGCATTGAAAAATCCTTTAAATGAAAAAGCATACACTTTTTACAAAACATTTAAAAATAAATTAACAAACTGTATCAAAAAAAATAAAGAAGACTATTTCAAAAATAAAATACTTTCTACAGACAATAACAGTAAACAAATATGGAAAACAGTCAACTTAGCCATGGATAACACTAAAAAAACACAAAAAATAAAATACATTGAACATGAAAATAAAATCATAGATGCTAATATTCAACCTAAACAATGTGCAAACATTTTTAATTCTTTTTTTGCTAATGTAGGAAAAAATCTTGCGAAAAATATCAATAAATCTTTTAACCCGAAAACACAAACGATTGAAAATGTACAAAATCAAAATAATTTATCAACATTTGAAACAACCTCAGAAGGTGAAATTTTAAAAATAATAGAAGGCATGAAAGGAGGTTCGTCTCCCGGATTTGACCATATTACAGTACATTTTCTAAAATCCATGAAAATTTATTTGATAAAACCAATTACTCATTTGATAAACTTAAGTTTAACAGAGGGAATATTTCCGACAAACTATAAAAATACAATTATTTCACCTATTTATAAATCTGGAGATCCACAACAAGTAACTAACTACCGCCCAATTTGTCTAATTTCAAACATTGGAAAGATTTTTGAAAAAATTGTTAAAAACCAATTGATCAGTTTCCTAGAAAGTAATAAAATTCTTCATAAAAACCAGTTTGGTTTTATAAAGTCACTTAGCACACAAGATGCTATTGCTAATGTAACCTCATACATCAACGAATCATTGGATAAAGGTGAAAAATGTGCCGGTATATTTATCGATCTCAGAAAAGCTTTTGATAGTATATCCCATGAGATTCTCCTAAAAAAACTGAACAATATAGGTATAAAAGACAATGCGATTAAATGGATTTCGAACTACCTAAAAAATCGACCGCAAGTCGTAAAAATAAATCACATTAATAGCGATAAAGAAATATCAGACTTTGGAATCCCGCAAGGTACAGTAATCGGACCAATCCTCTTTACCATATATGTTAATGACATTTTTTTTCAACCACTACATGGCCAAATAACTTCATATGCCGATGATACGGTACTAATAATTAGCGATAAAACTTGGGAAAAAATAACATTTAAAGCCACCGAAGACATAAATATTTTAAAGAATTTCTTCGACGTAAATTTACTATCACTAAATGGTGATAAAACATTTGTAATTCCATTTGCAATACACAAAAATGATACCCCTAAAAACATTGATATCATCATCCATGATAATTCTACAACACATAGTAAAAATTATTGTATCCAAAACTGCACAATATTAAAAACAACAAACACAATAAAATATTTAGGAGTTATTATCGATAAAAATTTAAAATGGAAGGAACAAATTTGTCAAGTTGTAAAAAAAATTAGAAAATTGATTTACATATTTTTAAGAATCAGAAATTTTTTATCTGTAAAAAATTTATATTTAATATATTACGCTTTGGTTCAATCAACTTTACAATATGCTATCATTAGCTGGGGATCCGCATACAAAACTAATCTTTCCCCAATTGAAGTTGTGCAGAAGCTAATTATTAAAATCATATTAAAAAAACCATCTGACTACCCAACGGATAAATTATTTAAGGAATTCCAAGTACCTTCTTTCAAAGATCTGTACAATAGAAATACATTGATTCAAATTATAAAAGAAAAAGAGAAGTATCAATTTATAACTGAAAATCGTACTAGACATAAATATATTTTTTCATGCCCAAAATTAAACACTTCCTTCGCACAAAATTATTATACTTATCAAGGAAGACTTATTTTCAACCGATTACCGGATGAAATTAGAAAAATTAATGATAAAATCCAATTAATAAACTCTGTTAAAAAATTTTTTAAAGATAATCTCAAAAAAAAAGTTTCCGACTAATCTAATCTCAAGAACAACTTATAACTCAGTTTCCAAGTGATACCCCGTTTTTCAAATAAGGTAAATTTTGTTTTGTTTTTAACAACTAATTACAATAACTCAAGATACTTTATTCTAATAGTAAAATTGTTTATTAGTAGAAAAATACTTTTAATTACATATCACCGAACTTACAACTTATTGTTTTTTACATTCACATAGTAATTTAAGAACTCATAACATAATATAGCATTAAAAAATGTACACTACTCTTCCAGACACAAGCTAATGCTTCTATGGAAGAGTGGTATTAACATTCGAACATGAACATGTATAATAATTATAACATTATCTAAATGTATACTATATTTTATATGCTAAATAAAAAAAAAAAAAAAAAAAAAAAAAAAAAAATGGTTTATCTAACATTTTTTAAAGATTTAACAAGGGTAGGTTTTTCTCTATTATGTGAAATTTCAAAGTCAACCTGGATGAAGAAGATGGTATCCAAATATTATTAAAATAGCTACATGATATTATATCTCCATTTAACACCCTTTTATCACTACTAGACAAATCAAAACAAGATTTTTTTTCTCATAAAGTCATGACCCATCCTACTGTCTGAGGCGAATTGGAAAACTCTGTAAATTGGCAACAGGCATTATATTTCAAATTGGCATAGATTAAAATTCTATTAGGGATTATCAGAATCTGTTCAGTGTCGTAGTAATATGAATCGTAAATCATGCGAAACGAGCTGTAGAAATGTTGCTCCAGTCTTTCTAACTTAATAAATTTAATGATTCATTTCATTTATGTAGAAATTCTCAGACTAACCCATAAATGTTTTATTTATTTTTTAGGCTAAAAGCTAAAATTCACAAAATGTTACTTTAAGTGGTATTAAAATTTTTACTGTGTTTTAAGTGCATACAAATGAATTTTAAAATTAATAAACGTTTGGCAGAAATAATTCAAATGTTTTACGCAAATTAGAAGCTCTAGTAAAATATCGGATCGATAGGCGCAAATTCCGATGATATTATAACGATAACACCGTTGACAGCCGAACCGGTAATGACAGGGAATAAATAAGAAATCAATGTATGCTGGCAACACTGAAGGCATTTTCTATGAATTGAGATTACGAAATGTCAAACGTCAAGCAATTACGTAAATATTAATAAATTGGCAATCTTGAATTGAAATATTCATCTAAATATGCATTGGCAGTCCACATTTACTTTTTGACACTAAACGGGAGTTAATTGGTTAATCAGGTCTTCAGTCATATTTCAACCAGTTTTGTTTCTCAAAAATCGAACGGAATAAATTGGTCGCGTCGTAGAATTTACCGACCGTCGCGTCGGTCAGAGTATCTCTTACCAAACAGAATATCTCTCACCGTGATCGCAAATATTAATAACGGGCTACAGATGACAGATTTCGTTAATATTGTTTTGATATAGGGTTTTATAGAACGTTCAACTGAAGTAATTCCCAAATACATAATATTCAATGTTTTCATATGCATCGATTGATATCATGATTCTTAAAGACATAGTTAGGCACATTATTAATTTTTTTTTTAACAATTAAAATGTAGTGAATTTCATTTGCGTTAAAAACGTTATTTAACATGTTTTTATTTCATTTCAAAACCAATCGATTTCGTGATGATACAGTTATCTTAAGATATTGTATAATGGCGTTGGTTTAGATTCCTCGTTATAAAAAACACCGAATTGGAAGAAAAATTGATGAATATTGAATTATTTAAAAAAAAAAAATCTCCAATTATTTCTGGCTTTCACTCTTCAAGGGTGTTCTAGGCCATCATTGAAAATTACAAAGAATATATATTGAACAAATGAATAAAAATATAACAAGCCTACTAGGTACTTGAAAAAAAAATTGAATTGGATATTGAATATTTTTGTTGAAATCTAAAAATACATTCTATGTTTTTATAAACTCCATGGCATAGGAAATAAATAAGTAACTTTAAAATTAGTCGAAGATAATGTTGTTAATTCTAAAATTTGAAATTATGATGGTTTGATGGAAGGTTGCAATGGCCGAATTGGTAAAGGTGCCCGTCCCGGTTAGATGAGAGGTTCTGGGTTTACGTCCCTATTGCGACCATTATCTTTTCCTATTTTTCTGTGTCTTGTTCTCTTTCATATTTTCGTTTAGATTATTAGTGTTATCTTCTTCTAAAATAAATTGAAAATGCACCAGCCTGATGATTATATCAAAATGAAACTGAATGGTCCTTTAAAAAATAATTTACGTGAAACATTACTTAATGTTTTTAATTAAAAAAAATGTATTAATAAAAAAAAACGATAAAATTCTAGAAACTCGTTAATTTTGTAGATATTTAATCTGAAAACGAGACAACTATCAGATAATCTACACGCCAAAACTTAGCAGGACTATACTTAAATAAATCTCTTTTCATTTCCTTTCTTCGCAACTTTCCTTTCCTAATGACGAAGTAGTGGTGATTGGTGATATTTTGATCTCCCACGGCCTTAGCCAATATTCAGTTCGGCAAAATACGAATACGCGCTGAAACGGGTTTCGCTAAAAGTAAACATCGCGCGTTAGTATCTATGTATAATTTGTTCCAGTTAATACTTGCACTTTCAGAACTCTCCATTTCAGCGAAATTATTGATCGAAATAGTTTATTTTTGTGCCATTTCTCTAATGCGTGATAAATAATACCATTTAAATACTTAGAACTGCTTGTTATTGCAAGATAATTTTGCATACGGCGGCTTTTTCATGAAAATATCACACTATCAACTTTGCCAATGAGCTCTGTTTTGTTCTTCTTCTTGTGCCCTGTCCGTTCAACGGACGTTGGCTATGCGGACTCTTTGTTTACTGCGGCTCGAATAACTCTACGGCAGACTGGCAAAACCACTGTCTCAGGTTTTTCAGCCGTGAGGTTCTCCTTCTTCCAGGACCCGGTCTTTCGGCAATCTTTCCCTGCATTATGAGATACAAGATCTCATACTTCTCTGGATCCGTCCAAGATACTGAAGTTTTCGGATTTTTATAGTTTTAATAAGTTCTTTTTCTTTATTCATCTGAACCATAACATCTTTATTCGTAACCCTGTCCATCCAGCTTATTTTAAGAATTCTTTTGTAGATCCACTTCTCGAATGCCTCAAGTCGCCTAATTAGTTCTTCAGTAAGCGTCCATGCTTCCCTTCCATAAAATAATATCGAAAACACGTACCATCTGACCATTTGCATTCGTAATCCAAGGTTGAGATCATGACTGTTAATATCTGTTTTTTCGTTATTAACAACGAAAAAACTCTGGAACGATAGTTATCGGGACATTTAGCCAACGTTTTGGACAGCATTACAGTGTTTATCACCAGGGTAGATGTATGAGCGGTTCCATGCCAACTCAGAATCAAGTCAACTCAACACTTCTTTGAAAAGTCATTAAAGTTATGAAAAAATAATTTTAAAATAACCCATAACCATAACCTAACGTAACCTATGTAACCAATTTTTTAATATATTTTTTAATAACTTTTAATGACTTTTCAAAGGAGGTTCTGAGTTGTCCGGTCATCGTATGAGCTCCTATGGAATGGTCAGCTCTGGTTTAATGAAATTTGCGATGTTTTTCGTCACTTTTTGGTTCATGTAACTACATAAGCTCGCCACGACATTTCAACCGTGAGAACGCAGCTTTATAAAATCTATTTAACTCTAAAATAATAAACCAAAACTTTTTGAACGTTAAATTTTGGATAGTTTCTGCCAGTGATTTTATAAATATTTTTAAAAACAATACAAAAATGTTGCCATTGAAATTAAAAAACAACCACTGAATTTGTACGTAACCACACCAATCATCGAAACACTTAATTTATTTCCCGTCATTATCTTATGAGCTACTTGTAAGGAAGCTGCTTCGATTACGTTTTAATATTTATTTTTCTAAACTTGATTGTGATTACATTATATCTCAGCATATTCGTATTACATTTAATTAGATACGACACTCAAGTCAAACCAGACCACATTTATTTTATATAATTCATGCAATAGGTGAACTAACTAAACTAACCAGTATTATATTATTGCTTAATAATAAGTAATCACTATCAATTTATTCAGCCAATGTCAAACTTGTTTAGATTTTTAGTTCAAATCTTTTAAGATAGTTGAGGGTTTGGTGTTTTGTGTATTGACTGTATTCAAGTTTGACCCGAGGTTTTAATTTAATTTATGTTTTTCATTTTATACATAACTAGCTGGTACCCGACACGCGTTGCTATGCCATTTAATAAAGAAATTGTTTCTCCGTGCGTGTCCTTTCCCATTCGTCCCATTCCCCTTCCGCCTCCCTTTCATCTCCCGCGTTCCCTTCACCTCTCGCGTTCCCACTCCGCCTCCTCCACCTTCCCTCTCCCCACTCCACTCCCCTCCCTTCCCCCGTCCCACGCCCCCCCCTCCCGAGTTTCCCTCCCCCTCCCAGGTAACCCTCCCCGATTCCTAGTTCCCTTCCCCTCCTCCCTCGAACTCCCTACCCGAGTTCATCTCCCCTTCCCGCATTCCATACATTCAGTCTCGGTACATTCAGTCTTCAAACAGCTCGCGTGCCACCTGTTGCAATTTTTTATACAAATTTCATAATGCCAGAGCTAACCAGTAGTTCTATACAAGCCTTTTTCTGACAATAACGAACACAAAAAAAAGAATTATCCAATTTGGTGCAGTCGTTCGGTAGTTTCTGCGATTAATTTTTATTTAATTAATTAATTGTTCAAAATTTCATGATGCCAGAGCTCACTATTGTATATAGAAACCATCGCGGGCATGCACGCATCAAATCCCCAAAGTTTCATCGCAATCGGATGAACGGTTTAGCAATGCGTATTTTCAAGATATCAGAGCTCACTATTGTGTATAGAAACCATCGCGGTCATGCAAACATCAAATCCTTAAAGTTTCATCGCAATCGGATGAATGGTTTAGCAACATTTAGGGGACATACAAACATTTTTACATTTTTATATAATACTAGCTGGGTTACCCGGCTTCGCTCAGGAAATCATTTGAGAGTTTTATGGAATGTTTCACAATGATGATCCCGATTCCCTATTCCCGAACATTCCACGACATACTCCGCCACCCCTTCCAGAACATTCTAGAGTTCTATAGAACCTTCTTGAACTTTCCGAAATTTCAAGAGGGCGAAACTTCCAGCCTTTATATCTTCAAAAGCACGTCCTTTAGGTAAAAACGGGTACCTTTTTTCCCGAGAGACAGAGATCGGGTACCTTTTTTCCCGAGGGACAGAGATCTATCACACCTTATAACTCCCTTGATCGTACCGGGACTCGTTTCTGAGTTTTTGCGGTTCGCACGTTTTTTTGGATTTTCTTTTATAATATATAGCTGTTTCCCGGCATGCGTTGTAATGCCATATTCAAATAAATAAAATGTTACTCCTTGCATGTCTTTTCCCGTGCGTTCCCCTCCAGCGTTCCACTTCCACCTTCCCCGCCACCGCTCTCCCGCTCCCCCGTCCCGCCAACCCCCCTGGCACTTCATTTCTTGACTCCTCTCCCGCCCGGCCCTTAGCCGAAACTTTTTTCTAATACTAACATTATTAAACTCGTGATATCTTTCTAATTAAATATCCGAACTGAAAAATTCAAAAAGTTAAATAAAGGTATTGAAGCTGCCTTGAATATGAAGTAATTTTTTTTGATAAGGATTAACACCAAGATACAAATAAAGAGCCTTTTCAAGCGGCGACATATTAATTAAATTTTTAAAATAAAAGAATACTTATTGTGGCATAACCATAATAGTTAGACATATGCTGTTGCGACCTTTTTTGTAAATAATGATGTGTTCTACAAAGTCGTAGTACATTATTTTATTCTATCATCAATAGTTTTCGCAGCGCACGCGATGTAAAGAATATTTTAGGTAATTTTTTTACACCTTGGGTTGCATTATTGGAGTTTTAGTAATGATCCCTAATTATTTTGAAAATATTATATAGCCTATGTCACCAGTGTAGCTTCCCAACAGCGAAAGAATTTTTCAAATCGGTTCAGTAGTTTCAGAGCCTATTCGATGCAAACAAACAAACAAACAAACAAATCTTACCTCTTTATATAGTGTAGTAGATAGTAGATGAACCCAAATATTTCAATTTAATCTTTTAGCTGTCGATAGCACCCAATTTTCCTGAATAACTTTCTTGTTCAATAGTAATATTTAATAACCTTATATTTTTTAACCTTTCAGTATTCCACTTTTTTACCTTCCTTAATAATCAGGGTTGCCAACAACATTTTTCGAACCTTTTTCTAATGATTTAATTTTCATTCTGTTCTCTAACTCGTATCATTGCGTATTACTTCCGTTTAAGAACACTATCCATATTAATACATATTCTTTCTCATCCGTTTATTAATTATTATTAATAATAATATTGATGATTTTAACAAAACTGCTTTTTTTATAAACCATCTCAAGGACTCTTCTCCATTCACATAAAAAGTACTTACATATGACACCTGAGGGATAACAGTGGCACAAGTCAAAACAAATCATTTTTGAGTTAAGTATGCAGAAATGTTCCTGGATATCTATTCTATCTTCGGTAAAAACAGCACAATTCTTAAAAATATTTTTGTGGCCTTAAAAGCGAATATTGGTCTGAATAGCGAATCGTTATTATACGAGTATTATATAATATTTTACTCGAATTCAAGCAAAAATAGTGGCACAATGATCATTGTACCATTATTATAATATTAAACCTAATAAATATTAATATTTATACTGCTTTTCAACTTTTGAAAAATAATGTTTTTTTATTGGTTAATAAACTGATTTAGTACACTCAAACAAAATATTCAAATTGCTCTCCTAAAAACAAAGGTTTTTTGAATTGTGCCATTGTTATCACCCGGGTGCGATGAGTTCTATTAATTTCTCTTTTGATAGTAGGTCTTACATACGAGTATATCAAATATTAAAAAAAAAGAAATTACGTTAGTTCCACACATGAGGCCATGAAGTAAAAAAATCCTTCAGGGCTTATGCCATCTTTGGAGATTCTGGGATTTTTAGGGAAAGTAAGGAGAAGTAGTTCTGGTAAGGAAAAAGGTATGAGGGGCGGGTCTGGGGTTCCAGAAGTGACGGAGATATGAATCCATCCCTCCCATTGCGGTGAGAGGTCAAAATTCTACCTTAACACCCAGACAAACCTCACCCCGGGCACCCTGCTAAGTCACTAGCCTGGGCAACCGGGTGATTTGGGGTGATTGGGGTGTTGGCTATTCAATAAATGGCAAACAGGTTATTCAATAAATGGTTCCCAGGGCGGCGGTACCCATACCTAAATTAAATTATTACCAATATTATCATCAATTATTTTCCTATAAGTTGGAAGTATCCGCCGCCTGAAGTATCTGACTGATTTCTGTCCAGATTCTTTAGAAGCGAACAACAGAAACAAATAACAAAATAATTCGAAGAATGATATTAATATGTATTTTTTTTTATTTCAGGTTTCTTAATTATCCTGAATATTCACGGAATCGAGGGGACCAGGAGTAAGCGTCAGGGTAGGTACGCATTATTTACTATTTAAAATTTTCCCCTTTCACAACTATAATTTGAAATGAAAGGTTGCGGGTTCGATTCCAGCAGCAATGCAACAGTAGATTGACCTAATTTTTCTTTGTGCAACAATAATTTGAGTAAAATTCAGACCCGGCATCCCGAATTACTACCAATTTAAAACATACTTTCCTAGAACACTAAGTTTTTAAGCTAAAAAAATTATTTGTTCATATGAAGCAGTTACTTTGTGATGTGACATTATAATTTAAAATAAAACAATAACTTTGTAAACACCACTTTTATTTTTATACTTTATGCCGACCGGGTTTCGCTACAACCGTAGCTTCTTCAGGGCAGTACAATCTCTACTAAAATTAATTTACATGTGTGTTTATAACTAATACATGATTAAACCAAATGGGCCGGACTCCTCAAGTAACGGAGGAAGTAGGTATAGGTGTAGATGGAGAATTGGGAAGGGAACGGGCGTGTTCTTTGTCAATAGGGAACAATCTTAGTATGGGACTTTTATTTAAATTTAGTTGGTTATTAACTACCTTACTGTTACTGTTTATGGCTTTCCTTAGTTCAAGTGCTTCCAGATTGTCTAGCCTAATACCGATGTTGTTTTTATGAATTAGTGTGGCGCCTGTATTTTTGTCAAATTTATGGTCTTTTTCAATCAAGTGGTTTGCAAATTCCGAAAATCCAGAGCTGTGTAAACATCTAAGGTGTTCTTTGACACGGGTATTTATATTGCGTGCTGTTTTGCCTATATAGAAAAAAGGACAGTCGCTGCATTGAAGTGAATAAATTCCCGAGTGAGATAGACTATTATCTTTGTCCTTGCCGTTCATTAAATGCTTACCTATACTATTATTAGTGTAAAATGCTGGTTTGATATCTGATGGGAGGTTTTTAACGCTGTTTTGAGAGAAATTATTTATGTACAAGATTCTACGCCATTGATAAGGTTGATTATTATTACTTGGTATATTATTATTATGAGGTGGACTGTTGTATAAGAATTTACTTGTGGATAATTTTTTATTTTTTTTATTTAGAATGTTGTTGACTATATTTGGACTGTAACCGTTATTTATTGCGATTTGTTTGATCGTAGATAATTCTAATGCAAAGTTGGTATTTGATAAAGGGACTGTAACCAATCTGTGTACCATGGAATGGAAAGCTGAATGTTTATGGGATTCGGGGTGGTTAGAGGAATTGTGAATAGTTATATCGGTGAACGTCGGTTTGCGGTAGATTTTAAATTCAATTTTATTATTTATTATTGATAATGAAAGATCTAAAAAGTATAATGTAGAATTGGTACCTATTTCTATTGTGAAGTTAATTTGTTTATGGAAAGAATTAATTAATAGCAGGAAGGAATTGAGTTGTCGTTCAGTTCCTAACCAAACACAGAACACATCGTCAACATAGCGCTTCCATACAAGTAAGTTTTAATAATCCATACAAGTAAGTTTTAATAACCAAGTAATAATAATCAACCTTATCAATGGCGTAGAATCTTGTACATAAATAATTTCTCTCAAAACAGCGTTAAAAACCTCCCATCAGATATCAAACCAGCATTTTACACTAATAATAGTATAGGTAAGCATTTAATGAACGGCAAGGACAAAGATAATAGTCTATCTCACTCGGGAATTTATTCACTTCAATGCAGCGACTGTCCTTTTTTCTATATAGGCAAAACAGCACGCAATATAAATACCCGTGTCAAAGAACACCTTAGATGTTTACACAGCTCTGGATTTTCGGAATTTGCAAACCACTTGATTGAAAAAGACCATAAATTTGACAAAAATACAGGCGCCACACTAATTCATAAAAACAACATCGGTATTAGGCTAGACAATCTGGAAGCACTTGAACTAAGGAAAGCCATAAACACTAACAGTAAGGTAGTTAATAACCAACTAAATTTAAATAAAAGTCCCATACTAAGATTGTTCCCTATTGACAAAGAACACGCCCGTTCCCTTCCCAATTCTCCATCTACACCTATACCTACTTCCTCCGTTACTTGAGGAGTCCGGCCCATTTGGTTTAATCATGTATTAGTTATAAACACACATGTAAATTAATTTTAGTAGAGATTGTACTGCCCTGAAGAAGCTACGGTTGTAGCGAAACCCGGTCGGCATAAAGTATAAAAATAAAAGTGGTGTTTACAAAGTTATTGTTTTATTTTAAATAAAAAAATTATGTTATTCTTCAAGATAGTATCTATATATTTGCTATACCGAAATTGTATTTATATGAAATTACCTCGAAAGAAAAAAATCACAAAGTATGCCCCGAAAATTATTATAAACACGTTTTTTTCTATTATTTTTACAAGTTATGTGTAAAAAAATAAGTGTTTCTTTAAATGCTACTTAAGACATTTCTCGCGAGATTTTTGCTGTATTATAAAAGAGTCGTGTTTTGTTAAACATTTTCACAATTTTTGCTTAATTATTATCGGTTTTAACATTAGCGCGCTCCCTCTAACATATATATTAAGATATTCCCCTTCTTCTTCTTTTTGAATGCCTACTACCTAAAGAGCGTTTTAATATGGCGCAATGATAAAATCAAGGGGACTTTATATTTTGGTAAAGTTCCCCTTGCAGGATGATTTTAAATTTTTTTTACAAGTTTTTCAAGTTACTTTCTTTCATAGTGCATTCAGTACATGCCGGAGTATTTAATTTATGTTGATTATCACGTTTGATATAGGTACTTGACTTTATGGCATGTTTCTTTTTACATTGTTCGAAGAAAAATGATTGTACCTACAAAATATTATGAAACAGCATTCTTTTACAGGCGGTGAAAGGAGTAAAGTAATTACTATTGACATACAAATAAACTAAATCGAAACAATAGAAGGTACTTTCATGTTACACGCAAAAAAGAAAGTCTTAATGCATTTACACACATTCCGTGGTTTAAAATTACAGAACATGTGCTTTACCGTCACCAAGTTAAAATTTAATGACAATCCAGATATCCATGCTACTGATAATTGTACTACAACCTATGAATAGCATAGAGCAATGTTATTGCATCCTTAAAACATGTAAAAATGTGTTCAAATAGAATCATATTTTCGCTAAAAATAGAGATAAAATAATGAGTACTCTAAGTACAGATCCTTAAAATTTTGAATGATTGATTTCTTTTACAATTTTCTTACATTTCCGCAGTGAATTCCTTTCAGTACGCGCAATGGCCGACCATCCACGGCGGTCCATATCTTTCCTCTTCGGCCTCGGACTGGCCCTCCTACCAGCCCGTGCAGTACTACCAGCAACCCAGAAGGATCAACTACGTCGATATGGGTCCCTACACCGAATCTCCTACGGATGCCTTCGTGCTCAACACAGACAGACTTCTGGGCCCAGCGTTTCAAGAGGAAACTACCGATGGACAGAGATTTGATACTGACAAATTGATGGGAACTTCCTTTGAAGATCAAATTTCAAATGCTCAAAAAGTAAACACCTATAATCCAACAGGAGGTAATTTTTATGATGAGCAGCTTAATAAGAATAAACTTATTACACCGCCCGAAAATTTGAATGGACAAACATTCAACACAGAAAAACTGATCGGGACATCTTTGGAAGAAGAAATTGCAAATGGACAAAGGGTCAATACTGATAAATTCTCAGTACCCTCTTTGGTACAAGTAACCACAGGAAATGGAAAGAGAGTCTATAGGCACGATAAACCTGCACCAGAAGAGTACGTAGAAACCAATAAAGCTTTGGGACCTGTTGGAGGAGTCATAAAAAATGACGAAGGACGACTCCTATCGGATTCCGCTTTCTCAGCAATTTCTGAAACACTTGGAGCCATCAATACAGTCGGTCACTATCTTGTGGATATGGTGGACGATAGAGAGGAAAAAGATGACGATGACGATGAAGACGAAGACGATGATGGTGAAAAAGATAACAAACTACCGAATGCACTATACACAATCAGTAAAAACGTGCTGGGGAAGAATGTCACAGAAAAAATTGCACCTTTTGTGAATAAATTAACTGATAGAGCAGACCCTGGAGCAAGAGGTTGTACGACTCCAGAAGGAAAGCCAGGAACTTGTGAAGATTTAAGTAACTGCCCTCAACTCCTATTAAATCTTGGAAATTTAAGACAAAGTCTATGTTTTAAAAGCCTATTTGTTCCTGGAGTGTGTTGTCCCGAGTTAGGAGCAGGATTCAACCAATTACCAGCTCCTGGTTCAACGGTTCTCACGACTAGTAGGCCAACTTTAGCAGTGGCAATCACAACGAGGAAGCCTCCAGTTATCTACAGACCTCCACCACCGACCAGGCAGCCATACACGACGACAAGACCAACAACAATACGCCCGTTCATCACACCGGCACCTACCATCTTCAACACAACATCACAATTCACCAACTTCACCAACTTCGTTAATCCAGATGGTAAGAATATTTTTTTAAAGTAAATATACGTGTACGAGACCTCTAGGCCTGCACAAAACTGTAGATAATAAGCGCTGGCACACAGAGACGCCTGACAATCGAAATGTCTTGATAGAGATGTGTTCTCGCCTTGACAGCTGTTGAAGTTCCGTAGTATGGTCACAAGCGTCTATGCTGGTCGGGCATCTTCTGCGCATTGGGGTGGAGTGGTATTGCATCTTCCACCGTGCATTGTGAGATGGAATACTCTTGCATCGGCGCATGTAGGCTGCGGTGGACGCTGGTTGCTAGTAATCGAGACGGGCTGCGCCCCAGATGGTAAATGTTCTCGTGGATTGCTGCATATCTGGCATCAGCATCCAGGGGGTGGTCGCAGCAACTCACATGTTGATTGGTTTCAGGATAATCGGTCTGCTTTTATTAAGCGTGGCGGGAGTCCATATCATGTATCTTGCTCAGGCGTTATCATCAGGGCAGAGATATGCAAGGCCCGATGCAAGGGAGCCCCAGGCTAGCAGCCCGGAGCAAGATGGCCAGGTGTAGCGCAGCGTCTTCAAGGGCTTGGTAAGAATCAGCAAGTTCAAAGGAGCCCGAGGGTGGCCATGGGGCTCAGGCATCAGCATCTTCAAGGGCTTGGTAAGAATCAGCAAGTCAAGGGAGCCCGGGTGTGGCTATGGGGCTCAGGCGTCAGCGTCTTCAAGGGCCTGGTTACAATCAGCAAGTTCAAGGGAGCTCGAGGGTGGCCATGGGGCTCAGGCGTCAGCGTCTTCAAGGGCTTGGTAAGAATCAGCAAGTTCAAAGGAGCCCGAGGGTGTCCATGGGGCTCAGGCGTCAGCGTTTTGTAGGTATTGTTCAGACACATCGGCAGGCGATGTCGCTCCGACGAACTCTTGAGGTGAAAGAGACTGCAGTCTTGAAGTTCCAACTTGTAACGGCGATACTGACGTCTTGAATCGAGTAAGTTCTGTAGAGGTACTGCAACAAAAAACTGATGACTGGTGACTGAATGAAGCTCCTCCTTTTGTACTGGCTTTTATAGTAAAGGCGATTCACGTTTTAATAAATGTTATGAAATCAGTATTTTTGTACTGCCGCGTAATAATGGTGCAACAATGTTGTTGGCGGTGCGTCATCTAATTGCATCACACGTTCGATACAATACGGACGAAACTAGTATTTAATTCAACGAACGCACTTAATACAGTAGAGAAATTGCCCACATAAAAGAAGACAAGTAATTAGTTCTTGTGCAATGTTATTGCAAATTGAGTTGTTTGTTTTATGTATAATTTGAACAAGCAAAGGAACTAGCGTGAGCAAAATCGTGCTATTCTTGTATTGATGGGTACTTCAAATGGGTTAATTGACTAATTGTGTTGAATTCGAGCAGGACGGAAACCACAAGAAGATTTTAAATAAAATGTAAACCATTTCCTGTAACACGCTTGGTTTAAGTAATTTAGAGTGACAAAGATGAATCACGAAGAGGTGTGCGAACGTATGTGTACGAAGAATGGTCAGTCAAAGATTTCAATATACAAATGTCGACGATTTTAAGCGTTTTGTAAACTTTGTTGTTGTCCGCGTAGTTTGTGTAAGGTAATTGCTCAATATGCTGCACGTTTACTTTCAGATAACGACATAATTTTTGTTTGAAATATTCATTTAACTCTTTAACAATTACAGAAGATGCCAAATGTATTTATTACTTTTTTTATAATTCGAATCATTGGAATAATAGTAATACTGAAAATCGGTTTGTTTAAGGTCCGAAGCAGCAAATGTAATAATTAAACGGTTAGCTTGGGGATAAAGAAACTTGCGTAAATTTTCAGGGTATCTTGCATTGCACATCGTTCCCTAATATGAATACACATAGCCAACGAATAAACAAAAGTTCACAATGACTACGTCTTGTTAATGTATTTGATCTCATCTGTTGTTTGTACGATCTGCAGTCATGCTCGGGAGCGATGACAAGTTACCTACATTTCCTTATTACCCCGGTATTTTTTTATGTTTTTACCGTAAAGTAATTTCTATTATGAGCCAATGCGCTTTGAAATATCCAATTCGGTTAAAGAAAAAAAAAGTCAAAGGGCAAGAGGAATTAGTTCATGAAGTCAATTATTGTAACTTTAATAGTGTCTTCGGGCCTTCCAATCAACGGATTAATCCTTTTGACAGTTTATCAGTTTATCAGTTCCGTGTAATGTTATTATTTCTATGATTTCCGTTTTTTCTTTTTATACATATAGCCGCTTACGCAAGATTTTACCGGAATCTTTTAAAGGATTTCAAAGTTCATTCTGTGATCTTCTTCTAGACTGCGGCGAGCCAGAATGGAGTTCCGGAAGGGTGGTTGGAGGAAGCGAAGCAGCATCAGGAGCCTGGCCTTGGATGGCCGCAATTTTCCTCAGTGGACCTACCAGAACAGAGTTCTGGTGCGGCGGAGCCTTGCTGGCAGATAGACACATCCTCACAGCGGCCCATTGTACCAGGGATACGCGTCAAAGACCGTGAGTAGTAATAAAATATAAGAAAATGGCTAACTCCATTTTACTTTATTTTTTATTTTGTTTTATAGGTAAACCAAGAGTTACAGTATTTTATAAGGTATGATAAAATATGTATAATAATTGAATCAATAATAATTTCTCGCTGATCTTTCTTAATTATCAGTAAATATAAAAGAGATACAGGCTAATAGCCTTTGGGTATGGGATGGTGAAAGGGACAGGAAGGGGAAGTATCTAGTCTGTGAAGAATATTTATAGCGTGAAGGTTAGATGCTTCTTTTTTTAACTTTATTAATAAATTCCTTTATTATTTATTTACAATTATTTAATTTTTAAAATTAATTCCCGTTAAACTGATTTATATCAGTTTGTCAACGGGTTCTTTTGAAATTTACTTTTTTTTTATTGAGAAAGGTACATAAAATATACACATTATTAAATTATATATACACATAAATAACATATATTTTGGAAAAAAAAAATGTTAATAAAATTTATAAGAAATACACAACAGAGAAGACAGAAAGAAAGAAAAAGAAAAGAAAAGAGATAATAATAATGGAAAAAAAAATTAAAACGAAAAAGCGGAAAAATTGAGGTTAGTCCAAAAAAAATCTTTCACTTAATCATTTCTTTAGCATACGTTTCCTTCTGAAACTCATTTCACAGCTTTTAATTGTGTTGGGTAACAAGTTGTACATTTTTGGAACAAGGTATTCTAGAGTTCTTTGACCGTATTTATTTAGGTATCTGGGAATCACAAGTCCATCGTTTGCAGTTAGTCTTGTATTATGAACATGAACCACTAGTTTATTATATTCGGTTTGAGATGTATGCTAACTCACAATTTTAAGCCACAATTTAGCACGAACAGATAATAAATTTACAGAGTACGATTTTGGTACATCATGTCTTTGTTCGTATTTAGTTTTTTCAATAATAATTTTACCAAATAATATTGTACGTTTTGCACTGAAAGAAGGTTTGTTTTTATTGAATGTCCCCATGTGGTTATTCCATATCTTATTAGGGATTCCGCCAATGACAGATATACTAATCTAAGGGTATTTAGTCGAACAAAAAACTTCAGTCTATAAAGTTTGCTCACTATAGCTCTAAGCCGTGTGCAAACTTTTTGAATATGTATATCCCATTTAAAATTACAATCAATTGTTAAGCCTAGATATACGTATGTAGAAACTAGTTCAATATTTTTACATGAGCATGGTTGTATTACAGAATTATGGATGCAATTAAAATCATGAGAAACAGTTTTTAAGTTTGAAGGTTTGAGGTGCTGAGTTAAATAAATCGAATTCACTGCATGAAAAGTTAAAAATGTATGAAGCTTGGTGAATGAATCTGTTTTGTTTTGAGTTAGTGTTACATGACTTAGGCCTTGAGTGAAATTATTTTTTAAGGGCACCCTGTGGGGAGCTGATGTAAAAAAAATGAGATGGACTAAAACTACGGAAAATAATCACGTTTCAAGTTTAGTGATTAAAATTGTCGTCCCGGTAAGACAAGTATCCTGGGTTTGTTTTCCATTTGCGACTGTTATCTTTCTGGTTCTGTTTCGTGTTTCGTTTAAATCTATTAGTATTATCGCCTTCTTCAGTGATTAAATATTACATTGATAAAAAGTTGTTCCAATGAATTGAAAAATGTACCTATTGTGAAAATAATATATTAGTAACTAGTATTTCTCGACACAGGACATCCCTAGTGAGGCAGGCGCTGAAAATATGTAAACTTAATGTGAATATTATACATAGATGTATCCGATGATAACCCCAAGTTAGGGAATGCTGTTGGGCCGAAGGAGTTAATGTGATGGTGTTGGTCTCAGAGCTCACCTATATTTTTTTAAAAACGTTTACAGAGTGTTGACTATTATTACATTAATAAAATTATCATTGGAGTTTGCATATATATTAACACTCCAATTTAACCCGTCAGGCTAATTTCTTCGCTTTTCGGAACAACTCACACAGGTCTCGTAGAACTCGTTGTGAAATATGATCTAAACGGTGTTAGAAAGGTGTTAAAATCACCACACTTTATATTCAAATCTAAAAGTCAACCACAATATGTTATGAAACCAAAGTTTCCAATCCTATCCAATATAACGTGAATTTTTTATTATTTTTTTTCCATGAAACTACAAAAAAATAAATAGTTTCATAATACATTTGCCTAATAAAATACGTGTGTTTTTATTTATTTTTTGTTATCAGTAACTTTAGTTCGCAAAAACCCAAGGTGAGCCATTTTTAAAACTGTAGATGTTTGCATTTAAAATTTTTATATTTAAAAAAATATGTGTTTATTAAAAATTATAATATTTAAAAGCGTGTTTCACCACCTTTTAAAAAAAGTTTTCGGATTCGATCAGAAATATTCCATTTTTTTGGATTTTATAAAGCGGAAATATTTTGACTTTCGGCAAAATAGGCCCGAGGCCTAAGGGGTTAAAATGTTCACAGCATGCGTAAATCAAGATTTATTTATTACCAGGCCCCCTAGCACAGTTGATCGATAAGAATTGATAGGATAACTTTCGGTGACTTCTCATAGTTCCCTAGCATGATTGCGGATCGCCAACGAATTAGTAACAGTTAATTATGACTAAGTGTTCTTAATATATTCGACGTCAACTGTTGTTTGTACGTTAGCGATGTGCAGTTGTGCTAGGTAACGATGAGAAGTTACCGAAAGTTATCCTTTCAATCCTTATCGATCGGACGTGTTAGGAGTCGGTGTAGATGCTACTAGTGAAGAAACGAAAAGGTTGTCTCGTGAGTAAAATATAAATACACCAGGAGGGTGGTACTGGTGTATTTGAAAAAGACCCATGTAGAATATGTTTCTGTATCTATTTGTAAATAGTAGAATTAGATAGAACCTAAGAATTCTTAATAAATTGTAGAGCGCCCTTGAGGTGATTTTTCACAAAAACGGCGCTCTACAAATTATCCAATTATTTACGGTGCTCCAGATTTTATGTCCGGGTTGAATCTTTCCCAAATGAAAGACTAAACCCTTCCACACACTTTTCCACAAATGAATATCTAGTAAATTAACGCAATGTAAGTGCACTATATAAGAGTAAAACAATACAAGAACAATACGTCAATCCACCAGAAACATAATGGGAAAATATTTCACCGACTCCAGATATTTTCATATCAGAGGGTTCGGCTCTGATGAAATCCTAACTGGTCCGATAAATCCTACTGATCCCTCAATATAAATATTTAAAAAATCTTTCGTAATCCTACATGTATTTAAAATGACCGACTTTTGCATTTTTATGTACAAATTTTTTGACAAATCTAATACGCCTAAATTTTGAATGAGAGAGCTAGGTATAATGCCAGTAGCCGAAATAACAAATGGCAATATTTTTATAGTCTGAGAATGCCAAATTTTTAATTTCATTTCCTAAATCTGTATATTTTCTTATTTTTTCAGAACCAGTTTTCTGAATATTACAAGAATTTGGAATAGCGACATCAGTGATATAAGTTATTTTCTTAATTTTGTCATGTAAAACTATATCGGGTCTATTATGACTAATTGTTCTGTCTGTAAGAATAGTTTTATCATAATAAATTTTATAAAATTCATTTTCTAAAAATGAATTTGGTTCATATTCATAATATGGTACATTACGGCAGTCAATTATTAATAATATTATTATTAGAAAATTAGATTATTTTTAATATCAGGATATGAAGCCACGCCTTAATTTTACAGCTCTGCCGCTATAATTTTTGCTGTGAATTGAATTCTTTCAACTAATCCAACGCCATATTATTACTTTAGCGAAAATACTTCTTTTTTTTGTATTCAAAATGCATTAACAGTATTATTTAATTCTCTTTCTATAGGTTCGCAGCCCGACAGTTCACAGTCAGATTAGGAGACGTGGATCTTCAGAGAGACGATGAGCCATCTCGGCCTGTGACCTTCAGGGTACTGGAGGTGCGCGCTCATCCAAACTTCTCCAGGGTCGGCTTCTACAATGACATCGCCATCCTCGTCTTGGAAAGTAAGATGACAACCTACCTTGGGATATGTTAACTGTTAAGCAATGTATTTAGTGTCTCAATAGTCTTTAAGTATTAGACTGGGAAGGGAAAGAATAAATAAAAAATCGGAACAAATTTATTTGAATTGAATTATGTTTTTACGAACCTAAAAGATTTTAACCAGCGATTCCTGAGCAAATTTGGAGCAAAAATATTCATGTAATTTTGAAATCCGACGATATATATATTTTTTTCAATGAAACACATTTTTCCATCGTACGTCACCACTGGGTACAATCTAGTGATACGCACTCCGTATCGTTCCATCATGTAAAGTCTCTCTCTCTCTGGAATCCTGTACAAAGGTATTTGTCATTTGTCTTTATTATTAGCACTGGACCTTATCTCAGTAGGTACTATGTTATTTGATTAAAAGACTTTGGTTCTTTAAAATCACATTAACTATTTATTGTTATTACGTACAATACAACGACAGACGTCCTTAACTCGCTAGCTAGGTTTTGTCTGGCGAGCTCCCGTAATTTGAATGACTTGTCTGTTTCAGATCGGCTATCTTCGGTACATATCGTAACCGACACCATTTGACCGGAGCGTGGCATAAAAAACAGAACGATGATATAAAATAAACTAAATACAACATTTTCGGCTTTCTGTGGTGGTAGTAGGGGATTTTCAAACATTGTTGGGTTATTCGTAACCCGGGAATGTTTGTCTTTCTTTAAAAAAAAAAAAAAAAAACTAATCATAACTTATATTTTGATATATTATAAATCAGTCCTGTACAAGTGAAACAGACCGCGTGATCCGTTTAAACATATCATCGGACAGCAAAATGACATAACATACATTTTTAAGTGTGGATGTCCCTTGTACATAGGTATATATATATACTGCACTTAACATTCAAAATATCAAGATATTAGATAAACGATGCACGAGTAAGCAAACAAGGTGAAGAGATATAGCCCGCCCAAGTCGAGAGTCGCGAATGCAATTGTTTTTGGATAACAAAAAGGAGTTCATAAGACAATTCTGAAGATTCCGGTTAAAACTCCGACAAGCAAAATATTAAATTCAAGTTTTCAGCGTGCAAAACCTTAATTCAATAAATGTTTCGTTTAAACTTGAAAAAAAAAGAACATAGCTTAATCCACTCCTACATAAAAAAAAAACAACAATAATAATTAATTACACAACCTGGGCAATAAGCCAAAAATCTGTTTATTCCTAGTTTGAATACATCTGTTGGACAGAAATTTCGTAAATTTCATTCTACGGAACTATGTATATGAAAATAACAGAAATTAATATATTTGAAACTAAAAACTAAACAGTAAAAGCCTGACTGAGAGACTGAACAGACCATCAAATTGAAAACATTATGAAGACGAAGTAAAAACAAAATAAACTAAATACAAAAAGAATAGGAAACCTCAGTGAGGAGGACTGTGAAAACTTAACATTCTTATTTTATGCTTTATACGAGTACTTACGTCATGTGCAAACTCAGCGCCTGGAACGTTTTCCGCTGTTAGCCCTTTGAGTGCTTGAGTATCGTAAGTCAGAAGTGGATAAAACAGTTTTTTTTCAACATTTAACAATTTATATTTGTATGTTACCAGGTCGCGTCCAGAAGAACAAGTACGTTATCCCCCTGTGTTTGCCGCCGCCCCAGCTGGTGTCAGAGTCGTGGGCGGGACGACGCGCCACTGTGGTGGGCTGGGGCACCTCGCGCTACGGCGGCCGCGAGAGCACCGCCCAGCGCCAAGCCGCCCTGCCCGTCTGGCGGAACCAGGACTGCGATAGGGCCTACTTCCAGCCCATCTCTGAGGGCTTTGTCTGCGCTGGGTATTCAGAGGGCGGAGTGGATGCTTGCCAGGTAAATTAATACGCCAATTTTATGAGTTATTATGTCCTGACGATAGCTTCCCTCTAAAATAGAAAATTAAACCTAAAAGTTAACCTTTATACGATCTTACTGCTTTTTGATCGTACATTAAGACAATATTAGAGCAGCTATATATTTTGTATTAACAGTTATAAGACTCCCACCGCCACCAAGTATCATGTAAATGTAATCATTTACCGCCATGATAAGGAGTATCTCTAGCGGCCAGCGTTGCCAGCCATTACAAGTAAATGCTGCCAGTATTTCTCCGGAGTTGGGCATATTATTAATTTTCAGATTCCTAGCAACCCCTCATACCTTTTTACTTACCCAGAACTTTCTCTTCTTCCTTTACTTAAAAATTTCCTCCACACAGCATCTCCAAAGATGACATAGACCCTGAGGGTAATTGTTTTCCTCAGACTTTCCTGTGTGAAGCTAATGTAAAAAAAAATTAAATTATCGACATAAGTATTCAGAAATACTTCGATTTGTATTTAAATACATTCAAATCGAAACAATTTTATTGAAAATATATTTTTTTTAAACGGCAGTTTTATTATAAAACATAATTTTATTATGAAGAACGACACCATATAAATTTGTATTTACTTTACCTAGTTTTACGCCCGTCTCGACAAATGTATATCTTAGTGAGGCAGGCATAAAAAACTTAATGTAAACATACTTTAAGTAGAAAAAAAACCGACATCTAAAAGTCCGGTTCATGTAAAGAAATATGAAGAAACAGTTGATATTTGGCTCTTTTGACTAATCTGTTCGCCGACCGCTGCTGGTCTAGGTCTATGGTATTTATTAAGCTTTGTCCATTGCGCGGGCAAACGCCAGACTTTTGACAGTCCAACACAACAATCAAGGTCATAAATGTTTAATTTTTGCCAACACTCAAGGCCATAACTTTACACCAACATCGTTTGGGGTGAAGTTCGCGCGGTCCACACAATTTGACAAGTGGTATGAGGTACGGACGTGTCCACGGCACGCACACTTGACCACTTGACGTTTATATCAATATTAAAATGCGTTCTGATGACAAAAGAGATGCATCAGGGAGAAAACACAGATATTTTAATAGATATTTATTTATCAGGAAAGATTTCCGACTAATACGCACGACCTAAAGTTACTATTTATTAAGAATTTAGAGTGAATACGTTTTGTTGCTACGTAAATAATTACGTAGCATCAAAAATAGAATATCGATTTACAATGGTCAATTTCTCCCGTGTCTCTGAAACCGATTAATAAATTAATAGACTTTATTTACAAGTGAGTTCACGAAAGAAATAATCATCCATTACGACAGTGTGTTTATTTACAACTTAAAATCATAATTATTAGGTCCACGTACCAAAAAATTTGACGTTTATCGTTTGCATAAATGTTAAAATGCGTTCGATGTAGAAAAGATGCTACCTGCATCAGGAAGAAAACACAGATCAGGGTTTATCAGGAAAGATTTCAGACTAATATCGATTATTGCACCAATGACATTATATAATAACGTCATTTTATTGCACGACCTAATTTAGAACTATAGAATCTAAATTCTATTATCTATCTAAAATCTAATTCTACTCTAAAGTACGTAAATATTTACGTCAACAACAGAATAATTATAAATATTTGATATTATATTATCAAATATTTCTATTATTATATTATATTTAGGTATAATAATATTTTAAACTCGTGATTATGTTCGCTCATACATAGCACATAACCACAAAAATCCGTTCCGATTTTTCTACATACACGGACCGCACCGCGCGACTTCTGTCAAAAAATGAATTCTCCCCCCCCCCCCGCTGGACCCCGCCTGCCTTCCCGCTTCACCCGGGATGAGATGTTTAAGTTTTGTTTTCCGCCGAACACGGGAAGCACAAACACTGCGGCCTTGAGTGTTGGCAAAAATTGTGACCTTGATTGTTGTATAGGACTGTCAAGCAAAATTCTGGCGTTTGCCGGCGCAATGGACCCCGCATTATATACTCATTAACTAATGAGAAATCTTAAGACATTTTCCTTAGTGTCCACTAGTGTAAAATATACACATGAATCATTTTAGCATTGGTTGTAGTAGACGTCAACAAGTGGCGTTCAGAGCAAATTTTGATTGATGACCAAACAAAAATGTCAACAAATCATTCCTTTTTGTTTTTTCAGGGGGATTCTGGAGGTCCTCTGATGCTAAAGGGAGCCAACGGTCGCTGGCTTCAGATCGGCGTGGTCTCTTTCGGCAACAAGTGCGGAGAACCCGGCTACCCCGGGGTATATACTAGAGTGTCACACTACATGGACTGGATCCAGAAAAACATTGTCTGATCATACTACCATCTAGCATAGATAAAATAAACAGGGAGATGAGCCATGTACCATTATAAGTGTGAAATTGCACACACAAAAGTGCCGCCAAGTTCAACTAAATTGACACGTTTTTCGTGTAAGTTGCAAAAAAAGGGGCGAATACTTTAGCGTAAGCGAAGGCGTATTGTAGTGTTGGTTAACAACCCAGGTGACATGGAATAACCAAACAGCTGAAAAAATATCTCTTGTATTCTTTTTTATTTGGCCTTGTAATACTACTATCTAGCAAAGATAATATAGGGGCGTGCAATAAATTATTGCACTTTTGTAGTTGTACTAGCGGGGATACCGAACGGGGGAGGAGAGCCGGGATACTTATGCGCGGTTCCTCGCTTCTTGGAAATTTACTCACAATGGATCGCTTTACGGGAGAGCAACGCGCTTTCTGGGTAAAACATTTTTACAAAAACAACGATTTTTATGTCGCTGCACGCCGCCTACTTCGCTATAAATAAACAGCGAGATGGGCCATGCACCGTTACTAGTGTGAAACCGCACGGACAAAAGTGTTGCAAGTTCACCCTTAGGCACTACTGCAAGTCGATCTTGGCACAGCGGCGTCCAGCTTATGTTTCTACCTGCACACCAATGGCTTTGATAGTAAGTGCAGTTTGGTCGTAGGTTGACGACAGTCTCCACGCCTCCATGCTATATCCCTTTGTTTATATTATTTATTATCACAATGCTCTACAGGACAGGGCAGCGTTTTCACGATGCCTTATTCAGAAAGAAAAACTTCTCTTTTTTTATTTGAACAACGATTTAACTAGCTTTATTAGCACAGACCAAAACAAGATCTACTTGTATATGGTATATTGTAGCACACACTGAAGGTGTGAACTATCGGAAGTGTCATGTAGGGGTGTAACGTACACTTTAGATTAATAAACATGATTTATTTATTTTAAAAGTGTGAGTTTACTATTCGACACTTCAACCTGTGAATAGTGACTAGGAAGATAAGTTGGCCCAGTTTTTTAACCTGTTGCGATTACTTATTTGTTTATTTAGTAATATTTGTTATCATATGGATAAGTTATCAAGAGGATGGTGAAATACCCCCTCACGTAAATATTTTTCTTGATCATTCTGCAGCAATTATTCCCATTCTGATGTGTTCTTTTACTTAAACTTCCAGCTTCACAAATCTTTCAAATATAATATCCCGTGATTTTTCACGGATCTGCGCTAATTTTAATAACACAAATAAGTTTCTGATTTCTGAATAAGGCCTGTGATAAAATAAGGGTACTCTACAATAGAGATTTTTGATTTTTGTTTATCTTATGTATTAATTAATTTAATATTTATGCTTTAATGAAATTTGGGTACTTGAATATGTTCCACCTTTAAAAGGTATTATACAAATGAAACACAGTTATTTAAAATTAATTTAATTGTTTTTTGAGGGAAAATAGAAATTAGGCAAGAAAAATGCTGAAGGAAATCACACAAGTACCTAAATTTAATTTGTAGATAACAAAAAATTACATAATATATCAAAAAAAAATTTTTAGAATCGCAAAAACCTTTTTTTAAGATTTCTTTCTTTCTTTTTTTATCATTCTATTTAATTAATTGTCCGATTCCGAAAGCCTTTTGTCTTGCTTACGCCGAACTATCGTAATTAATTATTAGAGTGAAAGGGGACCACAGAGTGACTAAACAATATATCTAAGAGAAGGACTTGGCATGACGATCCAAATATTATATACCAAACATTCTATCCAAACGGTAATTCAAAAATGGCGGCGGTTTCCATTATTATTAATTAGTTATACGATACGTAATACATATTGTTTTTTTTTTCTACATGAGCTCCACACAGGATGCTCTGAGGAAAATAATTTCCCTCAGGGCCTATATCATCTTTGGGGATGCTGTGTGGAGGGTTTTTTAAGAAAAGGAAGGAGAGGAGAGTTCTGGGAAGGAAAAGGTTTTAAGGGGTGGGTAGGAATCTGGGGTTCACTGTGTCCTGGTCATCCGCCTCCAAGACCTAGGCAAACCTCACCCCATGAACCCGGGCACCCCTGCTAAATCACCAAACGCAGCGAACCACTCGGGGTGAATTATGGCAGAGGTGTTGGTTATCCAATAAAGGTTCTCGGGGCGGCGGTACCCATTCCCGCCTCCCAAATTGGTTCCACTTTAGCCGACATCTTTGTAACATAATATCCATATGGACAGAATATTTTATTGGTATGCCAAGTTCTCTCTTAGGGTATTTTATTTAACATTGATAACAACTCATAAGATCATCGAATTTGAATATTAAAAAATATATATTTATAAAAAAAAACTATTCAATTTTTGAGGCGGGTATGTGTACCGTTGCTCCGGGAATCATTGATTGAATAACCAACACCCCTGCCGTATGTCACCCCAAGTGGATTGCTACGTTTGGTGTCTAGCAGGGGTGACCGGGTTCAAGGGGTGCGGTTTGTCTAGGTCTTGGCAGAGTTTGCTATCTACTGCGTGGCGGGCCGGATCGGGTGAGACTGGTTGAGGGAGACTTTATGATTTTTCCTGCCGGACTCTCTCGACCCATCCCTTTGCATCGCAGTGGGAGGATGGATTCATGCGTCCATCACTCCTGGACACATTGACCCCCAGATTTCTACCCACCTCTCATACCATTTTCCTTCTCATAACTTTCTCTAAAAAGACCCTCCACACAGCGTTCCCAAAGATGACATAGGCCCCGAGGAAAATGGTTTTTCTCAGGGCCTCCTGTGTGGAGCTTTTGTAAAAAAATATATATTTTATTCCATTGAAATTTTCTTTTCTGAAGTCGAATAACAAACTTGAAAGATGATATATCATACGCAAGCAATACATCTCTTTGAGTACTGAGTAGTTACTGTATTCTACATTAGTTGTGATCAGTATTGTAATAGAAAATAAAAATAAAAATTTGTGTAAAATGTTAATTGTGGGTAATGTTCATATAATATTAAGGCTCAAATGAATTTAAGAAGTAACCTAGTCTTTTAATTAAAACATGTATGTGTTTAGGAATAAAATAAACTTTTTATATTATGCGTGTGATAGTTTTATTTGAAATACCCTCAGAAAATTATTAGAAATATTTGTTATAAGCGGAAATTTATTTATTTATTTATAATATTAACGCCTTTCGGCTTTTACATAATATAACATAGTATACAGCAACAACATGATAAATACAGCTCTAGTGAGTTTGTAAAACAGAAAGAAAATAGTTGAGAAAGACATAGTAGATATTCATATAACAAAACGAAAATAAATGCTAAGATAATTAAACATTACAATATTGTAACAATGAAAAAATATATTTATATGTAATATTTGCAAATAACTTAACTTAAAGAGGATAAATGATTTATTATTTCATGCTTATATTTTATAAGCGACACATTCCATACATATATGTGTGAAAACATATTGCATAAGTTTTGAATTCCGTGTAGTGGTATATTGAAATGGGACATCTGGCTGGCACATTAGAAATTATGAGCACCAAAACTTCAGGGCTGTTAATTTTACGATGCAAGATTTTAAATAAAAATACTAGTATGAAAACAGTTTTTCTGTCACTCAAATTTAATAAATTAGACAAACGTAGAAGATAGGTGTAGTTTAATTGTTCTTTTGGTATTTTTAATTTATAATTTAAAAAGCTTAGGATTTTTTTTTGTACTCTTTCTATTGTTTGAGAATGCACGTTATAGTAAGGAGACCATACAGTTGAGTTATATTCAACCTGACTCCTCACAAGTGATGTATACAGAAGTTTTTATTTTTTTAATGGAAATATTAATTATTCGACGAGTTTTGCTCAAAAATCGGACTAAGGCCTTCGATTGTAGAGGAAGCGAAAACTGGTTGGCAACCCAGTTCACGGCCCAACACAATTTATCAACCTCTTGAATAAAATCTACATTTTTCTGATCTGACATATCGCAAATTACTCGAAGATTTGACAGGTTGTGAGCCGCTACCATGGCAATCTGTTAACATGGCAACTGAAACCCGAAGGTCGTGGTCACCACGTCGCCCTTGACAACTTGTCTTTAACGAGTTGTCAAGGGCGGCAAGCCTGTGTGTGGACCGTCAATGAAATTCTTTTTCAAAACCCTTTCCTGTGGACAGCGATTGAGTCGCCAACTGTTTTTTTTTCAGTTTCTCCATAAGCGGATGGCCTAAAACGACTTTCGAAAATCTGGAGACAGAAAAATCAGAAAAAGACATTGGCACCTCTGGGACACGAATCCAGGACCTTCTGCTGACATGGTGTCAATATCTTTTTCTGATTTTTCTGTCTTTCGATTTTCGATTGAGTTTCGCTTATATTGTCTTCACTCATAAAGTTAAAAATAAAATGAATATTCATCTTAAGACTTGCAGAAAAGTCAATAGATGTCGCAAATTAAAAATAAAATGGATAAAAATTTATCCGGACACTATCTAGATAGCATTTAGTTCGGGTTTGAATCTTGCAATCATATATAAAGATAGCAGCCAATAATGTGCATTAAGAAAATGAAGATAATGTTGGTAGTTCTTAGTCTGACACAGTTAAAAGTGACCGAATTGGATATAGACACCTTAGCTCAGTTGGTAGAGCCGTTGCCATGTAAGCAGAATGTCCTGGGTTCGTGTCCCAGAGGTGACCGAATTGGATATAGACACCTTAGCTCAGTTGGTAGAGCCGTTGCCATGTAAGCAGAATGTCCTGGGTTCGTGTCCCAGAGGTGCCATATCTTTTTCTTATATTTCTGCCTCCAGATTTTCGATTGAGTTTCGCTAACATTACAATTTGAGGTTTTACTCATAAACTTAAAAATAAACAAATAAAAAAAAACTTTTATATTACTTTGAAACTCAAATATTATCATTTTTGCAACGCAGTTTTACGAAAACAACGTAAATAAACCAGTCATGAAAACAAATTGTGAGATTCATAGACAATTTATTTGTTGAGCTGTCATAGAGACTACATTCACGAAACAAAAAAATAAAATCGACATCATTATTAGCACAAGCGATTCCGATTTTGTCCTCTACACAGTTTTCAAGGCATAAAGGTTAATATAGCATCGCAAAAAAATCCAAAATTTTTAACTTGGATGCACAGTAGAAATTGGAGAAATGATGCATTAAAGTTGAAAATATATACCTACATTAATAAAAATCATACAAAATACGATATTTGTTTTGAACAGGAAAGCAATGATTTAAAGATCCTTACAATTCCGGGAGCCAATAAACGAAATTAAACAAGATTTAAGTGTCTGTCGTAAGTGGCGCTGCTAGTAGGCAGGCCTTTTATTATTAATTGTTTTTGTGTTTAATTCGTAGAACTCCATTTTAATTTTAAGAAATTTAATTAAATTTAAATTTGATATGTTAATATCGAGTTCTGCAAGTATTTAAGAAAGTATTTTAGTTACAGCTGTTTCGACTTGTAAGGTCATTTTCAAACTGTGGTGAAGCCACGTACGGACGACTTATTTATAACATTTCAAATGTCAATTTATGAAGGTGTCAAAATTGATTTATTACCGGTAAATCCAATTTGCAGAGACACTAATTGAGAGAATGATTAAGTGGGATTCCGAATCTTTCCCTTTTTTGGTTTCAATTGCACTAAGTGCAAGGGTTTTCTTTATTGATTTAGAATGATGTTATTTCTATGACTCATTTAAGTGCATTATATTGTTTAGGTTTGGTAAAAATACTAAGTAGTGGAGAATAAATAATTTTCCTTACTTTATTAATTAGTGTTATGTTGGGGTCATTCGTTCGTTTATTGATTTCTAATTGTTCAAGCAATGACCCCAACATAACACTAATTAATAAAGTAAGGAAAATTATTTATTCTCCACTACTTAGTATTTTTACCAAACCTAAACAATATAATGCACTTAAATGAGTCATAGAAATAACATCATTCTAAATCAATAAAGAAAACCTTTGCACTTAGTGCAAGTGAAACCAAAAAAGGGAAAGATTCGGAATCCCACTTAATCATTCTCTCAATTAGTGTCTCTGCAAATTGGATTTACCGGTAATAAATCAATTTTGACACCTTCATAAATTGACATTTGAAATGTTATAAATAAGTCGTCCGTACGTGGCTTCACCACAGTTTGAAAATGACCTTACAAGTCGAAACAGCTGTAACTAAAATACTTTCTTAAATACTTGCAGAACTCGATATTAACATATCAAATTTAAATTTAATTAAATTTCTTAAAATTAAAAGGCCTTTTATTCATAGTTCTTTATTTTGCTCAAGTCAATCCGAGAAAAACACTTAGCGATATCCGGAATGGAAGATATCGATTTTATTTTATATTATATGACTTTATATGATATCGTTTGTTGACCAGATTATAATAGTCAGTTACATCCCAACCTTCTTCTTCCCACTCCAATAGGGGATGCCATAGTCATTCCTAATCTCCTTCCCCTCCCGCTACCTTCAGCCTCACAACATACCCCAATTGGCGATGCCACAGTCTAACTGGCTCCAGACGGGAGCAACTGGGACTCTTGTAAGGTATTCATGACTCATAAAATAGTTTTTTTTTATTGTTGTTATACGCCCATAGATTATAATATAATATTTAAGTTCTCGAGGATTACACTTACATAGAATGTAGGTATTCCAAAAGTTATAAAAGTGAAATTTTTTAAGAATATACAAGTACTTTTGGAAGAATATAGCGTAAAACCGTGAAATATTTTAAACAATATAATATTTGACAATAACATAGAACAAAATATAATATAAAACATTACAATAACACATCAAATCGTTAAATATAATAACCACGTTGCAATAATTTGTGGGATTCCACAAAGTGTTGGTTTAAATTGTATTTTAGATTATAAAGGGAATCAGCGAATATATCTACAATACCACCAAACTTGTTGCCTAAATCATGCATCATATTGGTAAGTGAGTGTGTTTGATAGTTGGTTGTGTGTGTGTTGCAAAAGAATGTTATATTTTGTCTAGTATTTCTTGTCGGTACATGGAGTTTAATAGTAGCAACGATGGCAGGACTGTCAATTAGGTTGTTCATGCCTCTGCATAATAAAATTAGGTCTGAAATGATTCTTATGTCAGAGAGCGTAATTAAATTAAGTCGATTCATCAAACTTAAATATTCAATGCTTTCAATTGGAATTTTGAGATTGAAATTTAAGTACCTTAGAAATTTGTCCCGTTATATTTTGTTAGAGTGTACTTTATAGAAAGGGGACCAAATAGGTGAATTATATTGACTATTATATCCCCATCAAAATAACATTGTACAAACTTCAATAATCCGTTGCTTCATTTTTTTAAGGAAGACATTTCTGGTAAGCTGTTTTGATGAAATTGCACCAGTTTTTCACATTTATATTTATTTGAAATATACCTACGTTGTAAGCAAAAATAATAAACTCAAATATTATAATCTACTGGGGTTTTGAATCTAATGTAATACGTCTTGTGAGGTGCCACTGCATAACATAATACATAATCTATCACCTTTTTCCATTCCGAAAATACACATGAATTACTCCAGAAAATTTTACAATTTTTAAATTTAAAAAACTAAGGAATTTTATTAATGAAACCATATTTTTCTATTCGTTTTACTCACATATCACCATATATGATTAGACGTATTTATGGTTAAATAATGAAATAATCAAAAAATCAAAATGACAAATAATCAAAAAACGTAGTAAACAAATTTTTAAAAAGCAGTGTAATATATATTATTCAAAATTGATAAATTTGCAACACACGACAAAAATTTGAAGTTACAATCTTCCTTTGTTTGCCTTGTATAGTTTTTCATTTAGTATGGACTGGAGATGTAAGTTTTACATAAATAATCGATTATTTTTCTTCTAAATTCTTAAATTTGTTATAATAATCGATTTTTCCCCAAATTTGTCAAATTAAAGTAAACGCGTAAAATATCTTTAATGACAGTTGTATTAATTTAAAAATATTCAACAGAAATTATAAGTTTTAAAATAATCAACCGAAGTTAAAATTTTTTTAAAAATAATTAACACAAACTACAAATTGTTCGTTGACTCTGTTGACTTCATCTAGTGACAAGTTTGATTAGAAATTATACTGCTTTCAAAGTACAAAAGAAATGTCATCATAGACGCACAGATGGCGTTCATGTCATGTTTGATTTATAAATATCATAGAGGTTCGCGCTCCGGATTCCGGACCAATGACTAGGCGTAGCAGGGCTGCGAATAAAAAATCGGCAGTGTAAAAAATAATCGATTACTCATTAATCGATATTTTAGAAAATTAAAATCGCTTAATAAAATCGATTTTCGAACACCATTGTATATGTCTATTATTTAAAATTAGTATTATTAAAACCCCGAAGAAGTGAGCGTTGCTTACGAAACATGTCGGTTTTTATCTACTATCTACTACACTATTTTTAAAGAGGTAAGATTTGTTTGTTTGTTTGTTTGTTTATTTGCATAGAATAGGCTCCGAAACTACTGAACCGATTTGAAAAATTCTTTCACTGTTGGGAAGCTACACTGTCCCCGGTGACATAGGCTATATTATATTTAAAAAAAAATAGGGATCCTTACTAAAACTCCAATAATGTAACCCAAGGTGCAAAAAAAATACCTAAAATATTCTTTCCATCGCGTGCGCTGCGAAAACTATTGATGATAGAATAAAATAATGTACTACGACTTTGCAGAACACATCATTATTCACAAAAAATGTCGCTAGAGCATATGTCTAACTATTATAGTTATGCCACAATAAGTGTTATTTTATTTTTAAAATTAAAATAAAATATCGCCGCTTGAAAAGGCTCTTTATTTGTATCTTGGTTTGAGTCCTTATCAAAATAAATTACTTCATATTCAAGAATGCTTCAATACCTTCATGTAACTTTTTGAATTATTCAATTCGGACATACCATTGGAAAGATATCACGAGTATAAAAATGTAAGTATTTGAAACGTAAGAAAGTATTAGACGCGGGAGGGGAACGGGGACGCACGGGAAGGTGATTCCGGGAGAAAAATGTATTTATTTGAATATGGCATTGCAACGCATGCCGGGAACCAGCTAGTAAACAATAAAAGTGTAAAAACTAAGTATTTTATTAATTTTCAATTCTTGTTTTTGTTTTCAGACGTCACATCCTTAAACTCTAATTTACATAATAAAATAACAATACTTACAGCATAGAATATTAATTAAATATAACGGCAATCTTTAATTGAAAATGTTATGGAAAAGTGCGGAATTTAATTTTCCAACCGTTTCCCCACAGAAATGTGATGGAATTTGAAAATGTTTATTTTGTAATAGTGTTAGGTTCAAAATACATAATTTGAGCATAGTTGAAACTTCTCGAACTTCAGACTTCTCGGAAAACTGTTTATAAAATAAACTAGATTATGTTTGAACAGTTCTTGTTGGCAAATCTGTCGTTATATTGGCTACCTGTTTAATGTCATAGAAAGCCCGAGCAGTTACTGAACAACCACAGTCGTTTGATCTGGATGGGTCTTGAAAAATACGGATTTTGTTAAATCGAACTTAATAAGGGTTGGTAAGCAATGTGAAAAATGTGGCTAAATTTTGTCAATATCCTCGCTATGTTTGATATGTCAATATGTTTGATATGATTGAAATTGTTTTTGAGTATCCACCCCTTAGTGATGAATGATTTGGCTTGATGGAAACACGTAGACAAACAACGTATTATTCATTTTACCGATAGTTTTTAATGCATCGACAATCTTTGCAGTTATTCAAATCAGACATACAAGTGAGTTGATTTTCACTCTTATTATTACACATAAATTTGAGAACTCAGCAATTTTGTGCTGAAGAATGTACTATGCCAATGCATAGCCAATTTTGTGGAGAATTTTGGAAAATAGTTATACAAGAATAAAATACATTTTTAAAAAGATTTTTCATAAATGTGGATGTTAACTTTCAAGTCAAAGACCACGAGAGGTGTCTAAAGTAGAGTTTCCCTGTTATGATATGTATCTATACATCCTAACCAGAAATCATTTAAAATCCAATTATGATGACATTGTTTTGAAACATATTTGAGCATTAGGGGTAGGTGGACCAGTACACCAGGTTGAAGAGAGCGAACATTAGTGGGAAGATGATGCGCGAGATGACTTCTATCCTCTTGGAGCGCGTGGGGAACTTGGACAGCCAGATCTTGCAGCAGTTGAGTCGCGGGGGCGGCATGTGCACCTCGTACTGGCGCACCATCTCCAGGGCCAGCGGGTCCCCCGATTGCCGCATTAGCGGCTTCTGGGGAGTGATACCCATTACATAGTCATAAAGTTACACCCAGATCCAAGTCGATCGGGACTAGAGAGTTGTTGCTAGTGTGAACAACTACTATTCCAAGGACTGCCTTGCAATATCATTAAGTAAATCAGTGTTGTTTTCAGTCAGGGTACGAATGTTAGTGTATTTTCCTAAATGATATTTGAAAACACTAGTTTTTATAGAAATATATGTAATACAATATAGCAAAACAATTTAAGTCTCTATCGTTTTTAATCTAGAATCTACTGAATATATATTGACAGATTTGGTTCTTCTGCTGTGATGTGTACACATATCGCTTAACTAAAGCTATGTGACTATCTATAGTGTTATCATGATTTTTTTTCACAACTATTGGGTGTCAAATATATTGTATGGTTAGTAATTTAGAGAATTCCGTGGCTTTCCATAAAGCGTACAATTCCATAGCTAAAAGGGTAGAAGGTTTGACGAATCGATTGAATAATGAGGGTTGACTTTGTCAGTGATTACAAATAAAAGCATTGAATACTATAAAAAAACCTAACTATGAGTAGAGATGTCGTTATGTTTAAACACACATATAAATATTGTACCGTATCTGGGCTCACCATTGTAAACATCGTGTTGCTGTCTGTGTCTATCAGTATCAGGTCGGATGCGGCATCCATGCTCTGGGCGATTTCCATCTCCTGACGCTTCTTCTCCATGTTCTCCCGATGAATATCTGACCGAGAGGCGTAATTGACAAGGGCAAATTCTAACAGGGCGCCAAAGACGAAGGTGAGACAGACGCTGGTCCAGACGTCGATGGCCTTGATGTAGACGACGGGAGGGAGGGAAGCGTTGATATTAAAGGTCTGCATTGCCATCGTGAGGAGGGTTGTCACACCTGCAATCATAAAATAAACTAGTAATTATCACATTTTTATAAAGTCGTTGCTCCAGTGGATCGTAACCCCCACTCCAACTTCCCTTGCGAACAACGCTCTTCCACTCCTCACAAATGCTGATGTTCTTGACTGAATTACATTTACTTGAGTACAAAGTAATCAGTTATGCAGACGACACTGCAATTTTGTTCAAGGCACAATCATGGGAAAAGGTATTCAAAAACACAGAAACAGGGATGACTGTAGTAAATAAATGGCTACAAAATAATCTACTAACACTGAACATTTCAAAAACCAAATATTTAACTTTTAGCAAAACAAAGACTGGTCAACCACATAGCCAACCACAACTACATCTTAACCCCTGCACCAATATTTCGTCAAATAACACATGCTGTACTTGTGACAAAATTGTTTATGCAGACAATATTAAATATCTAGGTTTAACTGTTGACCATAAACTAAAATGGGATCTCCATATTAATATATTATCAAAAAAAATACGAAAATTATCATACATCTTCAAAACAATACGAAACATCATGTCATTAAATCAACTAAAAAATATATATTTCGCACTCTGTCAAAGTATTTTAACGTATGGAATTTCAGTTTGGGGAGGAGCATCAGATACTTACCTCAATTCTCTTAAAATAAATCATAAAACAATAATTAGAATTATGTTTAAAAAACCTTACCAACATCCGACGGAACAGCTAATGATCAAAAACAAATTACTAGACGTAAATAAACTATTCATAAGGAAGATCATTCACAAAAACTGTATCAAAACTTCACATCTCCACATACCTCACTCGCAAAACACAAGAGCAAAAATTAATAAGCACTTTCAAGTTCCCCATATCAAACAACTTTTGCAAAAAAACACGAATCTTACCTAGCACCACACATTTTCAATACCTTCCTAACACAAACAAAAACTTACGTCACCCCAAATAATTTGAATTGGCTGTTCAAAAGATTTATAATATGGTTGAATGAAAAGGAAAGAACAGACATTCAAAATATTCAAAATAAATAACATTTCATACAAGTTCTCACGAAATTATATAATATTCAAATAAAACAAACACGAGAAACTGCAATTTTGCAATATTTAATTATTATGTAACCGCTATATTCAACTGTCACAAAATTTTAATTTACTTTTATCTATATAACATATGCAATCTTCTCATGGAAATGTAACTAATAAAAAAAAAAAAAAGAAAAAAAAAAACAAAGTATGTATGTAAATATTTAATATACCAACATATAATTTATCTTTTTTATCTTTCCACATACATATATATATTTGTTTAAACACATTTCTTTTGGAACAAACATAGATGTGATTTACCCGCCTCGGAACAGACTTTGTCTAGTGAGGCGGGTAAAAGAAAAGAAAACAATGTAAATAACCATGATACTAAATAAACGCCCGGGTTGCCGGCACTTTAACGGCATTTAGCTGCTATTACAAATGCCAATCTCGTATCAGAGCCCACTGGGATAAAGCTTGGGGTCTACTACTACTGCTACTCTGTGAATGCTAGCCTTCAAGCAAAAGAATACAACGTAGTTCTCCAACAGTGGTTATGCAGTAGTCGAGATCCACAGAGCTACTAGTGGATCCGAGATCTTGATGTTCATCTGACCTCCAATCATACGATTGAAAAAGAAATTGTTTCTAAGTCTTAATAGGTTTCATATCAGCATTGTTATTTGATTTTGTAATGTGAAGGTGGATGCAACTTGGAACTTATACACTGTATATATTTACGTGTTATTGGAATGAAGAAAGACGAGAGTTGACACGTGGTTCAAATGAAAATTCTAGTAATCATAAATAAAATTAGTACTTTGGTCGTCGTTGAAGAAATACATTTTTTTTGAGTCCAAAAAACATTTTCCTTCGCGCTTTTCCAGTAATGATTTTTTTTGTGTGCATCACGGATTTTTTTTTGCATTAACTCCACACAGGAGGCCCTCAGGAGGAAAATAATTTCCTTCAGGGCCTACGTCATCTGGGATGCTGTGGGAAGGGTCTTTTTGAGGAGAGGAAGGAATGAACATTGGTATTGAAGAGACCCATGTTGTAGGAAGGAGGAAACAAAGAGGCCGGCAAATCATTCCACAGCCGAGCTGTTGAAAACAGGAATGAGTCGAAGAAGCGACCAGTTCTCATGTGACAAATGTCAACCGTGTACAAATGTTGGGCACGCGTTAGGCGTGTTTCCCGACTACGCACCGGTGCCGAAGGGACCAATCACGCTAGTTCCTCGGAGCATCTTCCATTGAGCAGCTTTTTTTAGCCAAACGTTAGCCGTTAAGCAAAATTTAGTAGACAGGGCTTCGGTCAGATATAAAGTGAAACCAAGACAATGAAATAAAGGAAACTAATTAGGGCAAATCGTTTTGGAATGCATAGTGTAAACAAAAAAACACGTGTCATTCCATGTACTTATTCGAAAGTATGTTATTGGGTTAGTGGGTCACGAAGTCAGTGACGATTTTGTTTATGAATTCAAAGGTAAAATAAACAATTGACATTCCTTAATTGCTTCGGGCTAACATAACTACGATATTAAAATACAAAAGTATTAAAACAATTTATATAAAATGAAATTAGTATTTATTTAAAAAAAAAAAAAAATAATCTATTTGAAACATTTGGAAAATTCACGGGATAGCGGCGAAATATGATTTGAAAAATTAACAAAAAGATTAAATTACAGTTTATAATGACTTTTGAAAAATCACGGGATAGTAGTATAAAAATGAATTGAGGAATTACATAAAAACATTTGAAGTTATGGGAATAAAAACCTCCCAAGTGTCAAACATTTACATGAGACAATTGGAAAAAAAGTCGCGGGATAGTAAAAGTCTATATCAAAGAGTTGAACCAAACAAATCAAGAAAATCTAGAATAAGAGTTCAACCAAACAAATCAAGAAAGCAATAGAGATGGCAATCTCTGAAATAAAATTGTCAACCAAACAAATCTAGAATAACAGTTCAACCAAACAAATCAAGAAATCAATAGAGATGGCAATCTCTGAAGTAAAATTGTCAACCAAACAAACGAAAATTGGAGTTATTAGTCTTCATTAATAAAACTCATAAATATTCTTAGTTTATTCCTATATATTGATATTTCCTACTTTTAATATGTATATATTCGGTCATCGGTTAAGGTTTTGTGCAGAATTCCTTTTCACGAAATCCGAACTTGGAATGTGAGGCTAGCTGGCTTCATATTGCGAGTTATAATCCTTCCCAAACGTATGTATACATATATATCTTTCTATGTACTGTACATTGGAAAATGCGGACCCGCATACAGTCTGTCGGATCGTTGTCGCATTCTCTCTTGTACGTGGAAACGAGGAATCACGCCCCGAGTTTTCACAAAGACCGTGAGTATATGATTGTGTATAGAACGAAACCGGTTCGCTCTAAGTAAATAGTAGACTTCGGAGGAGTTGGAATTTGGAGGTTTCGGGGCTTGGGGAAAGACCTGAGTGACGTGCACGACGACATGGAAGATTGACAGAACAAGGTACTAAGACCCTCTGACAAATCGCGTCGGCTGACTGTGCGAATTTCTAGTTGATCCTTGACCACCCTGTTTATCTGCAGGAGGAATGGAGCCAAATTATGCAAGCAAAAGAGCATTTCTGAGTTCGTTCTAAAAGACAATCAATTAATAACAATAATCTACTAAAACAATGTCATATGTACGTTATAGCATCAGGACCAAAATAGGGGAGAGCCAAGCAGTAAATAAATCTTGAGTAACAAAAGACTTCACTAACAATTAACCATTTGAGTCATTCTTAATTATACAAACAATTGAACAGGTAAATGTCGTTAATTATAGGTACATTACGAATTCATTAGAGGTAGGAAATCGAAATAGTGTTTAGGGAAAGTTTAGTTCTAAAGAAAATAAAATGAAATTTAGAATTGCAAGAGATAGGCCAATCAAATTTGAAGCTCAACGCTCTTTTAAGAATCAAAGGGTACCACAAAACAAAAGTAATTAAGTTCCCACACCATAAATCAAAAAATCACACAACGTTTGGTGGAATTTATTTACAACATAAATACGAAAATTTACGTTCAAGGTCGTAGATAACGTATTAATTAGTTAAGTACTTATATCTATAAAGATATGTAGTACAAGGGAGCTTTAAATAGCTTCCTGTAGTAATCAAAGAAAATAAGGGTCACATTTTCATGAAGGTTTGTGTGTCATACATATAAAGCCTTAGAAAAAATTAGATACCGATCAGAGCCAAAAGAAAAGTTCAAGAAAACTTGAAAGGATGAAAGAATTCAAAAATAGTAAAAAAGAAAAGAAGAGACAAAAGAAGGGACATATCACATCCTTCATCTTTGTGTGTCGTGTTTTTTATAAATATCAATCAATTAAACTTACCCAGTAATACTCGAGCTAGTACAGCTTCTTGGTCTAGCCAGAACGACATCCAAGACACGATGACCAATATACAGTAGGGAATGTAGATCCGAATCAAGTAATAACTGAACAGGCGCTTGAAAAAGAAGTCAACCTTTAGGCAACTGTATTCACCTGAAAATAGAATAGTCAGAGTTTTTTAATAATTTGAGTTACTGTTGATGCGTCTTAAATTTGCACAGTAGATGCACTGTAAGGTCTGTAAGTAACACATTTCTGATATTTTCTAACGATTAATTCATTTGCCAAAAACGACCAATCTCCATTAACTGACATGACTGGAAAGTTCTTGTACATAGGCCCATGTATTAGTAATCAGCCCTTTGGTAAATTACTGGTGGCTACATTGTGGATGATGTATACTTCGAAACAGAAAGCGCTCTGAGATCGATTTCCCACCATCAGGCCGGCAATTCGAACCAAACTTTAATAATAAAAATATGCGCTGCCGAGAAATTATGCCATTTGCACAATACGCAAAGCAGATTTATGTAAAATTCGTTCCCTAGCAATACGAATATTTAAAAAAAATTGTTGCCGAAACATGCCCGAGAGAAAATCCATTTTAGGAGAAGGGAGCTGCCTAAAACATAATTATTATCCAATATCTCCCAGAAGTGTCCTAAGAGGATTGAGTTGAGAATATATTAATTATTGTACGAGAGTAATTCAAAAAGTAAATTTCAATGTTACTCGAGGAAAGGTGCTAAAGCCCACAATTATTTGTAAAGATTTTTAGTAATCCCTTGGTTAATATCAATTTCATTTTGCGTTGGGATTAGAAACTTTTACCCTTTTTCCTGTCTTGCTACAAAAAAATAAACCCATTATAAGTTAGTCAATTTAAGCATAATTATCATGAGTTTTGTATTATTTGAGTTTGTACTTGTGCTGTATTTTTTGTTGCAATAGTCCGTCGCTAACTTCTCCAGCGTAAAACTAGGTACATATAGATTCTTTGCGACTTGCACTGGATCATCATCCCTCCAAAAGAATACAATGTCATCAGTCATCCATCCGTCTGGAAAAAGTTATTAAAAAATATAATTTTTACTCCAGTGTTGTTGTGGGTTGCAGTGCATAATGGCACAACCCGTTAAAATTAAAATTAATGTCTAAATTCGACCAATCCTCCTAGCTAAGCTACAGAAAATCGGAATAAAAATGAGGCATTTGAATGGTTCAAATTTTACCTAACAGACAGAAAGCAATGTATTAAGTTACCATCACACAAATCGTCTCAACCTATCAGATTCAATTTTGGTGTACCACAGGGCAGTGTACTCGGTCCAATACTTTTTCTCATATACATTAATGATTTATGTAGATCAGAAATTGATGGTAACATAATCACTTTTGCCGATGATATTGCCCTAGTACTAAAAAGTAAAACATGAGTAGAAACTTTTCATAAAGCAGAACTAATTTTGCAAAATGTTAAACAATGGCTGGATGATAATTTACTAACGCTAAATATAACTAAAACAAAATACCTAACATTCAGTACAAACAATCCAAGTCAACCCTAAAGTAATCATGTACTAAAAATACATTCTTGTAGTGATATATCCAGCTGTCTATGCAATCCATTGGAAAGAGTAGATTCCATTAGATACTTAGGCGTAATAATTGATAATAAACTTATCGAAGTTAAACTTCCCATCGGGGAAGATCATGTAATTAATGTCACAAGCCGTATACGGAAACTGGCATATATCTTTAGATCATTGCGTAATATAAAAAAAAATACAATGAGAACAGTATATTTTTCCCTATGTCAATCAATTTTATCGTACGGTATAAATGTCTGGGGAGGAGGCTCTAAAACTGTATTAGAACCATTAATAAAAGCCCAAAAATTGATAATACGCACTATTTATAAAGTACATTATATACACCCCACGAAAGACCTTTTTAAAGACTTCAAAGTTCTTAATATAAAATCCATATATGTAAAAAATATTACCTCTTATTTTAAATTCAAATTTACAAAAAAAATATATTATGAATTGAAAATACAACACAAAAAATTCAAACCAATCGAATTATATTATTCCAAAAACAAAAAAAATTAATTGGCACAATCACAGTTTAACTTTCTTGCACCTAAAATTTTTAATAACTTATCAATTGAAATAAAGTCTAAAGCCAAATATCTTACTTTCAGAAAGGCGCTTACTGACCTTCTGATGAGTGACTAAGATAGTGTTTACAACTTGTTTCATATACTCAGAAAAAGATATAAATTTTCAACATCATTACATACTAGTACCATATGTTTACAGATTTATTTTATTTACATGTTTGTTTTACGCACTTCTTTTTCTCTTTTCTGTTTGTTATTATAACTTTACCAATTTAACCATTTGTTAACAATATACTACACTCAAAGTTACTATCCTTAATTAATCACCATGAAACAGGCATTCGCCTAGAATGGTGATTTAATAAATCTTATCTATAGAAATGTCAAATATATGTAACATGTTACAAATAAAAAAAAATAAAAAAATGTAAATGTAAACGAAAAATAACCCTACAAATCCTGAAGTACAGAGTACAAAATTCCTTAATTTTTGTATTGTGTTGTTTTCTCAGTTGTACGGAATGTTTGAAACTATCTTCTACCGTGAGTGTGTACGAACAAAACCACGCAACACTTAATTTTTTGCTGCTGTGCAATATGTGTAGCATCTATCATTGTGGAAACGGTACAAATTCGTTTGTAATAAAACAGATATTTTTTGTTTGAGTCAAAACTTTGATTATTTGAACCGTCTAAACGTTTTTAAGGAAGAGAGAAGATTCTTCTAGTTTCCTCATTTGCTGAAAATTGTGAATCGTGATCCCCACTCCAATTTCCTTGGTTGACAAGGTTCCTCCACTCCTCACAGTTCTGCGCTGCACGGAGAGCCAAGGACATAGACGTTCCGGGGACGCCGGTGGTATTTGGAAAGGGCAGATCAGAATAACGCATTCAAAATAATAAATTAATTTCTTTTATTAAACCCCTGAAGAAGTGAGGGTAATTCTTCGGAATAAACGTCAACGGTTAATACGCACTTTTTTGTGATAAAACTTTTAGATTCTTCTTAATTACCATAAAAGACAACTATTTGCATTGGGGGAGGTTGAAAATGTTACATTTTTAATTTTAGTTACGTAAATTGAAATTTTGCTTTAACACTGTCAAATCACTCTGCAATATTATTGTTATTTTAATATGTTGGTATTACTGATATTTTACAATCCATGTTACACAAACCTAGCGTAGCCGCTAAACTACTTGAAAACTGGGATGTTTTTCTTGCCTTGACGTGAGTAGGCGTTATAAAGGGGCACTTTCTTTTGAATCACAAACCATGTTACACAAACCTAGTGTATAGGTTTTTTCGGTTACGCGCCTTTAAATATATTGCCATGAAGTCAGTTACGGTATGATGTAGCCTTCCATATAGTATCAGTAATACCAACATAATAAAATGACAATAATCATTACAAATTGCATATGGTGGAGCGTTGTGTCTAAATACGAAAGCAAATTTTCAATTTACGTAACTAAAATTAAAAGTGTAACATTTTCAACCTCCTCCAATGCAAATAGTTGTCTTTTATGGTAATTAAGAAGAATCTAAAGGTTTTTTTTTTTAAAAATGCGTATTAACCGTTGACGTTTGTTCCGAATATTTACCGAAGTGAGAAACATGTTGCTTGTTATAAACAGTAAAAGTGGTAAAAACTAAGTATTTTATTATTTTGAAGTAAAATGGTGCCACAAAATAAGTTTGCTGTGTAAATATGTCATCTTCAGACTGCAGACCTGTCTGTCCAGCGGGTACAGCTTCAGGTTCAAAGGGCAGGAGAGAGTGAGCGAGATGCGGGTGCTGTAGAGTACAGAACCGTTGGAGAAAATGCGGGAGTAGACGTTGGGCTTCATGATATTGTGGAAGTGACCCTCATTATTATCGACGAAGAACAAGTCGGGCTTCCACACACTACTCGCCTCTGTCAGAGTTAGGTATTTCAGATGGTCTGTGGATGAAGCAAAGCAATTACTTTATTATTTTACCTTCGGACTTATTAACCCTTTTTTTGTTGTTTAAAGCAATTCACCCTAAAAAGAGTGCTATGTGCAGTTAAAATTAAGGGAGATGATTTTACTTTATGAAAAATCTATAATGGCATAGAAAATCACAAATTTTGAATTAAGTATATTTAAATATATGAACTTGCCACTTAAGTCTATGAAGTTGTATAGAACGGAAAATAGATAATGTACAGACGATTCTAAGTAGGAATCCAAAATTTCAGTCGGTTCGGTGCCATTGGGTCTAAGTTATGGCCGAACCTAAGTTTGATGAAGTGCCCATAAAACGATGAAAATTTAGTATGAAGAAATTTATAATGGATCTGTTGGAAGATTTTATGATTGATTCGTGTACAGACTATGATTCTTAGTAGGAATCCAAATGTTAAGTCGGCTCGGTGACATAGGGCCTAAGTTATGGCCGAACCCAAGTATTAAAAACACCGACCTAAAGTACTTAAATGAGCTAACCCAGGTGTGAAAACAATAAGAGTTTTTTCAAAATCTTTTTTTGGGAGATTTTTTGATTGATTCGGGTACAGACCATGATTCTTAGTAATAATCCAAAATTTCAGTCGATTTGGTGCCATAGGGCCAAAGTTATGGTAGAACCAAAGTTTGAAAAAGCACTAATAAAACTATAAACTGTAAAGACCATGATTTTCAGTAAGAATCAAAATTTCAGTCAGTTCGGTGCCATAGGGCCGAAGTTATGATTGAACCCAAGTATTAAAAACACCGACCCCACGTACTTAAACGAGCGAACCCAAGTGTGAGAACGAAGATGTTTTTTGCAAATCTTCTTTTGGCTGATTGACTCGGGTACAGACCATGATACTTTGTAAGAATCCAAAAGTTCAGTCGATTTGGTGCCATAGGGCCAAAGTTATGGCCGAACCAAAGTTTGACAAAGCGCTAATAAAACTATGAAAATTTTATGAAAAAAATTAAAATACTTCTGTTTGCAGATTATCTGATGGATTCGTGTACAGACCATGATTCTAGGTAAGAATCCAAAATTTTTGTCAGATCGGTGCTATAGTACCAAAATTATGGCCGAACCAAAGTTTGACAAAGTGCCCATATAACCACGAAAATTTAAAGTAGTAAATTAAATTTTTTCTGATGGATTCGTGTACAGACATTAAATTTATTCGTGTATTTCTTAGTAAGAATCCAAAATTTTAGCCGATTTGGTGCCATAAGGCCAAAGTTATGGCAGAACCAAAGATTGACAAAGCGCTAATAAAACTATGAAAATTTTGTATGAAGAAAATTATAATTCTTCTGTTTGACGATTTTCTGATGGATTCGTGTACAGACCATGATTCTTAGTAAGAATGAAAAATTTCAGTCAGTTCGGCGCCATAGGGCCGAAGTTATGACCCAAGTATTAAAAACACTGACCCCAAGTACTTAAACGAGCGAACCCAAGTGTAAAAACGATGATATTTTTTTCCAAATCTTCTTTTGGCTGATTTTTTTATTGACTCGGGTACAGACCATGATTCTTAGAAAGAATACAAAATATCAGTAGATATGGTGTTATAGGGCCAAAGTTATGGCCGAACCAAAGTTTGACAAAGCGCTATAAAAGTTGAAACCATCCGGAGAAGATTTCCTGGCGCCACGTTAATTTTGACAGGAGACTATAATCTGCCTAATATTGTATGGGACGTAGAAAACAAAAAAACTTCATGCACGGACAACATCCACCACGGTTCTCACGATATAATCGAAATGTCAAATTTTCTTAGTCTCCGACAGTTTAACTATGTATTCAATATTAATTCTCGTCTTCTTGATCTAGTGTTTTCCAATTCTGTATCAGTAAAAGTATCCGCATCTGTTGAATCCATTCTCCCGATTGACAAATACCACCCCCCTCTAATAATTGAATGTAACACTTCAATAACAAAAAAAAAACCACCTACATCAACTAAGTTGAACTTCTTCAAAGCAGACTATAGTCAAATTATTAATCTTTTATCTTTAACTGACTGGAAATTTTTGGACACTGACGAGAACATCAATGAAATGGTTGACAAATTTTACTTAATTCTAAACAATGCTATTGATTTATTTGTACCCGTTTCAAAAATTAATATGCATAACTACCCAAAATGGTTTAGTAACGATCTCATCAAATTAATTAGAGACAAAAAAATCGCTCATAAAGTTTACAAATCATCACGCGATCCTATTGATTACGCAAAATTTTGTGAACTAAGAACGACCACCAAAAAAATGTCCAAATTGTGTTACAAAAAGTGCATCGATAACTGCGAACAATTGGCTATTGCTAACCCTCAAAACATTTATAAATTTTCAAACCTACTTAACAATAATGACTCCGGTGTACCCACTAATATGTATTTAGATAACAAAATGGCCGATAATCCCCAAGAAATCGTTAATCTATTTGCTGAATTCTTCAGCAAAGTCTACGATTCTGCAAACAACTCTCCATTATTCAAAGCCACAACATCTAATAATAACCAGATCGATTTCAATCAATGCATATTTGAAGAAAGTGATATTAGAAATAAATTAAAATCTCTAGACCTGAAAAAATCCGCTGGTCCTGATAACATTCCTACAATCTTCTTATCGAAATGCTTATCAGTCTTAACTTATCCTCTTACTAAACTTTTTAACTTGTAAATAAAAACCGGCACATTTCCGAATAAATGGAAAACCAGCTTTCTGTCTCCAATTTTCAAGAAGGGTGATAAATCCGATATATCCAACTATAGACCTATATGTATCCAGTCGTCAATCCCAAAAATATTCGAATCTGCTCTGCTCTCTAAACTCACTCCTGAGATTAATAAAGTAATTTCACATCGACAACACGGTTTCATGGCAAAAAGGTCTACTCTAACAAATTTAATGATCTATCAGGAATACTTATTTAATAATATGCACAATCATCTTCAAACAGACGTAGTATACACTGACTTTAGTAAGGCTTTCGACAAAGTCTCACACAAAATACTTATACGCAAATTAAAATCCCTTGGAATAACGGGGCATATTTTGAGATGGTTTGAAAGTTATCTATACAACAGAAAAATGTCAGTCAAACTCAACTCGCACTTTTCACATCAATTCGAAATCTTCACCGGAGTTCCCCAAGGGTCACATCTAGGACCAGTGCTGTTTTCTTTGTTCATCAACGACATAACCACAATCTTTGATGGAGTTATGATACTTTTATTTGCAGATGATCTTAAAATTTACAAAACAATTACTAATCTCAATGACTGTTGCGTATTACAAACAAATCTTGTGAGGCTACAAGAGTGGTGCATCCATAATGAACTGTTCCTCAATATTGAAAAATGCCAAACAATAACTTTTGCCCGGATTAAAAATCCTGTTAAATATGAATACAGCATCAACAACATCTTTCTAAAAAGAGTTGAACAAATTAAGGACCTAGGAATTATTTTTGACAGTCAATTATCTTTTGTTTCTCATATTAACGAAATAACTAACAAGGCCATGAAAAGCTTGGGATTTATATTGAGGACGGTAAAAGATTTTAAAATAATTAATTCTTTTAAATTGTTATACACTGGGTTGGTGAGAAGCCATTTAGAGTACAATTCAACCATCTGGGCTCCTTTTTACAAGACTCACCAACAAAAAATTGAGAGGGTGCAACACAAGTTTCTGAGATTTATAAACTACAAATTAGGAATTCCAATCGAAGAACTTAACTACACATTTCTTAAGGACTTACTGAAATTAAATGAATTAACTTCGAGACGAAAAATGAGTGATTTAATTTGTCTTTTCAATATATCAAATGGCAGACTGGACGCCCTTGATTTAACCAATCTAATCCAGCTGCGAGTACCTACCCGTGATACAAGATTGATTGCGCCGTATTTTGTCCATGCGTCTACTAATAACTATTTCGAAAACTCACCAATCGAAAGGCTTCATAGACTCGGAAATAAATATAACTCAATCGATGTTTATCGCCATCAGTCAGTGTCGAAATTTAAATGTAGCATATTAGAATATTTACAATAGAATAATAAGTACAATAGTGCACTTAACCCAACATAGTTATATTCCGAAAAACACCTACATATAGTGCTTAATAAAGGTTAGTAATTTATAAACAAATTTTACATTAACTATTCGTATTTATCGTTGTAATATTAATAACAAAATTACCTTAACTACTTAAACTTTAATTAATATTTTAATTTGATTAAAATAAGATACTCTGTTATATTAAATTATCGAATTCATTTCTACTTTCCGTGATTGTATACCCAACAATCTGACATTATTTGTTTATACCTTAAGTATTCTGTGGTAGCATTATAAATATAAAGTTTTTGGTCTTCTGAAATTGAATTCTTTAAGCAGAAACTCTGTCGTAAATGTAATTGGTTAAAATGGAATCGCTTTGAATAATAATTCTAGTGCGGTGCAAGTCGGTAGTGCGTATTTTTGTTTAATAAATCAACTTCGCCATGTATTCAACACGTAAAAATTATACATATATTAAGTACCCACACATTATTATTATTTGTTATATACTTATTATGCTATCTGTATCTCTTAAACTGATTTTTTTTTCTGTCTCTTTATTGTATAATGCTATACTCTTTACCTACCATCTTTACTTCTGTGTACCATGTCTGAAACCTATTATGTTTTCTTTGTCATCTGAACACACCTGTATGCACTAAAATATAAAAAAATGTAAATGTATGTAAAAGCCCATAAGGGCGTTAATGATTAATAAAAAAAAAAAAAAAAAAAAAAAACGATAAAAATTTTGTAAGAAGAAAATTATAATTCTACTGTTGGAAGATTTTCTGATGGATACGTGTACAAACCATGATTCTTAGTAAGAATACAGACCTTAATATAGTACAGACCATGATTCTTAGTAAGAATCCAAAATTTCAGTCAGTTCGGTGCCATAGGGCCGAAGTTATGACCAAACACAAGTATTAAAAACACCGACCCCAAGTACTTAAACGAGCGAACCCAAGTGTGAAAACGATGATTTTTTTTCAAAATCTTGTTTTGGCTGATTTTTTTATTGACTCGGGTACAGACCATGATTCTTAGTAAGAATCCAAAATTTTAGTCGATTTGGTGCTATAGGGCCAAAGTTATGACCGAAATCAAGCATTAAAAACACCGACCCAAAGTACTTAAACGAGCGAACCCAAGTGTAAAAACGATGAGAATTTTTTCAAAATATTCTTTTGGCTGATTTTTCTATTGACTCGGGTACAGTCCATGATTCTTAGTAAGAATCCAAAATTTTAGTCGACTTGGTGCTATAGGACCAAAGCTATGGCCGAACCAAAGTTTGACAAAGCGCTAATAAAAAGATGAAAATTTTATGCGAAGAAAATTATAATTCTTCTGTTGGCAGATTTTCTGATGGATTCGTGTACAGACCATGATTCTTAGTAAGAATACAGACCTTAATATAGTACAGACCATGATTCTTAGTAAGAATCCAAAATTTCAGTCAGTTCGGTGCCATAGGGCCGAAGTTATGACCAAACACAAGTATTAAAAACACCGACCCCAAGTACTTAAACGAGCGAACCCAAGTGTGAAAACGATGATTTTTTTTCAAAATCTTGTTTTGGCTGATTTTTTTATTGACTCGGGTACAGACCATGATTCTTAGTAAGAATCCAAAATTTTAGTCGATTTGGTGCTATAGGGCCAAAGTTATGGCCGAACCAAAGTTTGACAAAGCGCTAATAAAACGATGAATATTTTGTACGAAGAAAATAATAATTCTTCTGTTGGCAGATTTTCTGATTGATTCCTGTAAAGACCATGATTCTTAGTAAGAATCCAAAATTTCAGCCAGTTCGGTGCCATAGGGCCGAAGTTATGACCGAACCCAAGTATTAAAAACACCGACCCCACGTACTTAAACGAGCGAACCCAAGTGTGAGAACGAAGATGTTTTTTGCAAATCTTCTTTTGGCTGATTGACTCGGGTACAGACCATGATACTTTGTAAGAATCCAAAAGTTCAGTCGATTTGGTGCCATAGGGCCAAAGTTATGGCCGAACCAAAGTTTGACAAAGCGCTAATAAAACTATGAAAATTTTATGAAAAAAATTAAAATACTTCTGTTTGCAGATTATCTGATGGATTCGTGTACAGACCATGATTCTTAATAAGAATCCTAAATTTCAGTCAGTTCGGTGCCATAGGGCCGAAGTTATGACAGAACCCAAGTATTGACGGCCTCCGTAGTCCAGTGGCTAAGACTCTTGACTCACAATCCGGAGGTCGCGGGTTCGATCCCGGCGTGCGCAAATAAATTTTATTTGATTAATTTGTGTTATTTCACAATTAATTTATTTAAAATAATAAATAGTATATTTGCGGCACGTTCCAGAGTGGAAGATACTATCAGTATCGCCCTGGTGTAAGAACATCATTCAGAATTGAAACGTTGCTTGAAAATGGCTTTAGCCGTGTTTGGTGACCAGATCTGAATAGCTAGGTACATCCCAACCTTCCTCTTCCTCACCTCCTTCCCCTCCCCACTACCTTCAGCCTCACAACATACCCCGATTGGGGATGCCATAGTCTCACTGACTCCAGACGGGAGCAGTTGAGATTCTTGTGCGGTATTCACTGTAAAAAAAAAAAAAAAAAATTAAAAACATCGACCCCAAGTACTTAAACGAGCGAACCCAAGTGTGAAAACGATGATATTTTTTTCAAAATCTTGTTTTGGATGATTTTTTTATTGTCTCGGGTACAGAACATGATTCTTAGTAAGAATCCAAAATTTTAGTCGATTTGGTGCTATAGGGCCAAAGTTATGGCCGAACCGAAGTTTGACAAAGCGCTAATAAAACGATTAATATTTTGTACGAAGAAAATTATAATTCTTCTGTTGGCAGATTTTCTGATGGATTCGTGTACAGACCATGATTCTTAATAAGAATCCTAAATTTCAGTCAGTTCGGTGCCATAGGGCCGAAGTTATGACTGAACCCAAGTATTAAAAACATCGACCCCAAGTACTTAAACGAGCGAACCCAAGTGTGAAAACGATGATATTTTTTTCAAAATCTTGTTTTGGATGATTTTTTTATTGTCTCGGGTACAGAACATGATTCTTAGTAAGAATCCAAAATTTTAGTCGATTTGGTGCTATAGGGCCAAAGTTATGGCCGAACCGAAGTTTGACAAAGCGCTAATAAAACGATTAATATTTTGTACGAAGAAAATTATAATTCTTCTGTTGGCAGATTTTCTGATGGATTCGTGTACAGACCATGATTCTTAATAAGAATCCTAAATTTCAGTCAGTTCGGTGCCATAGGGCCGAAGTTATGACTGAACCCAAGTATTAAAAACATCGACCCCAAGTACTTAAACGAGCGAACCCAAGTGTGAAAACGATGATATTTTTTTCAAAATCTTGTTTTGGATGATTTTTTTATTGTCTCGGGTACAGACCATGATTCTTAGTAAGAATCCAAAATTTTAGTCGTTTTGTGATATTGGGCTAAAGTTATGGCCGAACCAAAGTTTGACAAAGCGCTAATAAAACGATGAAAATTTTTTATGAATAAAATTATAATTCTTCTGTTGGCAGATTTTCTGATGGATTCATGTACAGACCATGATTCTTAGTAAGAATATAAAATTTCAGTCAGTTCGGTGCCTTAGGGCCAAAGTTATGACCGAACCCAAGTATTAAAAACACCGACCCCAAGTACTTAAACGAGCGAACCCAAGTGTGAAAACGATGATATTTTTTTCAAAATCTTGTTTTGGCTGATTTTTCTATTGACTCGGGTACAGACCATGATTCTTAGTAAGAATCCAAAATTTAAGTCGTTTTGTGATATTGGGCCAAAGTTATGGCCGAACCAAAGTTTGACAAAGCGCTAATAAAACGATGAAAATTTTTTATGAATAAAATTATAATTTTTCTGTTGGCAGATTTTCTGATGGATTCGTGTACAGACCATGATTCTTAGTAAGAATATTAAATTTCAGTCAGTTCGGTGCCAAAGGGCCGAAGTTATGACCGAATCCAAGTATAAAAAACACCGACCCCAAGTACTTAAACGAGCGAACCCAAGTGCGAAAACGATGATATTTTTTTCAAAATCTTGTTTTGGATGATTTTTTTATTGTCTCGGGTACAGACCATGATTCTTAGTAAGAATCCAAAATTTTAGTCGATTTGGTGCTATAGGGCCAAAGTTATGGCCGAACCGAAGTTTGACAAAGCGCTAATAAAACGATTAATATTTTGTACGAAGAAAATGATAATTCTTTTGTTGGCAGATTTTCTGATGGATTCGTGTACAGACCATGATTCTTAGTAAGAATCCAAAATTTCAGTCAGTTCGGTGCCTTAGGGACGAAGTTATGACCGAACCCAAGTATTAAAAACACCGACCCCAAGTACTTAAACGAGCGAACCCAAGTGTGAAAACGATGATATTTTTTTCAAAATCTTATTTTGGCTGATTTTTTTATTGACTCGGGTACAGACCATGATTCTTAGTAAGAATCCAAAATTTTAGTCGTTTTGTGATATTGGGCCAAAGTTATGGCCAAACCAAAGTTTGACAAAGCGCTAATAAAACGATGAAAATTTTGTATGAATAAAATTATAATTCTTCTGTTGGCAGATTTTCTGATGGATTCGTGTACAGACCATGATTCTTAGTAAGAATATAAAATTTCAGTCAGTTCGGTGCCATAGGGCTGAAGTTATGACCGAACCCAAGTATTAAAAACACCGACCCCAATACTTAAACGAGCGAACCCAAGTTTGAAAACGATGATATTTTTTTCAAAATCTTGTTTTGGATGATTTTTTTATTGTCTCGGGTACAGACCAAGAGTAAGTTATGAGTAAGAATCCAAAATTTAAGTCGATTTTGTGCTATAAGGCCAAAGTTATGGCCGAACCAAAGTTTGACAAAGCGCTAATAAAACGATGAATATTTTGTACGAAGAAAATTATAATTCTTCTGTTGGCAAATTTTCTGATTGATTCCTGTAAAGACCATGATTCTTAGTAAGAATCCTAAATTTCAGCCAGTTCGGTGCCATAGGGCCGAAGTTATGACCGAACCCAAGTATTAAAAACACCGACCCCAAGTACCTAAACGAGCGAACCCAAGTGTGAAAACGATGATATTTTTTTCAAAATCTGGTTTTGGCTGATGTTTTTATAGACTCGGGTACAGACCATGATTCTTAGTAAAAATCCAAAATTTTAGTCGATTTGGTCCTATAGGGCCAAAGTTATGGCCGAACCAAAGTTTGACAAAGCGCTAATAAAACGATGAATATTTTGTACGAAGAAAATTATAATTCTTCTGTTGGCAGATTTTCTGATTGATTCCTGTAAAGACCATGATTCTTAGTAAGAATCCAAAATTTCAGCCAGTTCGGTGCCATAGGGCCAAAGTTATGACCGAACCCAAGTATTAAAAACACCGACCCCAAGTACTTAAACGAGCGAACCCAATTGTGAAAACGATGATATTTTTTTCAAAATCTGGTTTTGGATGATTTTTTATTGTCTCGGGTACAGACCATGATTCTTAGTAAAAATCCAAAATTTTAGTCGATTTGGTGCTATAGGGCCAAAGTTATGGCCGAACCAAAGTTTGACAAAGCGCTAATAAAACGATGAATATTTTGTACGAAGAAAATTATAATTCTTCTGTTGGCAGATTTTCTGATGGATTCGTGTACAGACCATGATTCTTAGTAAGAATATAAAATTTCAGTCAGTTCGGTGCCATAGGGCCGAAGTTATGACCGAACCCAAGTATTAAAAACACCGACCCCAAGTACTTAAACGAGCGAACCCAAGTGTGAAAACGATGATATTTTTTTCAAAATCTGGTTTTGGATGATTTTTTATTGTCTCGGGTACAGACCAAGAGTAAGTTATGAGTGAGAATCCAAAATTTTTGTCAATTTGGTGTTATAGGGCCAAAGTAATGGCCGAACCAAAGTTTGACAAAGCGCTAATAAAACGATGAAAATTTTGTACGAAGAAAATTATAATTCTTCTGTTGGCAGATTTTCTGATTGATTCCTGTAAAGACCATGATTCTTAGTAAGAATCCAAAATTTCAGCCAGTTTGGTGCCATAGGGCCGAAGTTATGACCGAACCCAAGTATTAAAAACACCGACCCCAAGTACTTAAACGAGCGAACCCAAGTGTGAAAACGATGATATTTTTTTCAAAATCTTGTTTTGGCTGATTTTTTTATTGACTCGGGTACAGACCATGATTCTTAGTAAGAATCCAAAATTTTAGTCGTTTTGTGATATTGGGCCAAAGTTATGGCCGAACCAAAGTTTGACAAAGCGCTAATAAAACGATGAAAATTTTGTATGAATAAAATTATAATTCTTCTGTTGGCAGATTTTCTGATGGATTCGTGTACAGACCATGATTCTTAGTAAGAATATAAAATTTCAGTCAGTTCGGTGCCATAGGGCCGAAGTTATGACCGAACCCAAGTATTAAAAACACCGACCCCAAGTACTTAAACGAGCGAACCCAAGTGTGAAAACGATGATATTTTTTTCAAAATCTTGTTTTGGCTGATTTTTTTATTGACTCGGGTACAGACCATGATTCTTAGTAAGAATCCAAAATTTTAGTCGTTTTGTGATATTGGGCCAAAGTTATGGCCGAACCAAAGTTTGACAAAGCGCTAATAAAACGATGAAATTTTTTTATGAATAAAATTATAATTTTTCTGTTGGCAGATTTTCTGATGGATTCGTGTACAGACCATGATTCTTAGTAAGAATTTAAAATTTTAGTCAGTTCGGTGCCATAGGGCTGAAGTTATGACCGAACCCAAGTATTAAAAACACCGACCCCAATACTTAAACGAGCGAACCCAAGTTTGAAAACGATGATATTTTTTTCAAAATCTTGTTTTGGATGATTTTTTTATTGTCTCGGGTACAGACCAAGAGTAAGTAATGAGTAAAAATCCAAAATTTTGGTCGTTTTTGTGATATTGGGCCAAAGTTATGGCCGAACCAAAGTTTGACAAGCGCTAATAAAACGATGAAAATTTTTTATGAATAAAATTATAATTTTTCTGTTGGCAGATTTTCTGATGGATTCGTGTACAGACCATGATTCTTAGTAAGAATTTAAAATTTTAGTCAGTTCGGTGCCATAGAACTGAAGTTATGACCGAACCCAAGTATTAAAAACACCGACCCCAATACTTAAACGAGCGAACCCAAGTTTGAAAACGATGATATTTTTTTCAAAATCTTGTTTTGGATGATTTTTTTATTGTCTTGGGTACAGACCAAGAGTAAGTTATGAGTAAGAATCCAAAATTTAAGTCGATTTTGTGCTATAAGGCCAAAGTTATGGCCGAACCAAAGTTTGACAAAGCGCTAATAAAACGATGAATATTTTGTACGAAGAAAATTATAATTCTTCTGTTGGCAAATTTTCTGATTGATTCCTGTAAAGACCATGATTCTTAGTAAGAATCCTAAATTTCAGCCAGTTCGGTGCCATAGGGCCGAAGTTATGACCGAACCCAAGTATTAAAAATACCGACCCCAAGTACTTAAACGAGCGAACCCAAGTGTGAAAACGATGATATTTTTTTCAAAATCTGGTTTTGGCTGATGTTTTTATAGACTCGGGTACAGACCATGATTCTTAGTAAAAATCCAAAATTTTAGTCGATTTGGTCCTATAGGGCCAAAGTTATGGCCGAACCAAAGTTTGACAAAGCGCTAATAAAACGATGAATATTTTGTACGAAGAAAATTATAATTCTTCTGTTGGCAGATTTTCTGATTGATTCCTGTAAAGACCATGATTCTTAGTAAGAATCCAAAATTTCAGCCAGTTCGGTGCCATAGGGCCAAAGTTATGACCGAACCCAAGTATTAAAAACACCGACCCCAAGTACTTAAACGAGCGAACCCAATTGTGAAAACGATGATATTTTTTTCAAAATCTGGTTTTGGATGATTTTTTATTGTCTCGGGTACAGACCATGATTCTTAGTGAAAATCCAAAATTTTAGTCGATTTGGTGCTATAGGGCCAAAGTTATGGCCGAACCAAAGTTTGACAAAGCGCTAATAAAACGATGAATATTTTGTACGAAGAAAATTATAATTCTTCTGTTGGCAGATTTTCTGATTGATTCCTGTAAAGACCATGATTCTTAGTAAGAATCAAAATTTCAGCCAGTTTGGTGCCATAGGGCCGAAGTTATGACCGAACCCAAGTATTAAAAACACCGACCCCAAGTACTTAAACGAGCGAACCCAATTGTGAAAACGATGATATTTTTTTCAAAATCTGGTTTTGGATGATTTTTTATTGTCTCGGGTACAGACCATGATTCTTAGTAAAAATCCAAAATTTTTGTCAATTTGGTGTTATAGGGCCAAAGTAATGGCCGAACCAAAGTTTGACAAAGCGCTAATAAAACGATGAAAATTTTGTATGAAGAAAATTATAATTCTTCTGTTGGCAGATTTTCTGATTGATTCCTGTAAAGACCATGATTCTTAGTAAGAATCCAAAATTTCAGCCAGTTCGGTGCCATAGGGCCGAAGTTATGACCGAACCCAAGTATTAAAAACACCGACCCCAAGTACTTAAACGAGCGAACCCAAGTGTGAAAACGATGATATTTTTTTCAAAATCTGGTTTTGGCTGATGTTTTTATAGACTCGGGTACAGACCATGATTCTTAGTAAAAATCCAAAATTTTAGTCGATTTGGTGCTATAGGGCCAAAGTTATGGCCGAACCAAAGTTTGACAAAGCGCTAATAAAACGATGAAAATTTTGTATCAAGAAAATTATAATTCTTCTGTTGGCAGATTTTCTGATTGATTCCTGTAAAGACCATGATTCTTAGTAAGAATCCAAAATTTCAGCCAGTTCGGTGCCATAGGGCCGAAGTTATGACCGAACCCAAGTATTAAAAACACCGACCCCAAGTACTTAAACGAGCGAACCCAAGTGTGAAAACGATGATATTTTTTTCAAAATTTGGTTTTGGCTGATGTTTTTATAGACTCGGGTACAGACCATGATTACGAAGTACATGACATGTACGAAGAAAATTATAATTCTTCTGTTGGCAGATTTTCTGATTGATTCCTGTAAAGACCATGATTCTTAGTAAGAATCCAAAATTTCAGCCAGTTCGGTGCCATAGGGCCAAAGTTCTGACCGAACCCAAGTATTAAAAACACCGACCCCAAGTACTTAAACGAGCGAACCCAATTGTGAAAACGATGATATTTTTTTCAAAATCTGGTTTTGGATGATTTTTTATTGTCTCGGGTACAGACCAAGAGTAAGTTATGAGTGAGAATCCAAAATTTTTGTCAATTTGGTGTTATAGGGCCAAAGTAATGGCCGAACCAAAGTTTGACAAAGCGCTAATAAAACGATGAAAATTTTGTATGAAGAAAATTATAATCCTTCTGTTGGCAGATTTTCTGATTGATTCCTGTAAAGACCATGATTCTTAGTAAGAATCCAAAATTTCAGCCAGTTTGGTGCCATAGGGCCGAAGTTATGACCGAACCCAAGTATTAAAAACACCGACCCCAAGTACTTAAACGAGCGAACCCAAGTGTGAAAACGATGATATTTTTTTCAAAATCTTGTTTTGGCTGATTTTTTTATTGACTCGGGTACAGACCATGATTCTTAGTAAGAATCCAAAATTTTAGTCGTTTTGTGATATTGGGCCAAAGTTATGGCCGAACCAAAGTTTGACAAAGCGCTAATAAAACGATGAAAATTTTGTATGAATAAAATTATAATTCTTCTGTTGGCAGATTTTCTGATGGATTCGTGTACAGACCATGATTCTTAGTAAGAATATAAAGTTTCAGTCAGTTCGGTGCCATAGGGCCGAAGTTATGACCGAACCCAAGTATTCAAAACACCGACCCCAAGTACTTAAACGAGCGAACCCAAGTGTGAAAACGATGATATTTTTTTCAAAATCTTGTTTTGGCTGATTTTTTTATTGACTCGGGTACAGACCATGATTCCTAGTATGAATCCAAAATTTAAGTGGATTTGGTGCTCTAGGGCCAAAGTTATGGCCGAACCAAAGCTTGATAAAGCGCTAATAAAACGATGAATATTTTGTATGAAGAAAATTATAATTCTTCTGTTGGCAGATTTTCTGATGGATTCGTGTACAGACCATGATTCTTAGTCAGAATCAAAAAAATTTCAGTCAGTTCGCTGCCATAGGGCCGAAGTTATGACCGAACCCAAGTATTAAAAACACCGAACCCAAGTACTTAAACGAGCGAACCCAAGTGTGAAAACGATGATATTTTTTTCAAAATCTTGTTTTGGCTGATTTTTTTATTGACTCGGGTACAGACCATGATTCCTAGTATGAATCCAAAATTTAAGTGGATTTGGTGCTCTAGGGCCAAAGTTATGGCCGAACCAAAGCTTGATAAAGCGCTAATAAAACGATGAATATTTTGTATGAAGAAAATTATAATTCTTCTGTTGGCAGATTTTCTGATGGATTCGTGTAAAGACCATGATTCTTAGTAAGAATCCAAAATTTCAGTCAGTTCGGTGCCATAGGGCCGAAGTTATGACCGAACCCAAGTATTAAAAACACCGAACCCAAGTACTTAAACGAGCGAACCCAAGTGTGAAAACGATGATATTTTTTTCAAAATCTTGTTTTGGCTGATTTTTTTATTGACTCGGGTACAGACCATGATTCTTAGTAAGAATCCAAAATTTTAGTCGTTTTGTGATATTGGGCCAAAGTTATGGCCGAACCAAAGTTTGACAAAGCGCTAATAAAACGATGAAAATTTTTTATGAATAAAATTATAATTTTTCTGTTGGCAGATTTTCTGATGGATTCGTGTACAGACCATGTTTCTTAGTAAGAATATAAAATTTCAGTCAGTTCGGTGCCAAAGGGCCGAAGTTATGACCGAACCCAAGTATAAAAAACACCGACCCCAAGTACTTAAACGAGCGAACCCAAGTGTGAAAACGATGATATTTTTTTCAAAATCTTGTTTTGGCTGATTTTTTTATTGACTCGGGTACAGACCAAGAGTAAGTAATGAGTAAGAATCCAAAATTTTAGTCGTTTTTGTGATATTGGGCCAAAGTTATGGCCGAACCAAAGTTTGACAAAGCGCTAATAAAACGATGAAAATTTTTTATGAATAAAATTATAATTTTTCTGTTGGCAGATTTTCTGATGGATTCGTGTACAGACCATGATTCTTAGTAAGAATTTAAAATTTTAGTCAGTTCGGTGCCATAGGGCTGAAGTTATGACCGAACCCAAGTATTAAAAACACCGACCCCAATACTTAAACGAGCGAACCCAAGTTTGAAAACGATGATATTTTTTTCAAAATCTTGTTTTGGATGATTTTTTTATTGTCTCGGGTACAGACCAAGAGTAAGTTATGAGTAAGAATCCAAAATTTAAGTCGATTTTGTGCTATAAGGCCAAAGTTATGGCCGAACCAAAGTTTGACAAAGCGCTAATAAAACGATGAATATTTTGTACGAAGAAAATTATAATTCTTCTGTTGGCAAATTTTCTGATTGATTCCTGTAAAGACCATGATTCTTAGTAAGAATCCTAAATTTCAGCCAGTTCGGTGCCATAGGGCCGAAGTTATGACCGAACCCAAGTATTAAAAACACCGACCCCAAGTACTTAAACGAGCGAACCCAAGTGTGAAAACGATGATATTTTTTTCAAAATCTGGTTTTGGCTGATGTTTTTATAGACTCGGGTAGAGACCATGATTCTTAGTAAAAATTCAAAATTTTAGTCGATTTGGTCCTATAGGGCCAAAGTTATGGCCGAACCAAAGTTTGACAAAGCGCTAATAAAACGATGAATATTTTGTACGAAGAAAATTATAATTCTTCTGTTGGCAGATTTTCTGAGTGATTCCTGTAAAGACCATGATTCTTAGTAAGAATCCAAAATTTCAGCCAGTTCGGTGCCATAGGGCCAAAGTTATGACCGAACCCAAGTATTAAAAACACCGACCCCAAGTACTTAAACGAGCGAACCCAATTGTGAAAACGATGATATTTTTTTCAAAATCTGGTTTTGGATGATTTTTTATTGTCTCGGGTACAGACCAAGAGTAAGTTATGAGTGAGAATCCAAAATTTTTGTCAATTTGGTGTTATAGGGCCAAAGTAATGGCCGAACCAAAGTTTGACAAAGCGCTAATAAAACGATGAAAATTTTGTATGAAGAAAATTATAATCCTTCTGTTGGCAGATTTTCTGATTGATTCCTGTAAAGACCATGATTCTTAGTAAGAATCCAAAATTTCAGCCAGTTTGGTGCCATAGGGCCGAAGTTATGACCGAACCCAAGTATTAAAAACACCGACCCCAAGTACTTAAACGAGCGAACCCAAGTGTGAAAACGATGATATTTTTTTCAAAATCTGGTTTTGGCTGATGTTTTTATAGACTCGGGTACAGACCATGATTCTTAGTAAAAATCCAAAATTTTAGTCGATTTGGTCCTATAGGGCCAAAGTTATGGCCGAACCAAAGTTTGACAAAGCGCTAATAAAACGATGAATATTTTGTACGAAGAAAATTATAATTCTTCTGTTGGCAGATTTTCTGATTGATTCCTGCAAAGACCATGATTCTTAGTAAGAATCCAAAATTTCAGCCAGTTCGGTGCCATAGGGCCAAAGTTATGACCGAACCCAAGTATTAAAAACACCGACCCCAAGTACTTAAACGAGCGAACCCAATTGTGAAAACGATGATATTTTTTTCAAAATCTGGTTTTGGATGATTTTTTATTGTCTCGGGTACAGACCAAGAGTAAGTTATGAGTGAGAATCCAAAATTTTTGTCAATTTGGTGTTATAGGGCCAAAGTAATGGCCGAACCAAAGTTTGACAAAGCGCTAATAAAACGATGAAAATTTTGTATGAAGAAAATTATAATTCTTCTGTTGGCAGATTTTCTGATTGATTCCTGTAAAGACCATGATTCTTAGTAAGAATCCAAAATTTCAGCCAGTTTGGTGCCAAAGGGCCGAAGTTATGACCGAACCCAAGTATTAAAAACACCAACCCCAAGTACTTAAACGAGCGAACCCAAGTGTGAAAACGATGATATTTTTTTCAAAATCTGGTTTTGGCTGATGTTTTTATAGACTCGGGTACAGACCATGATTCTTAGTAAAAATCCAAAATTTTAGTCGATTTGGTCCTATAGGGCCAAAGTTATGGCCGAACCAAAGTTTGACAAAGCGCTAATAAAACGATGAATATTTTGTACGAAGAAAATTATAATTCTTCTGTTGGCAGATTTTCTGATTGATTCCTGTAAAGACCATGATTCTTAGTAAGAATCCAAAATTTCAGCCAGTTCGGTGCCATAGGGCCAAAGTTATGACCGAACCCAAGTATTAAAAACACCGACCCCAAGTACTTAAACGAGCGAACCCAATTGTGAAAACGATGATATTTTTTTCAAAATCTGGTTTTGGATGATTTTTTATTGTCTCGGGTACAGACCAAGAGTAAGTTATGAGTGAGAATCCAAAATTTTTGTCAATTTGGTGTTATAGGGCCAAAGTAATGGCCGAACCAAAGTTTGACAAAGCGCTAATAAAACGATGAAAATTTTGTATGAAGAAAATTCTGTGGTGTTTTGGAAAAGGGAGATGAGTCAGTAAAATTGCGATATGGAGTTAAGTATGCCAGAGGAATCCTAATTTTTTTCTCTACACGGAAAAGAGTGATAAGTCCGCTAAAAAAATTGGTTTCCGAGATATTAGCCGTTGACATACAGAGATGAGTCATATTTTAAATAAATTAAAACGCACTTGGAGATAATTCAAGTTGTCTCTGTTTACCGAAACAAATATTTTTAAATATTGACACGGAAAACAGAGTTAACTTTAATTATCGCTATTTTCCGTTTTAGCTATGGTTAATTCTGGGCTTAATGGTTACATGACGCCGCGGCATAACGCCGCGGCCTGCCAAGTTTGACAGTGGATATTTCGCAGTTCGCTTGGGGATTTGTATCATTCTTTGATAATGTTATCATTATCTATTTTATTATATATTTATCCTTGGTTCCGTGTGTTTTGGGGAGTATTAAGTGTTAAGTAAGCGAACGAGATCAATAATAGCGATTTCGAATGTTTCTAATGCAAATTCATCGTATGGTAGGATCTTTTATATTATTTATTCATCTTGTATTGTGGTATTATGTTTGTATTTGATTCATCTCACAAAATTATTGACTAATTTATGAAATCCTGTTAAATTTCAGATGTCACACACGGGCTTTTATATGTTTCTACCGCTTTAAGTAGCTTAAATGGTGACTAAATCAGTGACATAAATAATATGCAAGATATTGTAATATTGTATGTATATGGATGTGATAAGCTATAAACCCTCCAGTTCAAGTAATTCCAGCTACGATGGACAACAATGAACTCCTTGGAAATGGTGAACTAACTACCGAAACTGAAAACACGCACCCTGGAAACCGAGGAAAATCGTTGCATTTTTTAAGGAATGGGATTAAAGGAAAACGAAATTGAGATATACAATACGAAACTAAAACTGAGAAATTTGTCAAGAGTCGAGAAACGCAACGCTTAAGTGCCGTAAAAAATGTAAGGACAAAGTGTCTTTTGAATCTCAAAATATACTATTTAATGAATACTGGGCACTAAGGACCTTCGACAAAAGAATAAATTTTAACTCATCCCTTATCACCGAAAACTTTTCGGGTTAGAAATATACTACCGAAGAAGAGGGAAATTAATCACAAATATTATAAACGAGTTAAGGTTGCCATTATCGAAATGTGCAAAAGTTGTTTTAAATAGGCTTTTTGTGAAACAAACAAATTCATATATACCTACTGTTTTTAAAAAGAGATGCATCTGTTTCTGGGCTCCCGGTTTCTAACAATACCGGGAATCAGTGTGCCTTCTACTAAGATATCTGATAACCACATTCAACTAATTAAAAATCTCATAAGAGAGTATCCTGTATTCGAGTCACATTACTCTGGAAGGGATAATTCCTACCTCTAAGAAGTATTTGCCAAGTGGACTCAATTTATCCAAAATGTATTCTATGTTTAAGAAAAAAGTAGAGAATCCAGTTTCTAGATCAATGTTCTCGAATGTGTTTCATACAATGGGCTTATTATTTAAAAAACCTTCTCTGGATACATGCAGTACCTACATGTAAATCAATTCAGATGAAACTTGTACAAGAACCTGATTTATCAGTACTGAAGGCCAAATACGAAGCCAAAAGCAGGAAGCAGATTATGCATATTCTTCTTCTTCTTCTTCTTCGATGGCGCTATAGCCCATATCGAGCTTTGGCCTCCTGCAACAGTCGCCTCTAACTCCTCCCGTCCTCAGCGGCTGACTTCCAATTTCGTACCTGGAGAAGCTGTGCTGCATCCCCTCTTACCTCGTCTTCCCACCTCAGTCTGGGTCTTCCCACTTTTCTCTTTCCACCTGGGTGTCCAGTAAAAATGCATATTCTACCAATGCAAAAAATAAAGAAGAATCATCAGAGAACAGAAGGACCTATTGCTTTGATTTGCAGCAGTGCCTCCCAACTCCCCTGCCACGTTCAAACATTGCCTTTTATAAACGTTCCTTGTGGACATTTAATTTAACAATTTAAGACTGCTTCTGAAATAAAACAACGTGTTACATGTGGCACAAATGAAGGTGGTCGAGGGGCTAATCAAATAGCGTCATGTTTGTATGATTTCATTCTTGCGATTTCACCACAAATAAATGAAATAACAATTTATTCAGATACTGGTGATGGACAAAATAAAAACAGCCATGTTTTTGCAATGTTTTAAAGTAAGATCAAACATAATCATACATCACAAATTTTTAGTTCCCGGCCACACTCACATGGAATGTGATTCCATTCATGCTATAATTGAGAAGAAAATAAAAAGCAACTGACATGAATATTAATTTACCAAGAGATTGGTACAATCTTGTAAGCACTGCTGAAAAAAAGAGAGCGTTCATAGTAAAAATCATGACACATGAATATTGTTTAAACTTTGCTGAGCTATACAAGCGTTCATTGCAACTAGAAAAAAACGATGACGAAGGTAATCGATTTTTGATCTACGATATAAAATGGTTCATGTATAAAAACACAACCCCAGGAACTGTACATTTTAAAAGGACTTTGAGTATTAAAGACCCATTTAAAACTATTTATTTAAATGTAGGGGCAATGCAACCACCATGTTAAGCCCTGGAAAATGCTGCAGTGGTCTTATTCCAATAAGCAAGGAAAAGATAATGGACATACTGAGTGTTATTCATTTAATGGATCCTGATTGCCATGATTTTTATAAAACATTACCAGATGCTAGCAACATTCCGAATGTTGATCCAGACTGATATGAAGATGCCGGTGAATGAGTCCCCCAAATGAATGAATTCGAAATTTATTGTAACTAACTAATTAACTAACCATCACGCCGTTTCTCCGCAGAGGTAGGCAGAGAGGACGGACCGCCAAACAACTCGGTCTTGGCACACAGTCTGCCTCACTCACATTCATACATCGTCTCTTACATAACTAACTAACCATCACGCCGTTTCCCCGCAGGGGTAGGCAGAGAGGACGGACCGCCACACAACTCGATCTTGGCACACAATCCTTGCCTCGTTCACATTCATACATCGTCTCATACATGCTTTTCTGAAATTCAATTATCTTCTATTATTGGATGAGTATTACATGTCATTATAACGGGATGCTTTTTTTAACTTTGTAATATCATTGTTAATTTATGTTAAAAATGTCGCTTTTTAACTAAATAAAATTATACCAGTACATATTTCTGTGTCAATGATTATAAGTGCATCCTTTTCAAATAAATAAATGATTTTTACTTCATTAAGTTGAAAAATAACAGGAAGAATTAAGAAACATTACAGAGATAACTCGTGATTTATTCACAATTAGGTCCAAACGTGACAAGGAAAAGAGGGATGAGTCACGTAAAATTGATAAATATAGGTTTTTTCCAAAATTTCAAATACTATTCTGTAGAATAAATATTTTCATTAATTATTGAATAAAAATATATTCTTAATTACGATTCTCAGATCTGGCAAAAAATCGAGAATACAAAAATGGCTCCCCTGTAAAATTGACTATTATTGACTCATCTCCCTTTACCAAAACACCATAGAATATTAATAATTATAATTCTTCTGTTGGCAGATTTTCTGATGGATTCGTGTACAGACCATGATTCTTAGTAAGAATCCAAAATTTCAGTCAGTTCGTTGCCATTTAGCAAAATTATGACCGAACCCAAGTATTAAAAACACCGAACCCAAGTACTTAAACGAGCGAACCCAAGTGTGAAAACGATTTTTTTTTTTTCAAAATCTGGTTTTGGATGATTTTTTTATTGTCTCGGGTACAGACCAGGAGTAAGTAATGAGTAAGAATCCAAAATTTTTGTCGATTTGGTGTTACAGGGCCAAAGTTATGGCCGAACCAAAGTTTGACAAAGCGCTAATAAAACGATGAAAATTTTGTATGAAGAAAATTATAATTCTTCTGTTGGCAGATTTTCTGATTGATTCCTGTAAAGACCATGATTCTTAGTAAGAATCCAAAATTCAGCCAGTTTGGTGCCATAGGGCCGAAGTTATGACCGAACCCAAGTATTAAAAACACCGACCCCAAGTACTTAAACGAGCGAACCCAAGTGTGAAAACGATCATATTTTTTTCAAAATCTTGTTTTGGCTGATTTTTTTATTGACTCGGGTACAGACCATGATTCTTAGTATGAATCCAAAATTTTAGTGGATTTGGTGCTCTAGGGCCAAAGTTATGGCCGAACCAAAGCTTGACAAAGCGCTAATAAAACGATGAATATTTTGTATGAAGAAAATTATAATTCTTCTGTTGGCAGATTTTCTGATGGATTCGTGTACAGACCATGATTCTTAGTAAGAATCCAAAATTAAGTCAGTTCGTTGCCATTTAGCAAAAGTAATGACCGAACCCAAGTATTAAAAACACCGAACCCAAGTACTTAAACGAGCGAACCTAAGTGTGAAAACGATGATATTTTTTTCAAAATCTTGTTTTGGCTGATTTTTTTATTAACTCGGGTACAGACCATGATTCTTAGTTAGAATCAAAAATTTTAGTGGATTTGGTGCTCTAGGGCTAAAGTTATGGCCGAACCAAAGCTTGACAAAGCGCTAATAAAACGATGAATATTTTGTATGAAGAAAATTATAATTCTTCTGTTGGCAGATTTTCTGATGGATTCGTGTACAGACCATGATTCTTAGTCAGAATACAAAATTTCAGTCAATTCGGTGCCATAGGGCCGAAGTGATGACCGAACCAATGTATTAAAAACACCGAACCCAAGTACTTAAACGAGCGAAACCAAGTGTGAAAACGATGATATTTTTTTCAAAATCTTGTTTTGGCTGATTTTTTTATTGACTCGGGTACAGACCATGATTCTTAGTAAAAATAAAAAATTTTAGTCGATCTTGTGCTATAGGGCCAAAGTTATGGCCGAACCAAAGCTTGACAAAGCGCTAATAAAACGATGAATATTTTGTATGAAGAAAATTATAATTCTTCTGTTGGCAGATTTTCTGATGGATTCGTGTACAGACCATGATTCTTAGTAAGAATCCAAAATTTAGTCAGTTCGTTGCCATTTAGCAAAAGTTATGACCGAACCCAAGTATTAAAAACACCGAACCCAAGTACTTAAACGAGCGAACCCAAGTGTGAAAACGATGATATTTTTTTCAAAATCTTGTTTTGGCTGATTTTTTTATTGACTCGGGTACAGACCATGATTCTTAGTATGAATCCAAAATTTAAGTGGATTTGGTGCTCTAGGGCCAAAGTTATGGCCGAACCAAAGCTTGACAAAGCGCTAATAAAACGATGAATATTTTGTATGAAGAAAATTATAATTCTTCTGTTGGCAGATTTTCTGATGGATTCGTGTACAGACCATGATTCTTAGTCAGAATACAAAATTTCAGTCAATTCGGTGCCATAGGGTCGAAGTGATGACCGAACCAAAGTATTAAAAACACCGAACCCAAGTACTTAAACGAGCGAACCCAAGTGTGAAAACGATGATATTTTTTTCAAAATCTTGTTTTGGCTGATTTTTTTATTGACTCGGGTACAGACCATAATTCTTAGTATGAATCCAAAATTTAAGTGGATTTGGTGCTCTAGGGCCAAAGTTATGGCCGAACCAAAGTTTGACAAAGCGCTAATAAAACGATGAATAATTTGTACGAAGAAAATTATAATTCTTCTGTTGGCAGATTTTCTGATGGATTCGTGTACAGACCATGATTCTTAGTAAGAATCCAAAATTTAGTCAGTTCGTTACCATTTAGCAAAAGTTATGACCGAACCCAAGTATTAAAAACACCGAACCCAAGTACTTAAACGAGCGAACCCAAGTGTGAAATTTTGTATTCTGACTAAGAATCATGGTCTGTACACGAATCCATCAGAAAATCTGCCAACAGAAGAATTATAATTTTCTTCATACAAAATATTCATCGTTTTATTAGCGCTTTGTCAAGCTTTGGTTCGGCCATAACTTTGGCCCTAGAGCACCAAATCCACTTAAATTTTGGATTCATACTAAGAATCATGGTCTGTACCCGAGTCAATAAAAAAATCAGCCAAAACAAGATTTTGAAAAAAATATCATCGTTTTCACACTTGGGTTCGCTCGTTTAAGTACTTGGGTTCGGTGTTTTTAATACTTTGGTTCGGTCATCACTTCGGCCCTATGGCACCGCATTGACTGAAATTTTGTATTCTGACTAAGAATCATGGTCTGTACACGAATCCATCAGAAAATCTGCAAACAGAAGAATTATAATTTTCTTCATACAAAATATTCATCGTTTTATTAGCGCTTTGTCAAGCTTTGGTTCGGCCATAACTTTGGCCCTAGAGCACCAAATCCACTAAAATTTTGGATTCATACTAAGAATCATGGTCTGTACCCGAGTCAATAAAAAAATCAGCCAAAACAAGATTTTGAAAAAAATATGATCGTTTTCACACTTGGGTTCGCTCGTTTAAGTACTTGGGGTCGGTGTATTTAATACTTGGGTTCGGTCATAACTTCGGCCCTATGGCACCAAACTGGCTGAAATTTTGAATTCTTACTAAGAATCATGGTCTTTACAGGAATCAATCAGAAAATCTGCCAACAGAAGAATTATAATTTTCTTCATACAAAATATTCATCGTTTTATTAGCGCTTTGTCAAGCTTTGGTTCGGCCATAACTTTGGCCCTAGAACACCAAATCCACTTAAATTTTGGATTCATACTAAGAATCATGGTCTGTACCCGAGTCAATAAAAAAATCAGCCAAAACAAGATTTTGAAAAAAATATCATCGTTTTCACACTTGGGTTCGCTCGTTTAAGTACTTGGGTTCGGTGTTTTTAATACATTGGTTCGGTCATCACTTCGGCCCTATGGCACCGAATTGACTGAAATTTTGTATTCTGACTAAGAATCATGGTCTGTACACGAATCCATCAGAAAATCTGCCAACAGAAGAATTATAATTTTCTTCATACAAAATATTCATCGTTTTATTAGCGCTTTGTCAAGCTTTGGTTCGGCCATAACTTTAGCCCTAGAGCACCAAATCCACTAAAATTTTTGATTCATACTAAGAATCATGGTCTGTACCCGAGTCAATAAAAAAATCAGCCAAAACAAGATTTTGAAAAAAATATCATCGTTTTCACACTTAGGTTCGCTCGTTTAAGTACTTGGGTTCGGTGTTTTTAATACTTGGGTTCGGTCATAACTTTTGCTAAATGGCAACGAACTGACTAAATTTTGGATTCTTACTAAGAATCATGGTCTGTACACGAATCCAGCAGAAAATCTGCCAACAGAAGAATTATAATTTTCTTCATGCAAAATATTCATCGTTTTATTAGCGCTTTGTCAAGCATTGGTTCGGCCATAACTTTGGCCCTAGAGCACCAAATCCACTAAAATTTTGGATTCATACTAAGAATCATGGTCTGTACCCGAGTCAATAAAAAAAACAGCCAAAACAAGATTTTGAAAAAAAAAAGATCGTTTTCACACTTGGGTTCGCTCGTTTAAGTACTTGGGTTCGGTGTTTTTAATACTTGGGTTCGGTCATAACTTCGGCCCTATGGCAACGAACTGACTGAAATTTTGGATTCTTACTAAGAATCATGGTCTTTACACGAATCCATCAGAAAATCTGCCAACAGAAGAATTATAATTTTCTTCATACAAAATATTCATCGTTTTATTAGCGCTTTGTCAAGCTTTAGTTCGGCCATAACTTTGGCCCTAGAGCACCAAATCCACTTAAATTTTGGATTCCTACTAAGAATCATAGTCTGTACCCGAGTCAATAAAAAAATCAGCCAAAACAAGATTTTGAAAAAAATATCATCGTTTTCACACTTGGGTTCGCTCGTTTAAGTACTTGGGTTCGGTGTTTTTAATACTTTGGTTCGGTCATCACTTCGGCCCTATGGCACCGAATTGACTGAAATTTTGTATTTTGACTAAGAATCATCGTCTGTACACGAATCCATCAGAAAATCTGCCAACAGAAGAAATATAATTTTCTTCATACAAAATATTCATCGTTTTATTAGCGCTTTGTCAAGCTTTGGTTCGGCCATAACTTTGGCCCTAGAACACCAAATCCACTAAAATTTTTGATTTTTACTAAGAATCATGGTCTGTACCCGAGTCAATAAAAAAATCAGCCAAAACAAGATTTTGAAAAAAATATCATCGTTTTCACACTTGGGTTCGCTCGTTTAAGTACTTGGGTTCGTTGTTTTTAATACTTGGGTTCGGTCATAACTTTTGCTAAATGGCAACGAACTGACTGAAATTTTGGATTCTTACTAAGAATCATGGTCTGTACACGAATCCAGCAGAAAATCTGCAAACAGAAGAATTATAATTTTCTTCATACAAAATATTCATCGTTTTATTAGCGCTTTGTCAAGCTTTGGTTCGGCCATAACTTTGGCCCTAGAGCACCAAATCCACTAAAATTTTGGATTCATACTAAGAATCATGGTCTGTACCCGAGTCAATAAAAAAAACAGCCAAAACAAGATTTTGAAAAAAATATGATCGTTTTCACACTTGGGTTCGCTCGTTTAAGTACTTGGTCGGTGTTTTTAATACTTGGGTTCAGTCATAACTTCGGCCCTATGGCACCAAACTGGCTGAATTTTGGATTCTTACTAAGAATCATGGTCTTTACAGGAATCAATCAGAAAATCTGCCAACAGAAGAATTATAATTTTCTTCATACAAAATATTCATCGTTTTATTAGCGCTTTGTCAAACTTTGGTTCGGCCATAACTTTGGCCCTATAACACCAAATCGACAAAAATTTTGGATTCTTACTCATTACTTACTCTTGGTCTGTACCCGAGACAATAAAAAAATCATCCCAAACCAGATTTTGAAAAAAATATCATCGTTTTCACACTTGGGTTCGCTCGTTTAAGTACTTGGGTTCGGTGTTTTTAATACATTGGTTCGGTCATCACTTCGGCCCTATGGCACCGAATTGACTGAAATTTTGTATTCTGACTAAGAATCATGGTCTGTACACGAATCCATCAGAAAATCTGCCAACAGAAGAATTATAATTTTCTTCATACAAAATATTCATCGTTTTATTAGCGCTTTGTCAAGCTTTGGTTCGGCCATAACTTTAGCCCTAGAGCACCAAATCCACTAAAATTTTTGATTCATACTAAGAATCATGGTCTGTACCCGAGTCAATAAAAAAATCAGCCAAAACAAGATTTTGAAAAAAATATCATCGTTTTCACACTTAGGTTCGCTCGTTTAAGTACTTGGGTTCGGTGTTTTTAATACTTGGGTTCGGTCATAACTTTTGCTAAATGGCAACGAACTGACTAAATTTTGGATTCTTACTAAGAATCATGGTCTGTACACGAATCCAGCAGAAAATCTGCCAACAGAAGAATTATAATTTTCTTCATGCAAAATATTCATCGTTTTATTAGCGCTTTGTCAAGCATTGGTTCGGCCATAACTTTGGCCCTAGATCACCAAATCCACTAAAATTTTGGATTCATACTAAGAATCATGGTCTGTACCCGAGTCAATAAAAAAAACAGCCAAAACAAGATTTTGAAAAAAAAAAGATCGTTTTCACACTTGGGTTCGCTCGTTTAAGTACTTGGGTTCGGTGTTTTTAATACTTGGGTTCGGTCATAACTTCGGCCCTATGGCAACGAACTGACTGAAATTTTGGATTCTTACTAAGAATCATGGTCTTTACACGAATCCATCAGAAAATCTGCCAACAGAAGAATTATAATTTTCTTCATACAAAATATTCATCGTTTTATTAGCGCTTTGTCAAGCTTTAGTTCGGCCATAACTTTGGCCCTAGAGCACCAAATCCACTTAAATTTTGGATTCCTACTAAGAATCATAGTCTGTAACCGAGTCAATAAAAAAATCAGCCAAAACAAGATTTTGAAAAAAATATCATCGTTTTCACACTTGGGTTCGCTCGTTTAAGTACTTGGGTTCGGTGTTTTTAATACTTTGGTTCGGTCATCACTTCGGCCCTATGGCACCGAACTGGCTGAAATTTTGAATTCTTACTAAGAATCATGGTCTTTACAGGAATCAATCAGAAAATCTGCCAACAGAAGAATTATAATTTTCTTCGTACAAAATATTCATCGTTTTATTAGCGCTTTGTCAAACTTTGGTTCGGCCATAACTTTGGCCCTAGAGCACCAAATCCACTTAAATTTTGGATTCATACTAAGAATCATGGTCTGTACCCGAGTCAATAAAAAAATCAGCCAAAACAAGATTTTGAAAAAAATATCATCGTTTTCACACTTGGGTTCGCTCGTTTAAGTACTTGGGTTCGTTGTTTTTAATACTTGGGTTCGGTCATAACTTTTGCTAAATGGCAACGAACTGACTGAAATTTTGGATTCTTACTAAGAATCATGGTCTGTACACGAATCCAGCAGAAAATCTGCCAACAGAAGAATTATAATTTTCTTCATACAAAATATTCATCGTTTTATTAGCGCTTTGTCAAACTTTGGTTCGGCCATAACTTTGGCCCTATAACACCAAATCGACAAAAATTTTGGATTCTTACTCATTACTTACTCTTGGTCTGTACCCGAGACAATAAAAAAATCATCCAAACCCAGATTTTGAAAAAAATATCATCGTTTTCACACTTGGGTTCGCTCGTTTAAGTACTTGGGGTCGGTGTTTTTAATACTTGGGTTCGGTCATAACTTCGGCCCTATGGCACCGAACTGGCTGAAATTTTGAATTCTTACTAAGAATCATGGTCTTTACAGGAATCAATCAGAAAATCTGCCAACAGAAGAATTATAATTTTCTTCGTACAAAATATTCATCGTTTTATTAGCGCTTTGTCAAACTTTGGTTCGGCCATAACTTTGGCCCTAGAGCACCAAATCCACTTAAATTTTGGATTCATACTAAGAATCATGGTCTGTACCCGAGTCAATAAAAAAATCAGCCAAAACAAGATTTTGAAAAAAATATCATCGTTTTCACACTTGGGTTCGCTCGTTTAAGAACTTTTGTTCGGTGTTTTTAATACTTGGGTTCGGTCATAACTTCGGCCCTATGGCAACAAACTGACTGAAATTTTGGATTCTTACTAAGAATCATGGTCTGTACACGAATCCATCAGAAAATCTGCCAACAGAAGAATTATAATTTTCTTCATACAAAATATTCATCGTTTTATTAGCGCTTTGTCAAGCTTTGGTTCGGCCATAACTTTGGCCCTAGAGCACCAAATCCACTTAAATTTTGGATTCATACTAAGAATCATGGTCTGTACCCGAGTCAATAAAAAAATCAGCCAAAACAAGATTTTGAAAAAAATATCATCGTTTTCACACTTGGGTTCGCTCGTTTAAGTACTTGGGTACAGACCATGATTCTTAGTATGAATCCAAAATTTAAGTGGATTTGGTGCTCTAGGGCCAAAGTTATGGCCGAACCGAAGTTTGACAAAGCGCTAATAAAACGATGAATATTTTGTACGAAGAAAATTATAATTCTTCTGTTGGCAGATTTTCTGATTGATTCCTGTAAAGACCATGATTCTTAGTAAGAATTCAAAATTTCAGCCAGTTTGGTGCCAAAGGGCCGAAGTTATGACCGAACCCAAGTATTAAAAACACCGACCCAAGTACTTAAACGAGCGAACCCAAGTGTGAAAACGATGATATTTTTTTCAAAATCTGGTTTTGGATGATTTTTTTATTGTCTCGGGTACAGACCAAGAGTAAGTAATGAGTAAGAATCCAAAATTTTTGTCGATTTGGTGTTATAGGGCCAAAGTTATGGCCGAACCAAAGTTTGACAAAGCGCTAATAAAACGATGAAAATTTTGTATGAAGAAAATTATAATTCTTCTGTTGGCAGATTATCTGATTGATTCCTGTAAAGACCATGATTCTTAGTAAGAATCCAAAATCCAGCCAGTTTGGTGCCTTAGGGCCGAAGTTATGACCGAACCCAAGTATTAAAAACACCGACCCAAGTACTTAAACGAGCGAACCCAAGTGTGAAAACGATCATATTTTTTTCAAAATCTTGTTTTGGCTGTTTTTTTTATTGACTCGGGTACAGACCATGATTCTTAGTATGAATCCAAAATTTAAGTGGATTTGGTGCTATAGGGCCAAAGTTATGGCCGAACTAAAGCTTTACAAAGCGCTAATAAAACGATGAATATTTTGTATGAAGAAAATTATAATTCTTCTGTTGGCAGATTTTCTGATGGATTCGTGTACAGACCATGATTCTTAGTCAGAATCCAAAATTTTAGTCAGTTCGTTGCCATTAAGCCAAAGTTATGACCGAACCCAAGTATAAAAAACACCGAACCCAAGTACTTAAACGAGCGAACCCAAGTGTGAAAACGATGATATTTTTTTCAAAATCTTGTTTTGGCTGATTTTTTTATTGACTCGGGTACAGACCATGATTCTTAGTAAAAATCAAAAATTTTAGTGGATTTGGTGTTCTAGGGCCAAAGTTATGGCCGAACCAAAGCTTGACAAAGCGCTAATAAAACGATGAATATTTTGTATGAAGAAAATTATAATTCTTCTGTTGGCAGATTTTCTGATGGATTCGTGTACAGACCATGATTCTTAGTCAAAATACAAAATTTCAGTCAATTCGGTGCCATAGGGCCGAAGTGATGACCGAACCAAAGTATTAAAAACACCGAACCCAAGTACTTAAACGAGCGAACCCAAGTGTGAAAACGATGATATTTTTTTCAAAATCTTGTTTTGGCTGATTTTTTTATTGACTCGGGTACAGACCATGATTCTTAGTATGAATCCAAAATTTAAGTGGATTTGGTGCTATAGGGCCAAAGTTATGGCCGAACTAAAGCTTTACAAAGCGCTAATAAAACGATGAATATTTTGTATGAAGAAAATTATAATTCTTCTGTTGGCAGATTTTCTGATGGATTCGTGTACAGACCATGATTCTTAGTCAGAATCCAAAATTTTAGTCAGTTCGTTGCCATTAAGCCAAAGTTATGACCGAACCCAAGTATAAAAAACACCGAACCCAAGTACTTAAACGAGCGAACCCAAGTGTGAAAACGATCATATTTTTTTCAAAATCTTGTTTTGGCTGATTTTTTTATTGACTCGGGTACAGACCATGATTCTTAGTATGAATCCAAAATTTAAGTGGATTTGGTGCTATAGGGCCAAAGTTATGGCCGAACTAAAGCTTTACAAAGCGCTAATAAAACGATGAATATTTTGTATGAAGAAAATTATAATTCTTCTGTTGGCAGATTTTCTGATGGATTCGTGTACAGACCATGATTCTTAGTCAGAATCCAAAATTTCAGTCAGTTCGTTGCCATTAAGCCAAAGTTATGACCGAACCCAAGTATAAAAAACACCGAACCCAAGTACTTAAACGAGCGAACCCAAGTGTGAAAACGATGATATTTTTTTCAAAATCTTGTTTTGGCTGATTATTTTAATGACCCGGGTACAGACCATGATTCTTAGTATGAATCCAAAATTTTAGTCGATTTGGTGCTCTAGAGCCAAAGCTATGGCCGAACCAAAGTTTGACAAAGCGCTAATAAAACGATGAAAATTTTGTATGAAGAAAATTATAATTCTTCTGTTGGCAGATTATCTGATTGATTCCTGTAAAGACCATGATTCTTAGTAAGAATCCAAAATTCAGCCAGTTTGGTGCCATAGGGCCGAAGTTATGACCGAACCCAAGTATTAAAAACACCGACCCAAGTACTTAAACGAGCGAACCCAAGTGTGAAAACGATCATATTTTTTTCAAAATCTTGTTTTGGCTGTTTTTTTTATTGACTCGGGTACAGACCATGATTCTTAGTATGAATCCAAAATTTTAGTGGATTTGGTGCTCTAGGGCCAAATTTATGGCCGAACCAAAGCTTGACAAAGCGCTAATAAAACGATGAATATTTTGTATGAAGAAAATTATAATTCTTCTGTTGGCAGATTTTCTGATGGATTCGTTTAAAGACCATGATTCTTAGTAAGAATCCAAAATTTCAGTCAGTTCGTTGCCATAGGGCCGAAGTTATGACCGAACCCAAGTATTAAAAACACCGAACCCAAGTACTTAAACGAGCGAACCCAAGTGTGAAAACGATCATATTTTTTTCAAAATCTTGTTTTGGCTGTTTTTTTTATTGACTCGGGTACAGACCATGATTCTTAGTATGAATCCAAAATTTTAGTGGATTTGGTGCTCTAGGGCCAAAGTTATGGCCGAACCAAAGCTTGACAAAGCGCTAATAAAACGATGAATATTTTGTATGAAGAAAATTATAATTCTTCTGTTGGCAGATTTTCTGCTGGATTCGTGTACAGACCATGATTCTTAGTAAGAATCCAAAATTTCAGTCAGTTCGTTGCCATTTAGCAAAAGTTATGACCGAACCCAAGTATTAAAAACAACGAACCCAAGTACTTAAACGAGCGAACCCAAGTGTGAAAACGATGATTTTTTTTTCAAAATCTTGTTTTGGCTGATTTTTTTAATGACCCGTGTACAAACCATGATTCTTAGTATGAATCCAAAATTTAAGTCGATTTGGTGCTCTAGGGCCAAAGTTATGGCAGAACCAAAGTTTAACAAAGCGCTAATAAAACGATGAATATTTTGTATGAATAAAATTAAAATTCTTCTGTTGGCAGATTTTCTGATGGATTCTTGTACAGACCATGATTCTTAGTCAGAATCCAAAATTTCAGTCAGTTCGGTGCCATAGGGCCGAAGTGATAACCGAACCCAAGTATTAAAAACACCGAACCCAAGTACTTAAACGAGCGAACCCAAGTGTGAAAACGATGATATTTTTATCAAAGTCTTGTTTTGGCTGATTTTTTTATTGACTCGGGTACAGACCATGATTCTTAGTATGAATCCAAAATTTAAGTGGATTTGGTGCTCTAGGGCCAAAGTTATGGCCGAACCAAAGCTTGACAAAGCGCTAATAAAACGATGAATATTTTGTATGAATAAAATTATAATTCTTCTGTTGGCAGATTTTCTGATGGATTCGTGTACAGACCATGATTCTTAGCAAGAATCCAAAATTTCAGTCAGTTCGGTGCCATAGGGCCGAAGTTATGACCGAACCCAAGTATTTATCCGACGGCCGGCGTAGCGCAGCGGATAAGACGCTTGATTCGCACACCGAAGGTCGCGGGATCGAATCCCGGCGTGGCAAATAAATTTTTTTTGATTAATTTGTGTTATTTCACAATTTATTCATTTAAAAATAATATATAGGATATTTGCGGCACGTTCCAGAGTGGAAGATACTCTCCGTATCGCCCTGGTGTAAGACCACCATTCAGAATTGAAACGTTGCTTGAAATGGCATTAGCCGTGTTTGGTGACCAGATCTGAATAGCCAGGTACTTTCCAACCTTCCTCTTCCCTATCTCCTTCCCCTCCCCACTACCCTCAGCCTCACAACATACCCCAATTGGGGATGCCATAGTCTCACTGGCTTCAGACGGGAGCAGTTGGGACTCTTGTGCGGTATACATATAAAAAAAAAAAAATATAAAAAAAAATTAAAAACACCTACCCCTAGTACTTAAACGAGCGAACCCAAGTGTAAAAACGATGATATTTTTTTCAAATTTTCTTTTTGCGGATTTTTTTATTGACTCGGATACAGACCATGATTCTTAGAAAAAATCAAAAATTTTAGTCGATCTTGTGCTATAGGGCCAAAGTTATGGCAGAACCAAAGTTTGACAAAGCGCTAATAAAACGATGAATATTTTGAATGAAGAAAATTATAATTCTTCTGTTGGCAGATTTTCTGATGGATTCGTGTAAAGACCATGATTCTTAGTAAGAATCCAAAATTTCAGTCAGTTCGTTGCCATAGGGCCGAAGTTATGACCGAACCCAAGTATTAAAAACACCGAACCCAAGTACTTAAACGAGCGAACCCAACTGTGAAAACGATGATTTTTTTTTCAAAATCTTGTATTGGCTGATTTTTTTAATGACCCGGGTACAGACCATGATTCTTAGTATGAATCCAAAATTTTAGTCGATTTGGTGCTCTAGGGCCAATGTTATGGCAGAACCAAAGTTTGACAAAGCGCTAATAAAACGATGAATATTTTGTATGAAGAAATTTATAATTCTTCTGGTGGCAGATTTTCTGATGGATTCGTGTAAAGACCATGATTCATAGTAAGAATCCAAAATTTCAGTCAGTTCGTTGCCATAGGGCCGAAGTTATGGCAAAACCCAAGTATTAAAAACACCGAACCCAAGTACTTAAACGAGGGAACCCAAGTGTGAAAACGATGATATTTTTTTCAAAATCTTGTTTTGGCTGATTTTTTTATTGACTCGGGTACAGACCATGATTCTTAGCATTAATCCAAAATTTAAGTGGATTGGGTGCTCTAGGGCCAAAGTTATGGCCGAACCAAAGCTTGACAAAGCGCTAATAAAACGATGAATATTTTGTATGAATAAAATTAAAATTCTTCTGTTGGCAGATTTTCTGATGGATTCGTGTACAGACCATGATTCTTAGTCAGAATCCAAAATTTCAGTCAGTTCGGTGCCATAGGGCCGAAGTGATGACCGAACCCAAGTATTAAAAACACCGAACCCAAGTACTTAAACGAGCGAACCCAAGTGTGAAAACGATGATATTTTTTTCAAAATCTTGTTTTGGCTGATTTTTTTATTGACCCGGGTACAGACCATGATTCTTAGTATGAATCCAAAATTTTAGTCGATTTGGTGCTCTAGGGCCAATGTTATGGCAGAACCAAAGTTTGACAAAGCGCTAATAAAACGATGAATATTTTGTATGAAGAAAATTATAATTCTTCTGGTGGCAGATTTTCTGATGGATTCGTGTAAAGACCATGATTCATAGTAAGAATCCAAAATTTCAGTCAGTTCGTTGCCATATTGCCGAAGTTATGGCAAAACCCAAGTATTAAAAACACCGAACTCAAGTACTTAAACGAGGGAACCCAAGTGTGAAAACGATGATATTTTTTTCAAAATCTTGTTTTGGCTGATTTTTTTATTGACTCGGGTACAGACCATGATTCTTAGTAAAAATCAAAAATTTTAGTCGATCTTGTGCTATAGGGCCAAAGTTATGGCAGAACCAAAGTTTGACAAAGCGCTTATAAAACGATGAATATTTTGTATGAAGAAAATTATAATTCTTCTGTTGGCAGATTTTCTGATGGATTCGTGTAAAGACCATGATTCTTAATAAGAATCCAAAATTTCAGTCAGTTCGTTGCCATAGGGCCGAAGTAATGACCGAACCCAAGTATTAAAAACACCGAACCCAAGTACTTAAACGAGCGAACCCAAGTGTGTAAACGATGATATTTTTTTCAAAATCTTGTTTTGGAGGATTTTTTTATTGACTCGGGTACAAACCATGATTCTTCGTATGAATCCAAAATCTTAGTGGATTTAGTGCTCTAGGGCCAAAGTAATGGCAGAACCAAAGTTTGACAAAGCGCTTATAAAACGATGAATATTTTGTATGAAGAAAATTATAATTCTTCTGTTGGCAGATTTTCTGATGGATTCGTGTACAGACCATGATTCTTAGTAAGAATCCAAAATTTCAGTCAGTTCGGTGCCATAGGGCCGAAGTTATGACCGAACCCAAGTATTAAAAACACCTACCCCTAGTACTTAAACGAGCGAACCCAAGTGTAAAAACGATGATATTTTTTTCAAATTTTCTTTTTGCGGATTTCTTTATTGACTCGGATACAGATCATGATTCTTAGAAAAAATCAAAAATTTTAGTCGATCTTGTGCTATAGGGCCAAAGTTATGGCAGAACCAAAGTTTGACAAAGCGCTAATAAAACGATGAATATTTTGAATGAAGAAAATTATAATTCTTCTGTTGGCAGATTTTCTGATGGATTCGTGTAAAGACCATGATTCTTAGTAAGAATCCAAAATTACAGTCAGTTCGTTGCCATAAGGCCGAAGTTATGACCGAACCCAAGTATTAAAAACACCGAACCCAAGTACTTAAACGAGCGAACCCAAGTGTGAAAACGATGATATTTTTTTCAAAATCTTGTTTTGGCTGATTTTTTTATTGACTCGGGTACAGACCATGATTCTTAGTAAAAATCAAAAATTTAAGTGGATTTGGTGCTCTAGGGCCAAAGTTATGGCCGAACCAAAGCTTGACAAAGCGCAAATAAAACGATGAATATTTTGTATGAATAAAATTAAAATTCTTCTGTTGGCAGATTTTCTGATGGATTCGTGTACAGACCATGATTCTTAGTCAGAATCCAAAATTTCAGTCAGTTCGGTGCCATAGGGCCGAAGTGATGACCGAACCCAAGTATTAAAAACACCGAACCCAAGTACTTAAATTAGCGAACCCAAGTGTGAAAACGATGATATTTTTTTCAAAATCTTGTTTTGGCTGATTTTTTTATTGACTCGGGTACAGACCATGATTCTTAGTATAAATCCAAAATTTAAGTGGATTTGGTGCTCTAGGGCCAAAGTTATGGCCGAACCAAAGCTTGACAAAGCGCAAATAAAACGATGAATATTTTGTATGAAGAAAATTATAATTCTTCTGTTGGCAGATTTTCTGATGGATTCGTGTACAGACCATGATTCTTAGTCAGAATCCAAAATTTCAGTAGGTTCGGTGCCATAGGGCCGAAGTTATGACCGAACCCAAGTATTAAAAACACCGAACCCAAGTACTTAAACGAGCGAACCAAAGTGTAAAAACGATGATATTTTTTTCAAAATCTTGTTTTGGCTGATTTTTTTATTGACTCGGGTACAGACCATGATTCTTAGTAAAAATAAAAATTTTAGTCGATTTTGTGCTATAGGGCCAAAGTTATGGCAGAACCAAAGTTTGACAAAGCGCTAATAAAACTATGAATATTTTGTATGAATAAAATTATAATTCTTCTGTTGGCAGATTTTCTGATGGATTCGTGTCAAGACCATGATTCTTAGTAAGAATCCAAAATTTCAGTCAGTTCGTTGCCAAAGGGCCAAAGTTATGACCGAACCCAAGTATTAAAAACACCGAACCCAAGTACTTAAACGAGCGAACCCAAGTGTGAAAACGGTGATATTTTTTTCAAACTTTGTTTTGGCTGATTTTTTTATTGACTCGAGTACAGACCATGATTCTTAGTAAAAATCAAAAATTTTAGTCGATCTTGTGCTATAGGGCCAAAGTTATGGCAGAACCAAAGTTTGACAAAGCGCTAATAAAACGATGAATATTTTGTATGAATAAAATTATAATTCTTGTGTTGGCAGATTTTCTGATGGATTCGTGTACAGACCATGATTCTTAGTAAGAATCCAAAATTTCAGTCAGTTCGTTGCCATGGGGCCGAAGTTTTGACCGAACCCAAGTATTAAATACACCGAACCCAAATACTTAAACGAGCGAACCCAAGTGTGAAAACGATGATATTTTTTTCAAAATCTTGTTTTGGCTGATTTTTTTATTGACTCGGGTACAGACCATGATTCTTAATATAAATCCAAAATTTAAGTGGATTTGGTGCTCTAGGGCCAAAGTTATGGCCGAACCAAAGCTTGACAAAGCGCAAATAAAACGATGAATATTTTGTATGAAGAAAATTATAATTCTTCTGTTGGCAGATTTTCTGATGGATTCGTGTACAGACCATGATTCTTAGTCAGAATCCAAAATTTCAGTCAGTTCGGTGCCATAGGGCCGAAGTTATGACCGAACCCAAGTATTAAAAACACCGAACCCAAGTACTTAAACGAGCGAACCAAAGTGTAAAAACGATGATATTTTTTTCAAAATCTTGTTTTGGCTGATTTTTTTATTGACTCGGGTACAGACCATGATTCTTAGTAAAAATAAAAATTTTAGTCGATTTTGTGCTATAGGGCCAAAGTTATGGCAGAACCAAAGTTTGACAAAGCGCTAATAAAACGATGAATATTTTGTATGAATAAAATTATAATTCTTCTGTTGGCAGATTTTCTGATGGATTCGTGTCAAGACCATGATTCTTAGTAAGAATCCAAAATTTCAGTCAGTTCGTTGCCAAAGGGCCAAAGTTATGACCGAACCCAAGTATTAAAAACACCGAACCCAAGTACTTAAACGAGCGAACCCAAGTGTGAAAACGATGATATTTTTTTCAAACTTTGTTTTGGCTGATTTTTTTATTGACTCGAGTACAGACCATGATTCTTAGTAAAAATCAAAAATTTTAGTCGATCTTGTGCTATAGGGCCAAAGTTATGCCAGAACCAAAGTTTGACAAAGCGCTAATAAAACGATGAATATTTTGTATGAAGAAAATTATAATTCTTCTGTTGGCAGATTTTCTGATAGATTCGTGTAAAGACCATGATTCTTAGTAAGAATCCAAAATTTCAGTCAGTTCGTTGCCATAGGGCCGAAGTTATGACCGAACCCAAGTATTAAAAACACCGAACCCAAGTACTTAAACGAGCGAACCCAAGTGTGAAAACGATGATATTTTTTTCAAAATCTTGTTTTGGCGGATTTTTTTATTGACTCGGGTACAGACCATGATTCTTAGTATGAATCCAAAATTTTAGTCTATTTGGGGCTCTAGAGCCAAAGTTATGGCCGAACCAAAGTTTGACAAAGCGCTAATAAAACGATGAATATTTTGTATGAAGAAAATTATAATTCTTCTGTTGGCAGATTTTCTGATGGATTCGTGTAAAGACCATGATTCTTAGTAAGAATCCAAAATTTCAGTCAGTTCGTTGCCATAGGGCCGAAGTTATGACCGAACCCAAGTATTAAAAACACCGAACCCAAGTACTTAAACGAGCGAACCCAAGTGTGAAAACGATGATATTTTTTTCAAAATCTTGTTTTGGCGGATTTTTTTATTGACTCGGGTACAGACCATGATTCTTCGTATGAATCCAAAATTTTAGTGGATTTGGTGCTCTAGGGTCAAAGTTATGGCCGAACCAAAGTTGGACAAAGCGCTAATAAAACGATGAATATTTTGTATGAAGAAAATTATAAATCTTCTGTTGGCAGATTTTCTGATGGATTCGTGTACAGACCATGATTCTTAGTAAGAATCCAAAATTTCAGTCAGTTTGGTGCCATAGGGCCGAAGTTATGACCGCACCCAAGTATAAAAAACACCGAACCCAAGTACTTAAACGAGCGAACCCAAGTGTGAAAACGATGATATTTTTTTCAAAATCTTGTTTTGGCTGATTTTTATATTGACTCGGGTACAGACCATGATTCTTAGTATAAATCCAAAATTTAATTGGATTTGGTGCTCTAGGGCCAAAGTTATGGCCGAACCAAAGCTTGACAAAAAAGCGACAAAAAGCGACAAAAAAGCGCTAATAAAACGATGTATATTTTGTATGAAGAAAATTATAATTCTTCTGTTGGCAGATTTTCTGATGGATTCGTGTAAAGACCATGATTCTTAGTAAGAATCCAAAATTTCAGTCAGTTCGTTGCCATAGGGCCGAAGTTATGACCGAACCCAAGTTTGACAAAGCGCTAATAAAACGATGAATATTTTGTATGAAGAAAATTATAATTCTTCTGTTGGCAGATTTTCTGATGGATTCGTGTAAAGACCATGATTCTTAGTAAGAATCCAAAAATTCAGTCAGTTCGTTGCCATAGGGTCGAAGTAATGACCGAACCCAAGTATTAAAAACACCGAACCCAAGTACTTAAACGAGCGAACCCAAGTGTGAAAACGATGATATTTTTTTCAAATTTTCTTTTTGCGGATTTCTTTATTGACTCGGATACAGACCATGATTCTTAGAAAAAATCAAAAATTTTAGTCGATCTTGTGCTATAGGGCCAAAGTTATGGCAGAACCAAAGTTTGACAAAGCGCTAATAAAACGATGAATATTTTGAATGAAGAAAATTATAATTCTTCTGTTGGCAGATTTTCTGATGGATTCGTGTACAGACCATGATTCTTAGTAAGAATCCAAAATTTCAGTCAGTTCGTTTCCATTAAGCCAAAGTTATGACCGAACCCAAGTTTAAAAAACACCGAACCCAAGTACTTAAACGAGCGAACCCAAGTGTGAAAACGATGATATTTTTTTCAAAATCTTGTTTTGGCTGATTTTTTTATTGACTCGGGTACAGAGCATGATTCTTAGTATGAATCCAAAATTTTAGTCTATTTGGGGCTCTAGAGCCAAAGTTATGGCCGAACCAAAGTTTGACAAAGCGCTAATAAAACGATGAATATTTTGTATGAAGAAAATTATAATTCTTCTGTTGGCAGATTTTCTGATGGATTCGTGTAAAGACCATGATTCTAAGTAAGAATCCAAAATTTCAGTCAGTTCGTTGCCATAGGGCCGAAGTTATGACCGAACCCAAGTATTAAAAACACCGAACCCAAGTACTTAAACGAGCGAACCCAAGTGTGAAAACGATGATATTTTTTTCGAAATCTTGTTTTGGCTGATTTTTTTATTGACTCGGGTACAGACCATGATTCTTAGTATGAATCCAAAATTTTAGTCTATTTGGGGCTCTAGAGCCAAAGTTATGGCCGAACCAAAGTTTGACAAAGCGCTAATAAAACGATGAATATTTTGTATGAAGAAAATTATAATTCTTCTGTTGGCAGATTTTCTGATGGATTCGTGTACAGACCATGATTCTTAGTAAGAATCCAAAATTTCAGTCAGTTCGGTGCCATAGGGCCGAAGTTATGACCGAACCCAAGTATTAAAAACACCTACCCCTAGTACTTAAACGAGCGAACCCAAGTGTAAAAACGATGATATTTTTTTCAAATTTTCTTTTTGCGGATTTCTTTATTGACTCGGATACAGATCATGATTCTTAGAAAAAATCAAAAATTTTAGTCGATCTTGTGCTATAGGGCCAAAGTTATGGCAGAACCAAAGTTTGACAAAGCGCTAATAAAACGATGAATATTTTGAATGAAGAAAATTATAATTCTTCTGTTGGCAGATTTTCTGATGGATTCGTGTAAAGACCATGATTCTTAGTAAGAATCCAAAATTTCAGTCAGTTCGTTGCCATTAAGCCTAAGTTATGACCGAACCCAAGTATAAAAAACACCGAACCCAAGTACTTAAACGAGCGAACCCAAGTGTGAAAACGATGATATTTTTTTCAAAATCTTGTTTTGGCTGATTTTTTTATTGACTCGGGTACAGACCATGATTCTTAGTATGAATCCAAAATTTTAGTGGATTTGGTGCTCTAGGGCCAAAGTTATGGCCGAACCAAAGCTTGACAAAGCGCAAATAAAACGATGAATATTTTGTATGAATAAAATTAAAATTCTTCTGTTGGCAGATTTTCTGATGGATTCGTGTACAGACCATGATTCTTAGTCAGAATCCAAAATTTCAGTCAGTTCGGTGCCATAGGGCCGAAGTGATGACCGAACCCAAGTATTAAAAACACCGAACCCAAGTACTTAAATTAGCGAACCCAAGTGTGAAAACGATGATATTTTTTTCAAAATCTTGTTTTGGCTGATTTTTTTATTGACTCGGGTACAGACCATGATTCTTAGTATAAATCCAAAATTTAAGTGGATTTGGTGCTCTAGGGCCAAAGTTATGGCCGAACCAAAGCTTGACAAAGCGCAAATAAAACGATGAATATTTTGTATGAAGTAAATTATATTTCTTCTGTTGGCAGATTTTCTGATGGATTCGTGTACAGACCATGATTCTTAGTCAGAATCCAAAATTTCAGTCAGTTCGGTGCCATAGGGCCGAAGTTATGACCGAACCCAAGTATTAAAAACACCGAACCCAAGTACTTAAACGAGCGAACCAAAGTGTAAAAACGATGATATTTTTTTCAAAATCTTGTTTTGGCTGATTTTTTTATTGACTCGGGTACAGACCATGATTCTTAGTAAAAATAAAAATTTTAGTCGATTTTGTGCTATAGGGCCAAAGTTATGGCAGAACCAAAGTTTGACAAAGCGCTAATAAAACTATGAATATTTTGTATGAATAAAATTATAATTCTTGTGTTGGCAGATTTTCTGATGGATTCGTGTACAGACCATGATTCTTAGTAAGAATCCAAAATTTCAGTCAGTTCGTTTCCATTAAGCCAAAGTTATGACCGAACCCAAGTTTAAAAAACACCGAACCCAAGTATTAAAAACACCGAACCCAAGTACTTAAACGAGCGAACCAAAGTGTAAAAACGATGATATTTTTTTCAAAATCTTGTTTTGGCTGATTTTTTTATTGACTCGGGTACAGACCATGATTCTTAGTAAAAATAAAAATTTTAGTCGATTTTGTGCTATAGGGCCAAAGTTATGGCAGAACCAAAGTTTGACAAAGCGCTAATAAAACTATGAATATTTTGTATGAATAAAATTATAATTCTTCTGTTGGCAGATTTTCTGATGGATTCGTGTCAAGACCATGATTCTTAGTAAGAATCCAAAATTTCAGTCAGTTCGTTGCCAAAGGGCCAAAGTTATGACCGAACCCAAGTATTAAAAACACCGAACCCAAGTACTTAAACGAGCGAACCCAAGTGTGAAAACGGTGATATTTTTTTCAAACTTTGTTTTGGCTGATTTTTTTATTGACTCGAGTACAGACCATGATTCTTAGTAAAAATCAAAAATTTTAGTCGATCTTGTGCTATAGGGCCAAAGTTATGGCAGAACCAAAGTTTGACAAAGCGCTAATAAAACGATGAATATTTTGTATGAATAAAATTATAATTCTTGTGTTGGCAGATTTTCTGATGGATTCGTGTACAGACCATGATTCTTAGTAAGAATCCAAAATTTCAGTCAGTTCGTTGCCATGGGGCCGAAGTTTTGACCGAACCCAAGAATTAAATACACCGAACCCAAATACTTAAACGAGCGAACCCAAGTGTGAAAACGATGATATTTTTTTCAAAATCTTGTTTTGGCTGATTTTTTTATTGACTCGGGTACAGACCATGATTCTTAATATAAATCCAAAATTTAAGTGGATTTGGTGCTCTAGGGCCAAAGTTATGGCCGAACCAAAGCTTGACAAAGCGCAAATAAAACGATGAATATTTTGTATGAAGAAAATTATAATTCTTCTGTTGGCAGATTTTCTGATGGATTCGTGTACAGACCATGATTCTTAGTCAGAATCCAAAATTTCAGTCAGTTCGGTGCCATAGGGCCGAAGTTATGACCGAACCCAAGTATTAAAAACACCGAACCCAAGTACTTAAACGAGCGAACCAAAGTGTAAAAACGATGATATTTTTTTCAAAATCTTGTTTTGGCTGATTTTTTTATTGACTCGGGTACAGACCATGATTCTTAGTAAAAATAAAAATTTTAGTCGATTTTGTGCTATAGGGCCAAAGTTATGGCAGAACCAAAGTTTGACAAAGCGCTAATAAAACGATGAATATTTTGTATGAATAAAATTATAATTCTTCTGTTGGCAGATTTTCTGATGGATTCGTGTCAAGACCATGATTCTTAGTAAGAATCCAAAATTTCAGTCAGTTCGTTGCCAAAGGGCCAAAGTTATGACCGAACCCAAGTATTAAAAACACCGAACCCAAGTACTTAAACGAGCGAACCCAAGTGTGAAAACGATGATATTTTTTTCAAACTTTGTTTTGGCTGATTTTTTTATTGACTCGAGTACAGACCATGATTCTTAGTAAAAATCAAAAATTTTAGTCGATCTTGTGCTATAGGGCCAAAGTTATGCCAGAACCAAAGTTTGACAAAGCGCTAATAAAACGATGAATATTTTGTATGAAGAAAATTATAATTCTTCTGTTGGCAGATTTTCTGATAGATTCGTGTAAAGATCATGATTCTTAGTAAGAATCCAAAATTTCAGTCAGTTCGTTGCCATAGGGCCGAAGTTATGACCGAACCCAAGTATTAAAAACACCGAACCCAAGTACTTAAACGAGCGAACCCAAGTGTGAAAACGATGATATTTTTTTCAAAATCTTGTTTTGGCGGATTTTTTTATTGACTCGGGTACAGACCATGATTCTTCGTATGAATCCAAAATTTTAGTGGATTTGGTGCTCTAGGGTCAAAGTTATGGCCGAACCAAAGTTGGACAAAGCGCTAATAAAACGATGAATATTTTGTATGAAGAAAATTATAAATCTTCTGTTGGCAGATTTTCTGATGGATTCGTGTACAGACCATGATTCTTAGTAAGAATCCAAAATTTCAGTCAGTTTGGTGCCATAGGGCCGAAGTTATGACCGAACCCAAGTATAAAAAACACCGAACCCAAGTACTTAAACGAGCGAACCCAAGTGTGAAAACGATGATATTTTTTTCAAAATCTTGTTTTGGCTGATTTTTATATTGACTCGGGTACAGACCATGATTCTTAGTATAAATCCAAAATTTAATTGGATTTGGTGCTCTAGGGCCAAAGTTATGGCCGAACCAAAGCTTGACAAAAAAGCGACAAAAAGCGACAAAAAAGCGCTAATAAAACGATGTATATTTTGTATGAAGAAAATTATAATTCTTCTGTTGGCAGATTTTCTGATGGATTCGTGTAAAGACCATGATTCTTAGTAAGAATCCAAAATTTCAGTCAGTTCGTTGCCATAGGGCCGAAGTTATGACCGAACCCAAGTTTGACAAAGCGCTAATAAAACGATGAATATTTTGTATGAAGAAAATTATAATTCTTCTGTTGGCAGATTTTCTGATGGATTCGTGTAAAGACCATGATTCTTAGTAAGAATCCAAAAATTCAGTCAGTTCGTTGCCATAGGGCCGAAGTAATGACCGAACCCAAGTATTAAAAACACCGAACCCAAGTACTTAAACGAGCGAACCCAAGTGTGAAAACGATGATATTTTTTTCAAATTTTCTTTTTGCGGATTTCTTTATTGACTCGGATACAGACCATGATTCTTAGAAAAAATCAAAAATTTTAGTCGATCTTGTGCTATAGGGCCAAAGTTATGGCAGAACCAAAGTTTGACAAAGCGCTAATAAAACGATGAATATTTTGAATGAAGAAAATTATAATTCTTCTGTTGGCAGATTTTCTGATGGATTCGTGTACAGACCATGATTCTTAGTAAGAATCCAAAATTTCAGTCAGTTCGTTTCCATTAAGCCAAAGTTATGACCGAACCCAAGTTTAAAAAACACCGAACCCAAGTACTTAAACGAGCGAACCCAAGTGTGAAAACGATGATATTTTTTTCAAAATCTTGTTTTGGCTGATTTTTTTATTGACTCGGGTACAGACCATGATTCTTAGTATGAATCCAAAATTTTAGTGGATTTGGTGTTCTAGGGCCAAAGTTATGGCCGAACCAAAGCGCTAATAAAACGATGAATATTTTGTATGAAGAAAATTATAATTCTTCTGTTGGCAGATTTTCTGATGGATTCGTGTAAAGACCATGATTCTAAGTAAGAATCCAAAATTTCAGTCAGTTCGTTGCCATAGGGCCGAAGTTATGACCGAACCCAAGTATTAAAAACACCGAACCCAAGTACTTAAACGAGCGAACCCAAGTTTGAAAACGATGATATTTTTTTCGAAATCTTGTTTTGGCTGATTTTTTTATTGACTCGGGTACAGAGCATGATTCTTAGTATGAATCCAAAATTTTAGTCTATTTGGGGCTCTAGAGCCAAAGTTATGGCCGAACCAAAGTTTGACAAAGCGCTAATAAAACGATGAATATTTTGTATGAAGAAAATTATAATTCTTCTGTTGGCAGATTTTCTGATGGATTCGTGTAAAGTCAATGATTCTTAGTAAGAATCCAAAATTTCAGTCAGTTCGTTGCCATTAAGCCAAAGTTATGACCGAACCCAAGTTTAAAAAACACCGAACCCAAGTACTTAAACGAGCGAACCCAAGTGTGAAAACGATGATATTTTTTTCAAAATCTTGTTTTGGCTGATTTTTTTATTGACACGGGTACAGACCATGATTCTTAGTATGAATCCAAAATTTTAGTGGATTTGGTGTTCTAGGGCCAAAGTTATGGCCGAACCAAAGCGCTAATAAAACGATGAATATTTTGTATGAAGAAAATTATAATTCTTCTGTTGGCAGATTTTCTGATGGATTCGTGTAAAGACCATGATTCTTAGTAAGAATCTAAAATTTCAGTCAGTTCGTTGCCATAGGGCCGAAGTTATGACCGAACCCAAGTATTAAAAACACCTACCCCTAGTACTTAAACGAGCAAACCCAAGTGTAAAAACGATGATATTTTTTTCAAATTTTCTTTTTGCGGATTTCTTTATTGACTCGGATACAGACCATGATTCTTAGAAAAAATCAAAAATTTTAGTCGATCTTGTGCTATAGGGCCAAAGTTATGGCAGAACCAAAGTTTGACAAAGCGCTAATAAAACTATGAATATTTTGTATGAAGAAAATTATAATTCTTCTGTTGGCAGATTTTCTGATGGATTCGTGTACAGACCATGATTCTTAGTCAGAATCCAAAATTTCAGTCAGTTTGGTGCCATAGGGCCGAAGTTATGACCGAACCCAAGTATTAAAAACACCGAACCCAAGTACTAAAACGAGCGAACCCAAGTGTGAAAACGATGATATTTTTTTCAAAATCTTGTTTTGGCTGATTTTTTTAATGACCCGGGTACAGACCATGATTCTTAGTATGAATCCAAAATTTTAGTCGATTTGGTGCTCTAGGGCCAAAGTTATGGCCGAATCAAAGCTTGACAAAGCGCTAATAAAACGATGAATATTTTGTATGAAGAAAATTATAATTCTTCTGTTGGCAGATTTTCTGATGGATTCGTGTACAGACCATGATTCTTAGTAAGAATCCAAAATTTCAGTCAGTTCGTTGCCATAAGGCCGAAGTTATGACCGAACCCAAGTATAAAAAACACCGAACCCAAGTACTTAAACGAGCGAACCCAAGTGTGAAAACGATGATATTTTTTTCAAAATCTTGTTTTGGCTGATTTTTTTATTGACTCGGGTACAGACCATGATTCTTAGTAAAAATCAAAAATTTTAGTTGATTTGGTGCTCTAGGGCCAAAGTTATGGCCGAACCAAAGCTTGACAAAGCGCTAATAAAACGATGAATATTTTGTATGAAGAAAATTATAATTCTTCTGTTGGCAGATTTTCTGATGGATTCGTGTACAGACCATGATTCTTAGTCAGAATCCAAAATTTCAGTCAGTTCGGTGCCATAGGGCCGAAGTGATGACCGAACCCAAGTTTTAAAAACCCCGAACCCAAGTACTTAAACGAGCGAACCCAAGTGTGAAAACGATGATATTTTTTTCAAAATCTTGTTTTGGCTGATTTTTTTATTGACTCGTGTACAGACCATGATTCTTAGTCAGAATCCAAAATTTCAGTCAGTTCACTGCCATAGGGCCGAAGTTATGACCGAACCCAAGTATTAAAAACACCGAACCCAAATACTTAAACGAGCGAACCCAAGTGTGAAAACAATGATATTTTTTTCAAAATCTTGTTTTGGCTGATTATTTTAATGACCCGGGTACAGACCATGATTCTTAGTATGAATCCATAATTTTAGTCGATTTGGTGCTCTAGAGCCAAAGTTATGGCCGAACCAAACTTTGACAAAGCGCTAATAAAACTATGAATATTTTGTATGAAGAAAATTATAATTCTTCTGTTGGCAGATTTTCTGATGGATTCGTTTAAAGACCATGATTCTTAGTAAGAATCCAAAATTTCAGTCAGTTCGTTGCCATAAGGCCGAAGTTATGACCGAACCCAAGTATTAAAAACACCGAACCCAAGTACTTAAACGAGCGAACCCAAGTGTGAAAACGATGATATTTTTTTCAAAATCTTGTTTTGGCTGATTTTTTTTTGACTCGGGTACAGACCATGATTCTTAGTATAAATCCAAAATTTTAGTGGATTTGGTGCTCTAGGGCCAAAGTTATGGCAGAACCAACGCTTGACAAAGCGCTAATAAAACGATGAATATTTTGTATGAACAAAATAATAATTCTTCTGTTGGCAGATTTTCTGATGGATTCGTGTACAGACCATGATTCTTAGTCAGAATCCAAAATTTCAGTCAGTTCGCTGCCATAGGGTTGAAGTTATGACCGAACCCAAGTATTAAAAACACCGAACCCAAGTACTTAAACGAGCGAACCCAAGTGTGAAAACGATGATATTTTTTTCAAAATCTTGTTTTGGCTGATTTTTTTAATGACCCGGGTACAGACCATGATTCTTAGTATGAATCCAAAATTTTAGTGGATTTGGTGCTCTAGGGCCAAAGTTATGGCCGAACCAAAGCTTGACAAAGCGCTAATAAAACGATGAATATTTTGTATGAAGAAAATTATAAATCTTCTGTTGGCAGATTTTCTGATGGATTCGTGTACAGACCATGATTTTTAGTAAGAATCCAAAATTTCCGTCAGTTCGTTGCCATTAAGCCAAAGTTATGACCGAACCCAAGTATAAAAAACACCGAACCCAAGTACTTAAACGAGCGAACCCAAGTGTGAAAACGATGATATTTTTTTCAAAATCTTGTTTTGGCTGATTTTTTTATTGACTCGGGTACAGACCATGATTCTTAGTATGAATCCAAAATTTTAGTCGATTTGGTGCTCTAGGGCCAAAGTTATGGCCGAATCAAAGCTTGACAAAGCGCTAATAAAACGATGAATATTTTGTATGAAGAAAATTATAATTCTTCTGTTGGCAGATTTTCTGATGGATTCGTGTACAGACCATGATTCTTAGTAAGAATCCAAAATTTCAGTCAGTTCGTTGCCATAAGGCCGAAGTTATGACCGAACCCAAGTATAAAAAACACCGAACCCAAGTACTTAAACGAGCGAACCCAAGTGTGAAAACGATGATATTTTTTTCAAAATCTTGTTTTGGCTGATTTTTTTATTGACTCGGGTACAGACCATGATTCTTAGTAAAAATCAAAAATTTTAGTTGATTTGGTGCTCTAGGGCCAAAGTTATGGCCGAACCAAAGCTTGACAAAGCGCTAATAAAACGATGAATATTTTGTATGAAGAAAATTATAATTCTTCTGTTGGCAGATTTTCTGATGGATTCGTGTACAGACCATGATTCTTAGTCAGAATCCAAAATTTCAGTCAGTTCGGTGCCATAGGGCCGAAGTGATGACCGAACCCAAGTTTTAAAAACCCCGAACCCAAGTACTTAAACGAGCGAACCCAAGTGTGAAAACGATGATATTTTTTTCAAAATCTTGTTTTGGCTGATTTTTTTATTGACTCGTGTACAGACCATGATTCTTAGTCAGAATCCAAAATTTCAGTCAGTTCACTGCCATAGGGCCGAAGTTATGACCGAACCCAAGTATTAAAAACACCGAACCCAAATACTTAAACGAGCGAACCCAAGTGTGAAAACAATGATATTTTTTTCAAAATCTTGTTTTGGCTGATTATTTTAATGACCCGGGTACAGACCATGATTCTTAGTATGAATCCATAATTTTAGTCGATTTGGTGCTCTAGAGCCAAAGTTATGGCCGAACCAAACTTTGACAAAGCGCTAATAAAACTATGAATATTTCGTATGAAGAAAATTATAATTCTTCTGTTGGCAGATTTTCTGATGGATTCGTTTAAAGACCATGATTCTTAGTAAGAATCCAAAATTTCAGTCAGTTCGTTGCCATAAGGCCGAAGTTATGACCGAACCCAAGTATTAAAAACACCGAACCCAAGTACTTAAACGAGCGAACCCAAGTGTGAAAACGATGATATTTTTTTCAAAATCTTGTTTTGGCTGATTTTTTTTTGACTCGGGTACAGACCATGATTCTTAGTATAAATCCAAAATTTTAGTGGATTTGGTGCTCTAGGGCCAAAGTTATGGCAGAACCAACGCTTGACAAAGCGCTAATAAAACGATGAATATTTTGTATGAACAAAATAATAATTCTTCTGTTGGCAGATTTTCTGATGGATTCGTGTACAGACCATGATTCTTAGTCAGAATCCAAAATTTCAGTCAGTTCGCTGCCATAGGGTTGAAGTTATGACCGAACCCAAGTATTAAAAACACCGAACCCAAGTACTTAAACGAGCGAACCCAAGTGTGAAAACGATGATATTTTTTTCAAAATCTTGTTTTGGCTGATTTTTTTAATGACCCGGGTACAGACCATGATTCTTAGTATGAATCCAAAATTTTAGTGGATTTGGTGCTCTAGGGCCAAAGTTATGGCCGAACCAAAGCTTGACAAAGCGCTAATAAAACGATGAATATTTTGTATGAAGAAAATTATAAATCTTCTGTTGGCAGATTTTCTGATGGATTCGTGTACAGACCATGATTTTTAGTAAGAATCCAAAATTTCCGTCAGTTCGTTGCCATTAAGCCAAAGTTATGACCGAACCCAAGTATAAAAAACACCGAACCCAAGTACTTAAACGAGCGAACCCAAGTGTGAAAACGATGATATTTTTTTCAAAATCTTGTTTTGGCTGATTTTTTTATTGACTCGGGTACAGACCATGATTCTTAGTATGAATCCAAAATTTTAGTGGATTTGGTGCTCTAGGGCCAAAGTAATGGCCGAACCAAAGCTTGACAAAGCGCTAATAAAACGATGAATATTTTGTATGAAGAAAATTATAAATCTTCTGTTTGCAGATTTTCTGATGAATTCGTGTACAGACCATGATTCTTAGTAAGAATCCAAAATTTCAGTCAGTTCGGTGCCATAGGGCCGAAGTTATGACCGATCCCAAGTATTAAAAACACCGAACCCAAGTACTTAAACGAGCGAACCCAAGTGTGAAAACGATGATATTTTTTTCAAAATCTTGTTTTGGCTGATTTTTTTAATGACCCGGGTACAGACCATGATTCTTAGTATGAATCCATAATTTTAGTCGATTTGGTGCCTTAGGGCCAAAGTTATGGCCGAACCAAAGTTTGACAAAGCGCTAATAAAACTATGAATATTTTGTATGAAGAAAATTATAAATCTTCTGTTGGCAGATTTTCTGATGGATTCGTGTACAGACCATGATTTTTAGTAAGAATCCAAAATTTCAGTAAGTTCGTTGCCATTAAGCCAAAGTTATGACCGAACCCAAGTATAAAAAACACCGAACCCAAGTACTTAAACGAGCGAACCCAAGTGTGAAAACGATGATATTTTTTTCAAAATCTTGTTTTGGCTGATTTTTTTATTGACTCGGGTACAGACCATGATTCTTAGTATGAATCCAAAATTTTAGTGGATTTGGTGCTCTAGGGCCAAAGTTATGGCCGAACCAAAGCTTGACAAAGCGCTAATAAAACGATGAATATTTTGTATGAAGAAAATTATAATTCTTCTGTTGGCAGATTTTCTGATGGATTCGTGTACAGACCATGATTCTTAGTAAGAATCCAAAATTTCAGTCAGTTCGTTGCCATAAGGCCGAAGTTATGACCGAACCCAAGTATTAAAAACACCGAACCCAAGTACTTAAACGAGCGAACCCAAGTGTGAAAACGATGATATTTTTTTCAAAATCTTGTTTTGGCTAATTTTTTTAATGACCCGGGTACAGACCATGATTCTTAGTATGAATCCAACATTTTAGTCAATTTGGTGCTCTAGGGCCAAAGTTATGGCCGAACCAAAGTTTGACAAAGCGCTAATAAAACTGTAGGGAACGATATTCTTCAAAGGAAAAATAGTTTTTACGCTGGCAACTCAGCCGACGTCACTTAGCGCCGAGCTAAGTTCGTTAAATTTACCGAAGATTCATTCGTCTTCCGACCGTCCAGTCCGCCGCTCACTTGTAGAGATATCGTCTCCCTCATACTTCCTTCTGATATAAATTTGTCGTGTGTAAATTAAAATAAATATTAGCTTCAGTGCAAACTAGTTATTTTATTTGAAATATTCTCAGTACACTTTTGGGTACATTTATGGAGTCAGATAAATTGGTAAACTTGGGCGGATTGCCCGAACACATGGTAAGTTACAGTCTACCTACCAGGGTACACCTTCGCCAAAGGTCATCCTTCTCAAATAGGATCACCAAACTGGTGACAAACAGTTCACCCCCGCCAAACTGGTGACCACCAAACAACACGCAGAGGGACGACACAATAGATCTCACAGGTAGCAGCGACCGGACGGCGGAAGACGAATCCGGAGATTCAATACACCCGGTGAGCCACTTTCATATTTTAAAATTACATAAAATAACTTAGCTTCCATCTCGTTTTATTGCCACCGGGGGAACTCAGTAATTTCACAAATAATGTGCATCGCATATTCTGTCAATTATTACGATAATGACAGCGCCAAATGGGCATTGCAAAAAGATATTGACGTATAACATGATTAATAAATTGCTTTGATTTTCAGCTAAAACATGGATTTTTCCCAATTTTTGTTTTTTCCATACATAATATATTTAATCTTGCAATCTGAATTGTAAAATCCACCATAAATTACGACTTTATGACGTAAAACGGTATTTAATCGTTGTGTTCTATCTTTTCTGAAACGATCTAGATGTCTCATGAAATCCCTGATAAATAATGTGTATTTCTCCTTGTTTTTTCAATAAAAAGGATTAAATTTGCTCGTACACTCTATTTCAGTGAGAATCACGCATCATGCAGCTGGCGGACGGCCATTACAGGGAACCGGAATTCGTCCACCGGCCCAGCTGCGCGGCGTAAAGCCCGATGCACACCGGTACGAGCTACGCGGGGCAGATTTCCAGCGCAAAGGACGGCAGGAAACCAATCTCATGAAAAATACATCACATCAGACACGTGAAAGTTTTAAAAATAGTTTCTTATTAATCTTATCATTTTTTCCAGCATTGTAAAAAATTGTTACATGAATTGATGCGTATACAATATGTTACAACTTGCATATGTTCCTTTTAAAAAAATCTGCAGAACTCATGTAATCCTATCGCATCTCGGAAATGTAACTACCTACAAATAAATTGATCATCAGCTAGCGTATTTCAATAATATTATTAAAGTTTAGCACTTTTCATTCCGGTGATAATATTAAATTTCATGAGTTTTTTAAAAAATTTTTTCAAGTAATTCAAATTTTAACTATTCGGATGAATTCGTCAATTTAAACTTTACTGAATACTTTATCACAACATCCAAAGTAAAATATCAAAATTTCAGTTATTTTCAACATTTTTAATAAAATTTTAATAATTTTAATAAAATTTTAACAATTCTCATAAGTTTCTAACAATTTTAAATACCATTTTTAAATTAATATGGGTTATAAATTAAAAAACAAATATTTCATACATATACTCTTCATTTGAAATTTTGCCTTACGTATTTGCCATATCTGCTGTGAATTGTTTTGACCAAATCGGGACATGATTACTTTCGGAAAGGACACTAACGAAGAGAATACCAACGAATCAAGCCCAAGCGATCTCATCGTAACCAACGAAGGAAACACCAGCGGATCAAGCGCAATTTATCCTTCCACAAGTCAAAGAGGCAAACCCAGCAAAAACAACATGGAAGGAAACAACGGACCACCATCGGACGTTCACCATGTGTCGGTACGCTTACCAAGCTGCTGGAAGACCAACATCGCTCTCTGGTTTGCCCAGGCCGAGGCACAGTTCGTGAATTCACGAATAAAAGACGACTTTACCAAATACAATATCGTCATTGCCGCTCTAGATACTGACACCCTGCAGATAATAAGCGACATAATAATTAATCCACCAGGCCAAGAAAAGTACGTACGCATCAAGACTGCCCTCATCGAACGTCTTCAAGACTCTGAGGAGAAGCGACTGACTCGACTCCTCACAGGCATCCAGTTGGAGGACCGAAAACCAACTGGTTTATTAAGACACATGTTGGAGTTAGCGGGACCCGCTTTGGCAAAAAGCGCCATCGTCAGAACACTATGGATGCAGAGACTCCCACAGCATGTCCAGGCGATACTGTCCGCACTGCCAGATAATGATCTCGACCAACTCGCTTCGGTGGCAGACAAAATTATAGATGTATACCAAACATCAGAATGTTCTGCAGTTGATCATAAAAATCGACCAAGCACATCGCGAGCCGAAGAAACTGAAAATTCGATGCTACTAGAACTTCAAAAACAAGTACTCACACTTACAAGAGAAATTAAACAACTGAAGTTAGACCAATACAATGTCAATCAACAATCTAACTATCAAGGACGAAGTAGACAAAACTTTCGCAAAAATTTTTATGACCAGTCTACATATAGGCACAACCCCGCTGGAAGACCAAGATCAGGGTCTCGCGGGAGGTCTCCAAACAGGAACACAACTGGATTTTGCAAACTTCACAAGAAATATGGAGAGAAGGCGTATAAGTGCTATCAACCATGCACATTTCATAGAGATAATTCGAAAAACAACGGCAACGCCACACAATAAGTGTGATTTTGCTAAGAGTAGCTGTCCATCGTAACTTTCCTTACTTACGCACAAGTAACAAAAACACTTGTAGCAATTTAACAGGCACAGACAACAGGTAACTGACCATTAGAGTCAGCAAACAGGAAACTGGCCATTTAACAGGCACAGGCAACAGGAAACTGACCATTAGAGTCAGACAACAGGTAACAGGCAACAGACACAAGACACAGGCAACAGGAAACTGGCCATTAGAGCCAGACAACAGGCAACAGGCAACGGATAACAGAAACAGGCAACAGGCAACTGGACGCAGCTCCAGCCAACAGGCAACAGGCAACAGATATCACCAGCTAACAGGCAACAGGCAACTGGACTGAGTTCCAGCAAACAGGCAACAGGCAACTGGAAAAAGGAATACTAAAGGACAACCCAATAGCTACTATCTCTAATTTAAAAAAGACAAATCGATTTTACCGCCATCTTCTCTACTTCAATATTTTCTATAATTTATATATCAAAGCACTATCACACATATTCCAGAATACAGTAGCTGACACAATATCTCAATCTGAAGAGACTAACTGTCCTACTTCAAACAACTGAGGATTGTAGGGAAAGCGCAGAGTCAACCTGACGATCATATTAAGGCAAAAGATGACTCCGCCCTCGTCCTATGTTAAATTAATGTTTCCTGATACTTCAATATGACCAACAAAATGTTCCCAGCTGAACTCACATTGGGTAGCACACCAAAATCCATGAGATTTCTTCAGTGAAACTCTTAAGGAAGAACCTGACAACTACGTCGGACGACTGCAGAGAATTTGAAAACATCAAATCAACACCTGCCAGTGCTAATGGATCAAGAAAATGTAGAGGATAATACGCCAGCTTCCACATCTGTCCAGGAACCACTCCCAGAACACAAGAAAACAAGATCTTGTCGAAGAGTCCATTTTCCCGACAGATACAAGTCAGAAAGCAAATATTGGCAAAAATTAGAGATAATTAATTCTTTTCCTTTCTACAGATCCCATATTAAATTAAAAATGACTAACAAAGTAAATAAAAAGCATATACAATGCATATCTTAAACCATATACTTGTAAAATTACTGGTACTATTGTCTACAACATTAATACAATTTTGAGCTCTAGTACTAAAATTATTTGTTTTATACAGTACATATTGGTCATCAAAGTGATGAACCATTTAACCAATGAAAATTTTTCATTTTTTAAAATCATGTAAACCATGTAACTAGTTTTAAGAAAAATTTAACACTATATTGCGTGAAAAACAATGTATGTACTTAGACAATAGTCATTTTCAAACATAATATTAACAGAGCGTAATATGTCTTGTATTGACCATATACTCAATATAACACATATTATCGTAAAACAACTTTATACTTATCTTGTTTAAAAAATAAAACATTCCGCAGCTTGCGATGAGTATTTAAGTAGTAAAGCTAACCACTCGGTTATATGCGTTAAAGTTTTTATAAATTTTCAAAATTTTATACAACTTTTTCTTTTAAAACTTTTATAGAATTTTGGAATGAAATTTTAATATGTACCTAGTTTAAGAAACTAATCAAGTTATTTTGTAAATTAATAAAATAAAAACAAGTACCTTCACCATATTTAGAATAGGAATGTTGTCATATTCCAGTGATAGGAAAATTACTTTGTATGAATAATTTTTAGATAATCCTGTATCATACTTACCTTTGCCACATTAAGAGTAATAAATTTTTCATATTTCAGTGATAGAAAGATTACTTTGGATGAATAATTGTAGATATTACTATATTACTTTCACCTATAACACTCATTAATGTATTCATACATGAATAACTTATCCAAGTTTCAAACCATTCCGCTAGATGCGTTGAATATTAACCATGTACTTTATCATATTTCAGTAATAGAGTATTTACTTTATACGATAATAGGCTATAGTTATTATAACACTGTTACATTATAGGAACATAAATTGTCTTATATTGACCACACACTCAATATAACACTTATTAATTACATATTTCCATTCCTAAATAAATTTTTTAGAACATTACGCACTTTGCGATGAAAAAGTAAAATGTAAAAACTATACTCTAAAATGTTATAGAATTCTTAAATACAAATATTACATGTACCTAATTTTAAAAAGAGAGTTTTAAAAAGAATTTTCATATTATAATGATAGGAAAATTGCTTTATATTAATAATTTCTGGTAGTTCAGAATTATACTTGCCTTGTATATATATAGGTACCTACTTGCTCATTAAGCTTAAGTAACCTGATAAAATGAATAAATAATGATTCAATCATAGGTCATACAACTCTCAGTGCTCCAAACAAAATGTTTGTCGATGCAAACCTTCAAGCAAAACTTTAATGCAAATTTAAAAATGCAATAAATTTCTACAAATAGCAATTCTGTGAAATGCGACATGTTATAATTAAGTATGTTAATTTTAAGTATATAACATTACATTAGTTATTTTTTTCTCACCTGCTTTTGTTATCGTTTTGCAAACTGGGGTGGAGGTATGTAGGGAACGATATTCTACAAAGGAAAAATAGTTTTTACGCTGGCAACTCAGCCGACGTCACTTAGCGCCGAGCTAAGTTCGTTAAATTTACCGAAGATTCATTCGTCTTCCGACCGTCCAGTCCGCCGCTCACTTGTAGAGATATCGTCTCCCTCATACTTCCTTCTGATATAAATTTGTCGTGTGTAAATTAAAATAAATATTAGCTTCAGTGCAAACTAGTTATTTTATTTGAAATATTCTCAGTACACTTTTGGGTACATTTATGGAGTCAGATAAATTGGTAAACTTGGGCGGATTGCCCGAACACATGGTAAGTTACAGTCTACCCACATTGGGTACACTTCCCCAACGGTCGTCCCCGCCAAAAAACTATGAATATTTTGTATGAAGAAAATTATAAATCTTCTGTTGGCAGATTTTCTGATGGATTCGTGTACAGACCATGATTTTTAGTAAGAATCCAAAATTTCAGTCAGTTCGTTGCCATTAAGCCAAAGTTATGACCGAACCCAAGTATAAAAAACACCGAACCCAAGTACTTAAACGAGCGAACCAAAGTGTGAAAATGATGATATTTTTTTCAAAATCTTGTTTTGGCTGATTTTTTTATTGACTCGGGTACAGACCATGATTCTTAGTATGAATCCAAAATTTTAGTGGATTTGGTGCTCTAGGGCCAAAGTTATGGCCGAACCAAAGCTTGACAAAGCGCTAATAAAACGATGAATATTTTGTATGAAGAAAATTATAATTCTTCTGTTGGCAGATTTTCTGATGGATTCGTGTACAGACCATGATTCTTAGTAAGAATCCAAAATTTAGTCAGTTCGTTGCCATTTAGCAAAAGTTATGACCGAACCCAAGTATTAAAAACACCGAACCCAAGTACTTAAACGAGCGAACCCAAGTGTGAAAACGATGATATTTGTTTCAAAATCTTGTTTTGGCTGATTTTTTTATTGACTCGGGTACAGACCATGATTCTTAGTATGAATCCAAAATTTAAGTGGATTTGGTGCTCTAGGGCCAAAGTTATGGCCGAACCAAAGCTTGACAAAGCGCTAATAAAACGATGAATATTTTGTATGAAGAAAATTATAATTCTTCTGTTGGCAGATTTTCTGATGGATTCGTGTACAGACCATGATTCTTAGTCAGAATACAAAATTTCAGTCAATTCGGTGCCATAGGGCCGAAGTGATGACCGAACCAAAGTATTAAAAACACCGAACCCAAGTACTTAAACGAGCGAACCCAAGTGTGAAAACGATGATAATTTTTTCAAAATCTTGTTTTGGCTGATTTTTTTATTGACTCGGGTACAGACCATGATTCTTAGTATGAATTTAAAATTTAAGTGGATTTGGTGCTCTAGGGCCAAAGTTATGGCCGAACCAAAGCTTGACAAAGCGCTAATAAAACGATGAATATTTTGTATGAAGAAAATTATAATTCTTCTGTTGGCAGATTTTCTGATGGATTCGTGTACAGACCATGATTCTTAGTAAGAATCCAAAATTTCAGTCAGTTCGTTGCCATTAAGCCAAAGTTATGACCGAACCCAAGTATAAAAAACACCGAACCCAAGTACTTAAACGAGCGAACCCAAGTGTGAAAACGATGATATTTTTTTCAAAACCTTGTTTTGGCTGATTTTTTTATTGACTCGGGTACAGACCATGATTCTTAGTATGAATCCAAAATTTTAGTGGATTTGGTGCTCTAGGGCCAAAGTAATGGCCGAACCAAAGCTTGATAAAGCGCTAATAAAACTATGAATATTTTGTATGAAGTAAATTATATTTCTTCTGTTGGCAGATTTTCTGATGGATTCGTGTACAGACCATGATTCTTAGTCAGAATCCAAAATTTCAGTCAGTTCGGTGCCATAGGGCCGAAGTTATGACCGAACCCAAGTATTAAAAACACCGAACCCAAGTACTTAAACGAGCGAACCCAAGTGTGAAAACGATGATATTTTTTTCAAAATCTTGTTTGGCTGATTTTTTTATTGACTCTGGTACAGACCATGATTCTTAGTATAAATCCAAAATTTAAGTGGATTTGGTGCTCTAGGGCCAAAGTTATGGCCGAACCTACGCTTGACAAAGCGCTAATAAAACGATGAATATTTTGTATGAAGAAAATTATAATTCTTCTGTTGGCAGATTTTCTGATGGATTTGTGTAAAGACCATGATTCTTAGTAAGAATCCAAAATTTCAGTCAGTTCGTTGCCATAAGGCCGAAGTTACGACCGAATCCAAGTATTAAAAACACCGAACCCAAGTACTTAAACGAGCGAACCCAAGTGTGAAAACGATGATATTTTTTTCAAAATCTTGTTTTGGCTGATTTTTTTATTGACTCGGGTACAGACCATGATTCTTAGTATAAATCCAAAATTTAAGTGGATTTGGTGCTCTAGGGCCAAAGTTATGGCCGAACCAACGCTTGACAAAGCGCTAATAAAACGATGAATATTTTGTATGAAGAAAATTATAATTCTTCTGTTGGCAGATTTTCTGATGGATTTGTGTAAAGACCATGATTCTTAGTAAGAATCCAAAATTTCAGTCAGTTCGTTGCCATAAGGCCGAAGTAACGACCGAATCCAAGTATTAAAAACACCGAACCCAAGTACTTAAACGAGCGAACCCAAGTGTGAAAACGATGATATTTTTTTCAAAATCTTGTTTTGGCTGATTTTTTTATTGACTCGGGTACAGACCATGATTCTTAGTAAGAATCCAAAATTTTAGTCGTTTTGTGATATTGGGCCAAAGTTATGGCCGAACCAAAGTTTGACAAAGCGCTAATAAAACGATGAAAATTTTGTATGAATAAAATTATAATTCTTCTGTTGGCAGATTTTCTGATGGATTCGTGTACAGACCATGATTCTTAGTAAGAATCCAAAATTTCAGTCAGTTCGCTGCCATTAAGCCAAAGTTATGACCGAACCCAAGTATTAAAAACACCGAACCCAAGTACTTAAACGAGCGAACCCAAGTGTGAAAACGATGATATTTTTTTCAAAATCTTGTTTTGGCTGATTTTTTCATTGACTCGGGTACAGACCATGATTCTTAGTATGAATCCAAAATTTTAGTGGATTTGGTGCTCTAGGGTCAAAGTTATGGCCGAACCAAAAATGGACAAAGCGCTAATAAAACGATGAATATTTTGTATGAAGAAAATTATAAATCTTCTGTTGGCAGATTTTCTGATGGATTCGTGTACAGACCATGATTCTTAGTCAGAATCCAAAATTTAAGTCAGTTTGGTGCCATAGGGCCGAAGTTATGACCGAACCCAAGTATTAAAAACATCGAACCCAAGTACTTAAACGAGCGAACCCAAGTGTGAAAACGATGATATTTTTTTCAAAATCTTGTTTTGGCTGATTTTTTTATTGACTCGGGTACAGACCATGATTCTTAGTATGAATCCAAAATTTTAGTCGATTTGGGGCTCTAGAGCCAAAGTTATGGCCGAACCAAAGTTTGACAAAGCGCTAATAATATATTATTTATTCATATTTTGTATGAAGAAAATTATAATTCTTCTGTTGGCAGATTTTCTGATGGATTCGTGTAAAGACCATGATTCTTAGTAAGAATCCAAAATTTCATCCAGTTTGTTGCCATAGGGCCGAAGTTATGACCGAACCCAAGTATTAAAAACACCGAACCCAAGTACTTAAACGAGCGAACCCAAGTGTGAAAACGATGATATTTTTTTCAAAATCTTGTTTTCGCTGATTTTTTTATTGACTCGGGTACAGACCATGATTCTCAGTATGAATCCAAAATTTTAGTCGATTTGGGGCTCTAGAGCCAAAGTTATGGCCGAACCAAAGTTTGACAAAGCGCTAATAAAACGATGAATATTTTGTATGAAGAAAATTATAATTCTTCTGTTGGCAGATATTCTGATGGATTCATGTAAAGACCATGATTCTTAGTAAGAATCCAAAATTTCAGTCAGTTCGTTGCCATAGGGCCGAAGTTATGACCGAACCCAAGTATTAAAAACACCGAATCCAAGTACTTAAACGAGCAAACCCAAGTGTGAAAACGATGATATTTTTTTCAAAATCTTGTTTTGGCTGATTTTTTTATTGACTCGCGTACAGACCATGATTCCTAGTATGAATCCGAAATTTTAGTGGATTTGGTGCTCTAGGGTCAAAGTTATGGCCGACCCAAAGTTGGACAAAGCGCTAATAAAACGATGAATATTTTGTATGAAGAAAATTATAAATCTTCTGTTGGCAGATTTTCTGATGGATTCGTGTACAGACCATGATTCTTAGTAAGAATCCAAAATTTCAGTCAGTTCGTTGCCATTAAGCCAAAGTTATGACCGAACCCAAGTATAAAAAACACCGAACCCAAGTACCTAAACGAGCAAACCCAAGTGTGAAAACGATGATATTTTTTTCAAAATCTTGTTTTGGCTGATTTTTTTATTGACTCGGGTACAGACCATGATTCTCAGTATGAATCCAAAATTTTTGTGGATTTGGTGCTCTAGGGCCAAAGTTATGGCCGAACCAAAGCGCTAATAAAACGATGAATATTTTGTATGAAGAAAATTATAAATCTTCTGTTGGCAGATTTTCTGATGGATTCGTGTACAGACCATGATTCTAAGTAAGAATCCAAAATTTCAGTCAGTTCGGTGCCATAGGGCCGAAGTTATGAACGAACCCAAGTATTAAAAACACCGAACCCAAGTACTTCAACGAGCGAACCCAAGTGTGAAAACGATGATATTTTTTTCAAAATCTTGTTTTGGCTGATTTTTTTAATGAGCCGGGTACAGACCATGATTTTTAGTATGAATCCAAAATTTTAGTCGATTTGGTGCTCTAGGAACAAAGTTATGGCCGAACCAAAGTTTGACAAAGCGCTAATAAAACTATGAATATTTTGTATGAAGAAAATTATAAATCTTCTGTTGGCAGATTTTCTGATGGATTCGTGTACAGACCATGATTCTTAGTAAGAATCGAAGATTTCAGTCAGTTCGTTGCCATTAAGCCAAAGTTATGACCGAACCCAAGTATAAAAAACACCGAACCCAAGTACTTAAACGAGCGAACCCAAGTGTGAAAACGATGATATTTTTTTCAAAATCTTGTTTTGGCTGATTTTTTTATTGACTCGGGTACAGACCATGATTCTTAGTATAAATCCAAAATTTAAGTGGATTTGGTGCTCTAGGGCCAAAGTTATGGCCGAACCAACGCTTGACAAAGCGCTAATAAAACGATGAATATTTTGTATGAAGAAAATTATAATTCTTCTGTTGGCAGTTTTTTTGATGGATTTGTGTAAAGACCAAGATTCTTAGTAAGAATCCAAAATTTCAGTCAGTTCGTTGCCATAGGGCCGAAGTTACGACCGAATCCAAGTATTAAAAACACCGAACCCAAGTACTTAAACGAGCGAACCCAAGTGTGAAAACGATGATATTTTTTTCAAAATCTTGTTTTGGCTGATTTTTTTATTGACTCGGGTACAGACCATGATTCTTAGTATGAATCCAAAATTTTAGTGGATTTTGTGCTCTAGGGTCAAAGTTATGGCCGAACAAAAGTTGGACAAAGCGCTAATAGAACGATGAATATTTTGTATGAAGAAAATTATAAATCTTCTGTTGGCAGATTTTCTGATGGATTCGTGTACAGACCATGATTCTTAGTAAGAATCCAAAATTTCAGTCAGTTCGTTGCCATTAAGCCAAAGTTATGACCGAACCCAAGTATTAAAAACACCGAACCCAAGTACTTAAACGAGCGAACCCAAGTGTGAAAACGATGTTTTTATTGACTCGGGTAGAGACCATGATTCTTAGTATGAATCCAAAATTTTAGTGGATTTGGTGCTCTAGGGTCAATGTTATGGCCGAACCAAAGTTGGACAAAGCGCTAATAAAACGATGAATATTTTGTATGAAGAAAATTATAATTCTTCTGTTGGCAGATTTTCTGATGGATTCGTGTACAGATCATGATTCTTAGTATAAATCCAAAATTTAAGTGGATTTGGTGCTCTAGGGCCAAAGTTATGGCCGAACCAACGCTTGACAAAGCGCTAATAAAACGATGAATATTTTGTATGAAGAAAATTATAATTCTTCTGTTGGCAGATTTTCTGATGGATTCGTGTAAAGACCATGATTCTTAGTAAGAATCCAAAATTTCAGTCAGTACGCTGCCATAGGGCCGAAGTTACGACCGAATCCAAGTATTAAAAACACCGAACCCAAGTACTTAAACGAGCGAACCCAAGTGTGAAAACGATGATATTTTTTTCAAAATCTTGTTTTGGCTGATTTTTTTAATGACTCGGGTACAGACCATGATTCCTAGTATGAATCCAAAATTTAAGTGGATTTGGTGCTCTAGGGCCAAAGTTATGGCCGAACCAAAGTTTGACAAAGCGCTAATTAAACGATGAATATTTTGTATGAAGAAAATTATAATTCTTCTGTTGGCAGATTTTCTGATGGATTCGTGTACAGACCATGATTCTTAGTAAGAATCCAAAATTTCAGTCAGTTCGTTGCCATAGGGCCGAAGTTATGACCGAACCCAAGTATTAAATACACCGAACCCAAGTACTTAGACGAGGAAACCCAAATGTGAAAACGATGATATTTTTTTCAAAATCTTGTTTTGGCTGATTTTTTTATTGATTCGGGTACAGACCATGATTCTTAGTCAGAATCCAAAATTTCAGTCAGTTCGGTGCCATAGGGCCGAAGTTATGACCGAACCCAAGTATTAAAAACATCGAACCCAAGTACTTAAACGAGCGAACCCAAGTGTGAAAACGATGATATTTTTTTCAAAATCTTGTTTTGGCTGATTTTTTTATTGACTCGGGTACAGACCATGATTCTTAGTATGAATCCAAAATTTTCGTCGATTTGGGGCTCTAGAGCCAAAGTTATGGCCGAACCAAAGTTTGACAAAGCGCTAATAAAACGATGAATATTTTGTATGAAGAAAATTATAATTCTTCTGTTGGCAGATTTTCTGATGGATTCGTGTAAAGACCATGATTCTTAGTAAGAATCCAAAATTTCATCCAGTTTGTTGCCATAGGGCCGAAGTTATGACCGAACCCAAGTATTAAAAACACCGAACCCAAGTACTTAAACGAGCGAACCCAAGTGTGAAAACGATGATATTTTTTTCAAAATCTTGTTTTCGCTGATTTTTTTATTGACTCGGGTACAGACCATGATTCTCAGTATGAATTCAAAATTTTAGTCGATTTGGGGATCTAGAGCCAAAGTTATGGCCGAACCAAAGTTTGACAAAGCGCTAATAAAACGATGAATATTTTGTATGAAGAAAATTATAATTCTTCTGTTGGCAGATTTTCTGATGGATTCATGTAAAGACCATGATTCTTAGTAAGAATCCAAAATTTCAGTCAGTTCGTTGCCATAGGGCCGAAGTTATGACCGAACCCAAGTATTAAAAACACCGAATCCAAGTACTTAAACGAGCGAACCCAAGTGTGAAAACGATGATATTTTTTTCAAAATCTTGTTTTGGCTGATTTTTTTATTGATTCGGGTACAGACCATGATTCTTAGTCAGAATCCAAAATTTCAGTCAGTTCGGTGCCATAGGGCCGAAGTTATGACCGAACCCAAGTATTAAAAACATCGAACCCAAGTACTTAAACGAGCGAACCCAAGTGTGAAAACGATGATATTTTTTTCAAAATCTTGTTTTTGCTGATTTTTTTAATGACCCGGGTACAGACCATGATTCTTAGTATGAATCCAAAATTTTAGTCGATTTGGTGCTCTAGGGCCAAAGTTATGGCCGAACCAAAATTTGACAAAGCGCTAATAAAACGATGAATATTTTGTATGAAGAAAATTATAATTCTTCTGTTGGCAGATTTTCTGATGGATTCGTGTACAGACAATGATTCTAAGTAAGAATCCAAAATTTCAGTCAGTTCGTTGCCATTAAGCCAAAGTTATGACCGAACCCAAGTATAAAAAACACCGAACCCAAGTACTTAAACGAGCGAACCCAAGTGTGAAAACGATGATATTTTTTTCAAAACCTTGTTTTGGCTGATTTTTTTATTGATTCGGGTACAGACCATGATTCTTAGTATGAATCCAAAATTTTAGTGGATTTGGTGCTCTAGGGCCAAAGTTATGGCCGAACCAAAGATTGACAAAGCGCTTATAAAACGATGAATATTTTGTATGAAGAAAATTATAAATCTTCTGTTGGTAGATTTTCTGATGGATTCGTGTACAGACCATGATTCTTAGTAAGAATCCAAAATTTCAGTCAGTTCGTTGCCATAGGGCCGAAGTTATGACCGAACCCAAGTATTAAAAACACCGAATCCAAGTACTTAAACGAGCGAACCCAAGTGTGAAAACGATGATATTTTTTTCAAAATCTTGTTTTGGCTGATTTTTTTATTGACTCGGGTACAGACCATGATTCCTAGTATGAATCCGAAATTTTAGTGGATTTGGTGCTCTAGGGTCAAAGTTATGGCCGAACCAAAGTTGGACAAAGCGCTAATAAAACGATGAATATTTTGTATGAAGAAAATTATAAATCTTCTGTTGGCAGATTTTCTGATGGATTCGTGTACAGACCATGATTCTTAGTAAGAATCCAAAATTTCAGTCAGTTCGTTGCCATTAAGCCAAAGTTGTGACCGAACCCAAGTATAAAAAACACCGAACCCAAGTACTTAAACGAGCGAACCCAAGTGTGAAAACGATGATATTTTTTTCAAAATCTTGTTTTTGCTGATTTTTTTAATGACCCGGGTACAGACCATGATTCTTAGTATGAATCCAAAATTTTAGTGGATTTGGTGCTCTAGGGCCAAAGTTATGGCCGAACCAAAGCTTGATAAAGCGCTAATAAAACTATGAATATTTTGTATGAAGTAAATTATATTTCTTCTGTTGGCAGATTTTCTGATGGATTCGTAAACAGACCATGATTCTTAGTCAGAATCCAAAATTTCAGTCAGTTCGGTGCCATAGGGCCGAAGTTATGACCGAACCCAAGTATTAAAAACACCGAACCCAAGTACTTAAACGAGCGAACCCAAGTGTGAAAACGATGATATTTTTTTCAAAATCTTGTTTGGCTGATTTTTTTATTGATTCTGGTACAGACCATGATTCTTAGTATGAATCCAAAATTTTTGTGGATTTGGTGCTCTAGGGCCAAAGTTATGGCCGAACCAAAGCGCTAATAAAACGATGAATATTTTGTATGAAGAAAATTATAAATCTTCTGTTGGCAGATTTTCTGATGGATTCGTGTACAGACCATGATTCTTAGTCAGAATCCAAAATTTCAGTCAGTTCGGTGCCATAGGGCCGAAGTTATGAACGAACCCAAGTATTAAAAACACCGAACCCAAGTACTTCAACGAGCGAACCCAAGTGTGAAAACGATGATATTTTTTTCAAAATCTTGTTTTGGCTGATTTTTTTATTGACTCGGGTACAGACCATGATTCTTAGTATGAATCCAAAATTTTCGTCGATTTGGGGCTCTAGAGCCAAAGTTATGGCCGAACCAAAGTTTGACAAAGCGCTAATAAAACGATGAATATTTTGTATGAAGAAAATTATAATTCTTCTGTTGGCAGATTTTCTGATGGATTCGTGTACAGACCATGATTCTTAGTAAGAATCCAAAATTTCAGTCAGTTCGTTGCCATTAAGCCAAAGTTGTGACCGAACCCAAGTATAAAAAACACCGAACCCAAGTACTTAAACGAGCGAACCCAAGTGTGAAAACGATGATATTTTTTTCAAAATCTTGTTTTTGCTGATTTTTTTAATGACCCGGGTACAGACCATGATTCTTAGTATGAATCCAAAATTTTAGTGGATTTGGTGCTCTAGGGCCAAAGTTATGGCCGAACCAAAGCTTGATAAAGCGCTAATAAAACTATGAATATTTTGTATGAAGTAAATTATATTTCTTCTGTTGGCAGATTTTCTGATGGATTCGTGTACAGACCATGATTCTTAGTCAGAATCCAAAATTTCAGTCAGTTCGGTGCCATAGGGCCGAAGTTATGACCGAACCCAAGTATTAAAAACACCGAACCCAAGTACTTAAACGAGCGAACCCAAGTGTGAAAACGATGATATTTTTTTCAAAATCTTGTTTGGCTGATTTTTTTATTGATTCTGGTACAGACCATGATTCTTAGTATGAATCCAAAATTTTTGTGGATTTGGTGCTCTAGGGCCAAAGTTATGGCCGAACCAAAGCGCTAATAAAACGATGAATATTTTGTATGAAGAAAATTATAAATCTTCTGTTGGCAGATTTTCTGATGGATTCGTGTACAGACCATGATTCTTAGTCAGAATCCAAAATTTCAGTCAGTTCGGTGCCATAGGGCCGAAGTTATGAACGAACCCAAGTATTAAAAACACCGAACCCAAGTACTTAAACGAGCGAACCCAAGTGTGAAAACGATGATATTTTTTTCAAAATCTTGTTTTTGCTGATTTTTTTAATGACCCGGGTACAGACCATGATTCTTAGTATGAATCCAAAATTTTAGTGGATTTGGTGCTCTAGGGCCAAAGTTATGGCCGAACCAAAGCTTGATAAAGCGCTAATAAAACTATGAATATTTTGTATGAAGAAAATTATAATTCTTCTGTTGGCAGATTTTCTGATGGATTCGTGTACAGACCATGATTCTTAGTAAGAATCCAAAATTTCAGTCAGTTCGGTGCCATAGGGCCGAAGTTATGAACGAACCCAAGTATTAAAAACACCGAACCCAAGTACTTAAACGAGCGAACCCAAGTGTGAAAACGATGATATTTTTTTCAAAATCTTGTTTTTGCTGATTTTTTTAATGACCCGGGTACAGACCATGATTCTTAGTATGAATCCAAAATTTTAGTGGATTTGGTGCTCTAGGGCCAAAGTTATGGCCGAACCAAAGCTTGATAAAGCGCTAATAAAACTATGAATATTTTGTATGAAGAAAATTATAAATCTTCTGTTGGCAGATTTTCTGATGGATTCGTGTACAGACCATGATTCTTAGTCAGAATCCAAAATTTCAGTCAGTTCGGTGCCATAGGGCCGAAGTTATGAACGAACCCAAGTATTAAAAACACCGAACCCAAGTACTTAAACGAGCGAACCCAAGTGTGAAAACGATGATATTTTTTTCAAAATCTTGTTTTTGCTGATTTTTTTAATGACCCGGGTACAGACCATGATTCTTAGTATGAATCCAAAATTTTAGTGGATTTGGTGCTCTAGGGCCAAAGTTATGGCCGAACCAAAGCTTGATAAAGCGCTAATAAAACTATGAATATTTTGTATGAAGAAAATTATAAATCTTCTGTTGGCAGATTTTCTGATGGATTCGTGTACAGACCATGATTCTTAGTCAGAATCCAAAATTTCAGTCAGTTCGGTGCCATAGGGCCGAAGTTATGAACGAACCCAAGTATTAAAAACACCGAACCCAAGTACTTCAACGAGCGAACCCAAGTGTGAAAACGATGATATTTTTTTCAAAATCTTGTTTTGGCTGATTTTTTTATTGACTCGGGTACAGACCATGATTCTTAGTATGAATCCAAAATTTTCGTCGATTTGGGGCTCTAGAGCCAAAGCTATGGCCGAACCAAAGTTTGACAAAGCGCTAATAAAACGATGAATATTTTGTATGAAGAAAATTATAATTCTTCTGTTGGCAGATTTTCTGATGGATTCGTGTACAGACCATGATTCTTAGTAAGAATCCAAAATTTCAGTCAGTTCGTTGCCATTAAGCCAAAGTTGTGACCGAACCCAAGTATAAAAAACACCGAACCCAAGTACTTAAACGAGCGAACCCAAGTGTGAAAACGATGATATTTTTTTCAAAATCTTGTTTTTGCTGATTTTTTTAATGACCCGGGTACAGACCATGATTCTTAGTATGAATCCAAAATTTTAGTGGATTTGGTGCTCTAGGGCCAAAGTTATGGCCGAACCAAAGCTTGATAAAGCGCTAATAAAACTATGAATATTTTGTATGAAGTAAATTATATTTCTTCTGTTGGCAGATTTTCTGATGGATTCGTGTACAGACCATGATTCTTAGTCAGAATCCAAAATTTCAGTCAGTTCGGTGCCATAGGGCCGAAGTTATGACCGAACCCAAGTATTAAAAACACCGAACCCAAGTACTTAAACGAGCGAACCCAAGTGTGAAAACGATGATATTTTTTTCAAAATCTTGTTTGGCTGATTTTTTTATTGATTCTGGTACAGACCATGATTCTTAGTATGAATCCAAAATTTTTGTGGATTTGGTGCTCTAGGGCCAAAGTTATGGCCGAACCAAAGCGCTAATAAAACGATGAATATTTTGTATGAAGAAAATTATAAATCTTCTGTTGGCAGATTTTCTGATGGATTCGTGTACAGACCATGATTCTTAGTCAGAATCCAAAATTTCAGTCAGTTCGGTGCCATAGGGCCGAAGTTATGAACGAACCCAAGTATTAAAAACACCGAACCCAAGTACTTCAACGAGCGAACCCAAGTGTGAAAACGATGATATTTTTTTCAAAATCTTGTTTTGGCTGATTTTTTTATTGACTCGGGTACAGACCATGATTCTTAGTATGAATCCAAAATTTTCGTCGATTTGGGGCTCTAGAGCCAAAGTTATGGCCGAACCAAAGTTTGACAAAGCGCTAATAAAACGATGAATATTTTGTATGAAGAAAATTATAATTCTTCTGTTGGCAGATTTTCTGATGGATTCGTGTAAAGACCATGATTCTTAGTAAGAATCCAAAATTTCATCCAGTTTGTTGCCATAGGGCCGAAGTTATGACCGAACCCAAGTATTAAAAACACCGAACCCAAGTACTTAAACGAGCGAACCCAAGTGTGAAAACGATGATATTTTTTTCAAAATCTTGTTTTCGCTGATTTTTTTATTGACTCGGGTACATAGGGCCGAAGTTATGAACGAACCCAAGTATTAAAAACACCGAACCCAAGTACTTCAACGAGCGAACCCAAGTGTGAAAACGATGATATTTTTTTCAAAATCTTGTTTTGGCTGATTTTTTTATTGATTCGGGTACAGACCATGATTCTTAGTATGAATCCAAAATTTTAGTGGATTTGGTGCTCTAGGGCCAAAGTTATGGCCGAACCAAAGATTGACAAAGCGCTAATAAAACGATGAATATTTTGTATGAAGAAAATTATAAATCTTCTGTTGGTAGATTTTCTGATGGATTCGTGTACAGACCATGATTCTTAGTAAGAATCCAAAATTTCAGTCAGTTCGGTGCCATAGGGCCGAAGTTATGACCGAACCCAAGTATTAAAGACACCGAACCCAAGTACTTAAACGAGCGAACCCAAGTGTGAAAACGATGATATTTTTTTCAAAATCTTGTTTTTGCTGATTTTTTTAATGAGCCGGGTACAGACCATGATTCTTAGTATGAATCCAAAATTTTAGTCGATTTGGTGCTCTAGGGCCAAAGTTATGGCCGAACCAAAGTTTGACAAAGCGCTAATAAAACTATGAATATTTTGTATGAAGAAAATTAGAAATCTTCTGTTGGCAGATTTTCTGATGGATTCGTGTACAGACCATGATTCTTAGTAAGAATCCAAGATTTCAGTCAGTTCGTTGCCATTAAGCCAAAGTTATGACCGAACCCAAGTATAAAAAACACCGAACCCAAGTACTTAAACGAGCGAACCCAAGTGTGAAAACGATAATATTTTTTTCAAAATCTTGTTTTGGCTGATTTTTTTATTGATTCGGGTACAGACCATGATTCTTAGTATGAATCCAAAATTTTAGTGGATTTGGTGCTCTAGGGCCAAAGTTATGGCCGAACCAAAGATTGACAAAGCGCTTATAAAACGATGAATATTTTGTATGAAGAAAATTATAAATCTTCTGTTGGTAGATTTTCTGATGGATTCGTGTACAGACCATGATTCTTAGTAAGAATCCAAAATTTCAGTCAGTTCGGTGCCATAGGGCCGAAGTTATGACCGAACCCAAGTATTAAAGACACCGAACCCAAGTACTTAAACGAGCGAACCCAAGTGTGAAAACGATGATATTTTTTTCAAAATCTTGTTTTTGCTGATTTTTTTTATGACCCGGGTACAAACCATGATTCTTAGTATGAATCCAAAATTTTAGTCGATTTGGTGCTCTAGGGCCAAAGTTATGGCCGAACCAAAATTTGACAAAGCGCTAATAAAACGATGAATATTTTGTATGAAGAAAATTATAATTCTTCTGTTGGCAGATTTTCTGATGGATTCGTGTACAGACCATGATTCTTAGTAAGAATCCAAAATTTCAGTCAGTTCGTTGCCATTAAACCAAAGTAATGACCGAACCCAAGTATAAAAAACACCGAACCCAAGTACTTAAACGAGCGAACCCAAGTGTGAAAATGATGATATTTTTTTCAAAACCTTGTTTTGGCTGATTTTTTTATTGACTCGGGTACAGACCATGATTCTTAGTATGAATCCAAAATTTTAGTGGATTTGGTGCTCTAGGGCCAAAGTTATGGCCGAACCAAAGCTTGATAAAGCGCTAATAAAACTATGAATATTTTGTATGAAGTAAATTATATTTCTTCTGTTGGCAGATTTTCTGATGGATTCGTGTACAGACCATGATTCTTAGTCAGAATTCAAAATTTCAGTCAGTTCGGTGCCATAGGGCCGAAGTTATGACCGAACCCAAGTATTAAAAACACCGAACCCAAGTACTTAAACGAGCGAACCCAAGTGTGAAAACGATGATATTTTTTTCAAAATCTTGTTTGGCTGATTTTTTTATTGACTCTGGTACAGACCATGATTCTTAGTATAAATCCAAAATTTAAGTGGATTTGGTGCTCTAGGGCCAAAGTTATGGCCGAACCTACGCTTGACAAAGCGCTAATAAAACGATGAATATTTTGTATGAAGAAAATTATAATTCTTCTGTTGGCAGATTTTCTGATGGATTTGTGTAAAGACCATGATTCTTAGTAAGAATCCAAAATTTCAGTCAGTTCGTTGCCATTAAGCCAAAGTTATGACCGAACCCAAGTATAAAAAACACCGAACCCAAGTACTTAAACGAGCGAACCCAAGTGTGAAAACGATGATATTTTTTTCAAAACCTTGTTTTGGCTGATTTTTTTATTGACTCGGGTACAGACCATGATTCTTAGTATGAATCCAAAATTTTAGTGGATTTGGTGCTCTAGGGCCAAAGTTATGGCCGAACCAAAGCTTGATAAAGCGCTAATAAAACTATGAATATTTTGTATGAAGAAAATTATAATTCTTCTGTAGGCAGATTTTCTGATGGATTCATGTAAAGACCATGATTCTTAGTAAGAATCCAAAATTTCAGTCAGTTCGTTGCCATAGGGCCGAAGTTATGACCGAACCCAAGTATTAAAAACACCGAATCCAAGTACTTAAACGAGCGAACCCAAGTGTGAAAACGATGATATTTTTTTCAAAATCTTGTTTTGGCTGATTTTTTTATTGACTCGGGTACAGACTATGATTCTTAGTATGAATCCGAAATTTTAGTGGATTTGGTGCTCTAGGGTCAAAGTTATGGCCGAACCAAAGTTGGACAAAGCGCTAATAAAACGATGAATATTTTGTATGAAGAAAATTATAAATCTTCTGTTGGCAGATTTTCTGATGGATTCGTGTACAGACCATGATTCTTAGTCAGAATCCAAAATTTCAGTCAGTTCGGTGCCATAGGGCCGAAGTTATGAACGAACCCAAGTATTAAAAACACCGAACCCAAGTACTTCAACGAGCGAACCCAAGTGTGAAAACGATGATATTTTTTTCAAAATCTTGTTTTGGCTGATTTTTTTAATGAGCCGGGTACAGACCATGATTCTTAGTATGAATCCAAAATTTTAGTCGATTTGGTGCTCTAGGGCCAAAGTTATGGCCGAACCAAAGTTTGACAAAGCGCTAATAAAACTATGAATATTTTGTATGAAGAAAATTAGAAATCTTCTGTTGGCAGATTTTCTGATGGATTCGTGTACAGACCATGATTCTTAGTAAGAATCCAAGATTTCAGTCAGTTCGTTGCCATTAAGCCAAAGTTATGACCGAACCCAAGTATAAAAAACACCGAACCCAAGTACTTAAACGAGCGAACCCAAGTGTGAAAACGATGATATTTTTTTCAAAATCTTGTTTTGGCTGATTTTTTTATTGATTCGGGTACAGACCATGATTCTTAGTATGAATCCAAAATTTTAGTGGATTTGGTGCTCTAGGGCCAAAGTTATGGCCGAACCAAAGATTGACAAAGCGCTAATAAAACGATGAATATTTTGTATGAAGAAAATTATAAATCTTCTGTTGGTAGATTTTCTGATGGATTCGTGTACATACCATGATTCTTAGTAAGAATCCAAAATTTCAGTCAGTTCGGTGCCATAGGGCCGAAGTTATGACCGAACCCAAGTATAAAAAACACCGAACCCAAGTACTTAAACGAGCAAACCCAAGTGTGAAAACTAGACGTGGGCAAAATTGAATGATTGAATTAAATGAATAAATTCAATCTTGTAACACACTTGATCAGATTCTCATTTTCAAAAGGAATTAAATCTTTATTCCTTACTCTTGGCCTTGCACCCTACAATTTTTTAACAGCAACATATTTATTTTTATTTGTATTAATTTATTTTACAGTTAAAATATTTCATGTTATATTGAGGTAAGAAAACAATAATGTACTCTTTAAATATTGTAGTGTTTCGTAGGAATTTATTTAAATATTATTCTGCAATTCTGCATATTTGTTGCGCGGATAGGTACAAGTATCTACACTACAGGCGGCGCGCCGCGAAATTGTCTATCACGTGTAGTTAATATCCCGCATCCCGCGCATTAAATCCACACAACAAAACCCCGTCGGCCAGAGAGTCCCTAGTCCAAGCGACATAACCGCCAACCGAATCAGCCAAGAGTCACGAGGCAAGGAGTCAAATAATTCTGAGATTCGAGTGTAGCGTGCCGGCCTCACTATTCGTCATAGTCCTACAGGTCTACGCGGACCGTAGCGTTCAATTCTCAAGTTCAATCTATGTTTCATTTTTATTCAAGGCATCAAAACATTTGTTTCTTGTTCATTTGTGACGTCGTTGTCCCAATTCCCATGTCCCACGTATCGAGTTGATTCGGCCGACAACTCAATTCCCATAAATATGTTGTCCGCGGAATGCAATTTATTCAAGTCACAGCAAGACAAAAAGCACCTATAGGTCAGAAGTTCCGTATTCATCCCTTGATATGCCCGCAGAGAATCGGTTCGTCGTTAGTCCTCGCGCGGTTAAGCCATCATCTTAGGGCGAATCTTCTCACTCCGGAATCGAGTCATTATTAGGTCCGCGGAATGCAAGTTATTCAAGTCACAGAAAGACAAAAGACACTTATTAGTCAGAAGTTCCTAATTCATTCCTTGATGCCCGCAGAGAATCGGTTCGTCGTTAGTTCCCGCGCGGCCAAGCCGTTATCTTGCACGGGACCCGGAACTTTTGCTAAAAGCGAAAGTTAATCCTATATTTTTTCTCCCTCACACGTGCGTAAATTATGCAATGCGTTTAGAAACAACGATGTTTATTTATATTATTCTTTATATGGTATCTGTCTACCTAGCCGTAAACAAAACATCAGTCGCTGTCGGACCGTGATACGTCATGATGATCGAGTGGTTTATTCCTTTATTTTTGTAATAAATTGTATGACGCATGTCGCTCAGACTTTTAATTAGTTTTTATTCGGCGCATCGGTTTAACTTCACCATTGAGGTAAGTGCATTTAAAAATATATATTTGAGTGAAATTTATTCCAGGTGACCGGATCGGATGTATGAAAGCGCGATAATACTATGTTTTTTATGTGAATACAGCAACTCCCAACTGCTCCCGTCTGGAGCTAATGAGACTATGGCATTCCCAATTGGGATATTTTGTGAGGCTGAAGGTAGTGGGAATTTTAGATCACGTGAAGTAGACAAATTTTAAGTTTAATAAATAAAATAAAATTAGTGAAACTTAAGGGTGAACCACAAAAACTGTTCCATTTTAAGATTTAATTGATAGCCTAATATAAATACATTCTTCTTGTCAAAAAATTTTTTTTTTTGCAAAATAAATACACATTAAAATAAATATTTCATTAACTTCGTTTTTAGTACCTTCAATTTTTCAGAACGACATAATTCACCCTAAGAAGAGTGCTTTGCGCAGTGAAAACTTCTTTAGCACCGTTGTGATTTGAAACTCGATGAAACGAAAAATAACGACAATAAAAAGAGGCAAACACATGCATCTAAAGGATGTAGTCCGCGGGAGAATGAGATAGTATTATCGGTCTCCTCTTTGTGCGGTTTTTCGTAGCCTTTCGGCCTCCTCTTTGTGCGGTGCTTCGTAGCCTCTCATGTATACTTTAGTTTTCTTAAGTGAAAAAGTGAAAACCACGTATTAGAAAACATATCTATGTATGCATATAAATAAGTTTTTTTTTTTTTTTTTTTTTTTTTTTTTTGGAACTAACGGAATTAAAGGAATGAATAAAAGGAATCAATTCAAAAGGCCGGGGGAATCAGACTGAATCGATTCACTCCTGGGAATGAATCTGCCCATGTCTAGTGAAAACGATGATATTTTTTTCAAAATCTTGTTTTGGCTGATTTTTTTATTGACTCGGGTACAAACCATGATTCTTAGTATGAATCCAAAATTTTTGTGGATTTGGTGCTCTAGGGCCAAAGTTATGGCCGAACCAAAGCGCTAATAAAACGATGAATATTTTGTATGAAGAAAATTATAAATCTTCTGTTGGCATATTTTCTGATGGATTCGTGTACAGACCATGATTCTTAGTAAGAATCCGAAATTTCAGTCAGTTCGGTGCCATAGGGCCGAAGTTATGAACGAACCCAAGTATTAAAAACACCGAACCCAAGTACTTCAACGAGCGAACCCAAGTGTGAAAACGATGATATTTTTTTCAAAATCTTGTTTTGGCTGATTTTTTTAATGAGCCGGGTACAGACCATGATTTTTAGTATGAATCCAAAATTTTAGTCGATTTGGTGCTCTAGGAACAAAGTTATGGCCGAACCAAAGTTTGACAAAGCGCTAATAAAACTATGAATATTTTGTATGAAGAAAATTATAAATCTTCTGTTGGCAGATTTTCTGATGGATTCGTGTACAGACCATGATTCTTAGTAAGAATCGAAAGTTTCAGTCAGTTCGTTGCCATTAAGCCAAAGTTATGACCGAACCCAAGTATAAAAAACACCGAACCCAAGTACTTAAACGAGCGAACCCAAGTGTGAAAACGATGATATTTTTTTCAAAATCTTGTTTTGGCTGATTTTTTTATTGACTCGGGTACAGACCATGATTCTTAGTATGAATCCAAAATTTTAGTGGATTTGGTGCTCTAGGGCCAAAGTTATGGACGAACCAAAGATTGACAAAGCGCTAATAAAACGATGAATATTTTGTATGAAGATAATTATAATTCTTCTGTTGGCAGATTTTCTGATGGATTCGTGTACAGACCATGATTCTTAGTCAGAATCCAAAATTTCAGTCAGTTCGGTACCATAGGGCCGAAGTTATGACCGAACCCAAGTATTAAAAACACCGAACCCAAGTACTTAAACGAGCGAACCCAAGAGTGAAAACGATGATATTTTTTTCAAAATCTTGTTTTGGCTGATTTTTTTATTGACTCGGGTACAGACCATGATTCTTAGTATGAATCCAAAATTTTAGTCGATTTGGGGCTCTAGAGCCAAAGTTATGGCCGAACCAAAGTTTGACAAAGCGCTAATAAAACGATGAATATTTTGTATGAAGAAAATTATAATTCTTCTGTTGGCAGATTTTCTGATGGATTCGTGTACAGACCATGATTCTTAGTAAGAATCCAAAATTTCATCCAGTTTGTTGCCATAGGGCCGAAGTTATGACCGAACCCAAGTATTAAAAACACCGAACCCAAGTACTTAAACGAGCGAACCCAAGTGTGAAAACGATGATATTTTTTTCAAAATCTTGTTTTCGCTGATTTTTTTATTGACTCGGGTACAGACCATGATTCTCAGTATGAATCCAAAATTTTAGTCGATTTGGGGCTCTAGAGCCAAAGTTATGGCCGAACCAAAGTTTGACAAAGCGCTAATAAAACGATGAATATTTTGTATGAAGAAAATTATAATTCTTCTGTAGGCAGATTTTCTGATGGATTCATGTAAAGACCATGATTCTTAGTAAGAATCCAAAATTTCAGTCAGTTCGTTGCCATAGGGCCGAAGTTATGACCGAACCCAAGTATTAAAGACACCGAACCCAAGTACTTAAACGAGCGAACCCAAGTGTGAAAACGATGATATTTTTTTCAAAATCTTGTTTTGGCTGATTTTTTTATTGACTCGGGTACAGACTATGATTCTTAGTATGAATCCGAAATTTTAGTGGATTTGGTGCTCTAGGGTCAAAGTTATGGCCGAACCAAAGTTGGACAAAGCGCTAATAAAACGATGAATATTTTGTATGAAGAAAATTATAAATCTTCTGTTGGCAGATTTTCTGATGGATTCGTGTACAGACCATGATTCTTAGTAAGAATCCAAAATTTCAGTCAGTTCGTTGCCATTAAGCCAAAGTTATGACCGAACCCAAGTATAAAAAACACCGAACCCAAGTACTTAAACGAGCAAACCCAAGTGTGAAAACGATGATATTTTTTTCAAAATCTTGTTTTGGCTGATTTTTTTATTGACTCGGGTACAGACCATGATTCTTAGTATGAATCCAAATTTTTTGTGGATTTGGTGCTCTAGGGCCAAAGTTATGGCCGAACCAAAGCGCTAATAAAACGATGAATATTTTGTATGAAGAAAATTATAAATCTTCTGTTGGCATATTTTCTGATGGATTCGTGTACAGACCATGATTCTTAGTAAGAATCCAAAATTTCAGTCAGTTCGGTGCCATAGGGCCGAAGTTATGAACGAACCCAAGTATTAAAAACACCGAACCCAAGTACTTCAACGAGCGAACCCAAGTGTGAAAACGATGATATTTTTTTCAAAATCTTGTTTTGGCTGATTTTTTTAATGAGCCGGGTACAGACCATGATTTTTAGTATGAATCCAAAATTTTAGTCGATTTGGTGCTCTAGGAACAAAGTTATGGCCGAACCAAAGTTTGACAAAGCGCTAATAAAACTATGAATATTTTGTATGAAGAAAATTACAAATCTTCTGTTGGCAGATTTTCTGATGGATTCGTGTACAGACCATGATTCTTAGTAAGAATCGAAGATTTCAGTCAGTTCGTTGCCATTAAGCCAAAGTTATGACCGAACCCAAGTATAAAAAACACCGAACCCAAGTACTTAAACGAGCGAACCCAAGTGTGAAAACGATGATATTTTTTTCAAAATCTTGTTTTGGCTGATTTTTTTATTGACTCGGGTACAGACCATGATTCTTAGTATGAATCCAAAATTTTAGTGGGTTTGGTGCTCTAGGGCCAAAGTTATGGACGAACCAAAGATTGACAAAGCGCTAATAAAACGATGAATATTTTGTATGAAGATAATTATAATTCTTCTGTTGGCAGATTTTCTGATGGATTCGTGTACAGACCATGATTCTTAGTCAGAATCCAAAATTTCAGTCAGTTCGGTGCCATAGGGCCGAAGTTATGACCGAACCCAAGTATTAAAAACACCGAACCCAAGTACTTAAACGAGCGAACCCAAGAGTGAAAACGATGATATTTTTTTCAAAATCTTTTTTTGGCTGATTTTTTTATTGACTCGGGTACAGACCATGATTCTTAGTATGAATCCAAAATTTTTGGTCGATTTGGGGCTCTAGAGCCAAAGTTATGGCCGAACCAAAGTTTGACAAAGCGCTAATAAAACGATGAATATTTTGTATGAAGAAAATTATAATTCTTCTGTTGGCAGATTTTCTGATGGATTCGTGTACAGACCATGATTCTTAGTAAGAATCCAAAATTTCATCCAGTTTGTTGCCATAGGGCCGAAGTTATGACCGAACCCAAGTATTAAAAACACCGAACCCAAGTACTTAAACGAGCGAACCCAAGTGTGAAAACGATGATATTTTTTTCAAAATCTTGTTTTCGCTGATTTTTTTATTGACTCGGGTACAGACCATGATTCTCAGTATGAATCCAAAATTTTAGTCGATTTGGGGCTCTAGAGCCAAAGTTATGGCCGAACCAAAGTTTGACAAAGCGCTAATAAAACGATGAATATTTTGTATGAAGAAAATTATAATTCTTCTGTTGGCAGATTTTCTGATGGATTCGTGTACAGACCATGATTCTTAGTAAGAATCCAAAATTTCATCCAGTTTGTTGCCATAGGGCCGAAGTTATGACCGAACCCAAGTATTAAAAACACCGAACCCAAGTACTTAAACGAGCGAACCCAAGTGTGAAAACGATGATATTTTTTTCAAAATCTTGTTTTCGCTGATTTTTTTATTGACTCGGGTACAGACCATGATTCTCAGTATGAATCCAAAATTTTAGTCGATTTGGGGCTCTAGAGCCAAAGTTATGGCCGAACCAAAGTTTGACAAAGCGCTAATAAAACGATGAATATTTTGTATGAAGAAAATTATAATTCTTCTGTAGGCAGATTTTCTGATGGATTCATGTAAAGACCATGATTCTTAGTAAGAATCCAAAATTTCAGTCAGTTCGTTGCCATAGGGCCGAAGTTATGACCGAACCCAAGTATTAAAAACACCGAATCCAAGTACTTAAACGAGCGAACCCAAGTGTGAAAACGATGATATTTTTTTCAAAATCTTGTTTTGGCTGATTTTTTTATTGACTCGGGTACAGACTATGATTCTTAGTATGAATCCGAAATTTTAGTGGTTTTGGTGCTCTAGGGTCAAAGTTATGGCCGAACCAAAGTTGGACAAAGCGCTAATAAAACGATGAATATTTTGTATGAAGAAAATTATAAATCTTCTGTTGGCAGATTTTCTGATGGATTCGTGTACAGACCATGATTCTTAGTAAGAATCCAAAATTTCAGTCAGTTTGTTGCCATTAAGCCAAAGTTATGACCGAACCCAAGTATAAAAAACACCGAACCCAAGTACTTAAACGAGCGAACCCAAGTGTGAAAACGATGATATTTTTTTCAAAATCTTGTTTGGCTGATTTTTTTATTGACTCCGGTACAGACCATGATTCTTAGTATGAATCCAAAATTTTAGTGGATTTGGTGCTCAAGGGCCAAAGTTATGGCCGAACCAAAGCGCTAATAAAACGATGAATATTTTGTATGAAGAAAATTATAAATCTTCTGTTGGCAGATTTTCTGATGGATTCGTGTACAGACCATGATTCTTAGTCAGAATCCAAAATTTCAGTCAGTTCGGTGCCATAGGGCCGAAGTTATGACCGAACCCAAGTATTAAAAACACCGAACCCAAGTACTTAAACGAGCGAACCCAAGTGTGAAAACGATGATATTTTTTTCAAAATCTTGTTTTTGCTGATTTTTTTAATGACCCGGGTACAGACCATGATTCTTAGTATGAATCCAAAATTTTAGTCGATTTGGTGCTCTAGGGCCAAAGTTATGGCCGAACCAAAATTTGACAAAGCGCTAATAAAACGATGAATATTTTGTATGAAGAAAAATATAATTCTTCTGTTGGCAGATTTTCTGATGGATTCGTGTACAGACCATGATTCTTAGTAAGAATCCAAAATTTCAGTCAGTTCGTTGCCATTAAGCCAAAGTTATGACCGAACCCAAGTATAAAAAACACCGAACCCAGTACTTAAACGAGCGAACCCAAGTGTGAAAACGATGATATTTTTTTCAAAATCTTGTTTTTGCTGATTTTTTTAATGACCCGGGTACAGACCATGATTCTTAGTATAAATCCAAAATTTAAGTGGATTTGGTGCTCTAGGGTCAAAGTTATGGCCGAACCAAAGTTGGACAAAGCGCTTATAAAACGATGAATATTTTGTATGAAGAAAATTATAAATCTTCTGTTGGCAGATTTTCTGATGGATTCGTGTACAGACCATGATTCTTAGTAAGAATCCAAAATTTCAGTCAGTTCGCTGCCATTAAGCCAAAGTTATGACCGAACCCAAGTATTAAAAACACCGAACCCAAGTACTTAAACGAGCGAACCCAAGTGTGAAAACGATGATATTTTTTTCAAAATCTTGTTTTGGCTGATTTTTTTATTGACTCGGGTACAGACCATGATTCTTAGTATGAATCCAAAATTTTAGTGGATTTGGTGCTCTAGGGTCAAAGTTATGGCCGAACCAAAGTTGGACAAAGCGCTAATAAAACGATGAATATTTTGTATGAAGAAAATTATAAATCTTCTGTTGGCAGATTTTCTGATGGATTCGTGTACAGACCATGATTCTTAGTCAGAATCCAAAATTTCAGTCAGTTCGGTGCCATAGGGCCGAAGTTATGACCGAACCCAATTATTAAAAACACCGAACCCAAGCACCTAAACGAGCGAACCCAAGTGTGAAAACGATGATATTTTTTTCAAAATCTTGTTTGGCTGATTTTTTTATTGACTCTGGTACAGACCATGATTCTTAGTATAAATCCAAAATTTAAGTGGATTTGGTGCTCTAGGGCCAAAGTTATGGCCGAACCAACGCTTGACAAAGCGCTAATAAAACGATGAATATTTTGTATGAAGAAAATTATAATTCTTCTGTTGGCAGATTTTCTGATGGATTCGTGTAAAGACCATGATTCTTAGTAAGAATCCAAAATTTCAGTCAGTTCGTTGCCATTAAGCCAAAGTTATGACCGAACCCAAGTATAAAAAACACCGAACCCAAGTACTTAAACGAGCGAACCCAAGTGTGAAAACGATGATATTTTTTTCAAAATCTTGTTTTTGCTGATTTTTTTAATGACCCGGGTACAGACCATGATTCTTAGTATGAATCCAAAATTTTAGTCGATTTGGTGCTCTAGGGCCAAAGTTATGGCCGAACCAAAATTTGACAAAGCGCTAATAAAACGATGAATATTTTGTATGAAGAAAAATATAATTCTTCTGTTGGCAGATTTTCTGATGGATTCGTGTACAGACCATGATTCTTAGTAAGAATCCAAAATTTCAGTCAGTTCGTTGCCATTAAGCCAAAGTTATGACCGAACCCAAGTATAAAAAACACCGAACCCAGTACTTAAACGAGCGAACCCAAGTGTGAAAACGATGATATTTTTTTCAAAATCTTGTTTTTGCTGATTTTTTTAATGACCCGGGTACAGACCATGATTCTTAGTATAAATCCAAAATTTAAGTGGATTTGGTGCTCTAGGGTCAAAGTTATGGCCGAACCAAAGTTGGACAAAGCGCTTATAAAACGATGAATATTTTGTATGAAGAAAATTATAAATCTTCTGTTGGCAGATTTTCTGATGGATTCGTGTACAGACCATGATTCTTAGTAAGAATCCAAAATTTCAGTCAGTTCGCTGCCATTAAGCCAAAGTTATGACCGAACCCAAGTATTAAAAACACCGAACCCAAGTACTTAAACGAGCGAACCCAAGTGTGAAAACGATGATATTTTTTTCAAAATCTTGTTTTTGCTGATTTTTTTAATGACCCGGGTACAGACCATGATTCTTAGTATGAATCCAAAATTTTAGTCGATTTGGTGATCTAGGGCCAAAGTTATGGCCGAACCAAAATTTGACAAAGCGCTAATAAAACGATGAATATTTTGTATGAAGAAAAATATAATTCTTCTGTTGGCAGATTTTCTGATGGATTCGTGTACAGACCATGATTCTTAGTAAGAATCCAAAATTTCAGTCAGTTCGTTGCCATTAAGCCAAAGTTATGACCGAACCCAAGTATAAAAAACACCGAACCCAGTACTTAAACGAGCGAACCCAAGTGTGAAAACGATGATATTTTTTTCAAAATCTTGTTTTTGCTGATTTTTTTAATGACCCGGGTACAGACCATGATTCTTAGTATAAATCCAAAATTTAAGTGGATTTGGTGCTCTAGGGTCAAAGTTATGGCCGAACCAAAGTTGGACAAAGCGCTTATAAAACGATGAATATTTTGTATGAAGAAAATTATAAATCTTCTGTTGGCAGATTTTCTGATGGATTCGTGTACAGACCATGATTCTTAGTAAGAATCCAAAATTTCAGTCAGTTCGCTGCCATTAAGCCAAAGTTATGACCGAACCCAAGTATTAAAAACACCGAACCCAAGTACTTAAACGAGCGAACCCAAGTGTGAAAACGATGATATTTTTTTCAAAATCTTGTTTTGGCTGATTTTTTTATTGACTCGGGTACAGACCATGATTCTTAGTATGAATCCAAAATTTAAGTGGATTTGGTGCTCTAGGGCCAAAGTTATGGACGAACCAAAGATTGACAAAGCGCTAATAAAACGATGAATATTTTGTATGAAGAAAATTATAAATCTTCAGTTGGCAGATTTTCTGATGGATTCGTGTACAGACCATGATTCTTAGTCAGAATCCAAAATTTCAGTCAGTTCGGTGCCATAGGGCCGAAGTTATGACCGAACCCAAGTATTAAAAACACCGAACCCAAGTACTTAAACGAGCGAACCCAAGAGTGAAAACGATGATATTTTTTTCAAAATCTTGTTTTGGCTGATTTTTTTATTGACTCGGGTACAGACCATGATTCTTAGTATGAATCCAAAATTTTAGTGGATTTGGTGCTCTAGGGTCAAAGTTATGGCCGAACCAAAGTTGGACAAAGCGCTAATAAAACGATGAATATTTTGTATGAAGAAAATTATAATTCTTCTGTTGGCAGATTTTCTGATGGATTCGTGTAAAGACCATGATTCTTAGTAAGAATCCAAAATTTCAGTCAGTTCGTTGCCATTAAGCCAAAGTTATGACCGAACCCAAGTATAAAAAACACCGAACCCAAGTACTTAAACGAGCGAACCCAAGTGTGAAAACGATGATATTTTTTTCAAAATCTTGTTTTGGCTGATTTTTTTATTGACTCGGGTACAGACCATGATTCTTAGTATGAATCCAAAATTTTAGTGGATTTGGTGCTCTAGGGCCAAAGTTATGGCCGAACCAAAGCTTGATAAAGCGCTAATAAAACGATGAATATTTTGTATGAAGAAAATTATAATTCTTCTGTTGGCAGATTTTCTGATGGATTCGTGTAAAGACCATGATTCTTAGTAAGAATCCAAAATTTCAGTCAGTTCGTTGCCATAGGGCCGAAGTTACGACCGAATCCAAGTACTAAAAACACCGAACCTAAATACTTAAACGAGCGAACCCAAGTGTGAAAACGATGATATTTTTTTCAAAATCTTGTTTTGGCTGATTTTTTTATTGACTCGGGTACAGACCATGATTCTTAGTATGAATCCAAAATTTTAGTGGATTTGGTGCTCTAGGGTCAAAGTTATGGCCGAACCAAAGTTGCACAAAGCGCTAATAAAACGATGAATATTTTGTATGAAGAAAATTATAAATCTTCTGTTGGCAGATTTTCTGATGGATTCGTGTACAGACCATGATTCTTAGTAAGAATCCAAAATTTCAGTCAGTTCGCTGCCATTAAGCCAAAGTTATGACCGAACCCAAGTATTAAAAACACCGAACCCAAGTACTTAAACGAGCGAACCCAAGTGTGAAAACGATGATATTTTTTTCAAAATCTTGTTTTGGCTGATTTTTTTATTGACTCGGGTACAGACCATGATTCTTAGTATGAATCCAAAATTTTAGTGGATTTGGTGCTCTAGGGTCAAAGTTATGGCCGAACCAAAGTTGGACAAAGCGCTAATAAAACGATGAATATTTTGTATGAAGAAAATTATAAATCTTCTGTTGGCAGATTTTCTGATGGATTCGTGTACAGACCATGATTCTTAGTAAGAATCCAAAATTTCAGTCAGTTCGTTGCCATTAAGCCAAAGTTATGACCGAACCCAAGTATAAAAAACACCGAACCCAAGTACTTAAACGAGCGAACCCAAGTGTGAAAACGATGATATTTTTTTCAAAACCTTGTTTTGGCTGATTTTTTTATTGACTCGGGTACAGACCATGATTCTTAGTATGAATCCAAAATTTTAGTGGATTTGGTGCTCTAGGGTCAAAGTTATGGCCGAACCAAAGTTGGACAAAGCGCTAATAAAACGATGAATATTTTGTATGAAGAAAATTATAAATCTTCTGTTGGCAGATTTTCTGATGGATTCGTGTACAGACCATGATTCTTAGTCAGAATCCAAAATTTCAGTCAGTTCGGTGCCATAGGGCCGAAGTTATGACCGAACCCAATTATTAAAAACACCGAACCCAAGCACTTAAACGAGCGAACCCAAGTGTGAAAACGATGATATTTTTTTCAAAATCTTGTTTGGCTGATTTTTTTATTGACTCTGGTACAGACCATGATTCTTAGTATAAATCCAAAATTTAAGTGGATTTGGTGCTCTAGGGCCAAAGTTATGGCCGAACCAACGCTTGACAAAGCGCTAATAAAACGATGAATATTTTGTATGAAGAAAATTATAATTCTTCTGTTGGCAGATTTTCTGATGGATTCGTGTAAAGACTATGATTCTTAGTAAGAATCCAAAATTTCAGTCAGTTCGTTGCCATTAAGCCAAAGTTATGACCGAACCCAAGTATAAAAAACACCGAACCCAAGTACTTAAACGAGCGAACCCAAGTGTGAAAACGATGATATTTTTTTCAAAATCTTGTTTTGGCTGATTTTTTTAATGAGCCGGGTACAGACCATGATTTTTAGTATGAATCCAAAATTTTAGTCGATTTGGTGCTCTAGGAACAAAGTTATGGCCGAACCAAAGTTTGACAAAGCGCTAATAAAACTATGAATATTTTGTATGAAGAAAATTATAAATCTTCTGTTGGCAGATTTTCTGATGGATTCGTGTACAGACCATGATTCTTAGTAAGAATCGAAGATTTCAGTCAGTTCGTTGCCATTAAGCCAAAGTTATGACCGAACCCAAGTATAAAAAACACGGAACCCAAGTACTTAAACGAGCGAACCCAAGTATGAAAACGATGATATTTTTTTCAAAATCTTGTTTTGGCTGATTTTTTTATTGACTCGGGTACAGACCATGATTCTTAGTATGAATCCAAAATTTTAGTGGATTTGGTGCTCTAGGGCCAAAGTTATGGACGAACCAAAGATTGACAAAGCGCTAATAAAACGATGAATATTTTGTATGAAGATAATTATAATTCTTCTGTTGGCAGATTTTCTGATGGATTCGTGTACAGACCATGATTCTTAGTCAGAATCCAAAATTTCAGTCAGTTCGGTGCCATAGGGCCGAAGTTATGACCGAACCCAAGTATTAAAAACACCGAACCCAAGTACTTAAACGAGCGAACCCAAGAGTGAAAACGATGATATTTTTTTCAAAATCTTGTTTTGGCTGATTTTTTTATTGACTCGGGTACAGACCATGATTCTTAGTATGAATCCAAAATTTTAGTGGATTTGGTGCTCTAGGGTCAAAGTTATGGCCGAACCAAAGTTGGACAAAGCGCTAATAAAACGATGAATATTTTGTATGAAGAAAATTATAAATCTTCTGTTGGCAGATTTTCTGATGGATTCGTGTACAGACCATGATTCTTAGTAAGAATCCAAAATTTCAGTCAGTTCGTTGCCATTAAGCCAAAGTTATGACCGAACCCAAGTATAAAAAACACCGAACCCAAGTACTTAAACGAGCGAACCCAAGTGTGAAAACGATGATATTTTTTTCAAAACCTTGTTTTGGCTGATTTTTTTATTGACTCGGGTACAGACCATGATTCTTAGTATGAATCCAAAATTTTAGTGGATTTGGTGCTCTAGGGCCAAAGTTATGGCCGAACCAAAGCTTGATAAAGCGCTAATAAAACTATGAATATTTTGTATGAAGTAAATTATATTTCTTCTGTTGGCAGATTTTCTGATGGATTCGTGTACAGACCATGATTCTTAGTCAGAATCCAAAATTTCAGTCAGTTCGGTGCCATAGGGCCGAAGTTATGACCGAACCCAAGTATTAAAAACACCGAACCCAAGTACTTAAACGAGCGAACCCAAGTGTGAAAACGATGATATTTTTTTCAAAATCTTGTTTGGCTGATTTTTTTATTGACTCTGGTACAGACCATGATTCTTCGTATAAATCCAAAATTTAAGTGGATTTGGTGCTCTAGGGCCAAAGTTATGGCCGAACCAACGCTTGACAAAGCGCTAATAAAACGATGAATATTTTGTATGAAGAAAATTATAAATCTTCTGTTGGCAGATTTTCTGATGGATTCGTGTACAGACCATGATTCTTAGTAAGAATCCAAAATTTCAGTCAGTTCGTTGCCATTAAGCCAAAGTTATGACCGAACCCAAGTATAAAAAACACCGAACCCAAGTACTTAAACGAGCGAACCCAAGTGTGAAAACGATGATATTTTTTTCAAAACCTTGTTTTGGCTGATTTTTTTATTGACTCGGGTACAGACCATGATTCTTAGTATGAATCCAAAATTTTAGTGGATTTGGTGCTCTAGGGCCAAAGTTATGGCCGAACCAAAGCTTGATAAAGCGCTAATAAAACTATGAATATTTTGTATGAAGTAAATTATATTTCTTCTGTTGGCAGATTTTCTGATGGATTCGTGTACAGACCATGATTCTTAGTCAGAATCCAAAATTTCAGTCAGTTCGGTGCCATAGGGCCGAAGTTATGACCGAACCCAAGTATTAAAAACACCGAACCCAAGTACTTAAACGAGCGAACCCAAGTGTGAAAACGATGATATTTTTTTCAAAATCTTGTTTGGCTGATTTTTTTATTGACTCTGGTACAGACCATGATTCTTCGTATAAATCCAAAATTTAAGTGGATTTGGTGCTCTAGGGCCAAAGTTATGGCCGAACCAACGCTTGACAAAGCGCTAATAAAACGATGAATATTTTGTATGAAGAAAATTATAATTCTTCTGTTGGCAGATTTTCTGATGGATTCGTGTAAAGACCATGATTCTTAGTAAGAATCCAAAATTTCAGTCAGTTCGTTGCCATAGGGCCGAAGTTACGACCGAATCCAAGTACTCAAAACACCGAACCCAAATACTTAAACGAGCGAACCCAAGTGTGAAAACGATGATATTTTTTTCAAAATCTTGTTTTGGCTGATTTTTTTATTGACTCGGGTACAGACCATGATTCTTAGTATGAATCCAAAATTTTAGTGGATTTGGTGCTCTAGGGTCAAAGTTATGGCCGAACCAAAGTTGGACAAAGCGCTAATAAAACGATGAATATTTTGTATGAAGAAAATTATAAATCTTCTGTTGGCAGATTTTCTGATGGATTCGTGTACAGACCATGATTCTTAGTAAGAATCCAAAATTTCAGTCAGTTCGCTGCCATTAAGCCAAAGTTATGACCGAACCCAAGTATTAAAAACACCGAACCCAAGTACTTAAACGAGCGAACCCAAGTGTGAAAACGATGATATTTTTTTCAAAATCTTGTTTTGGCTGATTTTTTTATTGACTCGGGTACAGACCATGATTCTTAGTATGAATCCAAAATTTTAGTGGATTTGGTGCTCTAGGGCCAAAGTTATGGCCGAACCAAAGCTTGATAAAGCGCTAATAAAACTATGAATATTTTGTATGAAGTAAATTATATTTCTTCTGTTGGCAGATTTTCTGATGGATTCGTGTACAGACCATGATTCTTAGTCAGAATCCAAAATTTCATTCAGTTCGGTGCCATAGGGCCGAAGTTATGACCGAACCCAAGTATTAAAAACACCGAACCCAAGTACTTAAACGAGCGAACCCAAGTGTGAAAACGATGATATTTTTTTCAAAATCTTGTTTGGCTGATTTTTTTATTGACTCTGGTACAGACCATGATTCTTCGTATGAATCCAAAATTTTAGTGGATTTGGTGCTCTAGGGTCAAAGTTATGGCCGAACCAAAGTTGGACAAAGCGCTAATAAAACGATGAATATTTTGTATGAAGAAAATTATAAATCTTCTGTTGGCAGATTTTCTGATGGATTCGTGTACAGACCATGATTCTTAGTAAGAATCCAAAATTTCAGTCAGTTCGCTGCCATTAAGCCAAAGTTATGACCGAACCCAAGTATTAAAAACACCGAACCCAAGTACTTAAACGAGCGAACCCAAGTGTGAAAACGATGATATTTTTTTCAAAATCTTGTTTTGGCTGATTTTTTTATTGACTCGGGTACAGACCATGATTCTTAGTATGAATCCAAAATTTTAGTGGATTTGGTGCTCTAGGGTCAAAGTTATGGCCGAACCAAAGTTGGACAAAGCGCTAATAAAACGATGAATATTTTGGATGAAGAAAATTATAATTCTTCTGTTGGCAGATTTTCTGATGGATTCATGTAAAGACCATGATTCTTAGTAAGAATCCAAAATTTCAGTCAGTTCGTTGCCATAGGGACGAAGTTATGACCGAACCCAAGTATTAAAAACACCGAATCCAAGTACTTAAACGAGCGAACCCAAGTGTGAAAACGATGATATTTTTTTCGAAATCTTGTTTTGGCTGATTTTTTTATTGACTCGGGTACAGACGATGATTCCTAGTATAAATCCGAAATTTTAGTGGATTTGGTGCTCTAGGGTCAAAGTTATGGCCGAACCAAAGTTGGACAAAGCGCTAATAAAACGATGAATATTTTGTATGAAGAAAATTATAAATCTTCTGTTGGCAGATTTTCTGATGGATTCGTGTACAGACCATGATTCTTAGTCAGAATCCAAAATTTCAGTCAGTTCGGTGCCATAGGGCCGAAGTTATGAACGAACCCAAGTATTAAAAACACCGAACCCAAGTACTTCAACGAGCGAACCCAAGTGTGAAAACGATGATATTTTTTTCAAAATCTTGTTTTGGCTGATTTTTTTTATGACCCGGGTACAAACCATGATTCTTAGTATGAATCCAAAATTTTAGTCGATTTGGTGCTCTAGGGCCAAAGTTATGGCCGAACCAAAGTTTGACAAAGCGCTAATAAAACTATGAATATTTTGTATGAAGTAAATTATAATTCTTCTGTTGGCAGATTTTCTGATGGATTCGTGTACAGACCATGATTCTTAGTAAGAATCCAAAATTTCAGTCAGTTCGCTGCCATTAAGCCAAAGTTATGACCGAACCCATGTATTAAAAACACCGAACCCAAGTACTTAAACGAGCGAACCCAAGTGTGAAAACGATGATATTTTTTTCAAAATCTTGTTTTGGCTGATTTTTTTATTGAATCGGGTACAGACCATGATTCTTAGTATGAATCCAAAATTTTAGTGGATTTGGTGCTCTAGGGTCAAAGTTATGGCCGAACCAAAAATGGACAAAGCGCTAATAAAACGATGAATATTTTGTATGAAGAAAATTATAAATCTTCTGTTGGCAGATTTTCTGATGGATTCGTGTACAGACCATGATTCTTAGTCAGAATCCAAAATTTCAGTCAGTTCGGTGCCATAGGGCCGAAGTTATGACCGAACCCATGTATTAAAAACACCGAACCCAAGTACTTAAACGAGCGAACCCAAGTGTGAAACCGATGATATTTTTTTCAAAATCTTGTTTGGCTGATTTTTTTATTGACTCTGGTACAGACCATGATTCTTAGTATGAATCCAAAATTTAAGTGGATTTGGTGCTCTAGGGCCAAAGTTATGGCCGAACCAACGCTTGACAAAGCGCTAATAAAACGATGAATATTTTGTATGAAGAAAATTATAATTCTTCTGTTGGCAGATTTTCTGATGGATTCGTGTAAAGACCATGATTCTTAGTAAGAATCCAAAATTTCAGTCAGTTCGTTGCCATAGGGCCGAAGTTACGACCGAATCCAAGTATTAAAAACACCGAACCCAAATACTTAAACGAGCGAACCCAAGTGTGAAAACGATGATATTTTTTTCAAAATCTTGTTTTTGCTGATTTTTTTAATGACCCGGGTACAGACCATGATTCTTAGTATGAAACCAAAATTTTAGTCGATTTGGTGCTCTAGGGCCAAAGTTATGGCCGAACCAAAATTTGACAAAGCGCTAATAAAACGATGAATATTTTGTATGAAGAAAATTATAATTCTTCTGTTGGCAGATTTTCTGATGGATTCGTGTACAGACCATGATTCTTAGTAAGAATCCAAAATTTCAGTCAGTTCGTTGCCATTAAGCCAAAGTTATGACCGAACCCAAGTATAAAAAACACCGAACCCAAGTACTTAAACGAGCGAACCCAAGTGTGAAAACGATGATATTTTTTTCAAAACCTTGTTTTGGCTGATTTTTTTATTGACTCGGGTACAGACCATGATTCTTAGTATGAATCCAAAATTTTAGTGGATTTGGTGCTCTAGGGCCAAAGTTATGGCCGAACCAAAGCTTGATAAAGCGCTAATAAAACGATGAATATTTTGTATGAAGAAAATTATAATTCTTCTGTTGGCAGATTTTCTGATGGATTCGTGTACAGACTATGATTCTTAGTAAGAATCCAAAATTTCAGTCAGTTCGTTGCCATTAAGCCAAAGTTATGACCGAACCCAAGTATAAAAAACACCGAACCCAAGTACTTAAACGAGCGAACCCAAGTGTGAAAACGATGATATTTTTTTCAAAACCTTGTTTTGGCTGATTTTTTTATTGACTCGGGTACAGACCATGATTCTTAGTATGAATCCAAAATTTTAGTGGATTTGGTGCTCTAGGGTCAAAGTTATGGCCGAACCAAAAATGGACAAAGCGCTAATAAAACGATGAATATTTTGTATGAAGAAAATTATAAATCTTCTGTTGGCAGATTTTCTGATGGATTCGTGTACAGACCATGATTCTTAGTCAGAATCCAAAATTTCAGTCAGTTCGGTGCCATAGGGCCGAAGTTATGACCGAACCCAAGTATTAAAAACACCGAACCCAAGTACTTAAACGAGCGAACCCAAGTGTGAAAACGATGATATTTTTTTCAAAATCTTGTTTGGCTGATTTTTTTATTGACTCTGGTACAGACCATGATTCTTAGTATGAATCCAAAATTTAAGTGGATTTGGTGCTCTAGGGCCAAAGTTATGGCCGAACCAACGCTTGACAAAGCGCTAATAAAACGATGAATATTTTGTATGAAGAAAATTATAATTCTTCTGTTGGCAGATTTTCTGATGGATTCGTGTAAAGACCATGATTCTTAGTAAGAATCCAAAATTTCAGTCAGTTCGTTGCCATAGGGCCGAAGTTACGACCGAATCCAAGTATTAAAAACACCGAACCCAAGTACTTAAACGAGCGAACCCAAGTGTGAAAACGATGATATTTTTTTCAAAATCTTGTTTTTGCTGATTTTTTTATTGACCCGGGTACAGACCATGATTCTTAGTATGAAACCAAAATTTTAGTCGATTTGGTGCTCTAGGGCCAAAGTTATGGCCGAACCAAAATTTGACAAAGCGCTAATAAAACGATGAATATTTTGTATGAAGAAAATTATAATTCTTCTGTTGGCAGATTTTCTGATGGATTCGTGTACAGACCATGATTCTTAGTAAGAATCCAAAATTTCAGTCAGTTCGTTGCCATTAAGCCAAAGTTATGACCGAACCCAAGTATAAAAAACACCGAACCCAAGTACTTAAACGAGCGAACCCAAGTGTGAAAACGATGATATTTTTTTCAAAACCTTGTTTTGGCTGATTTTTTTATTGACTCGGGTACAGACCATGATTCTTAGTATGAATCCAAAATTTTAGTGGATTTGGTGCTCTAGGGCCAAAGTTATGGCCGAACCAAAGCTTGATAAAGCGCTAATAAAACGATGAATATTTTGTATGAAGAAAATTATAATTCTTCTGTTGGCAGATTTTCTGATGGATTCGTGTACAGACCATGATTCTTAGTAAGAATCCAAAATTTCAGTCAGTTCGTTGCCATTAAGCCAAAGTTATGACCGAACCCAAGTATAAAAAACACCGAACCCAAGTACTTAAACGAGCGAACCCAAGTGTGAAAACGATGATATTTTTTTCAAAACCTTGTTTTGGCTGATTTTTTTATTGACTCGGGTACAGACCATGATTCTTAGTATGAATCCAAAATTTTAGTGGATTTTGTGCTCTAGGGCCAAAGTTATGGCCGAACCAAAGCTTGATAAAGCCCTAATAAAACGATGAATATTTTGTATGAAGAAAAATATAATTCTTCTGTTGGCAGATTTTCTGATGGATTCGTGTAAAGACCATGATTCTTAGTAAGAATCCAAAATTTCAGTCAGTTCGTTGCCATAGGGCCGAAGTTACGACCGAATCCAAGTATTAAAAACACCGAACCCAAGTACTTAAACGAGCGAACCCAAGTGTGAAAACGATGATATTTTTTTCAAAATCTTGTTTTTGCTGATTTTTTTAATGACCCGGGTACAGACCATGATTCTTAGTATGAAACCAAAATTTTAGTCGATTTGGTGCTCTAGGGCCAAAGTTATGGCCGAACCAAAATTTGACAAAGCGCTAATAAAACGATGAATATTTTGTATGAAGAAAATTATAATTCTTCTGTTGGCAGATTTTCTGATGGATTCGTGTACAGACCATGATTCTTAGTAAGAATCCAAAATTTCAGTCAGTTCGTTGCCATTAAGCCAAAGTTATGACCGAACCCAAGTATAAAAAACACCGAACCCAAGTACTTAAACGAGCGAACCCAAGTGTGAAAACGATGATATTTTTTTCAAAACCTTGTTTTGGCTGATTTTTTTATTGACTCGGGTACAGACCATGATTCTTAGTATGAATCCAAAATTTTAGTGGATTTGGTGCTCTAGGGCCAAAGTTATGGCCGAACCAAAGCTTGATAAAGCGCTAATAAAACGATGAATATTTTGTATGAAGAAAATTATAATTCTTCTGTTGGCAGATTTTCTGATGGATTCGTGTACAGACCATGATTCTTAGTAAGAATCCAAAATTTCAGTCAGTTCGTTGCCATTAAGCCAAAGTTATGACCGAACCCAAGTATAAAAAACACCGAACCCAAGTACTTAAACGAGCGAACCCAAGTGTGAAAACGATGATATTTTTTTCAAAACCTTGTTTTGGCTGATTTTTTTATTGACTCGGGTACAGACCATGATTCTTAGTATGAATCCAAAATTTTAGTGGATTTGGTGCTCTAGGGCCAAAGTTATGGCCGAACCAAAGCTTGATAAAGCGCTAATAAAACGATGAATATTTTGTATGAAGAAAATTATAATTCTTCTGTTGGCAGATTTTCTGATGGATTCGTGTAAAGACCATGATTCTTAGTAAGAATCCAAAATTTCAGTCAGTTCGTTGCCATAGGGCCGAAGTTACGACCGAATCCAAGTACTAAAAACACCGAACCCAAATACTTAAACGAGCGAACCCAAGTGTGAAAACGATGATATTTTTTTCAAAATCTTGTTTTGGCTGATTTTTTTATTGACTCGGGTACAGACCATGATTCTTAGTATGAATCCAAAATTTTAGTGGATTTGGTGCTCTAGGGTCAAAGTTATGGCCGAACCAAAGTTGGACAAAGCGCTAATAAAACGATGAATATTTTGTATGAAGAAAAATATAAATCTTCTGTTGGCAGATTTTCTGATGGATTCGTGTACAGACCATGATTCTTAATAAGAATCCAAAATTTCAGTCAGTTCGTTGCCATTAAGCCAAAGTTATGACCGAACCCAAGTATAAAAAACACCGAATCCAAGTACTTAAACGAGCGAACCCAATTGTGAAAACGATGATATTTTTTTCAAAACCTTGTTTTGGCTGATTTTTTTATTGACTCGGGTACAGACCATGATTCTTAGTATGAATCCAAAATTTTAGTGGATTTGGTGCTCTAGGGCCAAAGTTATGGCCGAACCAAAGCTTGATAAAGCGCTAATAAAACTATGAATATTTTGTATGAAGTAAATTATATTTCTTCTGTTGGCAGATTTTCTGATGGATTCGTGTACAGACCATGATTCTTAGTCAGAATCCAAAATTTCAGTCAGTTCGGTGCCATAGGGCCGAAGTTATGACCGAACCCAAGTATTAAAAACACCGAACCCAAGTACTTAAACGAGCGAACCCAAGTGTGAAAACGATGATATTTTTTTCAAAATCTTGTTTGGCTGATTTTTTTATTGACTCTGGTACAGACCATGATTCTTCGTATTAATCCAAAATTTAAGTGGATTTGGTGCTCTAGGGCCAAAATTATGGCCGAACCAACGCTTGACAAAGCGCTAATAAAACGATGAATATTTTGTATGAAGAAAATTATAATTCTTCTGTTGGCAGATTTTCTGATGGATTCGTGTAAAGACCATGATTCTTAGTAAGAATCCAAAATTTCAGTCAGTTCGTTGCCATAGGGCCGAAGTTACGACCGAATCCAAGTACTAAAAACACCGAACCCAAGTACTTAAACGAGCGAACCCAAGTGTGAAAACGATGGTATTTTTTTCAAAATCTTGTTTTGGCTGATTTTTTTATTGACTCGGGTACAGACCATGATTCTTAGTATGAATCCAAAATTTTAGTGGATTTGGTGCTCTAGGGTCAAAGTTATGGCCGAACCAAAGTTGGACAAAGCGCTAATAAAACGATGAATATTTTGTATGAAGAAAATTATAAATCTTCTGTTGGCAGATTTTCTGATGGATTCGTGTACAGACCATGATTCTTAGTAAGAATCCAAAATTTCAGTCAGTTCGTTGCCATTAAGCCAAAGTTATGACCGAACCCAAGTATAAAAAACACCGAACCCAAGTACTTAAACGAGCGAACCCAAGTGTGAAAACGATGATATTTTTTTCAAAACCTTGTTTTGGCTGATTTTTTTATTGACTCGGGTACAGACCATGATTCTTAGTATGAATCCAAAGTTTAGTGGATTTGGTGCTCTAGGGCCAAAGTTATGGCCGAACCAAAGCTTGATAAAGCGCTAATAAAACGATGAATATTTTGTATGAAGAAAATTATAATTCTTCTGTTGGCAGATTTTCTGATGGATTCGTGTACAGACCATGATTCTTAGTAAGAATCCAAAATTTCAGTCAGTTCGTTGCCATTAAGCCAAAGTTATGACCGAACCCAAGTATAAAAAACACCGAACCCAAGTACTTAAACGAGCGAACCCAAGTGTGAAAACGATGATATTTTTTTCAAAACCTTGTTTTGGCTGATTTTTTTATTGACTCGGGTACAGACCATGATTCTTAGTATGAATCCAAAATTTTAGTGGATTTGGTGCTCTAGGGCCAAAGTTATGGCCGAACCAAAGCTTGATAAAGCCCTAATAAAACTATGAATATTTTGTATGAAGTAAATTATAATTCTTCTGTTGGCAGATTTTCTGATGGATTCGTGTACAGACCATGATTCTTAGTCAGAATCCAAAATTTCAGTCAGTTCGGTGCCATAGGGCCGAAGTTATGACCGAACCCAAGTATTAAAAACACCGAACCCAAGTACTTAAACGAGCGAACCCAAGTGTGAAAACGATGATATTTTTTTCAAAATCTTGTTTGGCTGATTTTTTTATTGACTCTGGTACAGACCATGATTCTTAGTATGAATCCAAAATTTAAGTGGATTTGGTGCTCTAGGGCCAAAGTTATGGCCAAACCAACGCTTGACAAAGCGCTAATAAAACGATGAATATTTTGTATGAAGAAAATTATAATTCTTCTGTTGGCAGATTTTCTGATGGATTCGTGTAAAGACCATGATTCTTAGTAAGAATCCAAAATTTCAGTCAGTTCGTTGCCATAGGGCCGAAGTTACGACCGAATCCAAGTATTAAAAACACCGAACCCAAGTACTTAAACGAGCGAACCCAAGTGTGAAAACGATGATATTTTTTTCAAAATCTTGTTTTTGCTGATTTTTTTAATGACCCGGGTACAGACCATGATTCTTAGTATGAAACCAAAATTTTAGTCGATTTGGTGCTCTAGGGCCAAAGTTATTGCCGAACCAAAATTTGACAAAGCGCTAATAAAACGATGAATATTTTGTATGAAGAAAATTATAATTCTTCTGTTGGCAGATTTTCTGATGGATTCGTGTACAGACCATGATTCTTAGTAAGAATCCAAAATTTCAGTCAGTTCGTTGCCATTAAGCCAAAGTTATGACCGAACCCAAGTATAAAAAACACCGAACCCAAGTACTTAAACGAGCGAACCCAAGTGTGAAAACGATGATATTTTTTTCAAAACCTTGTTTTGGCTGATTTTTTTATTGACTCGGGTACAGACCATGATTCTTAGTATGAATCCAAAATTTTAGTGGATTTGGTGCTCTAGGGCCAAAGTTATGGCCGAACCAAAGCTTGATAAAGCGCTAATAAAACGATGAATATTTTGTATGAAGAAAATTATAATTCTTCTGTTGGCAGATTTTCTGATGGATTCGTGTAAAGACCATGATTCTTAGTAAGAATCCAAAATTTCAGTCAGTTCGTTGCCATAGGGCCGAAGTTACGACCGAATCCAAGTACTAAAAACACCGAACCCAAATACTTAAACGAGCGAACCCAAGTGTGAAAACGATGATATTTTTTTCAAAATCTTGTTTTGGCTGATTTTTTTATTGACTCGGGTACAGACCATGATTCTTAGTATGAATCCAAAATTTTAGTGGATTTGGTGCTCTAGGGCCAAAGTTATGGACGAACCAAAGCTTGATAAAGCGCTAATAAAACTATGAATATTTTGTATGAAGTAAATTATATTTCTTCTGTTGGCAGATTTTCTGATGGATTCGTGTACAGACCATGATTCTTAGTCAGAATCCAAAATTTCAGTCAGTTCGGTGCCATAGGGCCGAAGTTATGACCGAACCCAAGTATTAAAAACACCGAACCCAAGTACTTAAACGAGCGAACCCAAGTGTGAAAACGATGATATTTTTTTCAAAACCTTGTTTTGGCTGATTTTTTTATTGACTCGGGTACAGACCATGATTCTTAGTATGAATCCAAAGTTTAGTGGATTTGGTGCTCTAGGGCCAAAGTTATGGCCGAACCAAAGCTTGATAAAGCGCTAATAAAACGATGAATATTTTGTATGAAGAAAATTATAATTCTTCTGTTGGCAGATTTTCTGATGGATTCGTGTAAAGACCATGATTCTTAGTAAGAATCCAAAATTTCAGTCAGTTCGTTGCCATAGGGCCGAAGTTACGACCGAACCCAAGTATTAAAAACACCGAACCCAAGTACTTAAACGAGCGAACCCAAGTGTGAAAACGATGATATTTTTTTCAAAATCTTGTTTGGCTGATTTTTTTATTGACTCTGGTACAGACCATGATTCTTAGTATGAATCCAAAATTTAAGTGGATTTGGTGCTCTAGGGCCAAAGTTATGGCCGAACCAACCGCTTGACAAAGCGCTAATAAAACGATGAATATTTTGTATGAAGAAAATTATAATTCTTCTGTTGGCAGATTTTCTGATGGATTCGTGTAAAGACCATGATTCTTAGTAAGAATCCAAAATTTCAGTCAGTTCGTTGCCATAGGGCCGAAGTTACGACCGAATCCAAGTATTAAAAACACCGAACCCAAGTACTTAAACGAGCGAACCCAAGTGTGAAAACGATAATATTTTTTTCAAAATCTTGTTTTTGCTGATTTTTTTAATGACCCGGGTACAGACCATGATTCTTAGTATGAAACCAAAATTTTAGTCGATTTGGTGCTCTAGGGCCAAAGTTATGGCCGAACCAAAATTTGAAAAAGCGCTAATAAAACGATGAATATTTTGTATGAAGAAAATTATAATTCTTCTGTTGGCAGATTTTCTGATGGATTCGTGTACAGACCATGATTCTTAGTAAGAATCCAAAATTTCAGTCAGTTCGTTGCCATTAAGCCAAAGTTATGACCGAACCCAAGTATAAAAAACACCGAACCCAAGTACTTAAACGAGCGAACCCAAGTGTGAAAACGATGATATTTTTTTCAAAACCTTGTTTTGGCTGATTTTTTTATTGACTCGGGTACAGACCATGATTCTTAGTATGAATCCAAAATTTTAGTGGATTTGGTGCTCTAGGGCCAAAGTTATGGCCGAACCAAAGCTTGATAAAGCGCTAATAAAACGATGAATATTTTGTATGAAGAAAATTATAATTCTTCTGTTGGCAGATTTTCTGATGGATTCGTGTAAAGACCATGATTCTTAGTAAGAATCCAAAATTTCAGTCAGTTCGTTGCCATAGGGCCGAAGTTACGACCGAATCCAAGTACTAAAAACACCGAACCCAAATACTTAAACGAGCGAACCCAAGTGTGAAAACGATGATATTTTTTTCAAAATCTTGTTTTGGCTGATTTTTTTATTGACTCGGGTACAGACCATGATTCTTAGTATGAATCCAAAATTTTAGTGGATTTGGTGCTCTAGGGTCAAAGTTATGGCCGAACCAAAGTTGGACAAAGCGCTAATAAAACGATGAATATTTTGTATGAAGAAAAATATAAATCTTCTGTTGGCAGATTTTCTGATGGATTCGTGTACAGACCATGATTCTTAGTAAGAATCCAAAATTTCAGTCAGTTCGCTGCCATTAAGCCAAAGTTATGACCGAACCCAAGTATTAAAAACACCGAACCCAAGTACTTAAACGAGCGAACCCAAGTGTGAAAACGATGAAGTTTTTTTCAAAATCTTGTTTTGGCTGATTTTTTTATTGACTCTTGTACAGACCATGATTCTTAGTATGAATCCAAAATTTTAGTGGATTTGGTGCTCTAGGGTCAAAGTTATGGCCGAACCAAAGTTGGACAAAGCGCTAATAAAACGATGAATATTTTGTATGAAGAAAATTATAAATCTTCTGTTGGCAGATTTTCTGATGGATTCGTGTACAGACCATGATTCTTAATAAGAATCCAAAATTTCAGTCAGTTCGTTGCCATTAAGCCAAAGTTATGACCGAACCCAAGTATTAAAAACACCGAACCCAAGTACTTAAACGAGCGAACCCAAGTGTGAAAACGATGATATTTTTTTCAAAATCTTGTTTGGCTGATTTTTTTATTGACTCTGGTACAGACCATGATTCTTCGTATAAATCCAAAATTTAAGTGGATTTGGTGCTCTAGGGCCAAAGTTATGGCCGAACCAACGCTTGACAAAGCGCTAATAAAACGATGAATATTTTGTATGAAGAAAATTATAATTCTTCTGTTGGCAGATTTTCTGATGGATTCGTGTAAAGACCATGATTCTTAGTAAGAATCCAAAATTTCAGTCAGTTCGTTGCCATAGGGCCGAAGTTACGACCGAATCCAAGTACTAAAAACACCGAACCCAAGTACTTAAACGAGCGAACCCAAGTGTGAAAACGATGATATTTTTTTCAAAATCTTGTTTTGGCTGATTTTTTTATTGACTCGGGTACAGACCATGATTCTTAGTATGAATCCAAAATTTTAGTGGATTTGGTGCTCTAGGGTCAAAGTTATGGCCGAACCAAAGTTGGACAAAGCGCTAATAAAACGATGAATATTTTGTATGAAGAAAATTATAAATCTTCTGTTGGCAGATTTTCTGATGGATTCGTGTACAGACCATGATTCTTAGTAAGAATCCAAAATTTCAGTCAGTTCGTTGCCATTATGCCAAAGTTATGACCGAACCCAAGTATAAAAAACACCGAACCCAAGTACTTAAACGAGCGAACCCAAGTGTGAAAACGATGATATTTTTTTCAAAACCTTGTTTTGGCTGATTTTTTTATTGACTCGGGTACAGACCATGATTCTTAGTATGAATCCAAAGTTTAGTGGATTTGGTGCTCTAGGGCCAAAGTTATGGCCGAACCAAAGCATGATAAAGCGCTTATAAAACTATGAATATTTTGTATGAAGTAAATTATAATTCTTCTGTTGGCAGATTTTCTGATGGATTCGTGTACAGACCATGATTCTTAGTCAGAATCCAAAATTTCAGTCAGTTCGTTGCCATAGGGCCGAAGTTACGACCGAATCCAAGTACTAAAAACACCGAACCCAAATACTTAAACGAGCGAACCCAAGTGTGAAAACGATGATATTTTTTTCAAAATCTTGTTTTGGCTGATTTTTTTATTGACTCGGGTACAGACCATGATTCTTAGTATGAATCCAAAATTTTAGTGGATTTGGTGCTCTAGGGTCAAAGTTATGGCCGAACCAAAGTTGGACAAAGCGCTAATAAAACGATGAATATTTTGTATGAAGAAAATTATAAATCTTCTGTTGGCAGATTTTCTGATGGATTCGTGTACAGACCATGATTCTTAGTAAGAATCCAAAATTTCAGTCAGTTCGTTGCCATTAAGCCAAAGTTATGACCGAACCCAAGTATAAAAAACACCGAACCCAAGTACTTAAACGAGCGAACCCAAGTGTGAAAACGATGATATTTTTTTCAAAATCTTGTTTTGGCTGATTTTTTTATTGACTCGGGTACAGACCATGATTCTTAGTATGAATCCAAAATTTTAGTGGATTTGGTGCTCTAGGGCCAAAGTTATGGCCGAACCAAAGCTTGATAAAGCGCTAATAAAACGATGAATATTTTGTATGAAGAAAATTATAATTCTTCTGTTGGCAGATTTTCTGATGGATTCGTGTAAAGACCATGATTCTTAGTAAGAATCCAAAATTTCAGTCAGTTCGTTGCCATAGGGCCGAAGTTACGACCGAATCCAAGTACTAAAAACACCGAACCCAAATACTTAAACGAGCGAACCCAAGTGTGAAAACGATGATATTTTTTTCAAAATCTTGTTTTGGCTGATTTTTTTATTGACTCGGGTACAGACCATGATTCTTAGTATGAATCCAAAGTTAAGTGGATTTGGTGCTCTAGGGCCAAAGTTATGGCCGAACCAAAGCATGATAAAGCGCTTATAAAACTATGAATATTTTGTATGAAGTAAATTATAATTCTTCTGTTGGCAGATTTTCTGATGGATTCGTGTACAGACCATGATTCTTAGTCAGAATCCAAAATTTCAGTCAGTTCGTTGCCATAGGGCCGAAGTTACGACCGAATCCAAGTACTAAAAACACCGAACCCAAATACTTAAACGAGCGAACCCAAGTGTGAAAACGATGATATATTTTTCAAAATCTTGTTTTGGCTGATTTTTTTATTGACTCGGGTACAGACCATGATTCTTAGTATGAATCCAAAATTTTAGTGGATTTGGTGCTCTAGGGTCAAAGTTATGGTCGAACCAAAGTTGGACAAAGCGCTAATAAAACGATGAATATTTTGTATGAAGAAAAATATAAATCTTCTGTTGGCAGATTTTCTGATGGATTCGTGTACAGACCATGATTCTTAGTAAGAATCCAAAATTTCAGTCAGTTCGCTGCCATTAAGCCAAAGTTATGACCGAACCCAAGTATTAAAAACACCGAACCCAAGTACTTAAACGAGCGAACCCAAGTGTGAAAACGATGATATTTTTTTCAAAATCTTGTTTTGGCTGATTTTTTTATTGACTCGGGTACAGACCATGATTCTTAGTATGAATCCAAAATTTTAGTGGATTTGGTGCTCTAGGGTCAAAGTTATGGCCGAACCAAAGTTGGACAAAGCGCTAATAAAACGATGAATATTTTGTATGAAGAAAATTATAAATCTTCTGTTGGCAGATTTTCTGATGGATTCGTGTACAGACCATGATTCTTAGTAAGAATCCAAAATTTCAGTCAGTTCGTTGCCATTAAGCCAAAGTTATGACCGAACCCAAGTATAAAAAACACCGAACCCAAGTACTTAAACGAGCGAACCCAAGTGTGAAAACGATGATATTTTTTTCAAAACCTTGTTTTGGCTGATTTTTTTATTGACTCGGGTACAGACCATGATTCTTAGTATGAATCCAAAATTTTAGTGGATTTGGTGCTCTAGGGCCAAAGTTATGGCCGAACCAAAGCTTGATAAAGCGCTAATAAAACGATGAATATTTTGTATGAAGAAAATTATAATTCTTCTGTTGGCAGATTTTCTGATGGATTCGTGTAAAGACCATGATTCTTAGTAAGAATCCAAAATTTCAGTCAGTTCGTTGCCATAGGGCCGAAGTTACGACCGAATCCAAGTACTAAAAACACCGAACCCAAATACTTAAACGAGCGAACCCAAGTGTGAAAACGATGATATTTTTTTCAAAATCTTGTTTTGGCTGATTTTTTTATTGACTCGGGTACAGACCATGATTCTTAGTATGAATCCAAAATTTTAGTGGATTTGGTGCTCTAGGGTCAAAGTTATGGCCGAACCAAAGTTGGACAAAGCGCTAATAAAACGATGAATATTTTGTATGAAGAAAATTATAAATCTTCTGTTGGCAGATTTTCTGATGGATTCGTGTACAGACCATGATTCTTAGTAAGAATCCAAAATTTCAGTCAGTTCGCTGCCATTAAGCCAAAGTTATGACCGAACCCAAGTATTAAAAACACCGAACCCAAGTACTTAAACGAGCGAACCCAAGTGTGAAAACGATGATATTTTTTTCAAAATCTTGTTTCGGCTGATTTTTTTATTGACTCGGGTACAGACCATGATTCTTAGTATGAATCCAAAATTTCATCCAGTTCTTTGCCAAAGGGCCGAAGTTATGACCGAACCCAAGTATTAAAAACACCGAACCCAAGTACTTAAACGAGCGAACCCAAGTGTGAAAACGATGATATTTTTTTCAAAATCTTGTTTTCGCTGATTTTTTTATTGACTCGGGTACAGACCATGATTCTTAGTATGAATCCAAAATTTTTGTCGGTTTGGGGCTTTAGAGTCAAAGTTATGGCCGAACCAAAGTTTGACAAAGCGCTAATAAAACGATGAATATTTTGTATGAAGAAAATTATAAATCTTCTGTTGGCAGATTTTCTGATGGATTCGTGTACAGACCATGATTCTTAGTAAGAATCCAAAATTTCAGTCAGTTCGTTGCCATTAAGCCAAAGTTATGACCGAACCCAAGTATAAAAAACACCGAACCCAAGTACTTAAACGAGCGAACCCAAGTGTGAAAACGATGATATTTTTTTCAAAACCTTGTTTTGGCTGATTTTTTTATTGACTCGGGTACAGACCATGATTCTTAGTATGAATCCAAAATTTTAGTGGATTTGGTGCTCTAGGGCCAAAGTTATGGTCGAACCAAAGCTTGATAAAGCGCTAATAAAACGATGAATATTTTGTATGAAGAAAATTATAATTCTTCTGTTGGCAGATTTTCTGATGGATTCGTGTAAAGACCATGATTCTTAGTAAGAATCCAAAATTTCAGTCAGTTCGTTGCCATAGGGCCGAAGTTACGACCGAATCCAAGTACTAAAAACACCGAACCCAAATACTTAAACGAGCGAACCCAAGTGTGAAAACGATGATATTTTTTTCAAAATCTTGTTTTGGCTGATTTTTTTATTGACTCGGGTACAGACCATGATTCTTAGTATGAATCCAAAATTTTAGTGGATTTGGTGCTCTAGGGTCAAAGTTATGGCCGAACCAAAGTTGGACAAAGCGCTAATAAAACGATGAATATTTTGTATGAAGAAAAATATAAATCTTCTGTTGGCAGATTTTCTGATGGATTCGTGTACAGACCATGATTCTTAGTAAGAATCCAAAATTTCAGTCAGTTCGCTGCCATTAAGCCAAAGTTATGACCGAACCCAAGTATTAAAAACACCGAACCCAAGTACTTAAACGAGCGAACCCAAGTGTGAAAACGATGATATTTTTTTCAAAATCTTGTTTTGGCTGATTTTTTTATTGACTCGGGTACAGACCATGATTCTTAGTATGAATCCAAAATTTTAGTGGATTTGGTGCTCTAGGGTCAAAGTTATGGCCGAACCAAAGTTGGACAAAGCGCTAATAAAACGATGAATATTTTGTATGAAGAAAATTATAAATCTTCTGTTGGCAGATTTTCTGATGGATTCGTGTACAGACCATGATTCTTAATAAGAATCCAAAATTTCAGTCAGTTCGTTGCCATTAGGCCAAAGTTATGACCGAACCCAAGTATTAAAAACACCGAACCCAAGTACTTAAACGAGCGAACCCAAGTGTGAAAACGATGATATTTTTTTCAAAATCTTGTTTGGCTGATTTTTTTATTGACTCTGGTACAGACCATGATTCTTCGTATAAATCCAAAATTTAAGTGGATTTGGTGCTCTAGGGCCAAAGTTATGGCCGAACCAACGCTTGACAAAGCGCTAATAAAACGATGAATATTTTGTATGAAGAAAATTATAATTCTTCTGTTGGCAGATTTTCTGATGGATTCGTGTAAAGACCATGATTCTTAGTAAGAATCCAAAATTTCAGTCAGTTCGTTGCCATAGGGCCGAAGTTACGACCGAATCCAAGTACTAAAAACACCGAACCCAAGTACTTAAACGAGCGAACCCAAGTGTGAAAACGATGATATTTTTTTCAAAATCTTGTTTTGGCTGATTTTTTTATTGACTCGGGTACAGACCATGATTCTTAGTATGAATCCAAAATTTTAGTGGATTTGGTGCTCTAGGGTCAAAGTTATGGCCGAACCAAAGTTGGACAAAGCGCTAATAAAACGATGAATATTTTGTATGAAGAAAATTATAAATCTTCTGTTGGCAGATTTTCTGATGGATTCGTGTACAGACCATGATTCTTAGTAAGAATCCAAAATTTCAGTCAGTTCGTTGCCATTAAGCCAAAGTTATGACCGAACCCAAGTATAAAAAACACCGAACCCAAGTACTTAAACGAGCGAACCCAAGTGTGAAAACGATGATATTTTTTTCAAAACCTTGTTTTGGCTGATTTTTTTATTGACTCGGGTACAGACCATGATTCTTAGTATGAATCCAAAGTTTAGTGGATTTGGTGCTCTAGGGCCAAAGTTATGGCCGAACCAAAGCATGATAAAGCGCTTATAAAACTATGAATATTTTGTATGAAGTAAATTATAATTCTTCTGTTGGCAGATTTTCTGATGGATTCGTGTACAGACCATGATTCTTAGTCAGAATCCAAAATTTCAGTCAGTTCGTTGCCATAGGGCCGAAGTTACGACCGAATCCAAGTACTAAAAACACCGAACCCAAATACTTAAACGAGCGAACCCAAGTGTGAAAACGATGATATTTTTTTCAAAATCTTGTTTTGGCTGATTTTTTTATTGACTCGGGTACAGACCATGATTCTTAGTATGAATCCAAAATTTTAGTGGATTTGGTGCTCTAGGGTCAAAGTTATGGCCGAACCAAAGTTGGACAAAGCGCTAATAAAACGATGAATATTTTGTATGAAGAAAATTATAAATCTTCTGTTGGCAGATTTTCTGATGGATTCGTGTACAGACCATGATTCTTAGTAAGAATCCAAAATTTCAGTCAGTTCGCTGCCATTAAGCCAAAGTTATGACCGAACCCAAGTATTTAAAACACCGAACCCAAGTACTTAAACGAGCGAACCCAAGTGTGAAAACGATGATATTTTTTTCAAAATCTTGTTTTGGCTGATTTTTTTATTGACTCCGGTACAGACCATGATTCTTAGTATGAATCCAAAATTTCATCCAGTTCGTTGCCATAGGGCCGAAGTTATGACCGAACCCAAGTATTAAAAACACCGAACCCAAGTACTTAAACGAGCGAACCCAAGTGTGAAAACGATGATATTTTTTTCAAAATCTTGTTTCGGCTGATTTTTTTATTGACTCGGGTACAGACCATGATTCTTAGTATGAATCCAAAATTTCATCCAGTTCTTTGCCAAAGGGCCAAAGTTATGACCGAACCCAAGTATTAAAAACACCGAACCCAAGTACTTAAACGAGCGAACCCAAGTGTGAAAACGATGATATTTTTTTCAAAATCTTGTTTTCGCTGATTTTTTTATTGACTCGGGTACAGACCATGATTCTTAGTATGAATCCAAAATTTTTGTCGGTTTGGGGCTTTAGAGTCAAAGTTATGGCCGAACCAAAGTTTGACAAAGCGCTAATAAAACGATGAATATTTTGTATGAAGAAAATTATAAATCTTCTGTTGGCAGATTTTCTGATGGATTCGTGTACAGACCATGATTCTTAGTAAGAATCCAAAATTTCAGTCAGTTCGCTGCCATTAAGCCAAAGTTATGACCGAACCCAAGTATTTAAAACACCGAACCCAAGTACTTAAACGAGCGAACCCAAGTGTGAAAACGATGATATTTTTTTCAAAATCTTGTTTTGGCTGATTTTTTTATTGACTCCGGTACAGACCATGATTCTTAGTATGAATCCAAAATTTCATCCAGTTCGTTGCCATAGGGCCGAAGTTATGACCGAACCCAAGTATTAAAAACACCGAACCCAAGTACTTAAACGAGCGAACCCAAGTGTGAAAACGATGATATTTTTTTCAAAACCTTGTTTTGGCTGATTTTTTTATTGACTCGGGTACAGACCATGATTCTTAGTATGAATCCAAAATTTCATCCAGTTCGTTGCCATAGGGCCGAAGTTATGACCGAACCCAAGTATTAAAAACACCGAACCCAAGTACTTAAACGAGCGAACCCAAGTGTGAAAACGATGATATTTTTTTCAAAATCTTGTTTTGGCTGATTTTTTTATTCACTCGGGTACAGACCATGATTCTTAGTATGAATCCAAAATTTTAGTGGATTTGGTGCTCTAGGGTAAAGTTATGGCCGAACCAAAGTTGGACAAAGCGCTAATAAAACGATGAATATTTTGTATGAAGAAAATTATAAATCTTCTGTTGGCAGATTTTCTGATGGATTCGTGTACAGACCATGATTCTTAGTAAGAATCCAAAATTTCAGTCAGTTCGCTGCCATTAAGCCAAAGTTATGACCGAACCCAAGTATTTAAAACACCGAACCCAAGTACTTAAACGAGCGAACCCAAGTGTGAAAACGATGATATTTTTTTCAAAATCTTGTTTTGGCTGATTTTTTTATTGACTCCGGTACAGACCATGATTCTTAGTATGAATCCAAAATTTCATCCAGTTCGTTGCCATAGGGCCGAAGTTATGACCGAACCCAAGTATTAAAAACACCGAACCCAAGTACTTAAACGAGCGAACCCAAGTGTGAAAACGATGATATTTTTTTCAAAATCTTGTTTTCGCTGATTTTTTTATTGACTCGGGTACAGACCATGATTTTTAGTATGAATCCAAAATTTTAGTCGATTTGGGGCTCTAGAGCCAAAGTTATGGCCGAACCAAAGTTTGACAAAGCGCTAATAAAACGATGAATATTTTGTATGAAGAAAATTATAAATCTTCTGTTGGCAGATTTTCTGATGGATTCGTGTACAGACCATGATTCTTAGTAAGAATCCAAAATTTCAGTCAGTTCGTTGCCATTAAGCCAAAGTTATGACCGAACCCAAGTATAAAAAACACCGAACCCAAGTACTTAAACGAGCGAACCCAAGTGTGAAAACGATGATATTTTTTTCAAAACCTTGTTTTGGCTGATTTTTTTATTGACTCGGGTACAGACCATGATTCTTAGTATGAATTCAAAATTTTAGTGGATTTGGTGCTCTAGGGCCAAAGTTATGGCCGAACCAAAGCTTGATAAAGCGCTAATAAAACTATGAATATTTTGTATGAAGTAAATTATATTTCTTCTGTTGGCAGATTTTCTGATGGATTCGTGTACAGACCATGATTCTTAGTCAGAATCCAAAATTTCAGTCAGTTCGGTGCCATAGGGCCGAAGTTATGACCGAACCCAAGTATTTAAAACACCGAACCCAAGTACTTAAACGAGCGAACCCAAGTGTGAAAACGATGATATTTTTTTCAAAATCTTGTTTGGCTGATTTTTTTATTGACTCTGGTACAGACCATGATTCTTAGTATAAATCCAAAATTTAAGTGGATTTGGTGCTCTAGGGCCAAAGTTATGGCCGAACCAAAGTTTGACAAAGCGCTAATAAAACGATGAATATTTTGTATGAAGAAAATTATAATTCTTCTGTTGGCAGATTTTCTGATGGATTCGTGTACAGACCATGATTCTTAGTAAGAATCCAAAATTTCAGTCAGTTCGTTGCCATTAAGCCAAAGTTATGACCGAACCCAAGTATAAAAAACACCGAACCCAAGTACTTAAACGAGCGAACCCAAGTGTGAAAACGATGATATTTTTTTCAAAACCTTGTTTTGGCTGATTTTTTTATTGACTCGGGTACAGACCATGATTCTTATTATGAATCCAAAATTTTAGTGGATTTGGTGCTCTAGGGCCAAAGTTATGGCCGAACCAAAGCTTGATAAAGCGCTAATAAAACTATGAATATTTTGTATGAAGTAAATTATATTTCTTCTGTTGGCAGATTTTCTGATGGATTCGTGTACAGACCATGATTCTTAGTCAGAATCCAAAATTTCAGTCAGTTCGGTGCCAAAGGGCCAAAGTTATGACCGAACCCAAGTATTAAAAACACCGAACCCAAGTACTTTAACGAGCGAACCCAAGTGTGAAAACGATGATATTTTTTTCAAAATCTTGTTTGGCTGATTTTTTTATTGACTCTGGTACAGACCATGATTCTTAGTATAAATCCAAAATTTAAGTGGATTTGGTGCTCTAGGGCCAAAGTTATGGCCGAACCAACGCTTGACAAAGCGCTAATAAAACGATGAATATTTTGTATGAAGAAAATTATAATTCTTCTGTTGGCAGATTTTCTGATGGATTCGTGTAAAGACCATGATTCTTAGTAAGAATCCAAAATTTCAGTCAGTTCGTTGCCATAGGGCCGAAGTTACGACCGAATCCAAGTACTAAAAACACCGAACCCAAATACTTAAACGAGCGAACCCAAGTGTGAAAACGATGATATTTTTTTCAAAATCTTGTTTTGGCTGATTTTTTTATTGACTCGGGTACAGACCATGATTCTTAGTATGAATCCAAAATTTTAGTGGATTTGGTGCTCTAGGGTCAAAGTTATGGCCGAACCAAAGTTGGACAAAGCGCTAATAAAACGATGAATATTTTGTATGAAGAAAATTATAAATCTTCTGTTGGCAGATTTTCTGATGGATTCGTGTACAGACCATGATTCTTAGTAAGAATCCAAAATTTCAGTCAGTTCGCTGCCATTAAGCCAAAGTTATGACCGAACCCAAGTATTAAAAACACCGAACCCAAGTACTTAAACGAGCGAACCCAAGTGTGAAAACGATGATATTTTTTTCAAAATCTTGTTTTGGCTGATTTTTTTATTGACTCGGGTACAGACCATGATTCTTAGTATGAATCCAAAATTTTAGTGGATTTGGTGCTCTAGGGTAAAGTTATGGCCGAACCAAAGTTGGACAAAGCGCTAATAAAACGATGAATATTTTGTATGAAGAAAATTATAAATCTTCTGTTGGCAGATTTTCTGATGGATTCGTGTACAGACCATGATTCTTAGTAAGAATCCAAAATTTCAGTCAGTTCGCTGCCATTAAGCCAAAGTTATGACCGAACCCAAGTATTAAAAACACCGAACCCAAGTACTTAAACGAGCGAACCCAAGTGTGAAAACGATGATATTTTTTTCAAAATCTTGTTTTGGCTGATTTTTTTATTGACTCGGGTACAGACCATGATTCTTAGTATGAATCCAAAATTTTAGTGGATTTGGTGCTCTAGGGTCAAAGTTATGGCCGAACCAAAGTTGGACAAAGCGCTAATAAAACGATGAATATTTTGTATGAAGAAAATTATAAATCTTCTGTTGGGAGATTTTCTGATGGATTCGTGTACAGACAATGATTCTTAGTAAGAATCCAAAATTTCAGTCAGTTCGTTGCCATTAAGCCAAAGTTATGACCGAACCCAAGTATAAAAAACACCGAACCCAAGTACTTAAACGAGCGAACCCAAGTGTGAAAACGATGATATTTTTTTCAAAACCTTGTTTTGGCTGATTTTTTTATTGACTCGGGTACAGACCATGATTCTTAGTATGAATCTAAAATTTTAGTGGATTTGGTGCTCTAGGGCCAAAGTTATGGCCGAACCAAAGTTGGACAAAGCGCTAATAAAACGATGAATATTTTGTATGAAGAAAATTATAAATCTTCTGTTGGCAGATTTTCTGATGGATTCGTGTACAGACCATGATTCTTAGTAAGAATCCAAAATTTCAGTCAGTTCGGTGCCATAGGGCCGAAGTTATGAACGAACCCAAGTATTAAAAACACCGAACCCAAGTACTTCAACGAGCGAACCCAAGTGTGAAAACGATGATATTTTTTTCAAAATCTTGTTTTGGCTGATTTTTTTAATGACCCGGGTACAGACCATGATTCTTAGTATGAATCCAAAATTTTAGTCGATTTGGTGCTCTAGGGCCAAAGTTATGGCCGAACCAAAGTTTGACAAAGCGCTAATAAAACTATGAATATTTTGTATGAAGAAAATTATAATTCTTCTGTTGGCAGATTTTCTGATGGATTCGTGTACAGACCATGATTCTTAGTAAGAATCCAAGATTTCAGTCAGTTCTTTGCCATTAAACCAAAGTTATGACCGAACCCAAGTATAAAAAACACCGAACCCAAGTACTTAAACGAGCGAACCCAAGTGTGAAAACGATGATATTTTTTTCAAAACCTTGTTTTGGCTGATTTTTTTATTGACTCGGGTACAGACCATGATTCTTAGTATGAATCCAAAATTTTAGTGGATTTTGTGCTCTAGGGTCAAAGTTATGGCCGAACCAAAGTTGGACAAAGCGCTAATAAAACGATGAATATTTTGTATGAAGAAAATTATAAATCTTCTGTTGGCAGATTTTCTGATGGATTCGTGTACAGACCATGATTCTTAGTAAGAATCCAAAATTTCAGTCAGTTCGTTGCCATTAAGCCAAAGTTATTACCGAACCCAAGTTTTAAAAACACCGACCCCAAGTACTTAAACGAGCGAACCCAATTGTGAAACGATGATATTTTTTTCAAAATCTGGTTTTGGATGATTTTTTATTGTCTCGGGTACAGACCAAGAGTAAGTTATGAGTGAGAATCCAAAATTTTTGTCAATTTGGTGTTATAGGGCCAAAGTAATGGCCGAACCAAAGTTTGACAAAGCGCTAATAAAACGATGAAAATTTTGTATGAAGAAAATTATAATTCTTCTGTTGGCAGATTTTCTGATTGATTCCTGTAAAGACCATGATTCTTAGTAAGAATCCAAAATTATAGCCAGTTCGGTGCCATAGGGCCGAAGTTATGACCGAACCCAAGTATTAAAAACACCGACCCCAAGTACTTAAACGAGCGAACCCAAGTGTGAAAACGATGATATTTTTTTCAAAATCTGGTTTTGAATGATGTTTTATTGTCTCGGGTACAGACCAAGAGTAAGTTATGAGTGAGAATCCAAAATTTTTGTCAATTTGGTGTTATAGGGCCAAAGTAATGGCCGAACCAAAATTTAACAAAGCGCTAATAAAACGATGAAAATTTTGTATGAAGAAAATTATAATCCTTCTGTTGGCAGATTTTCTGATTGATTCCTGTAAAGACCATGATTCTTAGTAAGAATCCAAAATTTCAGCCAGTTTGGTGCCATAGGGCCGAAGTAATGACCGAACCCAAGTATTAAAAACACCGACCCCAAGTACTTAAACGAGCGAACCCAAGTGTGAAAACGATGATATTTTTTTCAAAATCTTGTTTTGGCTGATTTTTTTATTTGTTCGGGTACAGACCATGATTCTTAGTAAGAATCCAAAATTTTAGTGGATTTGGTGCTCTAGGGTAAAGTTATGGCCGAACCAAAGTTGGACAAAGCGCTAATAAAACGATGAATATTTTGTATGAAGAAAATTATAATTCTTCTGTTGGCAGATTTTCTGATGGATTCGTGTACAGACCATGATTCTTAGTCAGAATCCAAAATTTCAGTCAGTTCGGTGCCATAGGGCCGAAGTTATGACCGAACCTAAGTATTAAAAATACCGAACCCAAGTACTTAAACGAGCGAACCCAAGTGTGAAAACGATGATATTTTTTTCAAAATCTTGTTTTTGCTGATTTTTTTATTGACCCGGGTACAGACCATGATTCTTAGTATAAATCCAAACTTTTAGTCGATTTGGTGCTCTAGGGCCAAAGTTATGGCCAAACCAAAATTTGACAAAGCGCTAATAAAACGATGAATATTTTGTATGAAGAAAATTATAATTCTTCTGTTGGCAGATTTTCTGATGGATTCGTGTACAGACCATGATTCTTAGTAAGAATCCAAAATTTCAGTCAGTTCGTTGCCATTAAGCCAAAGTTATGACCGAACCCAAGTATAAAAAACACCGAACCCAAGTACTTAAACGAGCGAACCCAAGTGTGAAAACGATGATATTTTTTTCAAAACCTTGTTTTGGCTGATTTTTTTATTGACTCGGGTACAGACCATGATTCTTAGTATAAATCCAAAATTTAAGTGGATTTGGTGCTCTAGGGCCAAAGTTATGGCCGAACCAACGCTTGACAAAGCGCTAATAAAACGATGAATATTTTGTATGAAGAAAATTATAATTCTTCTGTTGGCAGATTTTCTGATGGATTCGTGTAAAGACCATGATTCTTAGTAAGAATCCAAAATTTCAGTCAGTTCGTTGCCATAGGGCCGAAGTTACGACCGAATCCAAGTACTAAAAACACCGAACCCAAATACTTAAACGAGCGAACCCAAGTGTGAAAACGATGATATTTTTTTCAAAATCTTGTTTTGGCTGATTTTTTTATTGACTCGGGTACAGACCATGATTCTTAGTATGAATCCAAAATTTTAGTGGATTTGGTGCTCTAGGGTCAAAGTTATGGCCGAACCAAAGTTGGACAAGGCGCTAATAAAACGATGAATATTTTGTATGAAGAAAATTATAAATCTTCTGTTGGCAGATTTTCTGATGGATTCGTGTACAGACCATGATTCTTAGTAAGAATCCAAAATTTCAGTCAGTTCGCTGCCATTAAGCCAAAGTTATGACCGAACCCAAGTATTAAAAACACCGAACCCAAGTACTTAAACGAGCGAACCCAAGTGTGAAAACGATGATATTTTTTTCAAAATCTTGTTTTGGCAGATTTTTTTATTGACTCGGGTACAGACCATGATTCTTAGTATGAATCCAAAATTTTAGTCGATTTGGGGCTCTAGAGCCAAAGTTATGGCCGAACCAAAGTTTGACAAAGCGCTACTAAAACGATGAATATTTTGTATGAAGAAAATTATAATTCTTCTGTTGGCAGATTTTCTGATGGATTCGTGTAAAGACCATGATTCTTAGTAAGAATCCAAAATTTCATCCAGTTCGTTGCCATAGGGCCGAAGTTATGACCGAACCCAAGTATTAAAAACACCGAACCCAAGTACTTAAACGAGCGAACCCAAGTGTGAAAACGATGATATTTTTTTCAAAATCTTGTTTTCGCTGATTTTTTTATTGACTCGGGTACAGACCATGATTCTTAGTATGAATCCAAAATTTTAGTCGATTTGGGGCTCTAGAGCCAAAGTTATGGCCGAACCAAAGTTTGACAAAGCGCTAATAAAACGATGAATATTTTGTATGAAGAAAATTATAATTCTTCTGTTGGCAGATTTTCTGATGGATTCATGTAAAGACCATGATTCTTAGTAAGAATCCAAAATTTCAGTCAGTTTCTTGCCATAGGGCCGAAGTTATGACCGAATCCAAGTATTAAAAACACCGAAACCAAGTACTTAAACGAGCGAACCCAAGTTTGAAAACGATGATATTTTTTTCAAAATCTTGTTTTGGCTGATTTTTTTATTGACTCGGGTACAGACGATGATTTCTAGTATAAATCCGAAATTTTAGTGGATTTGGTGCTCTAGGGTCAAAGTTATGGCCGAACCAAAGTTGGACAAAGCGCTAATAAAACGATGAATATTTTGTATGAAGAAAATTATAAATCTTCTGTTGGCAGATTTTCTGATGGATTCGTGTACAGACCATGATTCTTAGTCAGAATCCAAAATTTCAGTCAGTTCGGTGCCATAGGGCCGAAGTTATGACCGAACCCAAGTATTGATATTTTTTTCAAAATCTTGTTTTTGCTGATTTTTTTAATGACCCGGGTACAGACCATGATTCTTAGTATGAATCCAAAATTTTAGTCGATTTGGTGCTCTAGGGCCAAAGTTATGGCCGAACCAAAGCTTGACAAAGCGCTAATAAAACGATGAATATTTTGTATGAAGAAAATTATAATTCTTCTGTTGGCAGATTTTCTGATGGATTCGTGTACAGACCATGATTCTTAGTAAGAATCCAAAATTTCAGTCAGTTCGTTGCCATTAAGCCAAAGTTATGACCGAACCCAAGTATAAAAAACACCGAACCCAATTACTTAAACGAGCGAACCCAAGTGTGAAAACGATGATATTTTTTTCAAAACCTTGTTTTGGCTGATTTTTTTATTGACTCGGGTACAGACCATGATTCTTAGTATAAATCCAAAATTTAAGTGGATTTGGTGCTCTAGGGCCAAAGTTATGGCCGAACCAAAGCTTGATAAAGCCCTAATAAAACTATGAATATTTTGTATGAAGTAAATTATAATTCTTCTGTTGGCAGATTTTCTGATGGATTCGTGTACAGACCATGATTCTTAGTCAGAATCCAAAATTTCAGTCAGTTCGGTGCCATAGGGCCGAAGTTATGACCGAACCCAAGTATTAAAAACACCGAACCCAAGTACTTAAACGAGCGAACCCAAGTGTGAAAACGATGATATTTTTTTCAAAATCTTGTTTTGGCTGATTTTTTTATTGACTCGGGTACAGACTATGATTCTTAGTATAAATCCAAAATTTAAGTGGATTTGGTGCTCTAGGGCCAAAGTTATGGCCGAACCAACGCTTGACAAAGCGCTAATAAAACGATGAATATTTTGTATGAAGAAAATTATAATTCTTCTGTTGGCAGATTTTCTGATGGATTCGTGTACAGACCATGATTCTTAGTAAGAATCCAAAATTTCATCCAGTTCGTTGCCATAGGGCCGAAGTTATGACCGAACCCAAGTATTAAAAACACCGAACCCAAGTACTTAAACGAGCGAACCCAAGTGTGAAAACGATGATTTTTTTTTCAAAATCTTGTTTTCGCTGATTTTTTTATTGACTCGGGTACAGACCATGATTCTTAGTATGAATCCAAAATTTTAGTCGATTTGGGGCTCTAGAGCCAAAGTTATGGCCGAACCAAAGTTTGACAAAGCGCTAATAAAACGATGAATATTTTGTATGAAGAAAATTATAATTCTTCTGTTGGCAGATTTTCTGATGGATTCGTATACAGACCATGATTCTTAGTAAGAATCCAAAATTTCAGTCAGTTCGTTGCCATTAAGCCAAAGTTATGACCGAACCCAAGTATAAAAAACACCGAACCCAAGTACTTAAACGAGCGAACCCAAGTGTGAAAACGATGATATTTTTTTCAAAACCTTGTTTTGGCTGATTTTTTTATTGACTCGGGTACAGACCATGATTCTTAGTATGAATCCAAAATTTTAGTGGATTTGGTGCTCTAGGGCCAAAGTTATGGCCGAACCAAAGCTTGATAAAGCCCTAATAAAACTATGAATATTTTGTATGAAGTAAATTATAATTCTTCTGTTGGCAGATTTTCTGATGGATTCGTGTACAGACCATGATTCTTAGTCAGAATCCAAAATTTCATTCAGTTCGGTGCCATAGGGCCGAAGTTATGACCGAACCCAAGTATTAAAAACACCGAACCCAAGTACTTAAACGAGCGAACCCAAGTGTGAAAAAGATGATATTTTTTTCAAAATCTTGTTTTGGCTAATTTTTTTATTGACTCGGGTACAGACCATGATTCTTAGTATGAATCCAAAATTTTAGTCGATTTGGGGCTCTAGAGCCAAAGTTATGGCCGAACCAAAGTTTGACAAAGCGCTACTAAAACGATGAATATTTTGTATGAAGAAAATTATAATTATTCTGTTGGCAGATTTTCTGATGGATTCGTGTAAAGACCATGATTCTTAGTAAGAATCCAAAATTTCATCCAGTTCGTTGCAATAGGGCCGAAGTTATGACCGAACCCAAGTATTAAAAATACCGACCCCAAGTACTTAAACGAGCGAACCCAAGTGTGAAAACGATGATATTTTTTTCAAAATCTTGTTTTCGCTGATTTTTTTATTGACTCGGGTACAGACCATGATTCTTAGTATGAATCCAAAATTTTAGTCGATTTGGGGCTCTAGAGCCAAAGTTATGGCCGAACCAAAGTTTGACAAAGCGCTAATAAAACGATGAATATTTTGTATGAAGAAAATTATAATTCTTCTGTTGGCAGATTTTCTGATGGATTCATGTAAAGACCATGATTCTTAGTAAGAATCCAAAATTTCAGTCAGTTCCTTGCCATAGGGCCGAAGTTATGACCGAATCCAAGTATTAAAAACACCGAATCCAAGTACTTAAACGAGCGAACCCAAGTTTGAAAACGATGATATTTTTTTCAAAATCTTGTTTTGGCTGATTTTTTTATTGACTCGGGTACAGACGATGATTTCTAGTATAAATCCGAAATTTTAGTAGATTTGGTGCTCTAGGGTCAAAGTTATGGCCGAACCAAAGTTGGACAAAGCGCTAATAAAACGATGAATATTTTGTATGAAGAAAATTATAAATCTTCTGTTGGCAGATTTTCTGATGGATTCGTGTACAGACCATGATTCTTAGTAAGAATCCAAAATTTCAGTCAGTTCGTTGCCATTAAGCCAAAGTTATGACCGAACCCAAGTATAAAAAACACCGAACCCAAGTACTTAAACGAGCGAACCCAAGTGTGAAAACGATGATATTTTTTTCAAAACCTTGTTTTGGCTGATTTTTTTATTGACTCGGGTACAGACCATGATTCTTAGTATGAATCCAAAATTTTAGTGGATTTGGTGCTCTAGGGCCAAAGTTATGGCCGAACCAAAGCTTGATAAAGCCCTAATAAAACTATGAATATTTTGTATGAAGTAAATTATAATTCTTCTGTTGGCAGATTTTCTGATGGATTCGTGTACAGACCATGATTCTTAGTCAGAATCCAAAATTTCAGTCAGTTCGGTGCCATAGGGCCGAAGTTATGACCGAACCCAAGTATTAAAAACACCGAACCCAAGTACTTAAACGAGCGAACCCAAGTGTGAAAACGATGATATTTTTTTCAAAATCTTGTTTTGGCTAATTTTTTTATTGACTCGGGTACAGACCATGATTCTTAGTATGAATCCAAAATTTTAGTCGATTTGGGGCTCTAGAGCCAAAGTTATGGCCGAACCAAAGTTTGACAAAGCGCTACTAAAACGATGAATATTTTGTATGAAGAAAATTATAATTCTTCTGTTGGCAGATTTTCTGATGGATTCGTGTAAAGACCATGATTCTTAGTAAGAATCCAAAATTTCATCCAGTTCGTTGCCAAAGGGCCGAAGTTATGACCGAACCCAAGTATTAAAAACACCGAACCCAAGTTCTTAAACGAGCGAACCCAAGTGTGAAAACGATGATATTTTTTTCAAAATCTTGTTTTCGCTGATTTTTTTATTGACTCGGGTACAGACCATGATTCTTAGTATGAATCCAAAATTTAAGTCGATTTGGGGCTCTAGAGCCAAAGTTATGGCCGAACCAAAGTTTGACAAAGCGCTAATAAAACGATGAATATTTTGTATGAAGAAAATTATAATTCTTCTGTTGGCAGATTTTCTGATGGATTCATGTAAAGACCATGATTCTTAGTAAGAATCCAAAATTTCAGTCAGTTCCTTGCCATAGGGCCGAAGTTATGACCGAATCCAAGTATTAAAAACACCGAATCCAAGTACTTAAACGAGCGAACCCAAGTTTGAAAACGATGATATTTTGTTCAAAATCTTGTTTTGGCTGATTTTTTTATTGACTCGGGTACAGACGATGATTTCTAGTATAAATCCGAAATTTTAGTGGATTTGGTGCTCTAGGGTCAAAGTTATGGCCGAACCAAAGTTGGACAAAGCGCTAATAAAACGATGAATATTTTGTATGAAGAAAATTATAAATCTTCTGTTGGCAGATTTTCTGATGGATTCGTGTACAGACCACGATTCTTAGTCAGAATCCAAAATTTCAGTCAGTTCGGTGCCATAGGGCCGAAGTTATGACCGAACCCAAGTATTAAAAACACCGAACCCAAGTACTTAAACGAGCCAACCCAAGTGTGAAAACGATGATATTTTTTTCAAAATCTTGTTTTTGCTGATTTTTTTAATGACCCGGGTACAAACCATGATTCTTAGTATGAATCCAAAATTTTAGTCGATTTGGTGCTCTAGGGCCAAAGTTATGGCCGAACCAAAGCTTGACAAAGCGCTAATAAAACGATGAATATTTTGTATGAAGAAAATTATAATTCTTCTGTTGGCAGATTTTCTGAGGGATTCGTGTACAGACCATGATTCTTAGTAAGAATCCAAAATTTCAGTCAGTTCGTTGCCATTAAGCCAAAGTTATGACCGAACCCAAGTATAAAAAACACCGAACCCAAGTACTTAAACGAGCGAACCCAAGTGTGAAAACGATGATATTTTTTTCAAAACCTTGTTTTGGCTGATTTTTTTATTGACTCGGGTACAGACCATGATTCTTAGTATAAATCCAAAATTTAAGTGGATTTGGTGCTCTAGGGCCAAAGTTATGGCCGAACCAACGCTTGACAAAGCGCTAATAAAACGATGAATATTTTGTATGAAGAAAATTATAATTCTTCTGTTGGCAGATTTTCTGATGGATTCGTGTACAGACCATGATTCTTAGTCAGAATCCAAAATTTCAGTCAGTTCGTTGCCATAGGTCCGAAGTTACGACCGAATCCAAGTACTAAAAACACCGAACCCAAGTACTTAAACGAGCGAACCCAAGTGTGAAAACGATGATATTTTTTTCAAAACCTTGTTTTGGCTGATTTTTTTATTGACTCGGGTACAGACCATGATTCTTAGTATAAATCCAAAATTTAAGTGGATTTGGTGCTCTAGGGCCAAAGTTATGGCCGAACCAACGCTTGACAAAGCGCTAATAAAACGATGAATATTTTGTATGAAGAAAATTATAAATCTTCTGTTGGCAGATTTTCTGATGGATTCGTGTACAGACCATGATTCTTAGTAAGAATCCAAAATTTCAGTCAGTTCGTTGCCATTAAGCCAAAGTTATGACCGAACCCAAGTATAAAAAACACCGAACCCAAGTACTTAAACGAGCGAACCCAAGTGTGAAAACGATGATATTTTTTTCAAAACCTTGTTTTGGCTGATTTTTTTATTGACTCGGGTACAGACCATGATTCTTAGTATGAATCCAAAATTTTAGTGGATTTGGTGCTCTAGGGCCAAAGTTATGGCCGAACCAAAGCTTGATAAAGCCCTAATAAAACTATGAATATTTTGTATGAAGTAAATTATAATTCTTCTGTTGGCAGATTTTCTGATGGATTCGTGTACAGACCATGATTCTTAGTCAGAATCCAAAATTTCAGTCAGTTCGGTGCCATAGGGCCGAAGTTATGACCGAACCCAAGTATTAAAAACACCGAACCCAAGTACTTAAACGAGCGAACCCAAGTGTGAAAACGATGATATTTTTTTCAAAATCTTGTTTTGGCTAATTTTTTTATTGACTCGGGTACAGACCATGATTCTTAGTATGAATCCAAAATTTTAGTCGATTTGGGGCTCTAGAGCCAAAGTTATGGCCGAACCAAAGTTTGACAAAGCGCTACTAAAACGATGAATATTTTGTATGAAGAAAATTATAATTCTTCTGTTGGCAGATTTTCTGATGGATTCGTGTAAAGACCATGATTCTTAGTAAGAATCCAAAATTTCATCCAGTTCGTTGCCAAAGGGCCGAAGTTATGACCGAACCCAAGTATTAAAAACACCGAACCCAAGTTCTTAAACGAGCGAACCCAAGTGTGAAAACGATGATATTTTTTTCAAAATCTTGTTTTCGCTGATTTTTTTATTGACTCGGGTACAGACCATGATTCTTAGTATGAATCCAAAATTTAAGTCGATTTGGGGCTCTAGAGCCAAAGTTATGGCCGAACCAAAGTTTGACAAAGCGCTAATAAAACGATGAATATTTTGTATGAAGAAAATTATAATTCTTCTGTTGGCAGATTTTCTGATGGATTCATGTAAAGACCATGATTCTTAGTAAGAATCCAAAATTTCAGTCAGTTCCTTGCCATAGGGCCGAAGTTATGACCGAATCCAAGTATTAAAAACACCGAATCCAAGTACTTAAACGAGCGAACCCAAGTTTGAAAACGATGATATTTTGTTCAAAATCTTGTTTTGGCTGATTTTTTTATTGACTCGGGTACAGACGATGATTTCTAGTATAAATCCGAAATTTTAGTGGATTTGGTGCTCTAGGGTCAAAGTTATGGCCGAACCAAAGTTGGACAAAGCGCTAATAAAACGATGAATATTTTGTATGAAGAAAATTATAAATCTTCTGTTGGCAGATTTTCTGATGGATTCGTGTACAGACCACGATTCTTAGTCAGAATCCAAAATTTCAGTCAGTTCGGTGCCATAGGGCCGAAGTTATGACCGAACCCAAGTATTAAAAACACCGAACCCAAGTACTTAAACGAGCCAACCCAAGTGTGAAAACGATGATATTTTTTTCAAAATCTTGTTTTTGCTGATTTTTTTAATGACCCGGGTACAAACCATGATTCTTAGTATGAATCCAAAATTTTAGTCGATTTGGTGCTCTAGGGCCAAAGTTATGGCCGAACCAAAGCTTGACAAAGCGCTAATAAAACGATGAATATTTTGTATGAAGAAAATTATAATTCTTCTGTTGGCAGATTTTCTGAGGGATTCGTGTACAGACCATGATTCTTAGTAAGAATCCAAAATTTCAGTCAGTTCGTTGCCATTAAGCCAAAGTTATGACCGAACCCAAGTATAAAAAACACCGAACCCAAGTACTTAAACGAGCGAACCCAAGTGTGAAAACGATGATATTTTTTTCAAAACCTTGTTTTGGCTGATTTTTTTATTGACTCGGGTACAGACCATGATTCTTAGTATAAATCCAAAATTTAAGTGGATTTGGTGCTCTAGTGCCAAAGTTATGGCCGAACCAACGCTTGACAAAGCGCTAATAAAACGATGAATATTTTGTATGAAGAAAATTATAATTCTTCTGTTGGCAGATTTTCTGATGGATTCGTGTACAGACCATGATTCTTAGTCAGAATCCAAAATTTCAGTCAGTTCGTTGCCATAGGTCCGAAGTTACGACCGAATCCAAGTACTAAAAACACCGAACCCAAGTACTTAAACGAGCGAACCCAAGTGTGAAAACGATGATATTTTTTTCAAAACCTTGTTTTGGCTGATTTTTTTATTGACTCGGGTACAGACCATGATTCTTAGTATGAATCCAAAATTTTAGTCGATTTGGGGCTCTAGAGCCAAAGTTATGGCCGAACCAAAGTTTGACAAAGCGCTACTAAAACGATGAATATTTTGTATGAAGAAAATTATAATTCTTCTGTTGGCAGATTTTCTGATGGATTCGTGTAAAGACCATGATTCTTAGTAAGAATCCAAAATTTCATCCAGTTCGTTGCCAAAGGGCCGAAGTTATGACCGAACCCAAGTATTAAAAACACCGAACCCAAGTTCTTAAACGAGCGAACCCAAGTGTGAAAACGATGATATTTTTTTCAAAATCTTGTTTTCGCTGATTTTTTTATTGACTCGGGTACAGACCATGATTCTTAGTATGAATCCAAAATTTAAGTCGATTTGGGGCTCTAGAGCCAAAGTTATGGCCGAACCAAAGTTTGACAAAGCGCTAATAAAACGATGAATATTTTGTATGAAGAAAATTATAATTCTTCTGTTGGCAGATTTTCTGATGGATTCATGTAAAGACCATGATTCTTAGTAAGAATCCAAAATTTCAGTCAGTTCCTTGCCATAGGGCCGAAGTTATGACCGAATCCAAGTATTAAAAACACCGAATCCAAGTACTTAAACGAGCGAACCCAAGTTTGAAAACGATGATATTTTGTTCAAAATCTTGTTTTGGCTGATTTTTTTATTGACTCGGGTACAGACGATGATTTCTAGTATAAATCCGAAATTTTAGTGGATTTGGTGCTCTAGGGTCAAAGTTATGGCCGAACCAAAGTTGGACAAAGCGCTAATAAAACGATGAATATTTTGTATGAAGAAAATTATAAATCTTCTGTTGGCAGATTTTCTGATGGATTCGTGTACAGACCACGATTCTTAGTCAGAATCCAAAATTTCAGTCAGTTCGGTGCCATAGGGCCGAAGTTATGACCGAACCCAAGTATTAAAAACACCGAACCCAAGTACTTAAACGAGCCAACCCAAGTGTGAAAACGATGATATTTTTTTCAAAATCTTGTTTTTGCTGATTTTTTTAATGACCCGGGTACAAACCATGATTCTTAGTATGAATCCAAAATTTTAGTCGATTTGGTGCTCTAGGGCCAAAGTTATGGCCGAACCAAAGCTTGACAAAGCGCTAATAAAACGATGAATATTTTGTATGAAGAAAATTATAATTCTTCTGTTGGCAGATTTTCTGAGGGATTCGTGTACAGACCATGATTCTTAGTAAGAATCCAAAATTTCAGTCAGTTCGTTGCCATTAAGCCAAAGTTATGACCGAACCCAAGTATAAAAAACACCGAACCCAAGTACTTAAACGAGCGAACCCAAGTGTGAAAACGATGATATTTTTTTCAAAACCTTGTTTTGGCTGATTTTTTTATTGACTCGGGTACAGACCATGATTCTTAGTATAAATCCAAAATTTAAGTGGATTTGGTGCTCTAGGGCCAAAGTTATGGCCGAACCAACGCTTGACAAAGCGCTAATAAAACGATGAATATTTTGTATGAAGAAAATTATAATTCTTCTGTTGGCAGATTTTCTGATGGATTCGTGTACAGACCATGATTCTTAGTCAGAATCCAAAATTTCAGTCAGTTCGTTGCCATAGGTCCGAAGTTACGACCGAATCCAAGTACTAAAAACACCGAACCCAAGTACTTAAACGAGCGAACCCAAGTGTGAAAACGATGATATTTTTTTCAAAACCTTGTTTTGGCTGATTTTTTTATTGACTCTGGTACAGACCATGATTCTTAGTATGAATCCAAAATTTTAGTGGATTTGGTGCTCTAGGGCCAAAGTTATGGCCGAACCAAAGCTTGATAAAGCCCTAATCAAACTATGAATATTTTGTATGAAGTAAATTATAATTCTTCTGTTGGCAGATTTTCTGATGGATTCGTGTACAGACCATGATTCTTAGTCAGAATCCAAAATTTCAGTCAGTTCGGTGCCATAGGGCCGAAGTTATGACCGAACCCAAGTATTAAAAACACCGAACCCAAGTACTTAAACGAGCGAACCCAAGTGTGAAAACGATGATATTTTTTTCAAAATCTTGTTTTGGCTAATTTTTTTATTGACTCGGGTACAGACCATGATTCTTAGTATGAATCCAAAATTTTAGTCGATTTGGGGCTATAGAGCCAAAGTTATGGCCGAACCAAAGTTTGACAAAGCGCTACTAAAACGATGAATATTTTGTATGAAGAAAATTATAATTCTTCTGTTGGCAGATTTTCTGATGGATTCGTGTACAGATAATGATTCTTAGTCAGAATCCAAAATTTCAGTCAGTTCGGTGCCATAGGGCCGAAGTTATGACCGAACCCAAGTATTAAAAACACCGAACCCAAGTACTTAAACGAGCGAACCCAAGTGTGAAAACGATGATATTTTTTTCAAAATCTTGTTTTTGCTGATTTTTTTAATGACCCGGGTACAGACCATGATTCTTAGTATGAATCCAAAATTTTAGTCGATTTGGTGCTCTAGGGCCAAAGTTATGGCCGAACCAAAGCTTGACAAAGCGCTAATAAAACGATGAATATTTTGTATGAAGAAAATTATAATTCTTCTGTTGGCAGATTTTCTGATGGATTCGTGTACAGACCATGATTCTTAGTAAGAATCCAAAATTTCAGTCAGTTCGTTGCCATTAAGCCAAAGTTATGACCGAACCCAAGTATAAAAAACACCGAACCCAAGTACTTAAACGAGCGAACCCAAGTGTGAAAACGATGATATTTTTTTCAAAACCTTGTTTTGGCTGATTTTTTTATTGACTCGGGTACAGACCATGATTCTTAGTATAAATCCAAAATTTAAGTGGATTTGGTGCTCTAGGGCCAAAGTTATGGCCGAACCAACGCTTGACAAAGCGCTAATAAAACGATGAATATTTTGTATGAAGAAAATTATAATTCTTCTGTTGGCAGATTTTCTGATGGATTCGTGTACAGACCATGATTCTTAGTCAGAATCCAAAATTTCAGTCAGTTCGTTGCCATAGGTCCGAAGTTACGACCGAATCCAAGTACTAAAAACACCGAACCCAAGTACTTAAACGAGCGAACCCAAGTGTGAAAACGATGATATTTTTTTCAAAACCTTGTTTTGGCTGATTTTTTTATTGACTCTGGTACAGACCATGATTCTTAGTATGAATCCAAAATTTTAGTGGATTTGGTGCTCTAGGGCCAAAGTTATGGCCGAACCAAAGCTTGATAAAGCCCTAATCAAACTATGAATATTTTGTATGAAGTAAATTATAATTCTTCTGTTGGCAGATTTTCTGATGGATTCGTGTACAGACCATGATTCTTAGTCAGAATCCAAAATTTCAGTCAGTTCGGTGCCATAGGGCCGAAGTTATGACCGAACCCAAGTATTAAAAACACCGAACCCAAGTACTTAAACGAGCGAACCCAAGTGTGAAAACGATGATATTTTTTTCAAAATCTTGTTTTGGCTAATTTTTTTATTGACTCGGGTACAGACCATGATTCTTAGTATGAATCCAAAATTTTAGTCGATTTGGGGCTATAGAGCCAAAGTTATGGCCGAACCAAAGTTTGACAAAGCGCTACTAAAACGATGAATATTTTGTATGAAGAAAATTATAATTCTTCTGTTGGCAGATTTTCTGATGGATTCGTGTACAGATAATGATTCTTAGTCAGAATCCAAAATTTCAGTCAGTTCGGTGCCATAGGGCCGAAGTTATGACCGAACCCAAGTATTAAAAACACCGAACCCAAGTACTTAAACGAGCGAACCCAAGTGTGAAAACGATGATATTTTTTTCAAAATCTTGTTTTTGCTGATTTTTTTAATGACCCGGGTACAGACCATGATTCTTAGTATGAATCCAAAATTTTAGTCGATTTGGTGCTCTAGGGCCAAAGTTATGGCCGAACCAAAGCTTGACAAAGCGCTAATAAAACGATGAATATTTTGTATGAAGAAAATTATAATTCTTCTGTTGGCAGATTTTCTGATGGATTCGTGTACAGACCATGATTCTTAGTAAGAATCCAAAATTTCAGTCAGTTCGTTGCCATTAAGCCAAAGTTATGACCGAACCCAAGTATAAAAAACACCGAACCCAAGTACTTAAACGAGCGAACTCAAGTGTGAAAACGATGATATTTTTTTCAAAACCTTGTTTTGGCTGATTTTTTTATTGACTCGGGTACAGACCATGATTCTTAGTATAAATCCAAAATTTAAGTGGATTTGGTGCTCTAGGGCCAAAGTTATGGCCGAACCAACGCTTGACAAAGCGCTAATAAAACGATGAATATTTTGTATGAAGAAAATTATAATTCTTCTGTTGGCAGATTTTCTGATGGATTCGTGTAAAGACCATGATTCTTAGTAAGAATCCAAAATTTCAGTCAGTTCGTTGCCATAGGTCCGAAGTTACGACCGAATCCAAGTACTAAAAACACCGAACCCAAGTACTTAACCCTAGACACCTAACGTTTGTGTGTACCCTAATAAACCTAACCATTCGTCGAATCGACGAAAATTTTTTTCATCAGTATTTTATCTATTTAACCCTAGAAACCTAACCTTCGTCGATTCAACGATTACGCGACACAAAATATGCTGTCCTTTTTTAACGCATGCGCGGATGATCGTGTCGTTCCTTGCCAACTCAGTGCTCGTACAACTCTTACGGGGAGTGGCCGTGTTCGGCGGGTAAGTGCAGTATTTTTTGATATATTACGCGCATAGTCGTCGTTTCAACGAATGGTTAGGGTTTGTGTGACTTTTTGGTATATTGTTATTGTCGTTTTTTTTACAGTTTTTTCGCTATGGCTTCGCAAAAATCGCTGTCTGTTGCAAATATTCAACGTTTATTGATGGAAGAGGACACAAATTCATCAGAGGAGTCATCTGTCAGTGAACAAGAAGACACTGTGGAGGTTGATGATGTGGTTAGTGATGTTCAAGATGACCCATCGGACAATGAGGATGACCGATTGGAGGCACAATCACCACCTGTTCTATCGGAAGAGAACTCAGGCAATCAATCGAGTATCTTGACCTTGACACAAAGTAATATCCGCAGTCGAAATCGTCACGTTTGGGCTACGAACAAAGGGCGTACTTCGTGCAGAGTAGTAGCAGTAAATATCGTACGTGTTGCCAGGGGACCAACTCGTGCTGTAAAAGGTATTGTAAAATTATGAAATTGTAAAATGGCAAGAAATTGTAAAATGGACCAATTCGGAGATTGAGATAAAAAACAAACGTATGGACATCTACGAAACATCTACGCAAACCTCTAACCCTCTCACGCTCCTTTCTTACAAGCCTAAACCATCGAAAATGGTTTACCTGCTATCCTCCTGTGATGAGGAAGGCACAGTGAACCCCGAAACAAAGAAAACACGAATGGTTGAATTTTATAATAGCACGAAAGGTGGTGTAGATACATTTGATCAAATGTGTGCGGTAATGTCATGCAGCAGAAAAACTAATCGGTGGCCAATGTGCATTTTTTATGGCATGCTGAATATAACATGTATAAACAGTTACATAATTTATTGTCATAATGCCTCCACATTGGGGCAACATGTAATGAATCTTCGTGATTTTATGAAAAAATTGCATTCACAACTTGTAACACCTTGGCTCCAAATACGACTGCAAATTCGTACAATGCCAACACACATAAAAAGTAAAATACAAGATATATTACGTGTCAGCACTGAAATTCAAGATCAAAGTGGTCAGTCTGCCTCCAGAAATGACCCTGGATCGACAGAGACTGCCAATTTGCGAAAAAGATTTATGGATTATGTCCGTATAAAAAAAGGCGTATGACGAAGACTTATTGCTCAAAGTGCAGCACTGCAATTTGTGGTGAACATAAAATTGATTTTTGCACTAGTTGCGCTTCAAAAAACTAGTTTTTTATTTTTTCACACAAGGGATCGTGATCTTTTTAATTATTTTTGCCAAAGAAAAGAGGCTGTTTTTATTTTTATTTCTTTATTATTAATTTTCTAAGTATGATCTCACTTCTAGTTTTGTAAATACCTAGTGCCTTACTAAAAAAATTTAAAAACAAATATATTTTCCAATTACATTTAAATAAATAGTTTTATTTATCAATATAACCTTTGTTTCATATTTTTTGAAAATATATATTTTTTTTAAATTAGTATTAACCCTAGACACCTAACGTTTGTGTGTACCCTAATAAACCTAACCATTCGTCGAATCGACGAAAATTTTTTTCATCAGTATTTTATCTATTTAATACTAATTTAAAAAAAATATATATTTTCAAAAAATATGAAACAAAGGTTATATTGATAAATAAAACTATTTATTTAAATGTAATTGGAAAATATATTTGTTTTTAAATTTTTTTAGTAAGGCACTAGGTATTTACAAAACTAGAAGTGAGATCATACTTAGAAAATTAATAATAAAGAAATAAAAATAAAAACAGCCTCTTTTCTTTGGCAAAAATAATTAAAAAGATCACGATCCCTTGTGTGAAAAAATAAAAAACTAGTTTTTTGAAGCGCAACTAGTGCAAAAATCAATTTTATGTTCACCACAAATTGCAGTGCTGCACTTTGAGCAATAAGTCTTCGTCATACGCCTTTTTTTATACGGACATAATCCACAAATCTTTTTCGCAAATTGGCAGTCTCTGTCGATCCAGGGTCATTTCTGGAGGCAGACTGACCACTTTGATCTTGAATTTCAGTGCTGACACGTAATATATCTTGTATTTTACTTTTTATGTGTGTTGGCGTTGTACGAATTTGCAGTCGTATTTGGAGCCAAGGTGTTACAAGTTGTGAATGCAATTTTTTCATAAAATCACGAAGATTCATTACATGTTGCCCCAATGTGGAGGCATTATGACAATAAATTATGTAACTGTTTATACATGTTATATTCAGCATGCCATAAAAAATGCACATTGGCCACCGATTAGTTTTTCTGCTGCATGACATTACCGCACACATTTGATCAAATGTATCTACACCACCTTTCGTGCTATTATAAAATTCAACCATTCGTGTTTTCTTTGTTTCGGGGTTCACTGTGCCTTCCTCATCACAGGAGGATAGCAGGTAAACCATTTTCGATGGTTTAGGCTTGTAAGAAAGGAGCGTGAGAGGGTTAGAGGTTTGCGTAGATGTTTCGTAGATGTCCATACGTTTGTTTTTTATCTCAATCTCCGAATTGGTCCATTTTACAATTTCTTGCCATTTTACAATTTCATAATTTTACAATACCTTTTACAGCACGAGTTGGTCCCCTGGCAACACGTACGATATTTACTGCTGCTACTCTGCACGAAGTACGCCCTTTGTTCGTAGCCCAAACGTGACGATTTCGACTGCGGATATTACTTTGTGTCAAGGTCAAGATACTCGATTGATTGCCTGAGTTCTCTTCCGATAGAACAGGTGGTGATTGTGCCTCCAATCGGTCATCCTCATTGTCCGATGGGTCATCTTGAACATCACTAACCACATCATCAACCTCCACAGTGTCTTCTTGTTCACTGACAGATGACTCCTCTGATGAATTTGTGTCCTCTTCCATCAATAAACGTTGAATATTTGCAACAGACAGCGATTTTTGCGAAGCCATAGCGAAAAAACTGTAAAAAAAACGACAATAACAATATACCAAAAAGTCACACAAACCCTAACCATTCGTTGAAACGACGACTATGCGCGTAATATATCAAAAAATACTGCACTTACCCGCCGAACACGGCCACTCCCCGTAAGAGTTGTACGAGCACTGAGTTGGCAAGGAACGACACGATCATCCGCGCATGCGTTAAAAAAGGACAGCATATTTTGTGTCGCGTAATCGTTGAATCGACGAAGGTTAGGTTTCTAGGGTTAAACGAGCGAACCCAAGTGTGAAAACGATGATATTTTTTTCAAAACCTTGTTTTGGCTGATTTTTTTATTGACTCGGGTACAGACCATGATTCTTAGTATAAATCCAAAATTTAAGTGGATTTGGTGCTCTAGGGCCAAAGTTATGGCCGAACCAACGCTTGACAAAGCGCTAATAAAACGGTGAATATTTTGTATGAAGAAAATTATAATTCTTCTGTTGGCAGATTTTCTGATGGATTCGTGTAAAGACCATGATTCTTAGTAAGAATCCAAAATTTCAGTCAGTTCGTTGCCATAGGGCCGAAGTTACGACCGAATCCAAGTACTAAAAACACCGAACCCAAATACTTAAACGAGCGAACCCAAGTGTGAAAACGATGATATTTTTTTCAAAATCTTGTTTTGGCTGATTTTTTTATTGACTCGGGTACAGACCATGAATCTTAGTATGAATCCAAAATTTTAGTGGATTTGGTGCTCTAGGGCCAAAGTTATGGCCGAACCAAAGCTTGATAAAGCGCTAATAAAACTATGAATATTTTGTATGAAGTAAATTATAATTCTTCTGTTGGCAGATTTTCTGATGGATTCGTGTACAGACCATGATTCTTAGTAAGAATCCAAAATTTCAGTCAGTTCGTTGCCATAGGGCCGAAGTTACGACCGAATCCAAGTACTAAAAACACCGAACCCAAATACTTAAACGAGCGAACCCAAGTGTGAAAACGATGATATTTTTTTCAAAATCTTGTTTTGGCTGATTTTTTTATTGACTCGGGTACAGACCATGATTCTTAGTATGAATCCAAAATTTTAGTGGATTTGGTGCTCTAGGGCCAAAGTTATGGCCGAACCAAAGCTTGATAAAGCGCTAATAAAACTATGAATATTTTGTATGAAGTAAATTATAATTCTTCTGTTGGCAGATTTTCTGATGGATTCGTGTACAGACCATGATTCTTAGTCAGAATCCAAAATTACAGTCAGTTCGGTGCCATAGGGCCGAAGTTATGACCGAACCCAAGTATTAAAAACACCGAACCCAAGTACTTAAACGAGCGAACCCAAGTGTGAAAACGATGATATTTTTTTCAAAATCTTGTTTTGGCTAATTTTTTTATTGACTCGGGTACAGACCATGATTCTTAGTATGAATCCAAAATTTGAGTCGATTTGGGGCTCTAGAGCCAAAGTTATGGCCGAACCAAAGTTTGACAAAGCGCTACTAAAACGATGAATATTTTGTATGAAGAAAATTATAATTCTTCTGTTGGCAGATTTTCTGATGGATTCGTGTAAAGACCATGATTCTTAGTAAGAATCCAAAATTTCATCCAGTTCGTTGCCATAGGGCCGAAGTTATGACCGAACCCAAGTATAAAAAACACCGAACCCAAGTACTTAAACGAGCGAACCCAAGTGTGAAAACGATGATATTTTTTTCAAAACCTTGTTTTGGCTGATTTTTTTATTGACTCGGGTACAGACCATGATTCTTAGTATGAATCCAAAATTTTAGTGGATTTGGTGCTCTAGGGTCAAAGTTATGGCCGAACCAAAGTTGGACAAAGCGCTAATAAAACGATGAATATTTTGTATGAAAAAAATTATAAATCTTCTCTTGGCAGATTTTCTGAGGGATTCGTGTACAGACCATGATTCTTAGTAAGAATCCAAAATTTCAGAGAGTTCGTTGCCATTAAGCCAAAGTTATGACCGAACCCAAGTATAAAAAACACCGAACCCAAGTACTTAAACGAGCGAACCCAAGTGTGAAAACGATGATATTTTTTTCAAAACCTTGTTTTGGCTGATTTTTTTATTGACTCGGGTACAGACCATGATTCTTAGTATGAATCCAAAATTTTAGTGGATTTGGTGCTCTAGGGCCAAAGTTATGGCCGAACCAAAGCTTGATAAAGCGCTAATAAAACTATGAATATTTTGTATGAAGTAAATTATAATTCTTCTGTTGGCAGATTTTCTGATGGATTCGTGTACAGACCATGATTCTTAGTCAGAATCCAAAATTTCAGTCAGTTCAGTGCCATAGGGCCGAAGTTATGACCGAACCCAAGTATTAAAAACACCGAACCCAAGTACTTAAACGAGCGAACCCAAGTGTGAAAACGATGATATTTTTTTCAAAATCTTGTTTTGGCTAATTTTTTTATTGACTCGGGTACAGACCATGATTCTTAGTATGAATCCAAAATTTTAGTCGATTTGGGGCTCTAGAGCCAAAGTTATGGCCGAACCAAAGTTTGACAAAGCGCTAATAAAACGATGAATATTTTGTATGAAGAAAATTATAATTCTTCTGTTGGCAGATTTTCTGATGGATTCGTGTACAGACCATGATTCTTAGTAAGAATCCAAAATTTCAGTCAGTTCGTTGCCATTAAGCCAAAGTTATGACCGAACCCAAGTATAAAAAACACCGAACCCAAGTACTTAAACGAGCGAACCCAAGTGTGAAAACGATGATATTTTTTTCAAAACCTTGTTTTGGCTGATTTTTTTATTGACTCGGGTACAGACCATGATTCTTAGTATGAATCCAAAATTTTAGTGGATTTGGTGCTCTAGGGTCAAAGTTATGGCCGAACCAAAGTTGGACAAAGCGCTAATAAAACGATGAATATTTTGTATGAAAAAAATTATAAATCTTCTCTTGGCAGATTTTCTGATGGATTCGTGTACAGACCATGATTCTTAGTAAGAATCCAAAATTTCAGTCAGTTCGTTGCCATTAAGCCAAAGTTATGACCGAACCCAAGTATAAAAAACACCGAACCCAAGTACTTAAACGAGCGAACCCAAGTGTGAAAACGATGATATTTTTTTCAAAACCTTGTTTTGGCTGATTTTTTTATTGACTCGGGTACAGACCATGATTCTTAGTATGAATCCAAAATTTTAGTGGATTTGGGGCTCTAGAGCCAAAGTTATGGCCGAACCAAAGTTTGACAAAGCGCTAATAAAACGATGAATATTTTGTATGAAGAAAATTATAATTCTTCTGTTGGCAGATTTTCTGATGGATTCGTGTACAGACCATGATTCTTAGTAAGAATCCAAAATTTCAGTCAGTTCGTTGCCATTAAGCCAAAGTTATGACCGAACCCAAGTATAAAAAACACCGAACCCAAGTACTTAAACGAGCGAACCCAAGTGTGAAAACGATGATATTTTTTTCAAAACCTTGTTTTGGCTGATTTTTTTATTGACTCGGGTACAGACCATGATTCTTAGTATGAATCCAAAATTTTAGTGGATTTGGTGCTCTAGGGTCAAAGTTATGGCCGAACCAAAGTTGGACAAAGCGCTAATAAAACGATGAATATTTTGTATGAAAAAAATTATAAATCTTCTCTTGGCAGATTTTCTGATGGATTCGTGTACAGACCATGATTCTTAGTAAGAATCCAAAATTTCAGTCAGTTCGTTGCCATTAAGCCAAAGTTATGACCGAACCCAAGTATAAAAAACACCGAACCCAAGTACTTAAACGAGCGAACCCAAGTGTGAAAACGATGATATTTTTTTCAAAACCTTGTTTTGGCTGATTTTTTTATTGACTCGGGTACAGACCATGATTCTTAGTATGAATCCAAAATTTTAGTGGATTTGGTGCTCTAGGGCCAAAGTTATGGCCGAACCAAAGCTTGATAAAGCGCTAATAAAACTATGAATATTTTGTATGAAGTAAATTATAATTCTTCTGTTGGCAGATTTTCTGATGGATTCGTGTACAGACCATGATTCTTAGTCAGAATCCAAAATTTCAGTCAGTTCAGTGCCATAGGGCCGAAGTTATGACCGAACCCAAGTATTAAAAACACCGAACCCAAGTACTTAAACGAGCGAACCCAAGTGTGAAAACGATGATATTTTTTTCAAAATCTTGTTTTGGCTAATTTTTTTATTGACTCGGGTACAGACCATGATTCTTAGTATGAATCCAAAATTTTAGTCGATTTGGGGCTCTAGAGCCAAAGTTATGGCCGAACCAAAGTTTGACAAAGCGCTAATAAAACGATGAATATTTTGTATGAAGAAAATTATAATTCTTCTGTTGGCAGATTTTCTGATGGATTCGTGTACAGACCATGATTCTTAGTAAGAATCCAAAATTTCAGTCAGTTCGTTGCCATTAAGCCAAAGTTATGACCGAACCCAAGTATAAAAAACACCGAACCCAAGTACTTAAACGAGCGAACCCAAGTGTGAAAACGATGATATTTTTTTCAAAACCTTGTTTTGGCTGATTTTTTTATTGACTCGGGTACAGACCATGATTCTTAGTATGAATCCAAAATTTTAGTGGATTTGGTGCTCTAGGGTCAAAGTTATGGCCGAACCAAAGTTGGACAAAGCGCTAATAAAACGATGAATATTTTGTATGAAAAAAATTATAAATCTTCTCTTGGCAGATTTTCTGATGGATTCGTGTACAGACCATGATTCTTAGTAAGAATCCAAAATTTCAGTCAGTTCGTTGCCATTAAGCCAAAGTTATGACCGAACCCAAGTATAAAAAACACCGAACCCAAGTACTTAAACGAGCGAACCCAAGTGTGAAAACGATGATATTTTTTTCAAAACCTTGTTTTGGCTGATTTTTTTATTGACTCGGGTACAGACCATGATTCTTAGTATGAATCCAAAATTTTAGTGGATTTGGGGCTCTAGAGCCAAAGTTATGGCCGAACCAAAGTTTGACAAAGCGCTAATAAAACGATGAATATTTTGTATGAAGAAAATTATAATTCTTCTGTTGGCAGATTTTCTGATGGATTCGTGTACAGACCATGATTCTTAGTAAGAATCCAAAATTTCAGTCAGTTCGTTGCCATTAAGCCAAAGTTATGACCGAACCCAAGTATAAAAAACACCGAACCCAAGTACTTAAACGAGCGAACCCAAGTGTGAAAACGATGATATTTTTTTCAAAACCTTGTTTTGGCTGATTTTTTTATTGACTCGGGTACAGACCATGATTCTTAGTATGAATCCAAAATTTTAGTGGATTTGGTGCTCTAGGGTCAAAGTTATGGCCGAACCAAAGTTGGACAAAGCGCTAATAAAACGATGAATATTTTGTATGAAAAAAATTATAAATCTTCTCTTGGCAGATTTTCTGATGGATTCGTGTACAGACCATGATTCTTAGTAAGAATCCAAAATTTCAGTCAGTTCGTTGCCATTAAGCCAAAGTTATGACCGAACCCAAGTATAAAAAACACCGAACCCAAGTACTTAAACGAGCGAACCCAAGTGTGAAAACGATGATATTTTTTTCAAAACCTTGTTTTGGCTGATTTTTTTATTGACTCGGGTACAGACCATGATTCTTAGTATGAATCCAAAATTTTAGTGGATTTGGTGCTCTAGGGCCAAAAATATGGCCGAACCAAAGCTTGATAAAGCGCTAATAAAACTATGAATATTTTGTATGAAGTAAATTATAATTCTTCTGTTGGCAGATTTTCTGATGGATTCGTGTACAGACCATGATTCTTAGTCAGAATCCAAAATTTCAGTCAGTTCGGTGCCATAGGGCCGAAGTTATGACCGAACCCAAGTATTAAAAACACCGAACCCAAGTACTTAAACGAGCGAACCCAAGTGTGAAAACGATGATATTTTTTTCGAAATCTTGTTTTGGCTAATTTTTTTATTGACTCGGGTACAGACCATGATTCTTAGTATGAATCCAAAATTTTAGTCGATTTGGGGCTCTAGAGCCAAAGTTATGGCCGAACCAAAGTTTGACAAAGCGCTACTAAAACGATGAATATTTTGTATGAAGAAAATTATAATTCTTCTGTTGGCAGATTTTCTGATGGATTCGTGTAAAGACCATGATTCTTAGTCAGAATCCAAAATTTCAGTCAGTTCAGTGCCATAGGGCCGAAGTTATGACCGAACCCAAGTATTAAAAACACCGAACCCAAGTACTTAAACGAGCGAACCCAAGTGTGAAAACGATGATATTTTTTTCAAAATCTTGTTTTGGCTAATTTTTTTATTGACTCGGGTACAGACCATGATTCTTAGTATGAATCCAAAATTTTAGTCGATTTGGGGCTCTAGAGCCAAAGTTATGGCCGAACCAAAGTTTGACAAAGCGCTAATAAAACGATGAATATTTTGTATGAAGAAAATTATAATTCTTCTGTTGGCAGATTTTCTGATGGATTCGTGTACAGACCATGATTCTTAGTAAGAATCCAAAATTTCAGTCAGTTCGTTGCCATTAAGCCAAAGTTATGACCGAACCCAAGTATAAAAAACACCGAACCCAAGTACTTAAACGAGCGAACCCAAGTGTGAAAACGATGATATTTTTTTCAAAACCTTGTTTTGGCTGATTTTTTTATTGACTCGGGTACAGACCATGATTCTTAGTATGAATCCAAAATTTTAGTGGATTTGGTGCTCTAGGGTCAAAGTTATGGCCGAACCAAAGTTGGACAAAGCGCTAATAAAACGATGAATATTTTGTATGAAAAAAATTATAAATCTTCTCTTGGCAGATTTTCTGATGGATTCGTGTACAGACCATGATTCTTAGTAAGAATCCAAAATTTCAGTCAGTTCGTTGCCATTAAGCCAAAGTTATGACCGAACCCAAGTATAAAAAACACCGAACCCAAGTACTTAAACGAGCGAACCCAAGTGTGAAAACGATGATATTTTTTTCAAAACCTTGTTTTGGCTGATTTTTTTATTGACTCGGGTACAGACCATGATTCTTAGTATGAATCCAAAATTTTAGTGGATTTGGGGCTCTAGAGCCAAAGTTATGGCCGAACCAAAGTTTGACAAAGCGCTAATAAAACGATGAATATTTTGTATGAAGAAAATTATAATTCTTCTGTTGGCAGATTTTCTGATGGATTCGTGTACAGACCATGATTCTTAGTAAGAATCCAAAATTTCAGTCAGTTCGTTGCCATTAAGCCAAAGTTATGACCGAACCCAAGTATAAAAAACACCGAACCCAAGTACTTAAACGAGCGAACCCAAGTGTGAAAACGATGATATTTTTTTCAAAACCTTGTTTTGGCTGATTTTTTTATTGACTCGGGTACAGACCATGATTCTTAGTATGAATCCAAAATTTTAGTGGATTTGGTGCTCTAGGGTCAAAGTTATGGCCGAACCAAAGTTGGACAAAGCGCTAATAAAACGATGAATATTTTGTATGAAAAAAATTATAAATCTTCTCTTGGCAGATTTTCTGATGGATTCGTGTACAGACCATGATTCTTAGTAAGAATCCAAAATTTCAGTCAGTTCGTTGCCATTAAGCCAAAGTTATGACCGAACCCAAGTATAAAAAACACCGAACCCAAGTACTTAAACGAGCGAACCCAAGTGTGAAAACGATGATATTTTTTTCAAAACCTTGTTTTGGCTGATTTTTTTATTGACTCGGGTACAGACCATGATTCTTAGTATGAATCCAAAATTTTAGTGGATTTGGTGCTCTAGGGCCAAAGTTATGGCCGAACCAAAGCTTGATAAAGCGCTAATAAAACTATGAATATTTTGTATGAAGTAAATTATAATTCTTCTGTTGGCAGATTTTCTGATGGATTCGTGTACAGACCATGATTCTTAGTCAGAATCCAAAATTTCAGTCAGTTCAGTGCCATAGGGCCGAAGTTATGACCGAACCCAAGTATTAAAAACACCGAACCCAAGTACTTAAACGAGCGAACCCAAGTGTGAAAACGATGATATTTTTTTCAAAATCTTGTTTTGGCTAATTTTTTTATTGACTCGGGTACAGACCATGATTCTTAGTATGAATCCAAAATTTTAGTCGATTTGGGGCTCTAGAGCCAAAGTTATGGCCGAACCAAAGTTTGACAAAGCGCTAATAAAACGATGAATATTTTGTATGAAGAAAATTATAATTCTTCTGTTGGCAGATTTTCTGATGGATTCGTGTACAGACCATGATTCTTAGTAAGAATCCAAAATTTCAGTCAGTTCGTTGCCATTAAGCCAAAGTTATGACCGAACCCAAGTATAAAAAACACCGAACCCAAGTACTTAAACGAGCGAACCCAAGTGTGAAAACGATGATATTTTTTTCAAAACCTTGTTTTGGCTGATTTTTTTATTGACTCGGGTACAGACCATGATTCTTAGTATGAATCCAAAATTTTAGTGGATTTGGTGCTCTAGGGTCAAAGTTATGGCCGAACCAAAGTTGGACAAAGCGCTAATAAAACGATGAATATTTTGTATGAAAAAAATTATAAATCTTCTCTTGGCAGATTTTCTGATGGATTCGTGTACAGACCATGATTCTTAGTAAGAATCCAAAATTTCAGTCAGTTCGTTGCCATTAAGCCAAAGTTATGACCGAACCCAAGTATAAAAAACACCGAACCCAAGTACTTAAACGAGCGAACCCAAGTGTGAAAACGATGATATTTTTTTCAAAACCTTGTTTTGGCTGATTTTTTTATTGACTCGGGTACAGACCATGATTCTTAGTATGAATCCAAAATTTTAGTGGATTTGGGGCTCTAGAGCCAAAGTTATGGCCGAACCAAAGTTTGACAAAGCGCTAATAAAACGATGAATATTTTGTATGAAGAAAATTATAATTCTTCTGTTGGCAGATTTTCTGATGGATTCGTGTACAGACCATGATTCTTAGTAAGAATCCAAAATTTCAGTCAGTTCGTTGCCATTAAGCCAAAGTTATGACCGAACCCAAGTATAAAAAACACCGAACCCAAGTACTTAAACGAGCGAACCCAAGTGTGAAAACGATGATATTTTTTTCAAAACCTTGTTTTGGCTGATTTTTTTATTGACTCGGGTACAGACCATGATTCTTAGTATGAATCCAAAATTTTAGTGGATTTGGTGCTCTAGGGTCAAAGTTATGGCCGAACCAAAGTTGGACAAAGCGCTAATAAAACGATGAATATTTTGTATGAAAAAAATTATAAATCTTCTCTTGGCAGATTTTCTGATGGATTCGTGTACAGACCATGATTCTTAGTAAGAATCCAAAATTTCAGTCAGTTCGTTGCCATTAAGCCAAAGTTATGACCGAACCCAAGTATAAAAAACACCGAACCCAAGTACTTAAACGAGCGAACCCAAGTGTGAAAACGATGATATTTTTTTCAAAACCTTGTTTTGGCTGATTTTTTTATTGACTCGGGTACAGACCATGATTCTTAGTATGAATCCAAAATTTTAGTGGATTTGGTGCTCTAGGGCCAAAAATATGGCCGAACCAAAGCTTGATAAAGCGCTAATAAAACTATGAATATTTTGTATGAAGTAAATTATAATTCTTCTGTTGGCAGATTTTCTGATGGATTCGTGTACAGACCATGATTCTTAGTCAGAATCCAAAATTTCAGTCAGTTCGGTGCCATAGGGCCGAAGTTATGACCGAACCCAAGTATTAAAAACACCGAACCCAAGTACTTAAACGAGCGAACCCAAGTGTGAAAACGATGATATTTTTTTCGAAATCTTGTTTTGGCTAATTTTTTTATTGACTCGGGTACAGACCATGATTCTTAGTATGAATCCAAAATTTTAGTCGATTTGGGGCTCTAGAGCCAAAGTTATGGCCGAACCAAAGTTTGACAAAGCGCTAATAAAACGATGAATATTTTGTATGAAGAAAATTATAATTCTTCTGTTGGCAGATTTTCTGATGGATTCGTGTAAAGACCATGATTCTTAGTAAGAATCCAAAATTTCATCCAGTTCGTTGCCATAGGGCCGAAGTTATGACCGAACCCAAGTATTAAAAACACCGAACCCAAGTACTTAAACGAGCGAACCCAAGTGTGAAAACGATGATATTTTTTTCAAAATCTTGTTTTCGCTGATTTTTTTATTGACTCGGGTACAGACCATGATTCTTAGTATGAATCCAAAATTTTAGTCGATTTGGGGCTCTAGAGCCAAAGTTATGGCCGAACCAAAGTTTGACAAAGCGCTAATAAAACGATGAATATTTTGTATGAAGAAAATTATAATTCTTCTGTTGGCAGATTTTCTGATGGATTCGTGTACAGACCATGATTCTTAGTAAGAATCCAAAATTTCAGTCAGTTCGTTGCCATTAAGCCAAAGTTATGACCGAACCCAAGTATAAAAAACACCGAACCCAAGTACTTAAACGAGCGAACCCAAGTGTGAAAACGATGATATTTTTTTCAAAACCTTGTTTTGGCTGATTTTTTTATTGACTCGGGAACAGACCATGATTCTTAGTATGAATCCAAAATTTTAGTGGATTTGGTGCTCTAGGGCCAAAGTTATGGCCGAACCAAAGCTTGATGAAGCCCTAATAAAACTATGAATATTTTGTATGAAGTAAATTATAATTCTTCTGTTGGCAGATTTTCTGATGGATTCGTGTACAGACCATGATTCTTAGTCAGAATCCAAAATTTCAGTCAGTTCGGTGCCATAGGGCCGAAGTTATGACCGAACCCAAGTATTAAAAACACCGAACCCAAGTACTTAAACGAGCGAACCCAAGTGTGAAAACGATGATATTTTTTTCAAAATCTTGTTTTGGCTAATTTTTTTATTGACTCGGGTACAGACCATGATTCTTAGTATGAATCCAAAATTTTAGTCGATTTGGGGCTCTAGAGCCAAAGTTATGGCCGAACCAAAGTTTGACAAAGCGCTACTAAAACGATGAATATTTTGTATGAAGAAAATTATAATTCTTCTGTTGGCAGATTTTCTGATGGATTCGTGTAAAGACCATGATTCTTAGTAAGAATCCAAAATTTCATCCAGTTCGTTGCCATAGGGCCGAAGTTATGACCGAACCCAAGTATTAAAAACACCGAACCCAAGTACTTAAACGAGCGAACCCAAGTGTGAAAACGATGATATTTTTTTCAAAATCTTGTTTTGGCTAATTTTTTTATTGACTCGGGTACAGACCATGATTCTTAGTATGAATCCAAAATTTTAGTCGATTTGGGGCTCTAGAGCCAAAGTTATGGCCGAACCAAAGTTTGACAAAGCGCTAATAAAACGATGAATATTTTGTATGAAGAAAATTATAATTCTTCTGTTGGCAGATTTTCTGATGGATTCGTGTACAGACCATGATTCTTAGTAAGAATCCAAAATTTCAGTCAGTTCGTTGCCATTAAGCCAAAGTTATGACCGAACCCAAGTATAAAAAACACCGAACCCAAGTACTTAAACGAGCGAACCCAAGTGTGAAAACGATGATATTTTTTTCAAAACCTTGTTTTGGCTGATTTTTTTATTGACTCGGGTACAGATCATGATTCTTAGTATGAATCCAAAATTTTAGTGGATTTGGTGCTCTAGGGTCAAAGTTACGGCCGAACCAAAGTTGGACAAAGCGCTAATAAAACGATGAATATTTTGTATGAAAAAAATTATAAATCTTCTCTTGGCAGATTTTCTGATGGATTCGTGTACAGACCATGATTCTTAGTAAGAATCCAAAATTTCAGTCAGTTCGTTGCCATTAAGCCAAAGTTATGACCGAACCCAAGTATAAAAAACACCGAACCCAAGTACTTAAACGAGCGAACCCAAGTGTGAAAACGATGATATTTTTTTCAAAACCTTGTTTTGGCTGATTTTTTTATTGACTCGGGTACAGACCATGATTCTTAGTATGAATCCAAAATTTTAGTGGATTTGGGGCTCTAGAGCCAAAGTTATGGCCGAACCAAAGTTTGACAAAGCGCTAATAAAACGATGAATATTTTGTATGAAGAAAATTATAATTCTTCTGTTGGCAGATTTTCTGATGGATTCGTGTACAGACCATGATTCTTAGTAAGAATCCAAAATTTCAGTCAGTTCGTTGCCATTAAGCCAAAGTTATGACCGAACCCAAGTATAAAAAACACCGAACCCAAGTACTTAAACGAGCGAACCCAAGTGTGAAAACGATGATATTTTTTTCAAAACCTTGTTTTGGCTGATTTTTTTATTGACTCGGGTACAGACCATGATTCTTAGTATGAATCCAAAATTTTAGTGGATTTGGTGCTCTAGGGTCAAAGTTATGGCCGAACCAAAGTTGGACAAAGCGCTAATAAAACGATGAATATTTTGTATGAAAAAAATTATAAATCTTCTCTTGGCAGATTTTCTGATGGATTCGTGTACAGACCATGATTCTTAGTAAGAATCCAAAATTTCAGTCAGTTCGTTGCCATTAAGCCAAAGTTATGACCGAACCCAAGTATAAAAAACACCGAACCCAAGTACTTAAACGAGCGAACCCAAGTGTGAAAACGATGATATTTTTTTCAAAACCTTGTTTTGGCTGATTTTTTTATTGACTCGGGTACAGACCATGATTCTTAGTATGAATCCAAAATTTTAGTGGATTTGGTGCTCTAGGGCCAAAAATATGGCCGAACCAAAGCTTGATAAAGCGCTAATAAAACTATGAATATTTTGTATGAAGTAAATTATAATTCTTCTGTTGGCAGATTTTCTGATGGATTCGTGTACAGACCATGATTCTTAGTCAGAATCCAAAATTTCAGTCAGTTCGGTGCCATAGGGCCGAAGTTATGACCGAACCCAAGTATTAAAAACACCGAACCCAAGTACTTAAACGAGCGAACCCAAGTGTGAAAACGATGATATTTTTTTCGAAATCTTGTTTTGGCTAATTTTTTTATTGACTCGGGTACAGACCATGATTCTTAGTATGAATCCAAAATTTTAGTCGATTTGGGGCTCTAGAGCCAAAGTTATGGCCGAACCAAAGTTTGACAAAGCGCTACTAAAACGATGAATATTTTGTATGAAGAAAATTATAATTCTTCTGTTGGCAGATTTTCTGATGGATTCGTGTAAAGACCATGATTCTTAGTAAGAATCCAAAATTTCATCCAGTTCGTTGCCATAGGGCCGAAGTTATGACCGAACCCAAGTATTAAAAACACCGAACCCAAGTACTTAAACGAGCGAACCCAAGTGTGAAAACGATGATATTTTTTTCAAAATCTTGTTTTCGCTGATTTTTTTATTGACTCGGGTACAGACCATGATTCTTAGTATGAATCCAAAATTTTAGTCGATTTGGGGCTCTAGAGCCAAAGTTATGGCCGAACCAAAGTTTGACAAAGCGCTAATAAAACGATGAATATTTTGTATGAAGAAAATTATAATTCTTCTGTTGGCAGATTTTCTGATGGATTCGTGTACAGACCATGATTCTTAGTAAGAATCCAAAATTTCAGTCAGTTCGTTGCCATTAAGCCAAAGTTATGACCGAACCCAAGTATAAAAAACACCGAACCCAAGTACTTAAACGAGCGAACCCAAGTGTGAAAACGATGATATTTTTTTCAAAACCTTGTTTTGGCTGATTTTTTTATTGACTCGGGAACAGACCATGATTCTTAGTATGAATCCAAAATTTTAGTGGATTTGGTGCTCTAGGGCCAAAGTTATGGCCGAACCAAAGCTTGATAAAGCCCTAATAAAACTATGAATATTTTGTATGAAGTAAATTATAATTCTTCTGTTGGCAGATTTTCTGATGGATTCGTGTACAGACCATGATTCTAAGTCAGAATCCAAAATTTCAGTCAGTTCGGTGCCAAAGGGCCGAAGTTATGACCGAACCCAAGTATTAAAAACACCGAACCCAAGTACTTAAACGAGCGAACCCAAGTGTGAAAACGATGATATTTTTTTCAAAATCTTGTTTTGGCTAATTTTTTTATTGACTCGGGTACAGACCATGATTCTTAGTATGAATCCAAAATTTTAGTCGATTTGGGGCTCTAGAGCCAAAGTTATGGCCGAACCAAAGTTTGACAAAGCGCTACTAAAACGATGAATATTTTGTATGAAGAAAATTATAATTCTTCTGTTGGCAGATTTTCTGATGGATTCGTGTAAAGACCATGATTCTTAGTAAGAATCCAAAATTTCATCCAGTTCGTTGCCATAGGGCCGAAGTTATGACCGAACCCAAGTATTAAAAACACCGAACCCAAGTACTTAAACGAGCGAACCCAAGTGTGAAAACGATGATATTTTTTTCAAAATCTTGTTTTCGCTGATTTTTTTATTGACTCGGGTACAGACCATGATTCTTAGTATGAATCCAAAATTTTAGTCGATTTGGGGCTCTAGAGCCAAAGTTATGGCCGAACCAAAGTTTGACAAAGCGCTAATAAAACGATGAATATTTTGTATGAAGAAAATTATAATTCTTCTGTTGCAGATTTTCTGATGGATTCGTGTACAGACCATGATTCTTAGTAAGAATCCAAAATTTCAGTCAGTTCGTTGCCATTAAGCCAAAGTTATGACCGAACCCAAGTATAAAAAACACCGAACCAAGTACTTAAACGAGCGAACCCAAGTGTGAAAACGATGATATTTTTTTCAAAACCTTGTTTTGGCTGATTTTTTTATTGACTCGGGTACAGACCATGATTCTTAGTATGAATCCAAAATTTTAGTGGATTTGGTGCTCTAGGGTCAAAGTTATGGCCGAACCAAAGTTGGACAAAGCGCTAATAAAACGATGAATATTTTGTATGAAAAAAATTATAAATCTTCTCTTGGCAGATTTTCTGATGGATTCGTGTACAGACCATGATTCTTAGTAAGAATCCAAAATTTCAGTCAGTTCGTTGCCATTAAGCCAAAGTTATGACCGAACCCAAGTATAAAAAACACCGAACCCAAGTACTTAAACGAGCGAACCCAAGTGTGAAAACGATGATATTTTTTTCAAAACCTTGTTTTGGCTGATTTTTTTATTGACTCGGGTACAGACCATGATTCTTAGTATGAATCCAAAATTTTAGTGGATTTGGTGCTCTAGGGCCAAAGTTATGGCCGAACCAAAGCTTGATAAAGCGCTAATAAAACTATGAATATTTTGTATGAAGAAAATTATAATTCTTCTGTTGGCAGATTTTCTGATGGATTCGTGTAAAGACCATGATTCTTAGTAAGAATCCAAAATTTCATCCAGTTCGTTGCCATAGGGCCGAAGTTATGACCGAACCCAAGTATTAAAAACACCGAACCCAAGTACTTAAACGAGCGAACCCAAGTGTGAAAACGATGATATTTTTTTCAAAATCTTGTTTTCGCTGATTTTTTTTATTGACTCGGGTACAGACCATGATTCTTAGTATGAATCCAAAATTTTAGTCGATTTGGGGCTCTAGAGCCAAAGTTATGGCCGAACCAAAGTTTGACAAAGCGCTAATAAAACGATGAATATTTTGTATGAAGAAAATTATAATTCTTCTGTTGGCAGATTTTCTGATGGATTCGTGTACAGACCATGATTCTTAGTAAGAATCCAAAATTTCAGTCAGTTCGTTGCCATTAAGCCAAAGTTATGACCGAACCCAAGTATAAAAAACACCGAACCCAAGTACTTAAACGAGCGAACCCAAGTGTGAAAACGATGATATTTTTTTCAAAACCTTGTTTTGGCTGATTTTTTTATTGACTCGGGTACAGACCATGATTCTTAGTATGAATCCAAAATTTTAGTGGATTTGGTGCTCTAGGGTCAAAGTTATGGCCGAACCAAAGTTGGACAAAGCGCTAATAAAACGATGAATATTTTGTATGAAAAAAATTATAAATCTTCTCTTGGCAGATTTTCTGATGGATTCGTGTACAGACCATGATTCTTAGTAAGAATCCAAAATTTCAGTCAGTTCGTTGCCATTAAGCCAAAGTTATGACCGAACCCAAGTATAAAAAACACCGAACCCAAGTACTTAAACGAGCGAACCCAAGTGTGAAAACGATGATATTTTTTTCAAAATCTTGTTTTGGCTGATTTTTTTATTGACTCGGGTACAGACCATGATTCTTAGTATGAATCCAAAATTTTAGTGGATTTGGTGCTCTAGGGCCAAAGTTATGGCCGAACCAAAGCTTGATAAAGCGCTAATAAAACTATGAATATTTTGTATGAAGAAAATTATAATTCTTCTGTTGGCAGATTTTCTGATGGATTCGTGTAAAGACCATGATTCTTAGTAAGAATCCAAAATTTCATCCAGTTCGTTGCCATAGGGCCGAAGTTATGACCGAACCCAAGTATTAAAAACACCGAACCCAAGTACTTAAACGAGCGAACCCAAGTGTGAAAACGATGATATTTTTTTCAAAATCTTGTTTTCGCTGATTTTTTTTATTGACTCGGGTACAGACCATGATTCTTAGTATGAATCCAAAATTTTAGTCGATTTGGGGCTCTAGAGCCAAAGTTATGGCCGAACCAAAGTTTGACAAAGCGCTAATAAAACGATGAATATTTTGTATGAAGAAAATTATAATTCTTCTGTTGGCAGATTTTCTGATGGATTCGTGTACAGACAGACCATGATTCTTAGTAAGAATCCAAAATTTCAGTCAGTTCGTTGCCATTAAGCCAAAGTTATGACCGAACCCAAGTATAAAAAACACCGAACCCAAGTACTTAAACGAGCGAACCCAAGTGTGAAAACGATGATATTTTTTTCAAAACCTTGTTTTGGCTGATTTTTTTATTGACTCGGGAACAGACCATGATTCTTAGTATGAATCCAAAATTTAAGTGGATTTGGTGCTCTAGGGACAAAGTTATGGCCGAACCAAAGCTTGATAAAGCCCTAATAAAACTATGAATATTTTGTATGAAGTAAATTATAATTCTTCTGTTGGCAGATTTTCTGATGGATTCGTGTACAGACCATGATTCTTAGTCAGAATCCAAAATTTCAGTCAGTTCGGTGCCATAGGGCCGAAGTTATGACCGAACCCAAGTATTAAAAACACCGAACCCAAGTACTTAAACGAGCGAACCCAAGTGTGAAAACGATGATATTTTTTTCAAAATCTTGTTTTGGCTAATTTTTTTATTGACTCGGGTACAGACCATGATTCTTAGTATGAATCGAAAATTTTAGTCGATTTGGGGCTCTAGAGCCAAAGTTATGGCCGAACCAAAGTTTGACAAAGCGCTACTAAAACGATGAATATTTTGTATGAAGAAAATTATAATTCTTCTGTTGGCAGATTTTCTGATGGATTCGTGTAAAGACCATGATTCTTAGTAAGAATCCAAAATTTCATCCAGTTCGTTGCCATAGGGCCGAAGTTATGACCGAACCCAAGTATTAAAAACACCGAACCCAAGTACTTAAACGAGCGAACCCAAGTGTGAAAACGATGATATTTTTTTCAAAATCTTGTTTTCGCTGATTTTTTTATTGACTCGGGTACAGACCATGATTCTTAGTATGAATCCAAAATTTTAGTCGATTTGGGGCTCTAGAGCCAAAGTTATGGCCGAACCAAAGTTTGACAAAGCGCTAATAAAACGATGAATATTTTGTATGAAGAAAATTATAATTCTTCTGTTGGCAGATTTTCTGATGGATTCGTGTACAGACCATGATTCTTAGTAAGAATCCAAAATTTCAGTCAGTTCGTTGCCATTAAGCCAAAGTTATGACCGAACCCAAGTATAAAAAACACCGAACCCAAGTACTTAAACGAGCGAACCCAAGTGTGAAAACGATGATATTTTTTTCAAAACCTTGTTTTGGCTGATTTTTTTATTGACTCGGGTACAGACCATGATTCTTAGTATGAATCCAAAATTTTAGTGGATTTGGTGCTCTAGGGTCAAAGTTATGGCCGAACCAAAGTTGGACAAAGCGCTAATAAAACGATGAATATTTTGTATGAAAAAAATTATAAATCTTCTCTTGGCAGATTTTCTGATGGATTCGTGTACAGACCATGATTCTTAGTAAGAATCCAAAATTTCAGTCAGTTCGTTGCCATTAAGCCAAAGTTATGACCGAACCCAAGTATAAAAAACACCGAACCCAAGTACTTAAACGAGCGAACCCAAGTGTGAAAACGATGATATTTTTTTCAAAACCTTGTTTTGGCTGATTTTTTTATTGACTCGGGTACAGACCATGATTCTTAGTATGAATCCAAAATTTTAGTGGATTTGGTGCTCTAGGGCCAAAGTTATGGCCGAACCAAAGCTTGATAAAGCGCTAATAAAACTATGAATATTTTGTATGAAGTAAATTATAATTCTTCTGTTGGCAGATTTTCTGATGGATTCGTGTACAGACCATGATTCTTAGTCAGAATCCAAAATTTCAGTCAGTTCGGTGCCATAGGGCCAAAGTTATGACAGAACCCAAGTATTAAAAACACCGAACCCAAGTACTTAAACGAGCGAACCCAAGTGTGAAAACGATGATATTTTTTTCGAAATCTTGTTTTGGCTAATTTTTTTATTGACTCGGGTACAGACCATGATTCTTAGTATGAATCCAAAATTTTAGTCGATTTGGGGCTCTAGAGCCAAAGTTATGGCCGAACCAAAGTTTGACAAGGCGCTACTAAAACGATGAATATTTTGTATGAAGAAAATTATAATTCTTCTGTTGGCAGATTTTCTGATGGATTCGTGTAAAGACCATGATTCTTAGTAAGAATCCAAAATTTCATCCAGTTCGTTGCCATAGGGCCGAAGTTATGACCGAACCCAAGTATTAAAAACACCGAACCCAAGTACTTAAACGAGCGAACCCAAGTGTGAAAACGATGATATTTTTTTCAAAATCTTGTTTTCGCTGATTTTTTTATTGACTCGGGTACAGACCATGATTCTTAGTATGAATCCAAAATTTTAGTCGATTTGGGGCTCTAGAGCCAAAGTTATGGCCGAACCAAAGTTTGACAAAGCGCTAATAAAACGATGAATATTTTGTATGAAGAAAATTATAATTCTTCTGTTGGCAGATTTTCTGATGGATTCGTGTACAGACCATGATTCTTAGTAAGAATCCAAAATTTCAGTCAGTTCGTTGCCATTAAGCCAAAGTTATGACCGAACCCAAGTATAAAAAACACCGAACCCAAGTACTTAAACGAGCGAACCCAAGTGTGAAAACGATGATATTTTTTTCAAAACCTTGTTTTGGCTGATTTTTTTATTGACTCGGGAACAGACCATGATTCTTAGTATGAATCCAAAATTTAAGTGGATTTGGTACTCTAGGGCCAAAGTTATGGCCGAACCAAAGCTTGATAAAGCCCTAATAAAACTATGAATATTTTGTATGAAGTAAATTATAATTCTTCTGTTGGCAGATTTTCTGATGGATTCGTGTACAGACCATGATTCTTAGTCAGAATCCAAAATTTCAGTCAGTTCGGTGCCATAGGGCCGAAGTTATGACCGAACCCAAGTATTAAAAACACCGAACCCAAGTACTTAAACGAGCGAACCCAAGTGTGAAAACGATGATATTTTTTTCAAAATCTTGTTTTGGCTAATTTTTTTATTGACTCGGGTACAGACCATGATTCTTAGTATGAATCCAAAATTTGAGTCGATTTGGGGCTCTAGAGCCAAAGTTATGGCCGAACCAAAGTTTGACAAAGCGCTACTAAAACGATGAATATTTTGTATGAAGAAAATTATAATTCTTCTGTTGGCAGATTTTCTGATGGATTCGTGTAAAGACCATGATTCTTAGTAAGAATCCAAAATTTCATCCAGTTCGTTGCCATAGGGCCGAAGTTATGACCGAACCCAAGTATTAAAAACACCGAACCCAAGTACTTAAACGAGCGAACCCAAGTGTGAAAACGATGATATTTTTTTCAAAATCTTGTTTTCGCTGATTTTTTTATTGACTCGGGTACAGACCATGATTCTTAGTATGAATCCAAAATTTAAGTCGATTTGGGGCTCTAGAGCCAAAGTTATGGCCGAACCAAAGTTTGACAAAGCGCTAATAAAACGATGAATATTTTGTATGAAGAAAATTATAATTCTTCTGTTGGCAGATTTTCTGATGGATTCGTGTACAGACCATGATTCTTAGTAAGAATCCAAAATTTCAGTCAGTTCGTTGCCATTAAGCCAAAGTTATGACCGAACCCAAGTATAAAAAACACCGAACCCAAGTACTTAAACGAGCGAACCCAAGTGTGAAAACGATGATATTTTTTTCAAAACCTTGTTTTGGCTGATTTTTTTATTGACTCGGGTACAGACCATGATTCTTAGTATGAATCCAAAATTTTAGTGGATTTGGTGCTCTAGGGTCAAAGTTATGGCCGAACCAAAGTTGGACAAAGCGCTAATAAAACGATGAATATTTTGTATGAAAAAAATTATAAATCTTCTCTTGGCAGATTTTCTGATGGATTCGTGTACAGACCATGATTCTTAGTAAGAATCCAAAATTTCAGTCAGTTCGTTGCCATTAAGCCAAAGTTATGACCGAACCCAAGTATAAAAAACACCGAACCCAAGTACTTAAACGAGCGAACCCAAGTGTGAAAACGATGATATTTTTTTCAAAACCTTGTTTTGGCTGATTTTTTTATTGACTCGGGTACAGACCATGATTCTTAGTATGAATCCAAAATTTTAGTGGATTTGGTGCTCTAGGGCCAAAGTTATGGCCGAACCAAAGCTTGATAAAGCGCTAATAAAACTATGAATATTTTGTATGAAGTAAATTATAATTCTTCTGTTGGCAGATTTTCTGATGGATTCGTGTACAGACCATGATTCTTAGTCAGAATCCAAAATTTCAGTCAGTTCGGTGCCATAGGGCCGAAGTTATGACCGAACCCAAGTATTAAAAACACCGAACCCAAGTACTTAAACGAGCGAACCCAAGTGTGAAAACGATGATATTTTTTTCCAAATCTTGTTTTGGCTAATTTTTTTATTGACTCGGGTACAGACCATGATTCTTAGTATGAATCCAAAATTTTAGTCGATTTGGGGCTCTAGAGCCAAAGTTATGGCCGAACCAAAGTTTGACAAAGCGCTACTAAAACGATGAATATTTTGTATGAAGAAAATTATAATTCTTCTGTTGGCAGATTTTCTGATGGATTCGTGTAAAGACCATGATTATTAGTAAGAATCCAAAATTTCATCCAGTTCGTTGCCATAGGGCCGAAGTTATGACCGAACCCAAGTATTAAAAACACCGAACCCAAGTACTTAAACGAGCGAACCCAAGTGTGAAAACGATGATATTTTTTTCAAAATCTTGTTTTCGCTGATTTTTTTATTGACTCGGGTACAGACCATGATTCTTAGTATGAATCCAAAATTTTAGTCGATTTGGGGCTCTAGAGCCAAAGTTATGGCCGAACCAAAGTTTGACAAAGCGCTAATAAAACGATGAATATTTTGTATGAAGAAAATTATAATTCTTCTGTTGGCAGATTTTCTGATGGATTCGTGTACAGACCATGATTCTTAGTAAGAATCCAAAATTTCAGTCAGTTCGTTGCCATTAAGCCAAAAATATGACCGAACCCAAGTATAAAAAACACCGAACCCAAGTACTTAAACGAGCGAACCCAAGTGTGAAAACGATGATATTTTTTTCAAAACCTTGATTTGGCTGATTTTTTTATTGACTCGGGAACAGACCATGATTCTTAGTATGAATCCAAAATTTTAGTGGATTTGGTGCTCTAGGGCCAAAGTTATGGCCGAACCAAAGCTAGATAAAGCCCTAATAAAACTATGAATATTTTGTATGAAGTAAATTATAATTCTTCTGTTGGCAGATTTTCTGATGGATTCGTGTACAGACCATGATTCTTAGTCAGAATCCAAAATTTCAGTCAGTTCGGTGCCATAGGGCCGAAGTTATGACCGAACCCAAGTATTAAAAACACCGAACCCAAGTACTTAAACGAGCGAACCCAAGTGTGAAAACGATGATATTTTTTTCAAAATCTTGTTTTCGCTGATTTTTTTATTGACTCGGGTACAGACCATGATTCTTAGTATGAATCCAAAATTTAAGTCGATTTGGGGCTCTAGAGCCAAAGTTATGGCCGAACCAAAGTTTGACAAAGCGCTAATAAAACGATGAATATTTTGTATGAAGAAAATTATAATTCTTCTGTTGGCAGATTTTCTGATGGATTCGTGTACAGACCATGATTCTTAGTAAGAATCCAAAATTTCAGTCAGTTCGTTGCCATTAAGCCAAAGTTATGACCGAACCCAAGTATAAAAAACACCGAACCCAAGTACTTAAACGAGCGAACCCAAGTGTGAAAACGATGATATTTTTTTCAAAACCTTGTTTTGGCTGATTTTTTTATTGACTCGGGTACAGACCATGATTCTTAGTATGAATCCAAAATTTTAGTGGATTTGGTGCTCTAGGGTCAAAGTTATGGCCGAACCAAAGTTGGACAAAGCGCTAATAAAACGATGAATATTTTGTATGAAAAAAATTATAAATCTTCTCTTGGCAGATTTTCTGATGGATTCGTGTACAGACCATGATTCTTAGTAAGAATCCAAAATTTCAGTCAGTTCGTTGCCATTAAGCCAAAGTTATGACCGAACCCAAGTATAAAAAACACCGAACCCAAGTACTTAAACGAGCGAACCCAAGTGTGAAAACGATGATATTTTTTTCAAAATCTTGTTTTGGCTGATTTTTTTATTGACTCGGGTACAGACCATGATTCTTAGTATGAATCCAAAATTTTAGTGGATTTGGTGCTCTAGGGTCAAAGTTATGGCCGAACCAAAGCTTGATAAAGCGCTAATAAAACTATGAATATTTTGTATGAAGTAAATTATAATTCTTCTGTTGGCAGATTTTCTGATGGATTCGTGTACAGACCATGATTCTTAGTCAGAATCCAAAATTTCAGTCAGTTCGGTGCCATAGGGCCGAAGTTATGACCGAACCCAAGTATTAAAAACACCGAACCCAAGTACTTAAACGAGCGAACCCAAGTGTGAAAACGATGATATTTTTTTCCAAATCTTGTTTTGGCTAATTTTTTTATTGACTCGGGTACAGACCATGATTCTTAGTATGAATCCAAAATTTTAGTCGATTTGGGGCTCTAGAGCCAAAGTTATGGCCGAACCAAAGTTTGACAAAGCGCTACTAAAACGATGAATATTTTGTATGAAGAAAATTATAATTCTTCTGTTGGCAGATTTTCTGATGGATTCGTGTAAAGACCATGATTATTAGTAAGAATCCAAAATTTCATCCAGTTCGTTGCCATAGGGCCGAAGTTATGACCGAACCCAAGTATTAAAAACACCGAACCCAAGTACTTAAACGAGCGAACCCAAGTGTGAAAACGATGATATTTTTTTCAAAATCTTGTTTTCGCTGATTTTTTTATTGACTCGGGTACAGACCATGATTCTTAGTATGAATCCAAAATTTTAGTCGATTTGGGGCTCTAGAGCCAAAGTTATGGCCGAACCAAAGTTTGACAAAGCGCTAATAAAACGATGAATATTTTGTATGAAGAAAATTATAATTCTTCTGTTGGCAGATTTTCTGATGGATTCGTGTACAGACCATGATTCTTAGTAAGAATCCAAAATTTCAGTCAGTTCGTTGCCATTAAGCCAAAAATATGACCGAACCCAAGTATAAAAAACACCGAACCCAAGTACTTAAACGAGCGAACCCAAGTGTGAAAACGATGATATTTTTTTCAAAACCTTGATTTGGCTGATTTTTTTATTGACTCGGGAACAGACCATGATTCTTAGTATGAATCCAAAATTTTAGTGGATTTGGTGCTCTAGGGCCAAAGTTATGGCCGAACCAAAGCTTGATAAAGCCCTAATAAAACTATGAATATTTTGTATGAAGTAAATTATAATTCTTCTGTTGGCAGATTTTCTGATGGATTCGTGTACAGACCATGATTCTTAGTCAGAATCCAAAATTTCAGTCAGTTCGGTGCCATAGGGCCGAAGTTATGACCGAACCCAAGTATTAAAAACACCGAACCCAAGTACTTAAACGAGCGAACCCAAGTGTGAAAACGATGATATTTTTTTCAAAATCTTGTTTTCGCTGATTTTTTTATTGACTCGGGTACAGACCATGATTCTTAGTATGAATCCAAAATTTTAGTCGATTTGGGGCTCTAGAGCCAAAGTTATGGCCGAACCAAAGTATGACAAAGCGCTAATAAAACGATGAATATTTTGTATGAAGAAAATTATAATTCTTCTGTTGGCAGATTTTCTGATGGATTCATGTAAAGACCATGATTCTTAGTAAGAATCCAAAATTTCAGTCAGTTCCTTGCCATAGGGCCGAAGTTATGACCGAATCCAAGTATTAAAAACACCGAATCCAAGTACTTAAACGAGCGAACCCAAGTTTGAAAACGATGATATTTTTTTCAAAATCTTGTTTTGGCTGATTTTTTTATTGACTCGGGTACAGACGATGATTTCTAGTATAAATCCGAAATTTTAGTGGATTTGGTGCTCTAGGGTCAAAGTTATGGCCGAACCAAAGTTGGACAAAGCGCTAATAAAACGATGAATATTTTGTATGAAGAAAATTATAAATCTTCTGTTGGCAGATTTTCTGATGGATTCGTGTACAGACCATGATTCTTAGTCAGAATCCAAAATTTCAGTCAGTTCGGTGCCATAGGGCCGAAGTTATGACCGAACCCAAGTATTAAAAACACCGAACCCAAGTACTTAATCGAGCGAACCCAAGTGTGAAAACGATGATATTTTTTTCAAAATCTTGTTTTTGCTGATTTTTTTAATGACCCGGGTACAAACCATGATTCTTAGTATGAATCCAAAATTTTAGTCGATTTGGTGCTCTAGGGCCAAAGTTATGGCCGAACCAAAGCTTGACAAAGCGCTAATAAAACGATGAATATTTTGTATGAAGAAAATTATAATTCTTCTGTTGGCAGATTTTCTGATGGATTCGTCTACAGACCATGATTCTTAGTAAGAATCCAAAATTTCAGTCAGTTCGTTGCCATTAAGCCAAAGTTATGACCGAACCCAAGTATAAAAAACACCGAACCCAAGTACTTAAACGAGCGAACCCAAGTGTGAAAACGATGATATTTTTTTCAAAACCTTGTTTTGGCTGATTTTTTTATTGACTCGGGTACAGACCATGATTCTTAGTATAAATCCAAAATTTTAGTGGATTTGGTGCTCTAGGGCCAAAGTTATGGCCGAACCAACGCTTGACAAAGCGCTAATAAAACGATGAATATTTTGTATGAAGAAAATTATAATTCTTCTGTTGGCAGATTTTCTGATGGATTCGTGTAAAGACCATGATTCTTAGTAAGAATCCAAAATTTCAGTCAGTTCGTTGCCATAGGTCCGAAGTTACGACCGAATCCAAGTACTAAAAACACTGAACCCAAGTACTTAAACGAGCGAACCCAAGTGTGAAAACGATGATATTTTTTTCAAAACCTTGTTTTGGCTGATTTTTTTATTGACTCGGGTACAGACCATGATTCTTAGTATGAATCCAAAATTTTAGTGGATTTGGTGCTCTAGGGCCAAAGTTATGGCCGAACCAAAGCTTGATAAAGCCCTAATAAAACTATGAATATTATGTATGAAGTAAATTATAATTCTTCTGTTGGCAGATTTTCTGATGGATTCGTGTACAGACCATGATTCTTAGTCAGAATCCAAAATTTCAGTCAGTGCGGTGCCATAGGGCCGAAGTTATGACCGAACCAAAGTATTAAAAACACCGAACCCAAGTACTTAAACGAGCGAACCCAAGTGTGAAAACGATGATATTTTTTTCAAAATCTTGTTTTGGCTAATTTTTTTATTGACTCGGGTACAGACCATGATTCTTAGTATGAATCCAAAATTTAAGTCGATTTGGGGCTCTAGAGCCAAAGTTATGGCCGAACCAAAGTTTGACAAAGCGCTAATAAAACGATGAATATTTTGTATGAAGAAAATTATAATTCTTCTGTTGGCAGATTTTCTGATGGATTCATGTAAAGACCATGATTCTTAGTAAGAATCCAAAATTTCAGTCAGTTCCTTGCCATAGGGCCGAAGTTATGACCGAATCCAAGTATTAAAAACACCGAATCCAAGTACTTAAACGAGCGAACCCAAGTTTGAAAACGATGATATTTTGTTCAAAATCTTGTTTTGGCTGATTTTTTTATTGACTCGGGTACAGACGATGATTTCTAGTATAAATCCGAAATTTTAGTGGATTTGGTGCTCTAGGGTCAAAGTTATGGCCGAACCAAAGTTTGACAAAGCGCTAATAAAACGATGAATATTTTGTATGAAGAAAATTACAAATCTTCTGTTGGCAGATTTTCTGATGGATTCGTGTACAGACCATGATTCTTAGTCAGAATCCAAAATTTCAGTCAGTTCGGTGCCATAGGGCCGAAGTTATGACCGAACCCAAGTATTAAAAACACCGAACCCAAGTACTTAAACGAGCGAACCCAAGTGTGAAAACGATGATATTTTTTTCAAAATCTTGTTTTTGCTGATTTTTTTAATGACCCGGGTACAGACCATGATTCTTAGTATGAATCCAAAATTTTAGTCGATTTGGTGCTCTAGGGCCAAAGTTATGGCCGAACCAAAGCTTGACAAAGCGCTAATAAAACGATGAATATTTTGTATGAAGAAAATTATAATTCTTCTGTTGGCAGATTTTCTGATGGATTCGTGTACAGACCATGATTCTTAGTAAGAATCCAAAATTTCAGTCAGTTCGTTGCCATTAAGCCTAAGTTATGACCGAACCCAAGTATAAAAAACACCGAACCCAAGTACTTAAACGAGCGAACCCAAGTGTGAAAACGATGATATTTTTTTCAAAACCTTGTTTTGGCTGATTTTTTTATTGACTCGGGTACAGACCATGATTCTTAGTATAAATCCAAAATTTAAGTGGATTTGGTGCTCTAGGGCCAAAGTTATGGCCGAACCAACGCTTGACAAAGCGCTAATAAAACGATGAATATTTTGTATGAAGAAAATTATAAATCTTCTGTTGGCAGATTTTCTGATGGATTCGTGTACAGACCATGATTCTTAGTCAGAATCCAAAATTTCAGTCAGTTCGGTGCCATAGGGCCGAAGTTATGACCGAACCCAAGTATTAAAAACACCGAACCCAAGTACTTAAACGAGCGAACCCAAGTGTGAAAACGATGATATTTTTTTCACAATCTTGTTTTTGCTGATTTTTATAATGACCCGGGTACAAACCATGATTCTTAGTATGAATCCAAAATTTTAGTCGATTTGGTGCTCTAGGGCCAAAGTTATGGCCGAACCAAAGCTTGACAAAGCGCTAATAAAACGATGAATATTTTGTATGAAGAAAATTATAATTCTTCTGTTGGCAGATTTTCTGATGGATTCGTGTACAGACCATGATTCTTAGTAAGAATCCAAAATTTCAGTCAGTTCGTTGCCATAAAGCCAAAGTTATGACTGAACCCAAGTATAAAAAACACCGAACCCAAGTACTTAAACGAGCGAACCCAAGTGTGAAAACGATGATATTTTTTTCAAAACCTTGTTTTGGCTGATTTTTTTATTGACTCGGGTACAGACCATGATTCTTAGTATGAATCCAAAATTTAAGTGGATTTGGTGCTCTAGGGCCAAAGTTATGGCCGAACCAAAGCTTGATAAAGCCCTAATAAGACTATGAATATTTTGTATGAAGTAAATTATAATTCTTCTGTTGGCAGATTTTCTGATGGATTCGTGTACAGACCATGATTCTTAGTCAGAATCCAAAATTTCAGTCAGTTCGGTGCCATAGGGCCGAAGTTATGACCGAACCCAAGTATTAAAAACACCGAACCCAAGTACTTAAACGAGCGAACCCAAGTGTGAAAACGATGATATTTTTTTCAAAATCTTGTTTTGGCTAATTTTTTTATTGACTCGGGTACAGACCATGATTCTTAATCCAAAATTTTAGTCGATTTGGAGCTCTAGAGCCAAAGTTATGGCCGAACCAAAGTTTGACAAAGCGCTACTAAAACGATGAATATTTTGTATGAAGAAAATTATAATTCTTCTGTTGGCAGATTTTCTGATGGATTCGTGTAAAGACCATGATTCTTAGTAAGAATCAAAATTTCATCCAGTTCGTTGCCAAAGGGCCGAAGTTATGACCGAACCCAAGTATTAAAAACACCGAACCCAAGTACTTAAACGAGCGAACCCAAGTGTGAAAACGTTGATATTTTTTTCAAAATCTTGTTTTCGCTGATTTTTTTATTGACTCGGGTACAGACCATGATTCTTAGTATGAATCCAAAATTTAAGTCGATTTGGGGCTCTAGAGCCAAAGTTATGGCCGAACCAAAGTTTGACAAAGCGCTAATAAAACGATGAATATTTTGTATGAAGAAAATTACAAATCTTCTGTTGGCAGATTTTCTGATGGATTCGTGTACAGACCATGATTCTTAGTCAGAATCCAAAATTTCAGTCAGTTCGGTGCCATAGGGCCGAAGTTATGACCGAACCCAAGTATTAAAAACACCGAACCCAAGTACTTAAACGAGCGAACCCAAGTGTGAAAACGATGATATTTTTTTCAAAATCTTGTTTTTGCTGATTTTTTTAATGACCCGGGTACAGACCATGATTCTTAGTATGAATCCAAAATTTTAGTCGATTTGGTGCTCTAGGGCCAAAGTTATGGCCGAACCAAAGCTTGACAAAGCGCTAATAAAACGATGAATATTTTGTATGAAGAAAATTATAATTCTTCTGTTGGCAGATTTTCTGATGGATTCGTGTACAGACCATGATTCTTAGTAAGAATCCAAAATTTCAGTCAGTTCGTTGCCATTAAGCCAAAGTTATGACCGAACCCAAGTATAAAAAACACCGAACCCAAGTACTTAAACGAGCGAACCCAAGTGTGAAAACGATGATATTTTTTTCAAAACCTTGTTTTGGCTGATTTTTTTATTGACTCGGGTACAGACCATGATTCTTAGTATAAATCCAAAATTTAAGTGGATTTGGTGCTCTAGGGCCAAAGTTATGGCCGAACCAACGCTTGACAAAGCGCTAATAAAACGATGAATATTTTGTATGAAGAAAATTATAAATCTTCTGTTGGCAGATTTTCTGATGGATTCGTGTACAGACCATGATTCTTAGTCAGAATCCAAAATTTCAGTCAGTTCGGTGCCATAGGGCCGAAGTTATGACCGAACCCAAGTATTAAAAACACCGAACCCAAGTACTTAAACGAGCGAACCCAAGTGTGAAAACGATGATATTTTTTTCAAAACCTTGTTTTGGCTGATTTTTTTATTGACTCGGGTACAGACCATGATTCTTAGTATAAATCCAAAATTTAAGTGGATTTGGTGCTCTAGGGCCAAAGTTATGGCCGAACCAACGCTTGACAAAGCGCTAATAAAACGATGAATATTTTGTATGAAGAAAATTATAAATCTTCTGTTGGCAGATTTTCTGATGGATTCGTGTACAGACCATGATTCTTAGTCAGAATCCAAAATTTCAGTCAGTTCGGTGCCATAGGGCCGAAGTTATGACCGAACCCAAGTATTAAAAACACCGAACCCAAGTACTTAAACGAGCGAACCCAAGTGTGAAAACGATGATATTTTTTTCACAATCTTGTTTTTGCTGATTTTTATAATGACCCGGGTACAAACCATGATTCTTAGTATGAATCCAAAATTTTAGTCGATTTGGTGCTCTAGGGCCAAAGTTATGGCCGAACCAAAGCTTGACAAAGCGCTAATAAAACGATGAATATTTTGTATGAAGAAAATTATAATTCTTCTGTTGGCAGATTTTCTGATGGATTCGTGTACAGACCATGATTCTTAGTAAGAATCCAAAATTTCAGTCAGTTCGTTGCCATAAAGCCAAAGTTATGACCGAACCCAAGTATAAAAAACACCGAACCCAAGTACTTAAACGAGCGAACCCAAGTGTGAAAACGATGATATTTTTTTCAAAACCTTGTTTTGGCTGATTTTTTTATTGACTCGGGTACAGACCATGATTCTTAGTATGAATCCAAAATTTAAGTGGATTTGGTGCTCTAGGGCCAAAGTTATGGCCGAACCAAAGCTTGATAAAGCCCTAATAAGACTATGAATATTTTGTATGAAGTAAATTATAATTCTTCTGTTGGCAGATTTTCTGATGGATTCGTGTACAGACCATGATTCTTAGTCAGAATCCAAAATTTCAGTCAGTTCGGTGCCATAGGGCCGAAGTTATGACCGAACCCAAGTATTAAAAACACCGAACCCAAGTACTTAAACGAGCGAACCCAAGTGTGAAAACGATGATATTTTTTTCAAAATCTTGTTTTGGCTAATTTTTTTATTGACTCGGGTACAGACCATGATTCTTAATCCAAAATTTTAGTCGATTTGGGGCTCTAGAGCCAAAGTTATGGCCGAACCAAAGTTTGACAAAGCGCTACTAAAACGATGAATATTTTGTATGAAGAAAATTATAATTCTTCTGTTGGCAGATTTTCTGATGGATTCGTGTAAAGACCATGATTCTTAGTAAGAATCCAAAATTTCATCCAGTTCGTTGCCAAAGGGCCGAAGTTATGACCGAACCCAAGTATTAAAAACACCGAACCCAAGTACTTAAACGAGCGAACCCAAGTGTGAAAACGTTGATATTTTTTTCAAAATCTTGTTTTCGCTGATTTTTTTATTGACTCGGGTACAGACCATGATTCTTAGTATGAATCCAAAATTTAAGTCGATTTGGGGCTCTAGAGCCAAAGTTATGGCCGAACCAAAGTTTGACAAAGCGCTAATAAAACGATGAATATTTTGTATGAAGAAAATTATAATTCTTCTGTTGACAGATTTTCTGATGGATTCATGTAAAGACCATGATTCTTAGTAAGAATCCAAAATTTCAGTCAGTTCCTTGCCATAGGGCCGAAGTTATGACCGAATCCAAGTATTAAAAACACCGAATCCAAGTACTTAAACGAGCGAACCCAAGTTTGAAAACGATGATATTTTGTTCAAAATCTTGTTTTGGCTTATTTTTTTATTGACTCGGGTACAGACGATGATTTCTAGTATAAATCCGAAATTTTAGTGGATTTGGTGCTCTAGGGTCAAAGTTATGGCCGAACCAAAGTTGGACAAAGCGCTAATAAAACGATGAATATTTTGTATGAAGAAAATTTTAAATCTTCTGTTGGCAGATTTTCTGATGGATTCGTGTACAGACCATGATTCTTAGTCAGAATCCAAAATTTCAGTCAGTTCGGTGCCATAGGGCCGAAGTTATGACCGAACCCAAGTATTAAAAACACCGAACCCAAGTACTTAAACGAGCGAACCCAAGTGTGAAAACGATGATATTTTTTTCAAAATCTTGTTTTTGCTGATTTTTTTAATGACCCGGGTACAGACCATGATTCTTAGTATGAATCCAAAATTTTAGTCGATTTGGTGCTCTAGGGCCAAAGTTATGGCCGAACCAAAGCTTGACAAAGCGCTAATAAAACGATGAATATTTTGTATGAAGAAAATTATAATTCTTCTGTTGGCAGATTTTCTGATGGATTCGTGTACAGACCATGATTCTTAGTAAGAATCCAAAATTTCAGTCAGTTCGTTGCCATTAAGCCAAAGTTATGACCGAACCCAAGTATAAAAAACACCGAACCCAAGTACTTAAACGAGCGAACCCAAGTGTGAAAACGATGATATTTTTTTCAAAACCTTGTTTTGGCTGATTTTTTTATTGACTCGGGTACAGACCATGATTCTTAGTATAAATCCAAAATTTAAGTGGATTTAATGCTCTAGGGCCAAAGTTATGGCCGAACCAACGCTTGACAAAGCGCTAATAAAACGATGAATATTTTGTATGAAGAAAATTATAATTCTTCTGTTGGCAGATTTTCTGATGGATTCGTGTAAAGACCAAGATTCTTAGTAAGAATCCAAAATTTCAGTCAGTTCGTTGCCATAGGGCCGAAGTTACGACCGAATCCAAGTACTAAAAACACCGAACCCAAATACTTAAACGAGCGAACCCAAGTGTGAAAACGATGATATTTTTTTCAAAATCTTGTTTTGGCTGATTTTTTTATTGACTCGGGTACAGACCATGATTCTTAGTATGAATCCAAAATTTTAGTCGATTTGGTGCTCTAGGGCCAAAGTTATGGCCGAACCAAAGCTTGACAAAGCGCTAATAAAACGATGAATATTTTGTATGAAGAAAATTATAATTCTTCTGTTGGCAGATTTTCTGATGGATTCGTGTACAGACCATGATTCTTAGTAAGAATCCAAAATTTAAGTCAGTTCGTTGCCATAAAGCCAAAGTTATGACCGAACCCAAGTATAAAAAACACCGAACCCAAGTACTTAAACGAGCGAACCCAAGTGTGAAAACGATGATATTTTTTTCAAAACCTTGTTTTGGCTGATTTTTTTATTGACTCGGGTACAGACCATGATTCTTAGTATAAATCCAAAATTTAAGTGGATTTGGTGCTCTAGGGCCAAAGTTATGGCCGAACCAACGCTTGACAAAGCGCTAATAAAACGATGAATATTTTGTATGAAGAAAATTATAATTCTTCTGTTGGCAGATTTTCTGATGGATTCGTGTAAAGACCATGATTCTTAGTAAGAATCCAAAATTTCAGTCAGTTCGTTGCCATAGGTCCGAAGTTACGACCGAATCCAAGTACTAAAAACACCGAACCCAAGTACTTAAACGAGCGAACCCAAGTGTGAAAACGATGATATTTTTTTCAAAACCTTGTTTTGGCTGATTTTTTTATTGACTCGGGTACAGACCATGATTCTTAGTATGAATCCAAAATTTTAGTGGATTTGGTGCTCTAGGGCCAAAGTTATGGCCGAACCAAAGCTTGATAAAGCCCTAATAAGACTATGAATATTTTGTATGAAGTAAATTATAATTCTTCTGTTGGCAGATTTTCTGATGGATTCGTGTACAGACCATGATTCTTAGTCAGAATCCTAAATTTCAGTCAGTTCGGTGCCATAGGGCCGAAGTTATGACCGAACCCAAGTATTAAAAACACCGAACCCAAGTACTTAAACGAGCGAACCCAAGTGTGAAAACGATGATATTTTTTTCAAAATCTTGTTTTGGCTAATTTTTTTATTGACTCGGGTACAGACCATGATTCTTAATCCAAAATTTTAGTCGATTTGGGGCTCTAGAGCCAAAGTTATGGCCGAACCAAAGTTTGACAAAGCGCTACTAAAACGATGAATATTTTGTATGAAGAAAATTATAATTCTTCTGTTGGCAGATTTTCTGATGGATTCGTGTAAAGACCATGATTCTTAGTAAGAATCCAAAATTTCATCCAGTTCGTTGCCAAAGGGCCGAAGTTATGACCGAACCCAAGTATTAAAAACACCGAACCCAAGTACTTAAACGAGCGAACCCAAGTGTGAAAACGATGATATTTTTTTCAAAATCTTGTTTTCGCTGATTTTTTTATTGACTCGGGTACAGACCATGATTCTTAGTATGAATCCAAAATTTAAGTCGATTTGGAGCTCTAGAGCCAAAGTTATGGCCGAACCAAAGTTTGACAAAGCGCTAATAAAACGATGAATATTTTGTATGAAGAAAATTATAATTCTTCTGTTGGCAGATTTTCTGATGGATTCATGTAAAGACCATGATTCTTAGTAAGAATCCAAAATTTCAGTCAGTTCCTTGCCATAGGGCCGAAGTTATGACCGAATCCAAGTATTAAAAACACCGAATCCAAGTACTTAAACGAGCGAACCCAAGTTTGAAAACGATGATATTTTGTTCAAAATCTTGTTTTGGCTGATTTTTTTATTGACTCGGGTACAGACCATGATTTCTAGTATAAATCCGAAATTTTAGTGGATTTGGTGCTCTAGGGTCAAAGTTATGGCCGAACCAAAGTTGGACAAAGCGCTAATAAAACGCTGAATATTTTGTATGAAGAAAATTTTAAATCTTCTGTTGGCAGATTTTCTGATGGATTCGTGTACAGACCATGATTCTTAGTCAGAATCCAAAATTTCAGTCAGTTCGGTGCCATAGGGCCGAAGTTATGACCGAACCCAAGTATTAAAAACACCGAACCCAAGTACTTAAACGAGCGAACCCAAGTGTGAAAACGATGATATTTTTTTCAAAATCTTGTTTTTGCTGATTTTTTTAATGACCCGGGTACAGACCATGATTCTTAGTATGAATCCAAAATTTTAGTCGATTTGGTGCTCTAGGGCCAAAGTTATGGCCGAACCAAAGCTTGACAAAGCGCTAATAAAACGATGAATATTTTGTATGAAGAAAATTATAATTCTTCTGTTGGCAGATTTTCTGATGGATTCGTGTACAGACCATGATTCTTAGTAAGAATCCAAAATTTCAGTCAGTTCGTTGCCATTAAGCCAAAGTTATGACCGAACCCAAGTATAAAAAACACCGAACCCAAGTACTTAAACGAGCGAACCCAAGTGTGAAAACGATGATATTTTTTTCAAAACCTTGTTTTGGCTGATTTTTTTATTGATTCGGGTACAGACCATGATTCTTAGTATAAATCCAAAATTTAAGTGGATTTGGTGCTCTAGGGCCAAAGTTATGGCCGAACCAACGCTTGACAAAGCGCTAATAAAACGATGAATATTTTGTATGAAGAAAATTATAATTCTTCTGTTGGCAGATTTTCTGATGGATTCGTGTAAAGACCATGATTCTTAGTAAGAATCCAAAATTTCAGTCAGTTCGTTGCCATAGGTCCGAAGTTACGACCGAATCCAAGTACTAAAAACACCGAACCCAAGTACTTAAACGAGCGAACCCAAGTGTGAAAACGATGATATTTTTTTCAAAACCTTGTTTTGGCTGATTTTTTTATTGACTCGGGTACAGACCATGATTCTTAGTATAAATCCAAAATTTAAGTGGATTTGGTGCTCTAGGGCCAAAGTTATGGCCGAACCAACGCTTGACAAAGCGCTAATAAAACGGTGAATATTTTGTATGAAGAAAATTATAATTCTTCTGTTGGCAGATTTTCTGATGGATTCGTGTAAAGACCATGATTCTTAGTAAGAATCCAAAATTTCAGTCAGTTCGTTGCCATAGGGCCGAAGTTACGACCGAATCCAAGTACTAAAAACACCGAACCCAAATACTTAAACGAGCGAACCCAAGTGTGAAAACGATGATATTTTTTTCAAAATCTTGTTTTGGCTGATTTTTTTATTGACTCGGGTACAGACCATTATTCTTAGTATGAATCCAAAATTTTAGTGGATTTGGTGCACTAGGGCCAAAGTTATGGCCGAACCAAAGCTTGATAAAGCGCTAATAAAACTATGAATATTTTGTATGAAGTAAATTATAATTCTTCTGTTGGCAGATTTTCTGATGGATTCGTGTACAGACCATGATTCTTAGTCAGAATCCAAAATTTCAGTCAGTTCGGTGCCATAGGGCCGAAGTTATGACCGAACCCAAGTATTAAAAACACCGAACCCAAGTACTTAAACGAGCGAACCCAAGTGTGAAAACGATGATATTTTTTTCAAAATCTTGTTTTGGCTTATTTTTTTATTGACTCGGGTACAGACCATGATTCTCAGTATGAATCCAAAATTTTAGTCGATTTGGGGCTCTAGAGCCAAAGTTATGGCCGAACCAAAGTTTGACAAAGCGCTACTAAAACGATGAATATTTTGTATGAAGAAAATTATAATTCTTCTGTTGGCAGATTTTCTGATGGATTCGTGTAAAGACCATGATTCTTAGTAAGAATCCAAAATTTCATCCAGTTCGTTGCCATAGGGCCGAAGTTATGACCGAACCCAAGTATTAAAAACACCGAACCCAAGTACTTAAACGAGCGAACCCAAGTGTGTAAACGATGATATTTTTTTCAAAATCTTGTTTTCGCTGATTTTTTTATTGACTCGGGTACAGACCATGATTCTTAGTATGAATCCAAAATTTTAGTCGATTTGGGGCTCTAGAGCCAAAGTTATGGCCGAACCAAAGTTTGACAAAGCGCTAATAAAACGATGAATATTTTGTATGAAGAAAATTATAATTCTTCTGTTGGCAGATTTTCTGATGGATTCGTGTACAGACCATGATTCTTAGTAAGAATCCAAAATTTCAGTCAGTTCGTTGCCATTAAGCCAAAGTTATGACCGAACCCAAGTATAAAAAACACCGAACCCAAGTACTTAAACGAGCGAACCCAAGTGTGAAAACGATGATATTTTTTTCAAAACCTTGTTTTGGCTGATTTTTTTATTGACTCGGGTACAGACCATGATTCTTAGTATGAATCCAAAATTTTAGTGGATTTGGTGCTCTAGGGTCAAAGTTATGGCCGAACCAAAGTTGGACAAAGCGCTAATAAAACGATGAATATTTTGTATGAAAAAAATTATAAATCTTCTCTTGGCAGATTTTCTGATGGATTCGTGTACAGACCATGATTCTTAGTAAGAATCCAAAATTTCAGTCAGTTCTTTGCCATTAAGCCAAAGTTATGACCGAACCCAAGTATAAAAAACACCGAACCCAAGTACTTAAACGAGCGAACCCAAGTGTGAAAACGATGATATTTTTTTCAAAATCTTGTTTTGGCTAATTTTTTTATTGACTCGGGTACAGACCATGATTCTTAGTATGAATCCAAAATTTTAGTCGATCTGGGGCTCTAGAGCCAAAGTTATGGCCGAACCAAAGTTTGACAAAGCGCTACTAAAACGATGAATATTTTGTATGAAGAAAATTATAATTCTTCTGTTGGCAGATTTTCTGATGGATTCGTGTAAAGACCATGATTCTTAGTAAGAATCCAAAATTTCATCCAGTTCGTTGCCATAGGGCCGAAGTTATGACCGAACCCAAGTATTAAAAACACCGAACCCAAGTACTTAAACGAGCGAACCCAAGTGTGTAAACGATGATATTTTTTTCAAAATCTTGTTTTCGCTGATTTTTTTATTGACTCGGGTACAGACCATGATTCTTAGTATGAATCCAAAATTTTAGTCGATTTGGGGCTCTAGAGCCAAAGTTATGGCCGAACCAAAGTTTGACAAAGCGCTAATAAAACGATGAATATTTTGTATGAAGAAAATTATAATTCTTCTGTTGGCAGATTTTCTGATGGATTCGTGTACAGACCATGATTCTTAGTCAGAATCCAAAATTTCAGTCAGTTCGGTGCCATAGGGCCGAAGTTATGACCGAACCCAAGTATTAAAAACACCGAACCCAAGTACTTAAACGAGCGAACCCAAGTGTGAAAACGATGATATTTTTTTCAAAATCTTGTTTTTGCTGATTTTTTTAATGACCCGGGTACAGACCATGATTCTTAGTATGAATCCAAAATTTTAGTCGATTTGGTGCTCTAGGGCCAAAGTTATGGCCGAACCAAAGCTTGACAAAGCGCTAATAAAACGATGAATATTTTGTATGAAGAAAATTATAATTCTTCTGTTGGCAGATTTTCTGATGGATTCGTGTACAGACCATGATTCTTAGTAAGAATCCAAAATTTCAGTCAGTTCGTTGCCATTAAGCCAAAGTTATGACCGAACCCAAGTATTAAAAACACCGAACCCAAGTACTTAAACGAGCGAACCCAAGTGTGTAAACGATGATATTTTTTTCAAAATCTTGTTTTGGCTGATTTTTTTATTGACTCGGGTACAGACCATGATTCTTAGTATAAATCCAAAATTTAAGTGGATTTGGTGCTCTAGGGCCAAAGTTATGGCCGAACCAACGCTTGACAAAGCGCTAATAAAACGGTGAATATTTTGTATGAAGAAAATTATAATTCTTCTGTTGGCAGATTTTCTGATGGATTCGTGTAAAGACCATGATTCTTAGTAAGAATCCAAAATTTCAGTCAGTTCGTTGCCATAGGGCCGAAGTTACGACCGAATCCAAGTACTAAAAACACCGAACCCAAATACTTAAACGAGCGAACCCAAGTGTGAAAACGATGATATTTTTTTCAAAATCTTGTTTTGGCTGATTTTTTTATTGACTCGGGTACAGACCATTATTCTTAGTATGAATCCAAAATTTTAGTGGATTTGGTGCACTAGGGCCAAAGTTATGGCCGAACCAAAGCTTGATAAAGCGCTAATAAAACTATGAATATTTTGTATGAAGTAAATTATAATTCTTCTGTTGGCAGATTTTCTGATGGATTCGTGTACAGACCATGATTCTTAGTCAGAATCCAAAATTTCAGTCAGTTCGGTGCCATAGGGCCGAAGTTATGACCGAACCCAAGTATTAAAAACACCGAACCCAAGTACTTAAACGAGCGAACCCAAGTGTGTAAACGATGATATTTTTTTCAAAATCTTGTTTTCGCTGATTTTTTTATTGACTCGGGTACAGACCATGATTCTTAGTATGAATCCAAAATTTTAGTCGATTTGGGGCTCTAGAGCCAAAGTTATGGCCGAACCAAAGTTTGACAAAGCGCTAATAAAACGATGAATATTTTGTATGAAGAAAATTATAATTCTTCTGTTGGCAGATTTTCTGATGGATTCGTGTACAGACCATGATTCTTAGTAAGAATCCAAAATTTCAGTCAGTTCGTTGCCATTAAGCCAAAGTTATGACCGAACCCAAGTATTAAAAACACCGAACCCAAGTACTTAAACGAGCGAACCCAAGTGTGTAAACGATGATATTTTTTTCAAAATCTTGTTTTCGCTGATTTTTTTATTGACTCGGGTACAGACCATGATTCTTAGTATAAATCCAAAATTTAAGTGGATTTGGTGCTCTAGGGCCAAAGTTATGGCCGAACCAACGCTTGACAAAGCGCTAATGAAACGGTGAATATTTTGTATGAAGAAAATTATAATTCTTCTGTTGGCAGATTTTCTGATGGATTCGTGTAAAGACCATGATTCTTAGTAAGAATCCAAAATTTCAGTCAGTTCGTTGCCATAGGGCCGAAGTTACGACCGAATCCAAGTACTAAAAACACCGAACCCAAATACTTAAACGAGCGAACCCAAGTGTGAAAACGATGATATTTTTTTCAAAATCTTGTTTTGGCTGATTTTTTTATTGACTCGGGTACAGACCATTATTCTTAGTATGAATCCAAAATTTTAGTCGATTTGGGGCTCTAGAGCCAAAGTTATGGCCGAACCAAAGTTTGACAAAGCGCTAATAAAACGATGAATATTTTGTATGAAGAAAATTATAATTCTTCTGTTGGCAGATTTTCTGATGGATTCGTGTACAGACCATGATTCTTAGTAAGAATCCAAAATTTCATCCAGTTCGTTGCCATAGGGCCGAAGTTATGACCGAACCCAAGTATTAAAAACACCGAACCCAAGTACTTAAACGAGCGAACCCAAGTGTGTAAACGATGATATTTTTTTCAAAATCTTGTTTTCGATGATTTTTTTATTGACTCGGGTACAGACCATGATTCTTAGTATAAATCCAAAATTTAAGTGGATTTGGTGCTCTAGGGCCAAAGTTATGGCCGAACCAACGCTTGACAAAGCGCTAATAAAACGGTGAATATTTTGTATGAAGAAAATTATAATTCTTCTGTTGGCAGATTTTCTGATGGATTCGTGTAAAGACCATGATTCTTAGTAAGAATCCAAAATTTCAGTCAGTTCGTTGCCATAGTGCCGAAGTTACGACCGAATCCAAGTACTAAAAACACCGAACCCAAATACTTAAACGAGCGAACCCAAGTGTGAAAACGATGATATTTTTTTCAAAATCTTGTTTTGGCTGATTTTTTTATTGACTCGGGTACAGACCATTATTCTTAGTATGAATCCAAAATTTTAGTGGATTTGGTGCACTAGGGCCAAAGTTATGGCCGAACCAAAGCTTGATAAAGCGCTAATAAAACTATGAATATTTTGTATGAAGTAAATTATAATTCTTCTGTTGGCAGATTTTCTGATGGATTCGTGTACAGACCATGATTCTTAGTCAGAATCCAAAATTTCAGTCAGTTCGGTGCCATAGGGCCGAAGTTATGACCGAACCCAAGTATTAAAAACACCGAACCCAAGTACTTAAACGAGCGAACCCAAGTGTGAAAACGATGATATTTTTTTCAAAATCTTGTTTTGGCTAATTTTTTTATTGACTCGGGTACAGACCATGATTCTCAGTATGAATCCAAAATTTTAGTCGATTTGGGGCTCTAGAGCCAAAGTTATGGCCGAACCAAAGTTTGACAAAGCGCTACTAAAACGATGAATATTTTGTATGAAGAAAATTATAATTCTTCTGTTGGCAGATTTTCTGATGGATTCGTGTAAAGACCATGATTCTTAGTAAGAATCCAAAATTTCATCCAGTTCGTTGCCATAGGGCCGAAGTTATGACCGAACCCAAGTATTAAAAACACCGAACCCAAGTACTTAAACGAGCGAACCCAAGTGTGTAAACGATGATATTTTTTTCAAAATCTTGTTTTCGCTGATTTTTTTATTGACTCGGGTACAGACCATGATTCTTAGTATGAATCCAAAATTTTAGTCGATTTGGGGCTCTAGAGCCAAAGTTATGGCCGAACCAAAGTTTGACAAAGCGCTAATAAAACGATGAATATTTTGTATGAAGAAAATTATAATTCTTCTGTTGGCAGATTTTCTGATGGATTCGTGTACAGACCATGATTCTTAGTAAGAATCCAAAATTTCAGTCAGTTCGTTGCCATTAAGCCAAAGTTATGACCGAACCCAAGTATAAAAAACACCGAACCCAAGTACTTAAACGAGCGAACCCAAGTGTGAAAACGATGATATTTTTTTCAAAACCTTGTTTTGGCTGATTTTTTTATTGACTCGGGTACAGACCATGATTCTTAGTATGAATCCAAAATTTTAGTGGATTTGGTGCTCTAGGGTCAAAGTTATGGCCGAACCAAAGTTGGACAAAGCCCTAATAAAACGATGAATATTTTGTATGAAAAAAATTATAAATCTTCTCTTGGCAGATTTTCTGATGGATTCGTGTACAGACCATGATTCTTAGTCAGAATCCAAAATTTCAGTCAGTTCGGTGTCATAGGGCCGAAGTTATGACCGAACCCAAGTATTAAAAACACCGAACCCAAGTACTTAAACGAGCGAACCCAAGTGTGAAAACGATGATATTTTTTTCAAAATCTTGTTTTGGCTAATTTTTTTATTGACTCGGGTACAGACCATGATTCTTAGTATGAATCCAAAATTTTAGTCGATTTGGGGCTCTAGAGCCAAAGTTATGGCCGAACCAAAGTTTGACAAAGCGCTACTAAAACGATGAATATTTTGTATGAAGAAAATTATAATTCTTCTGTTGGCAGATTTTCTGATGGATTCGTGTAAAGACCATGATTCTTAGTAAGGATCCAAAATTTCATCCAGATCGTTGCCATAGGGCCGAAGTTATGACCGAACCCAAGTATTAAAAACACCGAACCCAAGTACTTAAACGAGCGAACCCAAGTGTGAAAACGATGATATTTTTTTCAAAATCTTGTTTTCGCTGATTTTTTTATTGACTCGGGTACAGACCATGATTCTTAGTATGAATCCAAAATTTTAGTCGATTTGGGGCTCTAGAGCCAAAGTTATGGCCGAACCAAAGTATGACAAAGCGCTAATAAAACGATGAATATTTTGTATGAAGAAAATTATAATTCTTCTGTTGGCAGATTTTCTGATGGATTCATGTAAAGACCATGATTCTTAGTAAGAATCCAAAATTTCAGTCAGTTCCTTGCCATAGGGCCGAAGTTATGACCGAATCCAAGTATTAAAAACACCGAATCCAAGTACTTAAACGAGCGAACCCAAGTTTGAAAACGATGATATTTTTTTCAAAATCTTGTTTTGGCTGATTTTTTTATTGACTCGGGTACAGACGATGATTTCTAGTATAAATCCGAAATTTTAGTGGATTTGGTGCTCTAGGGTCAAAGTTATGGCCGAACCAAAGTTGGACAAAGCGCTAATAAAACGATGAATATTTTGTATGAAGAAAATTATAAATCTTCTGTTGGCAGATTTTCTGATGGATTCGTGTACAGACCATGATTCTTAGTCAGAATCCAAAATTTCAGTCAGTTCGGTGCCATAGGGCCGAAGTTATGAACGAACCCAAGTATTAAAAACACCGAACCCAAGTACTTCAACGAGCGAACCCAAGTGTGAAAACGATGATATTTTTTTCAAAATCTTGTTTTGGCTGATTTTTTTAATGACTCGGGTACAGACCATGATTCTTAGTATGAATCCAAAATTTTAGTCGATTTGGGGCTCTAGAGCCAAAGTTATGGCCGAACCAAAGTTTGACAAAGCGCTAATAAAACGATGAATATTTTGTATAAAGTAAATTATAATTCTTCTGTTGGCAGATTTTCTGATGGATTCGTGTACAGACCATGATTCTTAGTAAGAATCCAAAATTTCAGTCAGTTCGTTGCCATTAAGCCTAAGTTATGACCGAAACCAAGTATAAAAAACACCGAACCCAAGTACTTAAACGAGCGAACCCAAGTGTGAAAACGATGATATTTTTTTCAAAACCTTGTTTTGGCTGATTTTTTTATTGACTCGGGTACAGACCATGATTCTTAGTATGAATCCAAAATTTTAGTGGATTTGGTGCTCTAGGGCCAAAGTTATGGCCGAACCAAAGCTTGATAAAGCCCTAATAAAACTATGAATATTTTGTATGAAGTAAATTATAATTCTTCTGTTGGCAGATTTTCTGATGGATTCGTGTACAGACCATGATTCTTAGTCAGAATCCAAAATTTCAGTCAGTTCGGTGCCATAGGGCCGAAGTTATGACCGAACCCAAGTATTTAAAACACCGAACCCAAGTACTTAAACGAGCGAACCCAAGTGTGAAAACGATGATATTTTTTTCAAAATCTTGTTTTGGCTAATTTTTTTATTGACTCGGGTACAGACCATGATTCTTAGTATGAATCCAAAATTTTAGTCGATTTGGGGCTCTAGAGCCAAAGTTATGGCCGAACCAAAGTTTGACAAAGCGCTACTAAAACGATGAATATTTTGTATGAAGAAAATTATAATTCTTCTGTTGGCAGATTTTCTGATGGATTCGTGTAAAGACCATGATTCTTAGTAAGAATCCAAAATTTCATCCAGTTCGTTGCCATAGGGCCGAAGTTATGACCGAACCCAAGTATTAAAAACACCGAACCCAAGTACTTAAACGAGCGAACCCAAGTGTGAAAACGATGATATTTTTTTCAAAACCTTGTTTTGGCTGATTTTTTTATTGACTCGGGTACAGACCATGATTCTTAGTATGAATCCAAAATTTTAGTGGATTTGGTGCTCTAGGGCCAAAGTTATGGCCGAACCAAAGCTTGATAAAGCCCTAATAAAACTATGAATATTTTGTATGAAGTAAATTATAATTCTTCTGTTGGCAGATTTTCTGATGGATTCGTGTACAGACCATGATTCTTAGTCAGAATCCAAAATTTCAGTCAGTTCGGTGCCATAGGGCCGAAGTTATGACCGAACCCAAGTATTTAAAACACCGAACCCAAGTACTTAAACGAGCGAACCCAAGTGTGAAATCGATGATATTTTTTTCAAAATCTTGTTTTGGCTAATTTTTTTATTGACTCGGGTACAGACCATGATTCTTAGTATGAATCCAAAATTTTAGTCGATTTGGGGCTCTAGAGCCAAAGTTATGGCCGAACCAAAGTTTGACAAAGCGCTACTAAAACGATGAATATTTTGTATGAAGAAAATTATAATTCTTCTGTTGGCAGATTTTCTGATGGATTCGTGTAAAGACCATGATTCTTAGTAAGAATCCAAAATTTCATCCAGTTCGTTGCCATAGGGCCGAAGTTATGACCGAACCCAAGTATTAAAAACACCGAACCCAAGTACTTAAACGAGCGAACCCAAGTGTGAAAACGATGATATTTTTTTCAAAATCTTGTTTTCGCTGATTTTTTTATTGACTCGGGTACAGACCATGATTCTTAGTATGAATCCAAAATTTTAGTCGATTTGGGGCTCTAGAGCCAAAGTTATGGCCGAACCAAAGTTTGACAAAGCGGTAATAAAACGATGAATATTTTGTATGAAGAAAATTATAATTCTTCTGTTGGCAGATTTTCTGATGGATTCATGTAAAGACCATGATTCTTAGTAAGAATCCAAAATTTCAGTCAGTTCCTTGCCATAGGGCCGAAGTTATGACCGAATCCAAGTATTAAAAACACCGAATCCAAGTACTTAAACGAGCGAACCCAAGTTTGAAAACGATGATATTTTGTTCAAAATCTTGTTTTGGCTGATTTTTTTATTGACTCGGGTACAGACGATGATTTCTAGTATAAATCCGAAATTTTAGTGGATTTGGTGCTCTAGGGTCAAAGTTATGGCCGAACCAAAGTTGGACAAAGCGCTAATAAAACGATGAATATTTTGTATGAAGGAAATTATAAATCTTCTGTTGGCAGATTTTCTGATGGATTCGTGTACAGACCATGATTCGTAGTCAGAATCCAAAATTTCAGTCAGTTCGGTGCCATAGGGCCGAAGTTATGACCGAACCCAAGTATTAAAAACACCGAACCCAAGTACTTAAACGAGCGAACCCAAGTGTGAAAACGATGATATTTTTTTCAAAATCTTGTTTTTGCTGATTTTTTTAATGACCCGGGTACAAACCATGATTCTTAGTATGAATCCAAAATTTTAGTCGATTTGGTGCTCTAGGGCCAAAGTTATGGCCGAACCAAAGCTTGACAAAGCGCTAATAAAACGATGAATATTTTGTATGAAGAAAATTATAATTCTTCTGTTGGCAGATTTTCTGATGGATTCGTGTACAGACCATGATTCTTAGTAAGAATCCAAAATTTCAGTCAGTTCGTTGCCATTAAGCCAAAGTTATGACCGAACCCAAGTATAAAAAACACCGAACCCAAGTACTTAAACGAGCGAACCCAAGTGTGAAAACGATGATATTTTTTTCAAAACCTTGTTTTGGCTGATTTTTTTATTGACTCGGGTACAGACCATGATTCTTAGTATGAATCCAAAATTTAAGTGGATTTGGTGCTCTAGGGCCAAAGTTATGGCCGAACCAACGCTTGACAAAGCGCTAATAAAACGATGAATATTTTGTATGAAGAAAATTATAATTCTTCTGTTGGCAGATTTTCTGATGGATTCGTGTACAGACCATGATTCTTAGTAAGAATCCAAAATTTCAGTCAGTTCGTTGCCATTAAGCCAAAGTTATGACCGAACCCAAGTATAAAAAACACCGAACCCAAGTACTTAAACGAGCGAACCCAAGTGTGAAAACGATGATATTTTTTTCAAAACCTTGTTTTGGCTGATTTTTTTATTGACTCGGGTACAGACCATGATTCTTAGTATGAATCCAAAATTTAAGTGGATTTGGTGCTCTAGGGCCAAAGTTATGGCCGAACCAACGCTTGACAAAGCGCTAATAAAACGATGAATATTTTGTATGAAGAAAATTATAATTCTTCTGTTGGCAGATTTTCTGATGGATTCGTGTAAAGACCATGATTCTTAGTAAGAATCCAAAATTTCAGTCAGTTCGTTGCCATAGGTCCGAAGTTACGACCGAATCCAAGTACTAAAAACACCGAACCCAAGTACTTAAACGAGCGAACCCAAGTGTGAAAACGATGATATTTTTTTCAAAACCTTGTTTTGGCTGATTTTTTTATTGACTCGGGTACAGACCATGATTCTTAGTATGAATCCAAAATTTTAGTGGATTTGGTGCTCTAGGGCCAAAGTTATGGCCGAACCAAAGATTGATAAAGCCCTAATAAAACTATGAATATTTTGTATGAAGTAAATTATAATTCTTCTGTTGGCAGATTTTCTGATGGATTCGTGTACAGACCATGATTCTTAGTCAGAATCCAAAATTTCAGTCAGTTCGGTGCCATAGGGCCGAAGTTATGACCGAACCCAAGTATTAAAAACACCGAACCCAAGTACTTAAACGAGCGAACCCAAGTGTGAAAACGATGATATTTTTTTCAAAATCTTGTTTTGGCTAATTTTTTTATTGACTCGGGTACAGACCATGATTCTTAGTATGAATCCAAAATTTTAGTCGATTTGGGGCTCTAGAGCCAAAGTTATGGCCGAACCAAAGTTTGACAAAGCGCTACTAAAACGATGAATATTTTGTATGAAGAAAATTATAATTCTTCTGTTGGCAGATTTTCTGATGGATTCGTGTAAAGACCATGATTCTTAGTAAGAATCCAAAATTTCATCCAGTTCGTTGCCAAAGGGCCGAAGTTATGACCGAACCCAAGTATTAAAAACACCGAACCCAAGTACTTAAACGAGCGAACCCAAGTGTGAAAACGATGATATTTTTTTCAAAATCTTGTTTTCGCTGATTTTTTTATTGACTCGGGTACAGACCATGATTCTTAGTATGAATCCAAAATTTAAGTCGATTTGGGGCTCTAGAGCCAAAGTTATGGCCGAACCAAAGTTTGACAAAGCGCTACTAAAACGATGAATATTTTGTATGAAGAAAATTATAATTCTTCTGTTGGCAGATTTTCTGATGGATTCGTGTAAAGACCATGATTCTTAGTAAGAATCCAAAATTTCATCCAGTTCGTTGCCAAAGGGCCGAAGTTATGACCGAACCCAAGTATTAAAAACACCGAACCCAAGTACTTAAACGAGCGAACCCAAGTGTGAAAACGATGATATTTTTTTCAAAATCTTGTTTTCGCTGATTTTTTTATTGACTCGGGTACAGACCATGATTCTTAGTATGAATCCAAAATTTAAGTCGATTTGGGGCTCTAGAGCCAAAGTTATGGCCTAACCAAAGTTTGACAAAGCGCTAATAAAACGATGAATATTTTGTATGAAGAAAATTATAATTCTTCTGTTGGCAGATTTTCTGATGGATTCGTGTAAAGACCATGATTCTTAGTAAGAATCCAAAATTTCAGTCAGTTCGTTGCCATAGGTCCGAAGTTACGACCGAATCCAAGTACTAAAAACACCGAACCCAAGTACTTAAACGAGCGAACCCAAGTGTGAAAACGATGATATTTTTTTCAAAACCTTGTTTTCGCTGATTTTTTTATTGACTCGGGTACAGACCATGATTCTTAGTATAAATCCAAAATTTAAGTGGATTTGGTGCTCTACGGCCAAAGTTATGGCCGAACCAACGCTTGACAAAGCGCTAATAAAACGGTGAATATTTTGTATGAAGAAAATTATAATTCTTCTGTTGGCAGATTTTCTGATGGATTCGTGAAAAGACCATGATTCTTAGTAAGAATCCAAAATTTCAGTCAGTTCGTTGCCATAGGGCCGAAGTTACAACCGAATCCAAGTACTAAAAACACCGAACCCAAATACTTAAACGAGCGAACCCAAGTGTGAAAACGATGATATTTTTTTCAAAATCTTGTTTTGGCTGATTTTTTTATTGACTCGGGTACAGACCATGATTCTTAGTATGAATCCAAAATTTTAGTGGATTTGGTGCACTAGGGCCAAAGTTATGGCCGAACCAAAGCTTGATAAAGCGCTAATAAAACTATGAATATTTTGTATGAAGTAAATAATAATTCTTCTGTTGGCAGATTTTCTGATGGATTCGTGTACAGACCATGATTCTTAGTCAGAATCCAAAATTTCAGTCAGTTCGGTGCCATAGGGCCGAAGTTATGACCGAACCCAAGTATTAAAAACACCGAACCCAAGTACTTAAACGAGCGAACCCAAGTGTGAAAACGATGATATTTTTTTCAAAATCTTGTTTTGGCTAATTTTTTTATTGACTCGGGTACAGACCATGATTCTTAGTATGAATCCAAAATTTTAGTCGATTTGGGGCTCTAGAGCCAAAGTTATGGCCGAACCAAAGTTTGACAAAGCGCTACTAAAACGATGAATATTTTGTATGAAGAAAATTATAATTCTTCTGTTGGCAGATTTTCTGATGGATTCGTGTAAAGACCATGGTTCTTAGTAAGAATCCAAAATTTCATCCAGTTCGTTGCCATAGGGCCGAAGTTATGACCGAACCCAAGTATTAAAAACACCGAACCCAAGTACTTAAACGAGCGAACCCAAGTGTGTAAACGATGATATTTTCTTCAAAATCTTGTTTTCGCTGATTTTTTTATTGACTCGGGTACAGACCATGATTCTTAGTATGAATCCAAAATTTTAGTCGATTTGGGGCTCTAGAGCCAAAGTTATGGCCGAACCAAAGTTTGACAAAGCGCTAATAAAACGATGAATATTTTGTATGAAGAAAATTATAATTCTTCTGTTGGCAGATTTTCTGATGGATTCGTGTACAGACCATGATTCTTAGTAAGAATCCAAAATTTCAGTCAGTTCGTTGCCATTAAGCCAAAGTTATGACCGAACCCAAGTATAAAAAACACCGAACCCAAGTACTTAAACGAGCGAACCCAAGTCTGAAAACGATGATATTTTTTTCAAAACCTTGTTTTGGCTGATTTTTTTATTGACTCGGGAACAGACCATGATTCTTAGTATGAATCCAAAATTTTAGTGGATTTGGTGCTCTAGGGCCAAAGTTATGGCCGAACCAAAGCTTGATAAAGCCCTAATAAAACTATGAATATTTCGTATGAAGTAAATTATAATTCTTCTGTTGGCAGATTTTCTGATGGATTCGTGTACAGACCATGATTCTTAGTCAGAATCCAAAATTTCAGTCAGTTCGGTGCCATAGGGCCGAAGTTATGACCGAACCCAAGTATTAAAAACACCGAACCCAAGTACTTAAACGAGCGAACCCAAGTGTGAAAACGATGATATTTTTTTCAAAATCTTGTTTTGGCTAATTTTTTTATTTACTCGGGTACAGACCATGATTCTTAGTATGAATCCAAAATTTTAGTCGATTTGGGGCTCTAGAGCCAAAGTTATGGCCGAACCAAAGTTTGACAAAGCGCTACTAAAACGATGAATATTTTGTATGAAGAAAATTATAATTCTTCTGTTGGCAGATTTTCTGATGGATTCGTGTAAAGACCATGATTCTTAGTAAGAATCCAAAATTTCATCCAGTTCGTTGCCATAGGGCCGAAGTTATGACCGAACCCAAGTATTAAAAACACCGAACCCAAGTACTTAAACGAGCGAACCCAAGTGTGAAAACGATGATATTTTTTTCAAAATCTTGTTTTCGCTGATTTTTTTATTGACTCGGGTACAGACCATGATTCTTAGTATGAATCCAAAATTTTAGTCGATTTGGGGCTCTAGAGCGAAAGTTATGGCCGAACCAAAGTATGACAAAGCGCTAATAAAACGATGAATATTTTGTATGAAGAAAATTATAATTCTTCTGTTGGCAGATTTTCTGATGGATTCATGTAAAGACCATGATTCTTAGTAAGAATCCAAAATTTCAGTCAGTTCCTTGCCATAGGGCCGAAGTTATGACCGAATCCAAGTATTAAAAACACCGAATCCAAGTACTTAAACGAGCGAACCCAAGTTTGAAAACGATGATATTTTTTTCAAAATCTTGTTTTGGCTGATTTTTTTATTGACTCGGGTACAGACGATGATTTCTAGTATAAATCCGAAATTTTAGTGGATTTGGTGCTCTAGGGTCAAAGTTATGGCCGAACCAAAGTTGGACAAAGCGCTAATAAAACGATGAATATTTTGTATGAAGAAAATTATAAATCTTCTGTTGGCAGATTTTCTGATGGATTCGTGTACAGACCATGATTCTTAGTCAGAATCCAAAATTTCAGTCAGTTCGGTGCCATAGGGCCGAAGTTATGAACGAACCCAAGTATTAAAAACACCGAACCCAAGTACTTAAACGAGCGAACCCAAGTGTGAAAACGATGATATTTTTTTCAAAATCTTGTTTTGGCTGATTTTTTTACTGACTCGGGTACAGACCATGATTCTTAGTATGAATCCAAAATTTTAGTCGATTTGGGGCTCTAGAGCCAAAGTTATGGCCGAACCAAAGTTTGACAAAGCGCTAATAAAACGATGAATATTTTGTATGAAGTAAATTATAATTCTTCTGTTGGCAGATTTTCTGATGGATTCGTGTACAGACCATGATTCTTAGTAAGAATCCAAAATTTCAGTCAGTTCGTTGCCATTAAGCCAAAGTAATGACCGAACCCAAGTATTTAAAACACCGAACCCAAGTACTTAAACGAGCGAACCCAAGTGTGAAAACGATGATATTTTTTTCAAAACCTTGTTTTGGCTGATTTTTTTATTGACTCGGGTACAGACCATGATTCTTAGTATGAATCCAAAATTTTAGTGGATTTGTTGCTCTAGGGCCAAAGTTATGGCCGAACCAAAGCTTGATAAAGCCCTAATAAAACTATGAATATTTTGTATGAAGTAAATTATAATTCTTCTGTTGGCAGATTTTCTGATGGATTCGTGTACAGACCATGATTCTTAGTCAGAATCCAAAATTTCAGTCAGTTCGGTGCCATAGGGCCGAAGTTATGACCGAACCCAAGTATTAAAAACACCGAACCCAAGTACTTAAACGAGCGAACCCAAGTGTGAAAACGATGATATTTTTTTCAAAATCTTGTTTTCGCTGATTTTTTTATTGACTCGGGTACAGACCATGATTCTTAGTATGAATCCAAAATTTAAGTCGATTTGGGGCTCTAGAGCCAAAGTTATGGCCGAACCAAAGTTTGACAAAGCGCTAATAAAACGATGAATATTTTGTATGAAGAAAATTATAATTCTTCTGTTGGCAGATTTTCTGATGGATTCATGTAAAGACCATGATTCTTAGTAAGAATCCAAAATTTCAGTCAGTTCGTTGCCATAGGTCCGAAGTTACGACCGAATCCAAGTACTAAAAACACCGAACCCAAGTACTTAAACGAGCGAACCCAAGTGTGAAAACGATGATATTTTTTTCAAAACCTTGTTTTGGCTGATTTTTTTATTGACTCGGGTACAGACCATGATTCTTAGTATGAATCCAAAATTTTAGTGGATTTGGTGCTCTAGGGCCAAAGTTATGGCCGAACCAAAGCTTGATAAAGCCCTAATAAAACTATGAATATTTTGTATGAAGTAAATTATAATTCTTCTGTTGGCAGATTTTCTGATGGATTCGTGTACAGACCATGATTCTTAGTCAGAATCCAAAATTTCAGTCAGTTCGGTGCCATAGGGCCGAAGTTATGACCGAACCCAAGTATTAAAAACACCGAACCCAAGTACTTAAACGAGCGAACCCAAGTGTGAAAACGATGATATTTTTTTCAAAATCTTGTTTTCGCTGATTTTTTTATTGACTCGGGTACAGACCATGATTCTTAGTATGAATCCAAAATTTTAGTCGATTTGGGGCTCTAGAGCGAAAGTTATGGCCGAACCAAAGTATGACAAAGCGCTAATAAAACGATGAATATTTTGTATGAAGAAAATTATAATTCTTCTGTTGGCAGATTTTCTGATGGATTCATGTAAAGACCATGATTCTTAGTAAGAATCCAAAATTTCAGTCAGTTCCTTGCCATAGGGCCGAAGTTATGACCGAATCCAAGTATTAAAAACACCGAATCCAAGTACTTAAACGAGCGAACCCAAGTTTGAAAACGATGATATTTTTTTCAAAATCTTGTTTTGGCTGATTTTTTTATTGACTCGGGTACAGACGATGATTTCTAGTATAAATCCGAAATTTTAGTGGATTTGGTGCTCTAGGGTCAAAGTTATGGCCGAACCAAAGTTGGACAAAGCGCTAATAAAACGATGAATATTTTGTATGAAGAAAATTATAAATCTTCTGTTGGCAGATTTTCTGATGGATTCGTGTACAGACCATGATTCTTAGTCAGAATCCAAAATTTCAGTCAGTTCGGTGCCATAGGGCCGAAGTTATGAACGAACCCAAGTATTAAAAACACCGAACCCAAGTACTTAAACGAGCGAACCCAAGTGTGAAAACGATGATATTTTTTTCAAAATCTTGTTTTGGCTGATTTTTTTACTGACTCGGGTACAGACCATGATTCTTAGTATGAATCCAAAATTTTAGTCGATTTGGGGCTCTAGAGCCAAAGTTATGGCCGAACCAAAGTTTGACAAAGCGCTAATAAAACGATGAATATTTTGTATGAAGTAAATTATAATTCTTCTGTTGGCAGATTTTCTGATGGATTCGTGTACAGACCATGATTCTTAGTAAGAATCCAAAATTTCAGTCAGTTCGTTGCCATTAAGCCAAAGTAATGACCGAACCCAAGTATTTAAAACACCGAACCCAAGTACTTAAACGAGCGAACCCAAGTGTGAAAACGATGATATTTTTTTCAAAACCTTGTTTTGGCTGATTTTTTTATTGACTCGGGTACAGACCATGATTCTTAGTATGAATCCAAAATTTTAGTGGATTTGGTGCTCTAGGGCCAAAGTTATGGCCGAACCAAAGCTTGATAAAGCCCTAATAAAACTATGAATATTTTGTATGAAGTAAATTATAATTCTTCTGTTGGCAGATTTTCTGATGGATTCGTGTACAGACCATGATTCTTAGTCAGAATCCAAAATTTCAGTCAGTTCGGTGCCATAGGGCCGAAGTTATGACCGAACCCAAGTATTTAAAACACCGAACCCAAGTACTTAAACGAGCGAACCCAAGTGTGAAAACGATGATATTTTTTTCAAAACCTTGTTTTGGCTGATTTTTTTATTGACTCGGGTACAGACCATGATTCTTAGTATGAATCCAAAATTTTAGTGGATTTGTTGCTCTAGGGCCAAAGTTATGGCCGAACCAAAGCTTGATAAAGCGCTAATAAAACGATGAATATTTTGTATGAAGTAAATTATAATTCTTCTGTTGGCAGATTTTCTGATGGATTCGTGTACAGACCATGATTCTTAGTCAGAATCCAAAATTTCAGTCAGTTCGGTGCCATAGGGCCGAAGTTATGAACGAACCCAAGTATTAAAAACACCGAACCCAAGTACTTAAACGAGCGAACCCAAGTGTGAAAACGATGATATTTTTTTCAAAATCTTGTTTTGGCTGATTTTTTTACTGACTCGGGTACAGACCATGATTCTTAGTATGAATCCAAAATTTTAGTCGATTTGGGGCTCTAGAGCCAAAGTTATGGCCGAACCAAAGTTTGACAAAGCGCTAATAAAACGATGAATATTTTGTATGAAGTAAATTATAATTCTTCTGTTGGCAGATTTTCTGATGGATTCGTGTACAGACCATGATTCTTAGTAAGAATCCAAAATTTCAGTCAGTTCGTTGCCATTAAGCCAAAGTAATGACCGAACCCAAGTATTTAAAACACCGAACCCAAGTACTTAAACGAGCGAACCCAAGTGTGAAAACGATGATATTTTTTTCAAAACCTTGTTTTGGCTGATTTTTTTATTGACTCGGGTACAGACCATGATTCTTAGTATGAATCCAAAATTTTAGTGGATTTGTTGCTCTAGGGCCAAAGTTATGGCCGAACCAAAGCTTGATAAAGCCCTAATAAAACTATGAATATTTTGTATGAAGTAAATTATAATTCTTCTGTTGGCAGATTTTCTGATGGATTCGTGTACAGACCATGATTCTTAGTCAGAATCCAAAATTTCAGTCAGTTCGGTGCCATAGGGCCGAAGTTATGACCGAACCCAAGTATTAAAAACACCGAACCCAAGTACTTAAACGAGCGAACCCAAGTGTGAAAACGATGATATTTTTTTCAAAATCTTGTTTTCGCTGATTTTTTTATTGACTCGGGTACAGACCATGATTCTTAGTATGAATCCAAAATTTAAGTCGATTTGGGGCTCTAGAGCCAAAGTTATGGCCGAACCAAAGTTTGACAAAGCGCTAATAAAACGATGAATATTTTGTATGAAGAAAATTATAATTCTTCTGTTGGCAGATTTTCTGATGGATTCATGTAAAGACCATGATTCTTAGTAAGAATCCAAAATTTCAGTCAGTTCGTTGCCATAGGTCCGAAGTTACGACCGAATCCAAGTACTAAAAACACCGAACCCAAGTACTTAAACGAGCGAACCCAAGTGTGAAAACGATGATATTTTTTTCAAAACCTTGTTTTGGCTGATTTTTTTATTGACTCGGGTACAGACCATGATTCTTAGTATGAATCCAAAATTTTAGTGGATTTGGTGCTCTAGGGCCAAAGTTATGGCCGAACCAAAGCTTGATAAAGCCCTAATAAAACTATGAATATTTTGTATGAAGTAAATTATAATTCTTCTGTTGGCAGATTTTCTGATGGATTCGTGTACAGACCATGATTCTTAGTCAGAATCCAAAATTTCAGTCAGTTCGGTGCCATAGGGCCGAAGTTATGACCGAACCCAAGTATTAAAAACACCGAACCCAAGTACTTAAACGAGCGAACCCAAGTGTGAAAACGATGATATTTTTTTCAAAATCTTGTTTTCGCTGATTTTTTTATTGACTCGGGTACAGACCATGATTCTTAGTATGAATCCAAAATTTTAGTCGATTTGGGGCTCTAGAGCGAAAGTTATGGCCGAACCAAAGTATGACAAAGCGCTAATAAAACGATGAATATTTTGTATGAAGAAAATTATAATTCTTCTGTTGGCAGATTTTCTGATGGATTCATGTAAAGACCATGATTCTTAGTAAGAATCCAAAATTTCAGTCAGTTCCTTGCCATAGGGCCGAAGTTATGACCGAATCCAAGTATTAAAAACACCGAATCCAAGTACTTAAACGAGCGAACCCAAGTTTGAAAACGATGATATTTTTTTCAAAATCTTGTTTTGGCTGATTTTTTTATTGACTCGGGTACAGACGATGATTTCTAGTATAAATCCGAAATTTTAGTGGATTTGGTGCTCTAGGGTCAAAGTTATGGCCGAACCAAAGTTGGACAAAGCGCTAATAAAACGATGAATATTTTGTATGAAGAAAATTATAATTCTTCTGTTGGCAGATTTTCTGATGGATTCGTGTACAGACCATGATTCTTAGTCAGAATCCAAAATTTCAGTCAGTTCGGTGCCATAGGGCCGAAGTTATGAACGAACCCAAGTATTAAAAACACCGAACCCAAGTACTTAAACGAGCGAACCCAAGTGTGAAAACGATGATATTTTTTTCAAAATCTTGTTTTGGCTGATTTTTTTACTGACTCGGGTACAGACCATGATTCTTAGTATGAATCCAAAATTTTAGTCGATTTGGGGCTCTAGAGCCAAAGTTATGGCCGAACCAAAGTTTGACAAAGCGCTAATAAAACGATGAATATTTTGTATGAAGTAAATTATAATTCTTCTGTTGGCAGATTTTCTGATGGATTCGTGTACAGACCATGATTCTTAGTAAGAATCCAAAATTTCAGTCAGTTCGTTGCCATTAAGCCAAAGTTATGACCGAACCCAAGTATAAAAAACACCGAACCCAAGTACTTAAACGAGCGAACCCAAGTGTGAAAACGATGATATTTTTTTCAAAACCTTGTTTTGGCTGATTTTTTTATTGACTCGGGTACAGACCATGATTCTTAGTATGAATCCAAAATTTTAGTGGATTTGGTGCTCTAGGGCCAAAGTTATGGCCGAACCAAAGCTTGATAAAGCCCTAATAAAACTATGAATATTTTGTATGAAGTAAATTATAATTCTTCTGTTGGCAGATTTTCTGATGGATTCGTGTACAGACCATGATTCTTAGTCAGAATCCAAAATTTCAGTCAGTTCGGTGCCATAGGGCCGAAGTTATGACCGAACCCAAGTATTTAAAACACCGAACCCAAGTACTTAAACGAGCGAACCCAAGTGTGAAAACGATGATATTTTTTTCAAAACCTTGTTTTGGCTGATTTTTTTATTGACTCGGGTACAGACCATGATTCTTAGTATAAATCCAAAATTTAAGTGGATTTGGTGCTCTAGGGCCAAAGTTATGGCCGAACCAACGCTTGACAAAGCGCTAATAAAACGATGAATATTTTGTATGAAGAAAATTATAATTCTTCTGTTGGCAGATTTTCTGATGGATTCGTGTAAAGACCATGATTCTTAGTAAGAATCCAAAATTTCAGTCAGTTCGTTGCCATAGGTCCGAAGTTACGACCGAATCCAAGTACTAAAAACACCGAACCCAAGTACTTAAACGAGCGAACCCAAGTGTGAAAACGATGATATTTTTTTCAAAACCTTGTTTTGGCTGATTTTTTTATTGACTCGGGTACAGACCATGATTCTTAGTATGAATCCAAAATTTTAGTGGATTTGGTGCTCTAGGGCCAAAGTTATGGCCGAACCAAAGCTTGATAAAGCCCTAATAAAACTATGAATATTTTGTATGAAGTAAATTATAATTCTTCTGTTGGCAGATTTTCTGATGGATTCGTGTACAGACCATGATTCTTAGTCAGAATCCAAAATTTCAGTCAGTTCGGTGCCATAGGGCCGAAGTTATGACCGAACCCAAGTATTAAAAACACCGAACCCAAGTACTTAAACGAGCGAACCCAAGTGTGAAAACGATGATATTTTTTTCAAAATCTTGTTTTCGCTGATTTTTTTATTGACTCGGGTACAGACCATGATTCTTAGTATGAATCCAAAATTTAAGTCGATTTGGGGCTCTAGAGCCAAAGTTATGGCCGAACCAAAGTTTGACAAAGCGCTAATAAAACGATGAATATTTTGTATGAAGAAAATTATAATTCTTCTGTTGGCAGATTTTCTGATGGATTCGTGTACAGACCATGATTCTTAGTCAGAATCCAAAATTTCAGTCAGTTCGGTGCCATAGGGCCGAAGTTATGAACGAACCCAAGTATTAAAAACACCGAACCCAAGTACTTAAACGAGCGAACCCAAGTGTGAAAACGATGATATTTTTTTCAAAATCTTGTTTTGGCTGATTTTTTTACTGACTCGGGTACAGACCATGATTCTTAGTATGAATCCAAAATTTTAGTCGATTTGGGGCTCTAGAGCCAAAGTTATGGCCGAACCAAAGTTTGACAAAGCGCTAATAAAACGATGAATATTTTGTATGAAGTAAATTATAATTCTTCTGTTGGCAGATTTTCTGATGGATTCGTGTACAGACCATGATTCTTAGTAAGAATCCAAAATTTCAGTCAGTTCGTTGCCATTAAGCCAAAGTTATGACCGAACCCAAGTATAAAAAACACCGAACCCAAGTACTTAAACGAGCGAACCCAAGTGTGAAAACGATGATATTTTTTTCAAAACCTTGTTTTGGCTGATTTTTTTATTGACTCGGGTACAGACCATGATTCTTAGTATGAATCCAAAATTTTAGTGGATTTGGTGCTCTAGGGCCAAAGTTATGGCCGAACCAAAGCTTGATAAAGCCCTAATAAAACTATGAATATTTTGTATGAAGTAAATTATAATTCTTCTGTTGGCAGATTTTCTGATGGATTCGTGTACAGACCATGATTCTTAGTCAGAATCCAAAATTTCAGTCAGTTCGGTGCCATAGGGCCGAAGTTATGACCGAACCCAAGTATTTAAAACACCGAACCCAAGTACTTAAACGAGCGAACCCAAGTGTGAAAACGATGATATTTTTTTCAAAACCTTGTTTTGGCTGATTTTTTTATTGACTCGGGTACAGACCATGATTCTTAGTATAAATCCAAAATTTAAGTGGATTTGGTGCTCTAGGGCCAAAGTTATGGCCGAACCAACGCTTGACAAAGCGCTAATAAAACGATGAATATTTTGTATGAAGAAAATTATAATTCTTCTGTTGGCAGATTTTCTGATGGATTCGTGTAAAGACCATGATTCTTAGTAAGAATCCAAAATTTCAGTCAGTTCGTTGCCATAGGTCCGAAGTTACGACCGAATCCAAGTACTAAAAACACCGAACCCAAGTACTTAAACGAGCGAACCCAAGTGTGAAAACGATGATATTTTTTTCAAAACCTTGTTTTGGCTGATTTTTTTATTGACTCGGGTACAGACCATGATTCTTAGTATGAATCCAAAATTTTAGTGGATTTGGTGCTCTAGGGCCAAAGTTATGGCCGAACCAAAGCTTGATAAAGCCCTAATAAAACTATGAATATTTTGTATGAAGTAAATTATAATTCTTCTGTTGGCAGATTTTCTGATGGATTCGTGTACAGACCATGATTCTTAGTCAGAATCCAAAATTTCAGTCAGTTCGGTGCCATAGGGCCGAAGTTATGACCGAACCCAAGTATTAAAAACACCGAACCCAAGTACTTAAACGAGCGAACCCAAGTGTGAAAACGATGATATTTTTTTCAAAATCTTGTTTTCGCTGATTTTTTTATTGACTCGGGTACAGACCATGATTCTTAGTATGAATCCAAAATTTAAGTCGATTTGGGGCTCTAGAGCCAAAGTTATGGCCGAACCAAAGTTTGACAAAGCGCTAATAAAACGATGAATATTTTGTATGAAGAAAATTATAATTCTTCTGTTGGCAGATTTTCTGATGGATTCATGTAAAGACCATGATTCTTAGTAAGAATCCAAAATTTCAGTCAGTTCGTTGCCATAGGTCCGAAGTTACGACCGAATCCAAGTACTAAAAACACCGAACCCAAGTACTTAAACGAGCGAACCCAAGTGTGAAAACGATGATATTTTTTTCAAAACCTTGTTTTGGCTGATTTTTTTATTGACTCGGGTACAGACCATGATTCTTAGTATGAATCCAAAATTTTAGTGGATTTGGTGCTCTAGGGCCAAAGTTATGGCCGAACCAAAGCTTGACAAAGCGCTAATAAAACGATGAATATTTTGTATGAAGTAAATTATAATTCTTCTGTTGGCAGATTTTCTGATGGATTCGTGTACAGACCATGATTCTTAGTCAGAATCCAAAATTTCAGTCAGTTCGGTGCCATAGGGCCGAAGTTATGACCGAACCCAAGTATTAAAAACACCGAACCCAAGTACTTAAACGAGCGAACCCAAGTGTGAAAACGATGATATTTTTTTCAAAATCTTGTTTTGGCTAATTTTTTTATTGACTCGGGTACAGACCATGATTCTTAGTATGAATCCAAAATTTTAGTCGATTTGGGGCTCTAGAGCCAAAGTTATGGCCGAACCAAAGTTTGACAAAGCGCTACTAAAACGATGAATATTTTGTATGAAGAAAATTATAATTCTTCTGTTGGCAGATTTTCTGATGGATTCGTATAAAGACCATGATTCTTAGTAAGAATCCAAAATTTCATCCAGTTCGTTGCCAAAGGGCCGAAGTTATGACCGAACCCAAGTATTAAAAACACCGAACCCAAGTACTTAAACGAGCGAACCCAAGTGTGAAAACGATGATATTTTTTTCAAAATCTTGTTTTCGCTGATTTTTTTATTGACTCGGGTACAGACCATGATTCTTAGTATGAATCCAAAATTTTAGTCGATTTGGTGCTCTAGGAACAAAGTTTTGGCCGAACCAAAGTTTAACAAAGCGCTAATAAAACGATGAATATTTTGTATGAAGAAAATTATAATTCTTCTGTTGGCAGATTTTCTGATGGATTCGTGAAAAGACCATGATTCTTAGTAAGAATCCAAAATTTCAGTCAGTTCGTTGCCATAGGGCCGAAGTTACAACCGAATCCAAGTACTAAAAACACCGAACCCAAATACTTAAACGAGCGAACCCAAGTGTGAAAACGATGATATTTTTTTCAAAACCTTGTTTTGGCTGATTTTTTTATTGACTCGGGTACAGACCATGATTCTTAGTATAAATCCAAAATTTAAGTGGATTTGGTGCTCTAGGGCCAAAGTTATGGCCGAACCAACGCTTGACAAAGCGCTAATAAAACGGTGAATATTTTGTATGAAGAAAATTATAATTCTTCTGTTGGCAGATTTTCTGATGGATTCGTGAAAAGACCATGATTCTTAGTAAGAATCCAAAATTTCAGTCAGTTCGTTGCCATAGGGCCGAAGTTACAACCGAATCCAAGTACTAAAAACACCGAACCCAAATACTTAAACGAGCGAACCCAAGTGTGAAAACGATGATATTTTTTTCAAAATCTTGTTTTGGCTGATTTTTTTATTGACTCGGGTACAGACCATGATTCTTAGTATGAATCCAAAATTTTAGTGGATTTGGTGCACTAGGGCCAAAGTTATGGCCGAACCAAAGCTTGATAAAGCGCTAATAAATCTATGAATATTTTGTATGAAGTAAATTATAATTCTTCTGTTGGCAGATTTTCTGATGGATTCGTGTACAGACCATGATTCTTAGTCAGAATCCAAAATTTCAGTCAGTTCGGTGCCATAGGGCCGAAGTTATGACCGAACCCAAGTATTAAAAACACCGAACCCAAGTACTTAAACGAGCGAACCCAAGTGTGAAAACGATGATATTTTTTTCAAAATCTTGTTTTGGCTAATTTTTTTATTGACTCGGGTACAGACCATGATTCTTAGTATGAATCCAAAATTTTAGTCGATTTGGGGCTCTAGAGCCAAAGTTATGGCCGAACCAAAGTTTGACAAAGCGCTACTAAAACGATGAATATTTTGTATGAAGAAAATTATAATTCTTCTGTTGGCAGATTTTCTGATGGATTCGTGTAAAGACCATGATTCTTAGTAAGAATCCAAAATTTCATCCAGATCGTTGCCATAGGGCCGAAGTTATGACCGAACCCAAGTATTAAAAACACCGAACCCAAGTTCTTAAACGAGCGAACCCAAGTGTGTAAACGATGATATTTTTTTCAAAATCTTGTTTTCGCTGATTTTTTTATTGACTCGGGTACAGACCATGATTCTTAGTATGAATCCAAAATTTTAGTCGATTTGGGGCTCTAGAGCCAAAGTTATGGCCGAACCAAAGTTTGACAAAGCGCTAATAAAACGATGAATATTTTGTATGAAGAAAATTATAATTCTTCTGTTGGCAGATTTTCTGATGGATTCGTGTACAGACCATGATTCTTAGTAAGAATCCAAAATTTCAGTCAGTTCGTTGCCATTAAGCCAAAGTTATGACCGAACCCAAGTATAAAAAACACCGAACCCAAGTACTTAAACGAGCGAACCCAAGTGTGAAAACGATGATATTTTTTTCAAAACCTTGTTTTGGCTGATTTTTTTATTGACTCGGGTACAGACCATGATTCTTAGTATGAATCCAAAATTTTAGTGGATTTGGTGTTCTAGGGTCAAATTATGGCCGAACCAAAGTTGGACAAAGCGCTAATAAAACGATGAATATTTTGTATGAAAAAAATTATAAATCTTCTCTTGGCAGATTTTCTGATGGATTCGTGTACAGACCATGATTCTTAGTAAGAATCCAAAATTTCAGTCAGTTCGTTGCCATTAAGCCAAAGTTATGACCGAACCCAAGTATAAAAAACACCGAACCCAAGTACTTAAACGAGCGAACCCAAGTGTGAAAACGATGATATTTTTTTCAAAACCTTGTTTTGGCTGATTTTTTTATTGACTCGGGTACAGACGATGATTTCTAGTATAAATCCGAAATTTTAGTGGATTTGGTGCTCTAGGGTCAAAGTTATGGCCGAACCAAAGTTGGACAAAGCGCTAATAAAACGATGAATATTTTGCATGAAGAAAATTATAAATCTTCTGTTGGCAGATTTTCTGATGGATTCGTGTACAGACCATGATTCTTAGTCAGAATCCAAAATTTCAGTCAGTTCGGTGCCATAGGGCCGAAGTTATGAACGAACCCAAGTATTAAAAACACCGAACCCAAGTACTTCAACGAGCGAACCCAAGTGTGAAAACGATGATATTTTTTTCAAAATCTTGTTTTGGCTGATTTTTTTAATGACTCGGGTACAGACCATGATTCTTAGTATGAATCCAAAATTTTAGTTGATTTGGGGCTCTAGAGCCAAAGTTATGGCCGAACCAAAGTTTGACAAAGCGCTAATAAAACGATGAATATTTTGTATGAAGTAAATTATAATTCTTCTGTTGGCAGATTTTCTGATGGATTCGTGTACAGACCATGATTCTTAGTAAGAATCCAAAATTTCAGTCAGTTCGTTGCCATTAAGCCAAAGTAATGACCGAACCCAAGTATAAAAAACACCGAACCCAAGTACTTAAACAAGCGAACCCAAGTGTGAAAACGATGATATTTTTTTCAAAACCTTGTTTTGGCTGATTTTTTTATTGACTCGGGTACAGACCATGATTCTTAGTATGAATCCAAAATTTTAGTGGATTTGGTGCTCTAGGGCCAAAGTTATGGCCGAACCAAAGCTTGATAAAGCCCTAATAAAACTATGAATATTTTGTATGAAGTAAATTATAATTCTTCTGTTGGCAGATTTTCTGATGGATTCGTGTACAGACCATGATTCTTAGTCAGAATCCAAAATTTCAGTCAGTTCGGTGCCATAGGGCCGAAGTTATGACCGAACCCAAGTATTTAAAACACCGAACCCAAGTACTTAAACGAGCGAACCCAAGTGTGAAAACGATGATATTTTTTTCAAAATCTTGTTTTGGCTAATTTTTTTATTGACTCGGGTACAGACCATGATTCTTAGTATGAATCCAAAATTTAAGTCGATTTGGGGCTCTAGAGCCAAAGTTATGGCCGAACCAAAGTTTGACAAAGCGCTACTAAAACGATGAATATTTTGTATGAAGAAAATTATAATTCTTCTGTTGGCAGATTTTCTGATGGATTCGTGTAAAGACCATGATTCTTAGTAAGAATCCAAAATTTCATCCAGTTCGTTGCCATAGGGCCGAAGTTATGACCGAACCCAAGTATTAAAAACACCGAACCCAAGTACTTAAACGAGCGAACCCAAGTTTGAAAACGATGATATTTTTTTCAAAATCTTGTTTTGGCTGATTTTTTTATTGACTCGGGTACAAACGATGATTTCTAGTATAAATCCGATATTTTAGTGGATTTGGTGCTCTAGGGACAAAGTTATGGCCGAACCAAAGTTTGACAAAGCGCTACTAAAACGATGAATATTTTGTATGAAGAAAATTATAATTCTTCTGTTGGCAGATTTTCTGATGGATTCGTGTAAAAACCATGATTCTTAGTAAGAATCCAAAATTTCATCCAGTTCGTTGCCATAGGGCCGAAGTTATGACCGAACCCAAGTATTAAAAACACCGAACCCAAGTACTTAAACGAGCGAACCCAAGTGTGATAACGATGATATTTTTTTCAAAATCTTGTTTTCGCTGATATTTTTATTGACTCGGGTACAGACCATGATTCTTAGTATGAATCCAAAATTTTAGTCGATTTGGGGCTCTAGAGCCAAAGTTATGGCCGAACCAAAGTTTGACAAAGCGCTAATAAAACGATGAATATTTTGTATGAAGAAAATTATAATTCTTCTGTTGGCAGATTTTCTGATGGATTCGTGTAAAGACCATGATTCTTAGTAAGAATCCAAAATTTCAGTCAGTTCGTTGCCATAGGTCCGAAGTTACGACCGAATCCAAGTACTAAAAACACCGAACCCAAGTACTTAAACGAGCGAACCCAAGTGTGAAAACGATGATATTTTTTTCAAAACCTTGTTTTGGCTGATTTTTTTATTGACTCGGGTACAGACCATGATTCTTAGTATGAATCCAAAATTTTAGTGGATTTGGTGCTCTAGGGCCAAAGTTATGGCCGAACCAAAGCTTGATAAAGCCCTAATAAAACTATGAATATTTTGTATGAAGTAAATTATAATTCTTCTGTTGGCAGATTTTCTGATGGATTCGTGTACAGACCATGATTCTTAGTCAGAATCCAAAATTTCAGTCAGTTCGGTGCCATAGGGCCGAAGTTATGACCTAACCCAAGTATTAAAAACACCGAACCCAAGTACTTAAACGAGCGAACCCAAGTGTGAAAACGATGATACTTTTTTCAAAATCTTGTTTTGGCTAATTTTTTTATTGACTCGGGTACAGACCATGATTCTTAGTATGAATCCAAAATTTTAGTCGATTTGGGGCTCTAGAGCCAAAGTTATGGCCGAACCAAAGTTTGACAAAGCGCTACTAAAACGATGAATATTTTGTATGAAGAAAATTATAATTCTTCTGTTGGCAGATTTTCTGATGGATTCGTATAAAGACCATGATTCTTAGTAAGAATCCAAAATTTCATCCAGTTCGTTGCCAAAGGGCCGAAGTTATGACCGAACCCAAGTATTAAAAACACCGAACCCAAGTACTTAAACGAGCGAACCCAAGTGTGAAAACGATGATATTTTTTTCAAAATCTTGTTTTCGCTGATTTTTTTATTGACTCGGGTACAGACCATGATTCTTAGTATGAATCCAAAATTTAAGTCGATTTGGGGCTCTAGAGCCAAAGTTATGGCCGAACCAAAGTTTGACAAAGCGCTAATAAAACGATGAATATTTTGTATGAAGAAAATTATAATTCTTCTGTTGGCAGATTTTCTGATGGATTCATGTAAAGACCATGATTCTTAGTAAGAATCTAAAATTTCAGTCAGTTCCTTGCCATAGGGCCGAAGTTATGACCGAACCCAAGTATTAAAAACACCGAACCCAAGTACTTAAACGAGCGAACCCAAGTGTGAAAACGATGATATTTTTTTCAAAACCTTGTTTTGGCTGATTTTTTTATTGACTCGGGTACAGACCATGATTCTTAGTATAAATCCAAAATTTAAGTGGATTTGGTGCTCTAGGGCCAAAGTTATGGCCGAACCAACGCTTGACAAAGCCCTAATAAAACTATGAATATTTTGTATGAAGTAAATTATAATTCTTCTGTTGGCAGATTTTCTGATGGATTCGTGTACAGACCATGATTCTTAGTCAGAATCCAAAATTTCAGTCAGTTCGGTGCCATAGGGCCGAAGTTATGACCTAACCCAAGTATTAAAAACACCGAACCCAAGTACTTAAACGAGCGAACCCAAGTGTGAAAACGATGATACTTTTTTCAAAATCTTGTTTTGGCTAATTTTTTTATTGACTCGGGTACAGACCATGATTCTTAGTATGAATCCAAAATTTTAGTCGATTTGGGGCTCTAGAGCCAAAGTTATGGCCGAACCAAAGTTTGACAAAGCGCTACTAAAACGATGAATATTTTGTATGAAGAAAATTATAATTCTTCTGTTGGCAGATTTTCTGATGGATTCGTGTAAAGACCATGATTCTTAGTAAGAATCCAAAATTTCATCCAGTTCGTTGCCAAAGGGCCGAAGTTATGACCGAACCCAAGTATTAAAAACACCGAACCCAAGTACTTAAACGAGCGAACCCAAGTGTGAAAACGATGATATTTTTTTCAAAATCTTGTTTTCGCTGATTTTTTTATTGACTCGGGTACAGACCATGATTCTTAGTATGAATCCAAAATTTAAGTCGATTTGGGGCTCTAGAGCCAAAGTTATGGCCGAACCAAAGTTTGACAAAGCGCTAATAAAACGATGAATATTTTGTATGAAGAAAATTATAATTCTTCTGTTGGCAGATTTTCTGATGGATTCATGTAAAGACCATGATTCTTAGTAAGAATCTAAAATTTCAGTCAGTTCCTTGCCATAGGGCCGAAGTTATGACCGAACCCAAGTATTAAAAACACCGAACCCAAGTACTTAAACGAGCGAACCCAAGTGTGAAAACGATGATATTTTTTTCAAAACCTTGTTTTGGCTGATTTTTTTATTGACTCGGGTACAGACGATGATTTCTAGTATAAATCCGAAATTTTAGTGGATTTGGTGCTCTAGGGTCAAAGTTATGGCCGAACCAAAGTTGGACAAAGCGCTAATAAAACGATGAATATTTTGTATGAAGAAAATTATAAATCTTCTGTTGGCAGATTTTCTGATGGATTCGTGTACAGACCATGATTCTTAGTCAGAATCCAAAATTTCAGTCAGTTCGGTGCCATAGGGCCGAAGTTATGACCGAACCCAAGTATTAAAAACACCGAACCCAAGTACTTAAACGAGCGAACCCAAGTGTGAAAACGATGATATTTTTTTCAAAATCTTGTTTTTGCTGATTTTTTTAATGACCCGGGTACAGACCATGATTCTTAGTATGAATCCAAAATTTTAGTCGATTTGGTGCTCTAGGGCCAAAGTTATGGCCGAACCAAAGCTTGACAAAGCGCTAATAAAACGATGAATATTTTGTATGAAGAAAATTATAATTCTTCTGTTGGCAGATTTTCTGATGGATTCGTGTACAGACCATGATTCTTAGTAAGAATACAAAATTTCAGTCAGTTCGTTGCCATTAAGCCAAAGTTATGACCGAACCCAAGTATAAAAAACACCGAACCCAAGTACTTAAACGAGCGAACCCAAGTGTGAAAACGATGATATTTTTTTCAAAACCTTGTTTTGGCTGATTTTTTTATTGACTCGGGTACAGACCATGATTCTTAGTATAAATCCAAAATTTAAGTGGATTTGGTGCTCTAGGGCCAAAGTTATGGCCGAACCAACGCTTGACAAAGCGCTAATAAAACGATGAATATTTTGTATGAAGAAAATTATAATTCTTCTGTTGGCAGATTTTCTGATGGATTCGTGTAAAGACCATGATTCTTAGTAAGAATCCAAAATTTCAGTCAGTTCGTTGCCATAGGTCCGAAGTTACGACCGAATCCAAGTACTAAAAACACCGAACCCAAGTACTTAAACGAGCGAACCCAAGTGTGAAAACGATGATATTTTTTTCAAAACCTTGTTTTGGCTGATTTTTTTATTGACTCGGGTACAGACCATGATTCTTAGTATAAATCCAAAATTTAAGTGGATTTGGTGCTCTAGGGCCAAAGTTATGGCCGAACCAACGCTTGACAAAGCGCTAATAAAACGGTGAATATTTTGTATGAAGAAAATTATAATTCTTCTGTTGGCAGATTTTCTGATGGATTCGTGTAAAGACCATGATTCTTAGTAAGAATCCAAAATTTCAGTCAGTTCGTTGCCATAGGGCCGAAGTTACGACCGAATCCAAGTACTAAAAACACCGAACCCAAATACTTAAACGAGCGAACCCAAGTGTGAAAACGATGATATTTTTTTCAAAATCTTGTTTTGGCTGATTTTTTTATTGACTCGGGTACAGACCATGATTCTTAGTATGAATCCAAAATTTTAGTGGATTTGGTGCTCTAGGGCCAAAGTTATGGCCGAACCAACGCTTGACAAAGCGCTAATAAAACGATGAATATTTTGTATGAAGAAAATTATAATTCTTCTGTTGGCAGATTTTCTGATGGATTCGTGTAAAGACCATGATTCTTAGTAAGAATCCAAAATTTCAGTCAGTTCGTTGCCATAGGTCCGAAGTTACGACCGAATCCAAGTACTAAAAACACCGAACCCAAGTACTTAAACGAGCGAACCCAAGTGTGAAAACGATGATATTTTTTTCAAAACCTTGTTTTGGCTGATTTTTTTATTTACTCGGGTACAGACCATGATTCTTAGTATAAATCCAAAATTTAAGTGGATTTGGTGCTCTAGGGCCAAAGTTATGGCCGAACCAACGCTTGACAAAGCGCTAATAAAACGGTGAATATTTTGTATGAAGAAAATTATAATTCTTCTGTTGGCAGATTTTCTGATGGATTCGTGTAAAGACCATGATTCTTAGTAAGAATCCAAAATTTCAGTCAGTTCGTTGCCATAGGGCCGAAGTTACGACCGAATCCAAGTACTAAAAACACCGAACCCAAATACTTAAACGAGCGAACCCAAGTGTGAAAACGATGATATTTTTTTCAAAATCTTGTTTTGGCTGATTTTTTTATTGACTCGGGTACAGACCATGATTCTTAGTATGAATCCAAAATTTTAGTGGATTTGGTGCTCTAGGGTCAAAGTTATGGCCGAACCAAAGTTGGACAAAGCGCTAATAAAACGATGAATATTTTGTATGAAAAAAATTATAAATCTTCTCTTGGCAGATTTTCTGATGGATTCGTGTACAGACCATGATTCTTAGTAAGAATCCAAAATTTCAGTCAGTTCGTTGCCATTAAGCCAAAGTTATGACCGAACCCAAGTATAAAAACACCGAACCCAAGTACTTAAACGAGCGAACCCAAGTGTGAAAACGATGATATTTTTTTCAAAACCTTGTTTTGGCTGATTTTTTTATTGACTCGGGTACAGACCATGATTCTAAGTATGAATCCAAAATTTTAGTGGATTTGGTGCTCTAGGGCCAAAGTTATGGCCGAACCAAAGCTTGACAAAGCGCTAATAAAACTATGAATATTTTGTATGAAGTAAATTATAATTCTTCTGTTGGCAGATTTTCTGATTGATTCGTGTACAGACCATGATTCTTAGTCAGAATCCAAAATTTCAGTCAGTTCGGTGCCATAGGGCCGAAGTTATGCCCGAACCCAAGTATTAAAAACACCGAACCCAAGTACTTAAACGAGCGAACCCAAGTGTGAAAACGATGATATTTTTTTCAAAATCTTGTTTTGGCTAATTTTTTTATTGACTCGGGTACAGACCATGATTCTTAGTATGAATCCAAAATTTTTGTCGATTTGGGGCTCTAGAGCCAAAGTTATGGCCGAACCAAAGTTTGACAAAGCGCTACTAAAACGATGAATATTTTGTATGAAGAAAATTATAATTCTTCTGTTGGCAGATTTTCTGATGGATTCGTGTAAAGACCATGATTCTTAGTAAGAATCCAAAATTTCAGTCAGTTCGTTGCCATTAAGCCAAAGTTATGACCGAACCCAAGTTTAAAAAACACCGAACCCAAGTACTTAAACGAGCAAACCCAAGTGTGAAAACGATGATATTTTTTTCAAAACCTTGTTTTGGCTGATTTTTTTATTGACTCGGGTACAGACCATGATTCTTAGTATGAATCCAAAATTTTAGTGGATTTGGTGCTCTAGGGTCAAAGTTATGGCCGAACCAAAGTTGGACAAAGCGCTAATAAAACGATGAATATTTTGTATGAAAAAAATTATAAATCTTCTCTTGGCAGATTTTCTGATGGATTCGTGTACAGACCATGATTCTTAGTAAGAATCCAAAATTTCAGTCAGTTCGTTGCCATTAAGCCAAAGTTATGACCGAACCCAAGTATTTAAAACCCCGAACCCAAGTACTTAAACGAGCGAACCCAAGTGTGAAAACGATGATATTTTTTTCAAAATCTTGTTTTGGCTGATTTTTTAATTGACTCGGGTACAGACCATGATTCTTAGTATGAATCCAAAATCTTAGTGGATTTGGTGCTCGAGGGCCAAAGTAATGGCCGAACCAAAGTTTGACAAAACGCTAATAAAACGATGAATATTTTGTATGAAGAAAATTATAATTCTTCTGTTGGCAGATTTTCTGATGGATTCGTGTACAGACCATGATTCTTAGTAAGAATCCAAAATTTCAGTCAGTTCGGTGCCATAGGGCCGAAGTTATGACCGAACCCAAGTATTTAAAACACCGAACCCAAGTACTTAAACGAGCGAACCCAAGTGTGAAAACGATGATATTTTTTTCAAAATCTTGTTTTGGCTGATTTTTTTATTGACTCGGGTACAGACCATGATTCTTAGTATGAATCCAAAATCTTAGTGGATTTGGTGCTCGAGGGCCAAAGTAATGGCCGAACCAAAAATAGACAAAACGCTAATAAAACGATGAATATTTTGTATGAAGAAAATTATAATTCTTCTGTTGGCAGATTTTCTGATGGATTCGTGTACAGACCATGATTCTTAGTAAGAATCCAAATTTTCAGTCAGTTCGTTGCCAAAGGGCCGAAGTTATGACCGAACCCAAGTATTAAAAACACCTACCCCTAATACTTAAACGAGCGAACCCAAGTGTAAAAACGATGATATTTTTTTCAAATTTTCTTTTTGCGGATTTTTTTATTGACTCGGATACAGACCATGATTCTTAGAAAAAATCAAAAATTTTAGTCGATCTTGTGCTATAGGGCCAAAGTTATGGCAGAACCAAAGTTTGACAAAGCGCTAATAAAACGATGAATATTTTGTATGAAGAAAATTATAATTCTTCTGTTGGCAGATTTTCTGATGGATTCGTGCACAGACCATGATTTTTAGTAAGAATCCAAAATTTCAGTCAATTCGTTGCCATAGGGCCGAAGTAATGACCGAATCCAAGTATTAAACACACCGAACCCAAGTACTTAAACGAGCGAACCCAAGTGTGAAAACGATGTTTTTTTTTTCAAAATCTTGTTTTGGCTGATTTTTTTATTGACTCGGGTACAGACCATAATTCTTAGTATGAATCCAAAATCTTAGTGGATTTGGTGCTCGAGGGCCAAAGTTATGGCCGAACCAAAGTTTGAAAAAACGGTAATAAAACGATGAATATTTTGTATGAAGAAAATTATAATTCTTCTGTTGGCAGATTTTCTGATGGATTCGTGTACAGACCATGATTCTTAGTAAGAATCCAAATTTTCAGTCAGTTCGTTGCCAAAGGGCCGAAGTTATGACCGAACCCAAGTATTTAAAACCCCGAACCCAAGTACTTAAACGAGCGAACCCAAGTGTGAAAACGATGATATTTTTTTCAAAATCTTGTTTTGGCTGATTTTTTAATTGACTCGGGTACAGACCATGATTCTTAGTATGAATCCAAAATCTTAGTGGATTTGGTGCTCGAGGGCCAAAGTAATGGCCGAACCAAAGTTTGACAAAACGCTAATAAAACGATGAATATTTTGTATGAAGAAAATTATAATTCTTCTGTTGGCAGATTTTCTGATGGATTCGTGTACAGACCATGATTCTTAGTAAGAATCCAAAATTTCAGTCAGTTCGGTGCCATAGGGCCGAAGTTATGACCGAACCCAAGTATTAAAAACACCTACCCCTAGTACTTAAACGAGCGAACCCAAGTGTAAAAACGATGATATTTTTTTAAAATTTTCTTATTGATTTATTTATTAGATTTTTTTATTGACTCCGATACAGACCATGATTCTTAGAAAAAATCAAAAATTTTAGTCGATCTTGTGCTATAGGGCCAAAGTAATGGCCGAACCAAAGTTTGACAAAGCGCTAATAAAACGATGAATATTTTGTATGAAGAAAATTATAATTCTTCTGTTGGCAGATTTTCTGATGGATTCGTGTACAGACCATGATTCTTAGTAAGAATCCAAAATTTCAGTCAGTTCGGTGCCATAGGGCCGAAGTTATGACCGAACCCAAGTATTAAAAACACCTACCCCTAGTACTTAAACGAGCGAACCCAAGTGTAAAAACGATGATATTTTTTTCAAATTTTCTTTTTGCGGATTTTTTTATTGACTCGGATACAGACCATGATTCTTAGAAAAAATCAAAAATTTTAGTCGATCTTGTGCTATAGGGCCAAAGTTATGGCAGAACCAAAGTTTGACAAAGCGCTAATAAAACGATGAATATTTTGTATGAAGAAAATTATAATTCTTCTGTTGGCAGATTTTCTGATGGATGGGTGCACAGACCATGATTCTTAGTAAGAATCCAAAATTTCAGTCAATTCGTTGCCATAGGGCCGAAGTAATGACCGAATCCAAGTATTAAACACACCGAACCCAAGTACTTAAACGAGCGAACCCATGTGTGAAAACGATGTTTTTTTTTTCAAAATCTTGTTTTGGCTGATTTTTTTATTGACTCGGGTACAGACCATAATTCTTAGTATGAATCCAAAATCTTAGTGGATTTGGTGCTCGAGGGCCAAAGTTATGGCCGAACCAAAGTTTGACAAAACGCTAATAAAACGATGAATATTTTATATGAAGAAAATTATAATTCTTCTGTTGGCAGATTTTCTGATGGATTCGTGTACAGACCATGATTCTTAGTCAGAATCCAAATTTTCAGTCAGTTCGTTGCCAAAGGGCCGAAGTTATGACCGAACCCAAGTATTTAAAACACCGAACCCAAGTACTTAAACGAGCGAACCCAAGTGTGAAAACGATGATATTTTTTTCAAAATCTTGTTTTGGCTGATTTTTTTATTGACTCGGGTACAGACCATGATTCTTAGTATGAATCCAAAATCTTAGTGGATTTGGTGCTCGAGGGCCAAAGTAATGGCCGAACAAAAAAAAAAAGACAAAACGCTAATTTAACGATGAATATTTTGTATGAACAAAATTATAATTCTTCTGTTGGCAGATTTTCTGATGGATTCGTGTACAGACCATGATTCTTAGTAAGAATCCAAATTTTCAGTCAGTTCGTTGCCAAAGGGCCGAAGTTATGACCGAACCCAAGTATTAAAAACACCTACCCCTAGTACTTAATTGAGCGAACCCAAGTGTAAAAACGATGATATTTTTTTCAAATTTTCTTTTTGCGGATTTTTTTATTGACTCGGATACAGACCATGATTCTTAGAAAAAATCAAAATTTTTAGTCGATCTTGTGCTATAGGGCCAAAGTTATGGCAGAACCAAAGTTTGACAAAGCGCTAATAAAACGATGAATATTTTGAATTAAGAAAATTATAATTCTTATGTTGGCAGATTTTCTGATGGATTCGTGTACAGACCATGATTCTTAGTAAGAATCCAAAATTTCAGTCAGTTCGTTGCCATAGGGCCGAAGTTATGACCAAACCCAAGTATTAAAAACACCGAACCCAAGTACTTAAACGATCGAACCCAAGTGTGAAAACGATGATATTTTTTTCAAAATCTTGTTTTGGCTGATTTTTTTTAAGACCCGGGTACAAACCATGATTCTTAGTATGAATCCAAAATTTTGGTCGATTTGGTGCTCTAGGGCCAAAGTTATGGCCGAACCAAAGTTTGACAAAGCGCTAATAAAACGATGAATATTTTGTATGAAGAAAATTATAATTCTTCTGTTGGCAGATTTTCTGATGGATTCGTGTACAGACCATGATTCTTAGTAAGAATCCAAATTTTTCAGTTAGTTCGTTGCCAAAGGGCCGAAGTTATGACCGAACCCAAGTATTAAAAACACCGAACCCAAGTACTTAAACGAGCGAACCCAAGTGTGAAAACGATGATATTTTTTTCAAAATCTTGTTTTGGCTAATTTTTTTATTGACTCGGGTACAGACCATGATTCTTAGTATGAATCCAAAATCTTAGTGGATTTGGTGCTCGAGGGCCAAAGTAATGGCCGAACCAAAGTTTGACAAAACGCTAATAAAACGATGAATATTTTGTATGAAGAAAATTATAATTCTTCTGTTGGCAGATTTTCTGATGGATTCGTGTACAGACCATGATTCTTAGTAAGAATCCAAATTTTCAGTCAGTTCGTTGCCAAAGGGCCGAAGTTATGACCGAACCCAAGTATTAAAAACACCTACCCCTAGTACTTAAACGAGCGAACCCAAGTGTAAAAACGATGATATTTTTTTCAAATTTTCTTTTTGCGGATTTTTTTATTGACTCGGATACAGACCATGATTCTTAGAAAAAATCAAAATTTTTAGTCGATCTTGTGCTATAGGGCCAAAGTTATGGCAGAACCAAAGTTTGACAAAGCGCTAATAAAACGATGAAAATTTTGTATGAAGAAAATTATAATTCTTCTGTTGGCAGATTTTCTGATGGATTCGTGTAAAGACCATGATTCTTAGTAAGAATCCAAAATTTCAGTCAGTTCGTTGCCAAAGGGCCGAAGTTATGACCGAACCCAAGTATTAAAAACACTGAACCCAAGTACTTAAACGAGCGAACCCAAGTGTAAAAACGATGATATTTTTTTCAAATTTTCTTTTTGCGGATTTTTTTATTGACTCGGATACAGACCATGATTCTTAGAAAAAATCAAAAATTTTAGTCGATCTTGTGCTATAGGGCCAAAGTTATGGCAGAACCAAAGTTTGACAAAGCGCTAATAAAACGATGAATATTTTGTATGAAGAAAATTATAATTCTTCTGTTGGCAGATTTTCTGATGGAATCGTGCACAGACCATGATTCTTAGTAAGAATCCAAAATTTCGGTCAATTCGTTGCCATAGGGCCGAAGTTATGACCGAATCCACGTATTAAAAACACCGAACCCAAGTACTTAAACGAGCGAACCCAAGAGTGAAAACGATTTTTTTTTTTTCAAAATCTTGTTTTGGCTGATTTTTTTATTGACTCGGGTACAGACCATGATTCTTAGTATGAATCCAAAATCTTAGTGGATTTGGTGCTCGAGGGCCAAAGTAATGGCCGAACCAAAAATAGACAAAACGCTAATAAAACGATGAATATTTTGTATGAAGAAAATTATAATTCTTCTGTTGGCAGATTTTCTGATGGATTCGTGTACAGACCATGATTCTTAGTAAGAATCCAAATTTTCAGTCAGTTCGTTGCCAAAGGGCCGAAGTTATGACCGAACCCAAGTATTAAAAACACCTACCCCTAGTACTTAAACGAGCGAACCCAAGTGTAAAAACGATGATATTTTTTTCAAATTTTCTTTTTGCGGATTTTTTTATTGACTCGGATACAGACCATGATTCTAAGAAAAAATCAAAATTTTTAGTCGATCTTGTGCTATAGGGCCAAAGTTATGGCAGAACCAAAGTTTGACAAAGCGCTAATAAAACGATGAATATTTTGAATGAAGAAAATTATAATTCTTCTGTTCGCAGATTTTCTGATGGATTCGGGTACAGACCATGATTCTTAGTAAGAATCCAAAATTTCAGTCAATTCGTTGCCATAAGGCCGAAGTTATGACCGAACCCAAGTATTAAAAACACCGAACCCAAGTACTTAAACGAGCGAACCCAAGTGTGAAAACGATGTTTTTTTTTTTCAAAATCTTGTTTTGGCTGATTTTTTTATTGACTCGGGTACTGACCATGATTCTTAGTATGAATCCAAAATCTTAGTGGATTTGGTGCTCTAGGGCCAAAGTAATGGCCGAACCAAAGTTTGACAAAACGCTAATAAAACGATGAATATTTTGTATGAAGAAAATTATAATTCTTCTGTTGGCAGATTTTCTGATGGATTCGTGCACAGACCATGATTTTTAGTAAGAATCCAAAATTTCAGTCAGTTCGTTGCCATAGGGCCGAAGTTATGACCAAACCCAAGTATTAAAAACACCGAACCCAAGTACTTAAACGATCGAACCCAAGTGTGAAAACGATGATATTTTTTTCAAAATCTTGTTTTGGCTGATTTTTTTTAAGACCCGGGTACAAACCATGATTCTTAGTATGAATCCAAAATTTTGGTCGATTTGGTGCTCTAGGGCCAAAGTTATGGCCGAACCAAAGTTTGACAAAGCGCTAATAAAACGATGAATATTTTGTATGAAGAAAATTATAATTCTTCTGTTGGCAGATTTTCTCATGGATTCGTGTAAAGACCATGATTCTTAGTAAGAATCCAAAATTTCAGTCAATTCGTTGCCATAGGGCCGAAGTTATGACCAAACCCAAGTATTAAAAACACCGAACCCAAGTACTTAAACGAGCGAACCCAAGTGTGAAAACGATGTTTTTTTTTTTCAAAATCTTGTTTTGGCTGATTTTTTTATTGACTCGGGTACAGACCATGATTCTTAGTATGAATCCAAAATTTTGGTCGATTTGGTGCTCTAGGGCCAAAGTTATGGCCGAACCAAAGTTTGACAAAGCGCTAATAAAACGATGAATATTTTGTATGAAGAAAATTATAATTCTTCTGTTGGCAGATTTTCTGATGGATTCGTGTACAGACCATGATTCTTAGTAAGAATCCAAATTTTTCAGTTAGTTCGTTGCCAAAGGGCCGAAGTTATGACCGAACCCAAGTATTAAAAACACCGAACCCAAGTACTTAAACGAGCGAACCCAAGTGTGAAAACGATGATATTTTTTTCAAAATCTTGTTTTGGCTAATTTTTTTATTGACTCGGGTACAGACCATGATTCTTAGTATGAATCCAAAATCTTAGTGGATTTGGTGCTCGAGGGCCAAAGTAATGGCCGAACCAAAGTTTGACAAAACGCTAATAAAACGATGAATATTTTGTATGAAGAAAATTATAATTCTTCTGTTGGCAGATTTTCTGATGGATTCGTGTACAGACCATGATTCTTAGTAAGAATCCAAAATTTCAGTCAGTTCGTTGCCAAAGGGCCGAAGTTATGACCGAACCCAAGTATTAAAAACACTGAACCCAAGTACTTAAACGAGCGAACCCAAGTGTAAAAACGATGATATTTTTTTCAAATTTTCTTTTTGCGGATTTTTTTATTGACTCGGATACAGACCATGATTCTTAGAAAAAATCAAAAATTTTAGTCGATCTTGTGCTATAGGGCCAAAGTTATGGCAGAACCAAAGTTTGACAAAGCGCTAATAAAACGATGAATATTTTGTATGAAGAAAATTATAATTCTTCTGTTGGCAGATTTTCTGATGGAATCGTGCACAGACCATGATTCTTAGTAAGAATCCAAAATTTCGGTCAATTCGTTGCCATAGGGCCGAAGTTATGACCGAATCCACGTATTAAAAACACCGAACCCAAGTACTTAAACGAGCGAACCCAAGAGTGAAAACGATTTTTTTTTTTCAAAATCTTGTTTTGGCTGATTTTTTTATTGACTCGGGTACAGACCATGATTCTTAGTATGAATCCAAAATCTTAGTGGATTTGGTGCTCGAGGGCCAAAGTAATGGCCGAACCAAAGTTTGACAAAACGCTAGTAAAACGATGAATATTTTGTATGAAGAAAATTATAATTCTTCTGTTGGCAGATTTTCTGATGGATTCGTGTACAGACCATGATTCTTAGTAAGAATCCAAATTTTCAGTCAGTTCGTTGCCAAAGGGCCGAAGTTATGACCGAACCCAAGTATTAAAAAAACCTACCCCTAGTACTTAAAAGAGCGAACCCAAGTGTAAAAACGATGATATTTTTTTCAAATTTTCTTTTTGCGGATTTTTTTATTGACTCGGATACAGACCATGATTCTTAGAAAAAATCAAAAATATAGGGCCAAAGTTATGGCAGAACCAAAGTTTGACAAAGCGCTTATAAAACGATGAATATTTTGTATGAAGAAAATTATAATTCTTCTGTTGGCAGATTTTCTGATGGATTCGTTTACAGACCATGATTCTTAGTAAGAATCCAAAATTTCAGTCAGTTCGGTGCCATAGGGCCGAAGTTATGACCGAACCCAAGTATTAAAAACACCTACCCCTAGTACTTAAACGAGCGAACCCAAGTGTAAAAACGATGATATTTTTTTCAAATTTTCTTTTTGCGGATTTTTTTATTGACTCGGATACAGACCATGATTCTTAGAAAAAAATCAAAATTTTTAGTCGATCTTGTGCTATAGGGCCAAAGTTATGGCAGAACCAAAGTTTGACAAAGCGCAAATAAAACGATGAATATTTTGAATGAAGAAAATTATAATTCTTCTGTTGGCAGATTTTCTGATGGATTCGTGTACAGACCATGATTCTTAGTAAGAATCCAAAATTTCAGTCAGTTCGTTGCCATAGGGCCGAAGTTATGACCGAACCCAAGTATTAAAAACACCGAACCTAAGTACTTAAACGAGCGAACCCAAGTGTGAAAACGATGATATTTTTTTCAAAATCTTGTTTTGGCTGATTTTTTTTAAGACCCGGGTACAAACCATGATTCTTAGTATGAATCCAAAATTTTAGTCGATTTGGTGCTCTAGGGCCAAAGTTATGGCCGAACCAAAGTTTGACAAAGCGCTAATAAAACGATGAATATTTTGTATGAAGAAAATTATAATTCTTCTGTTGGCAGATTTTCTGATGGATTCGTGTAAAGACCATGATTCTTAGTAAGAATCCAAAATTTCAGTCAGTTCGTTGCCAAAGGGCCGAAGTTATGACCGAACGCAAGTATTAAAAACTCCGAACCCAAGTACTTAAACGAGCGAACCCAAGTGTGAAAACGATGATATTTTTTTCAAAATCTTGTTTTTGCTGATTTTTTTATTGACTCGGGTACAGACCATGATTCTTAGTATGAATCCAAAATTTTAGTGGATTTGGTGCTCTAGGGCCAAAGTCATGGCCGAACCAAAGTTTGACAAAGCGCTAATAAAACGATGAATATTTTGTATGAAGAAAATTATAATTCTTCTGTTGGCAGATTTTCTGATGGATTCGTGTAAAGACCATGATTCTTAGTAAGAATCCAAAATTTCAGTCAGTTCGTTGCCAAAGGGCCGAAGTTATGACCGAACCCAAGTATTAAAAACACCGAACCCAAGTACTTAAACGAGCGAACCCAAGTGTAAAAACGATGATATTTTTTTCAAATTTTCTTTTTGCGGATTTTTTTATTGACTCGGATACAGACCATGATTCTTAGAAAAAATCAAAAATTTTAGTCGATCTTGTGCTATAGGGCCAAAGTTATGGCAGAACCAAAGTTTGACAAAGCGCTAATAAAACGATGAATATTTTGTATGAAGAAAATTATAATTCTTCTGTTGGCAGATTTTCTGATGGATTCGTGTAAAGACCATGATTCTTAGTAAGAATCCAAATTTTCAGTCAGTTCGTTGCCAAAGGGCCGAAGTTATGACCGAACCCAAGTATTAAAAACACCTACCCCTAGTACTTAAACGAGCGAACCCAAGTGTAAAAACGATGATATTTTTTTCAAATTTTCTTTTTGCGGATTTTTTTATTGACTCGGATACAGACCATGATTCTAAGAAAAAATCAAAATTTTTAGTCGATCTTGTGCTATAGGGCCAAAGTTATGGCAGAACCAAAGTTTGACAAAGCGCTAATAAAACGATGAATATTTTGAATGAAGAAAATTATAATTCTTCTGTTCGCAGATTTTCTGATGGATTCGGGTACAGACCATGATTCTTAGTAAGAATCCAAAATTTCAGTCAATTCGTTGCCATAAGGCCGAAGTTATGACCGAACCCAAGTATTAAAAACACCGAACCCAAGTACTTAAACGAGCGAACCCAAGTGTGAAAACGATGTTTTTTTTTTTCAAAATCTTGTTTTGGCTGATTTTTTTATTGACTCGGGTACTGACCATGATTCTTAGTATGAATCCAAAATCTTAGTGGATTTGGTGCTCTAGGGCCAAAGTAATGGCCGAACCAAAGTTTGACAAAACGCTAATAAAACGATGAATATTTTGTATGAAGAAAATTATAATTCTTCTGTTGGCAGATTTTCTGATGGATTCGTGCACAGACCATGATTTTTAGTAAGAATCCAAAATTTCAGTCAGTTCGTTGCCATAGGGCCGAAGTTATGACCAAACCCAAGTATTAAAAACACCGAACCCAAGTACTTAAACGAGCGAACCCAAGTGTGAAAACGATGTTTTTTTTTTTCAAAATCTTGTTTTGGCTGATTTTTTTATTGACTCGGGTACAGACCATGATTCTTAGTATGAATCCAAAATTTTGGTCGATTTGGTGCTCTAGGGCCAAAGTTATGGCCGAACCAAAGTTTGACAAAGCGCTAATAAAACGATGAATATTTTGTATGAAGAAAATTATAATTCTTCTGTTGGCAGATTTTCTGATGGATTCGTGTACAGACCATGATTCTTAGTAAGAATCCAAATTTTTCAGTTAGTTCGTTGCCAAAGGGCCGAAGTTATGACCGAACCCAAGTATTAAAAACACCGAACCCAAGTACTTAAACGAGCGAACCCAAGTGTGAAAACGATGATATTTTTTTCAAAATCTTGTTTTGGCTAATTTTTTTATTGACTCGGGTACAGACCATGATTCTTAGTATGAATCCAAAATCTTAGTGGATTTGGTGCTCGAGGGCCAAAGTAATGGCCGAACCAAAGTTTGACAAAACGCTAATAAAACGATGAATATTTTGTATGAAGAAAATTATAATTCTTCTGTTGGCAGATTTTCTGATGGATTCGTGTACAGACCATGATTCTTAGTAAGAATCCAAAATTTCAGTCAGTTCGTTGCCAAAGGGCCGAAGTTATGACCGAACCCAAGTATTAAAAACACTGAACCCAAGTACTTAAACGAGCGAACCCAAGTGTAAAAACGATGATATTTTTTTCAAATTTTCTTTTTGCGGATTTTTTTATTGACTCGGATACAGACCATGATTCTTAGAAAAAATCAAAAATTTTAGTCGATCTTGTGCTATAGGGCCAAAGTTATGACCGAATCCACGTATTAAAAACACCGAACCCAAGTACTTAAACGAGCGAACCCAAGAGTGAAAACGATTTTTTTTTTTTCAAAATCTTGTTTTGGCTGATTTTTTTATTGACTCGGGTACAGACCATGATTCTTAGTATGAATCCAAAATCTTAGTGGATTTGGTGCTCGAGGGCCAAAGTAATGGCCGAACCAAAGTTTGACAAAACGCTAGTAAAACGATGAATATTTTGTATGAAGAAAATTATAATTCTTCTGTTGGCAGATTTTCTGATGGATTCGTGTACAGACCATGATTCTTAGTAAGAATCCAAATTTTCAGTCAGTTCGTTGCCAAAGGGCCGAAGTTATGACCGAACCCAAGTATTAAAAACACCTACCCCTAGTACTTAAACGAGCGAACCCAAGTGTAAAAACGATGATATTTTTTTCAAATTTTCTTTTTGCGGATTTTTTTATTGACTCGGATACAGACCATGATTCTAAGAAAAAATCAAAATTTTTAGTCGATCTTGTGCTATAGGGCCAAAGTTATGGCAGAACCAAAGTTTGACAAAGCGCTAATAAAACGATGAATATTTTGAATGAAGAAAATTATAATTCTTCTGTTCGCAGATTTTCTGATGGATTCGTGTACAGACCATGATTCTTAGTAAGAATCCAAAATTTCAGTCAATTCGTTGCCATAAGGCCGAAGTTATGACCGAACCCAAGTATTAAAAACACCGAACCCAAGTACTTAAACGAGCGAACCCAAGTGTGAAAACGATGTTTTTTTTTTTTCAAAATCTTGTTTTGGCTGATTTTTTTATTGACTCGGGTACTGACCATGATTCTTAGTATGAATCCAAAATCTTAGTGGATTTGGTGCTCTAGGGCCAAAGTAATGGCCGAACCAAAGTTTGACAAAACGCTAATAAAACGATGAATATTTTGTATGAAGAAAATTATAATTCTTCTGTTGGCAGATTTTCTGATGGATTCGTGTAGAGACCATGATTCTTAGTAAGAATCCAAAATTTCAGTCAGTTCGTTGCCAAAGGGCCGAAGTTATGACCGAACCCAAGTATTAAAAAAACCTACCCCTAGTACTTAAAAGAGCGAACCCAAGTGTAAAAACGATGATATTTTTTTCAAATTTTCTTTTTGCGGATTTTTTTATTGACTCGGATACAGACCATGATTCTTAGAAAAAATCAAAAATATAGGGCCAAAGTTATGGCAGAACCAAAGTTTGACAAAGCGCTTATAAAACGATGAATATTTTGTATGAAGAAAATTATAATTCTTCTGTTGGCAGATTTTCTGATGGATTCGTTTACAGACCATGATTCTTAGTAAGAATCCAAAATTTCAGTCAGTTCGGTGCCATAGGGCCGAAGTTATGACCGAACCCAAGTATTAAAAACACCTACCCCTAGTACTTAAACGAGCGAACCCAAGTGTAAAAACGATGATATTTTTTTCAAATTTTCTTTTTGCGGATTTTTTTATTGACTCGGATACAGACCATGATTCTTAGAAAAAAATCAAAATTTTTAGTCGATCTTGTGCTATAGGGCCAAAGTTATGGCAGAACCAAAGTTTGACAAAGCGCAAATAAAACGATGAATATTTTGAATGAAGAAAATTATAATTCTTCTGTTGGCAGATTTTCTGATGGATTCGTGTACAGACCATGATTCTTAGTAAGAATCCAAAATTTCAGTCAGTTCGTTGCCATAGGGCCGAAGTTATGACCGAACCCAAGTATTAAAAACACCGAACCTAAGTACTTAAACGAGCGAACCCAAGTGTGAAAACGATGATATTTTTTTCAAAATCTTGTTTTGGCTGATTTTTTTTAAGACCCGGGTACAAACCATGATTCTTAGTATGAATCCAAAATTTTAGTCAATTTGGTGCTCTAGGGCCAAAGTTATGGCCGAACCAAAGTTTGACAAAGCGCTAATAAAACGATGAATATTTTGTATGAAGAAAATTATAATTCTTCTGTTGGCAGATTTTCTGATGGATTCGTGTAAAGACCATGATTCTTAGTAAGAATCCAAAATTTCAGTCAGTTCGTTGCCAAAGGGCCGAAGTTATGACCGAACGCAAGTATTAAAAACTCCGAACCCAAGTACTTAAACGAGCGAACCCAAGTGTGAAAACGATGATATTTTTTTCAAAATCTTGTTTTTGCTGATTTTTTTATTGACTCGGGTACAGACCATGATTCTTAGTATGAATCCAAAATTTTAGTGGATTTGGTGCTCTAGGGCCAAAGTCATGGCCGAACCAAAGTTTGACAAAGCGCTAATAAAACGATGAATATTTTGTATGAAGAAAATTATAATTCTTCTGTTGGCAGATTTTCTGATGGATTCGTGTAAAGACCATGATTCTTAGTAAGAATCCAAAATTTCAGTCAGTTCGTTGCCAAAGGGCCGAAGTTATGACCGAACCCAAGTATTAAAAACACCGAACCCAAGTACTTAAACGAGCGAACCCAAGTGTAAAAACGATGATATTTTTTTCAAATTTTCTTTTTGCGGATTTTTTTATTGACTCGGATACAGACCATGATTCTTAGAAAAAATCAAAAATTTTAGTCGATCTTGTGCTATAGGGCCAAAGTTATGGCAGAACCAAAGTTTGACAAAGCGCTAATAAAACGATGAATATTTTGTATGAAGAAAATTATAATTCTTCTGTTGGCAGATTTTCTGATGGATTCGTGTAAAGACCATGATTCTTAGTAAGAATCCAAAATTTCAGTCAGTTCGTTGCCAAAGGGCCGAAGTTATGACCGAACCCAAGTATTAAAAACACCGAACCCAAGTACTTAAACGAGCGAACCCAAGTGTAAAAACGATGATATTTTTTTCAAATTTTCTTTTTGCGGATTTTTTTATTGACTCGGATACAGACCATGATTCTTAGAAAAAATCAAAAATTTTAGTCGATCTTGTGCTATAGGGCCAAAGTTATGGCAGAACCAAAGTTTGACAAAGCGCTAATAAAACGATGAATATTTTGTATGAAGAAAATTATAATTCTTCTGTTGGCAGATTTTCTGATGGATTCGTTTACAGACCATGATTCTTAGTAAGAATCCAAAATTTCAGTCAGTTCGGTGCCATAGGGCCGAAGTTATGACCGAACCCAAGTATTAAAAACACCTACCCCTAGTACTTAAACGAGCGAACCCAAGTGTTAAAACGATGATATTTTTTTCAAATTTTCTTTTTGCGGATTTTTTTATTGACTCGGATACAGACCATGATTCTTAGAAAAAATCAAAAATTTTAGTCGATCTTGTGCTATAGGGCCAAAGTTATGGCAGAACCAAAGTTTGACAAAGCGCTAATAAAACGATGAATATTTTGTATGAAGAAAATTATAATTCTTCTGTTGGCAGATTTTCTGATGGATTCGTGTACAGACCATGATTCTTAGTAAGAATCCAAAATTTCAGTCAGTTCGTTGCCATAGGGCCGAAGTTATGACCGAACCCAAGTATTAAAAACACCGAACCTAAGTACTTAAACGAGCGAACCCAAGTGTGAAAACGATGATATTTTTTTCAAAATCTTGTTTTGGCTGATTTTTTTTAAGACCCGGGTACAAACCATGATTTTTAGTATGAATCCAAAATTTTAGTCGATTTGGTGCTCTAGGGCCAAAGTTATGGCCGAACCAAAGTTTGACAAAGCGCTAATAAAACGATGAATATTTTGTATGAAGAAAATTATAATTCTTCTGTTGGCAGATTTTCTGATGGATTCGTGTAAAGACCATGATTCTTAGTAAGAATCTAAAATTTCAGTCAGTTCGTTGCCAAAGGGCCGAAGTTATGACCGAACGCAAGTATTAAAAACTCCGAACCCAAGTACTTAAACGAGCGAACCCAAGTGTGAAAACGATGATATTTTTTTCAAAATCTTGTTTTGGCTGATTTTTTTATTGACTCGGGTACAGACCATGATTCTTAGTATGAATCCAAAATTTTAGTGGATTTGGTGCTCTAGGGTCAAAGTTATGGCCGAACCAAAGTTGGACAAAGCGCTAATAAAACGATGAATATTTTGTATGAAGAAAATTATAAATCTTCTGTTGGCAGATTTTCTGATGGATTCGTTTACAGACCATGATTCTTAGTAAGAATCCAAAATTTCAGTCAGTTCGTTGCCAAAGGGCCGAAGTTATGACCGAACGCAAGTATTAAAAACTCCGAACCCAAGTACTTAAACGAGCGAACCCAAGTGTGAAAACGATGATATTTTTTTCAAAATCTTGTTTTGGCTGATTTTTTTATTGACTCGGGTACAGACCATGATTCTTAGTATGAATCCAAAATTTTAGTCGATTTGGTGCTCTAGGGCCAAAGTTATGGCCGAACCAAAGTTTGACAAAGCGCTAATAAAACGATGAATATTTTGTATGAAGAAAATTATAATTCTTCTGTTGGCAGATTTTCTGATGGATTCGTGTAAAGACCATGATTCTTAGTAAGAATCCAAAATTTCAGTCAGTTCGTTGCCAAAGGGCCGAAGTTATGACCGAACGCAAGTATTAAAAACTCCGAACCCAAGTACTTAAACGAGCGAACCCAAGTGTGAAAACGATGATATTTTTTTCAAAATCTTGTTTTGGCTGATTTTTTTATTGACTCGGGTACAGACCATGATTCTTAGTATGAATCCAAAATTTTAGTGGATTTGGTGCTCTAGGGCCAAAGTAATGGCCGAACCAAAGTTTGACAAAGCGCTAATAAAACGATGAATATTTTGTATGAAGAAAATTATAATTCTTCTGTTGGCAGATTTTCTGATGGATTCGTGTAAAGACCATGATTCTTATTAAGAATCCAAAATTTCAGTCAGTTCGTTGCCAAAGGGCCGAAGTTTTGACCGAACCCAAGTATTAAAAACACCGAACCCAAGTACTTAAACGAGCGAACCCAAGTGTAAAAACGATGATATTTTTTTCAAATTTTCTTTTTGCGGATTTTTTTATTGACTCGGATACAGACCATGATTCTTAGAAAAAATCAAAAATTTTAGTCGATCTTGTGCTATAGGGCCAAAGTTATGGCAGAACCAAAGTTTGACAAAGCGCTAATAAAACGATGAATATTTTGTATGAAGAAAATTATAATTCTTCTGTTGGCAGATTTTCTGATGGATTCGTTTACAGACCATGATTCTTAGTAAGAATCCAAAATTTCAGTTAGTTCGGTGCCATAGGGCCGAAGTTATGACCGAACCCAAGTATTAAAAACACCTACCCCTAGTACTTAAACGAGCGAACCCAAGTGTAAAAACGATGATATTTTTTTCAAATTTTCTTTTTGCGGATTTTTTTATTGACTCGGATACAGACCATGATTCTTAGAAAAAATCAAAAATTTTAGTCGATCTTGTGCTATAGAGCCAAAGTTATGGCAGAACCAAAGTTTGACAAAGCGCTAATAAAACGATGAATATTTTGTATGAAGAAAATTATAATTCTTCTGTTGGCAGATTTTCTGATGGATTCGTTTACAGACCATGATTCTTAGTAAGAATCCAAAATTTCAGTCAGTTCGGTGCCATAGGGCCGAAGTTATGACCGAACCCAAGTATTAAAAACACCTACCCCTAGTACTTAAACGAGCGAACCCAAGTGTAAAAACGATGATATTTTTTTCAAATTTTCTTTTTGCGGATTTTTTTATTGACTCGGATACAGACCATGATTCTTAGAAAAAATCAAAATTTTTAGTCGATCTTGTGCTATAGGGCCAAAGTTATGGCAGAACCAAAGTTTGACAAAGCGCAAATAAAACGATGAATATTTTGAATGAAGAAAATTATAATTCTTCTGTTGGCAGATTTTCTGATGGATTCGTGTACAGACCATGATTCTTAGTAAGAATCCAAAATTTCAGTCAGTTCGTTGCCATAGGGCCGAAGTTATGACCGAACCCAAGTATTAAAAACACCGAACCCAAGTACTTAAACGAGCGAACCTAAGTGTGAAAAAGATGATATTTTTTTCAAAATCTTGTTTTGGCTGATTTTTTTTAAGGCCCGGGTACAAACCACAATTCTTAGTATGAATCCAAAATTTAAGTCGATTTGGTACTCTAGGGCCAAAGTTATGGCCGAACCAAAGTTTGACAAAGCGCTAATAAAACGATGAATATTTTGTATGAAGAAAATTATAATTCTTCTGTTGGCTGATTTTCTGATGGATTCGTGTACAGACCATGATTCATAGTAAGAATCCAAAATTTCAGTCAGTTCGGTGCCATAGGGCCGAAGTTATGACCGAACCCAAGTATTAAAAACACCGAACCTAAGTACTTAAACGAGCGAACCCAAGTGTGAAAACGATGATGTTTTTTTCAAAATCTTGTTTTGGCTGATTTTTTTTAAGACCCGGGTACAAACCATGATTTTTAGTATGAATCCAAAATTTTAGTCGATTTGGTGCTCTAGGGCCAAAGTTATGGCCGAACCAAAGTTTGACAAAGCGCTAATAAAACGATGAATATTTTGTATGAAGAAAATTATAATTCTTCTGTTGGCAGATTTTCTGATGGATTCGTGTAAAGACCATGATTCTTAGTAAGAATCCAAAATTTCAGTCAGTTCGTTGCCAAAGGGCCGAAGTTATGACCGAACGCAAGTATTAAAAACTCCGAACCCAAGTACTTAAACGAGCGAACCCAATTGTGAAAACGATGATATTTTTTTCAAAATCTTGTTTTGGCTGATTTTTTTATTGACTCGGGTACAGACCATGATTCTTAGTATGAATCCAAAATTTTAGTGGATTTGGTGCTCTAGGGCCAAAGTAATGGCCGAACCAAAGTTTGACAAAGCGCTAATAAAACGATGAATATTTTGTATGAAGAAAATTATAATTCTTCTGTTGGCAGATTTTCTGATGGATTCGTGTAAAGACCATGATTCTTAGTAAGAATCCAAAATTTCAGTCAGTTCGTTGCCAAAGGGCCGAAGTTATGACCGAACCCAAGTATTAAAAACACCGAACCCAAGTACTTAAACGAGCGAACCCAAGTGTGAAAACGATGATATTTTTTTCAAAATCTTGTTTTGGCTGATTTTTTTAATGACTCGGGTACAGACCATGATTCTTAGTATGAATCCAAAATTTTAGTGGATTTGGTGCTCTAGGGCCAAAGTAATGGCCGAACCAAAGTTTGACAAAGCGCTAATAAAACGATGAATATTCTGTATGAAGAAAATTATAATTCTTCTGTTCGCAGATTTTCTGATTGATTCGTGTACAAACCATGATTCTTAGTTAGAATCCAAAATTTCAGTCAGTTCGGTGCCATAGGGCCGAAGTTATGACCGAACCCAAGTATTAAAAACACCTGCCCCTAGTACTTAAACGAGCGAACCCAAGTGTAAAAACGATGATATTATTTTCAAATTTTCTTTTTGCGGATTTTTTTATTGACTCGGATACAGACCATGATTCTTAGAAAAAATCAAAAATTTTAGTCGATCTTGTGCTATAGGGCCAAAGTTATGGCAGAACCAAAGTTTGACAAAGCGCTAATAAAACGATGAATATTTTGTATAGAGAAAATTATAATTCTTCTGTTGGCAGATTTTCTGATGGATTCGTTTACAGACCATGATTCTTAGTAAGAATCCAAAATTTCAGTCAGTTCGGTGCCATAGGGCCGAAGTTATGACCGAACCCAAGTATTAAAAACACCGAACCCAAGTACTTAAACGAGCGAACCTAAGTGTGAAAAAGATGATATTTTTTTCAAAATCTTGTTTTGGCTGATTTTTTTTAAGGCCCGGGTACAAACCACAATTCTTAGTATGAATCCAAAATTTAAGTCGATTTGGTACTCTAGGGCCAAAGTTATGGCCGAACCAAAGTATGACAAAGCGCTAATAAAACGATGAATATTTTGTATGAAGAAAATTATAATTCTTCTGTTGGCTGATTTTCTGATGGATTCGTGTACAGACCATGATTCATAGTAAGAATCCAAAATTTCAGTCAGTTCGGTGCCATAGGGCCGAAGTTATGACCGAACCCAAGTATTAAAAACACCGAACCTAAGTACTTAAACGAGCGAACCCAAGTGTGAAAACGATGATGTTTTTTTCAAAATCTTGTTTTGGCTGATTTTTTTTAAGACCCGGGTACAAACCATGATTTTTAGTATGAATCCAAAATTTTAGTCGATTTGGTGCTCTAGGGCCAAAGTTATGGCCGAACCAAAGTTTGACAAAGCGCTAATAAAACGATGAATATTTTGTATGAAGAAAATTATAATTCTTCTGTTGGCAGATTTTCTGATGGATTCGTGTAAAGACCATGATTCTTAGTAAGAATCCAAAATTTCAGTCAGTTCGTTGCCAAAGGGCCGAAGTTATGACCGAACGCAAGTATTAAAAACTCCGAACCCAAGTACTTAAACGAGCGAACCCAAGTGTGAAAACGATGATATTTTTTTCAAAATCTTGTTTTGGCTGATTTTTTTATTGACTCGGGAACAGACCATGATTCTTAGTATGAATCCAAAATTTTAGTGGATTTGGTGCTCTAGGGCCAAAGTAATGGCCGAACCAAAGTTTGACAAAGCGCTAATAAAACGATGAATATTCTGTATGAAGAAAATTATAATTCTTCTGTTGGCAGATTTTCTGATGGATTCGTGTAAAGACCATGATTAGTAAGAATCCAAAATTTCAGTCAGTTCGTTGCCAAAGGGCCGAAGTTATGACCGAACCCAAGTATTAAAAACACCGAACCCAAGTACTTAAACGAGCGAACCCAAGTGTAAAAACGATGAAATTTTTTTCAAATTTTCTTTTTGCGGATTTTTTTATTGACTCGGATACAGACCATGATTCTTAGAAAAAATCAAAAATTTTAGTCGATCTTGTGCTATAGGGCCAAAGTTATGGCAGAACCAAAGTTTGACAAAGCGCTAATAAAACGATGAATATTTTGTATGAAGAAAATTATAATTCTTCTGTTGGCAGATTTTCTGATGGATTCGTGCACAGACCATGATTCTTAGTAAGAATCCAAAATTTCGGTCAATTCGTTGCCATAGGGCCGAAGTTATGACCGAATCCACGTATTAAAAACACCGAACCCAAGTACTTAAACGAGCGAACCCAAGAGTGAAAACGATTTTTTTTTTTTCAAAATCTTGTTTTGGCTGATTTTTTTATTGACTCGGGTACAGACCATGATTCTTAGTATGAATCCAAAATCTTAGTGGATTTGGTGCTCGAGGGCCAAAGTAATGGCCGAACCAAAGTTTGACAAAACGCTAGTAAAACGATGAATATTTTGTATGAAGAAAATTATAATTCTTCTGTTGGCAGATTTTCTGATGGATTCGTGTACAGACCATGATTCTTAGTAAGAATCCAAATTTTCAGTCAGTTCGTTGCCAAAGGGCCGAAGTTATGACCGAACCCAAGTATTAAAAACACCGAACCCAAGTACTTAAACGAGCGAACCCAAGTGTGAAAACGATGATATTTTTTTCAAAATCTTGTTTTGGCTGATTTTTTTATTGACTTGGGTACAGACCATGATTCTTAGTATGAATCCAAAATCTTAGTGGATTTGGTGCTCGAGGGCCAAAGTAATGGCCGAACCAAAGTTTGACAAAACGCTAATAAAACGATGAATATTTTGTATGAAGAAAATTATAATTCTTCTGTTGGCAGATTTTCTGATGGATTCGTGTACAGACCATGATTCTTAGTAAGAATCCAAATTTTCAGTCAGTTCGTTGCCAAAGGGCCGAAGTTATGACCGAACCCAAGTATTAAAAACACCTACCCCTAGTACTTAAACGAGCGAACCCAAGTGTAAAAACGATGATATTTTTTTCAAATTTTCTTTTTGCGGATTTTTTTATTGACTCGGATACAGACCATGATTCTTAGAAAAAATCAAAATTTTTAGTCGATCTTGTGCTATAGGGCCAAAGTTATGGCAGAACCAAAGTTTGACAAAGCGCTAATAAAACGATGAATATTTTGAATGAAGAAAATTATAATTCTTCTGTTCGCAGATTTTCTGATGGATTCGTGTACAGACCATGATTCTTAGTAAGAATCCAAAATTTCAGTCAATTCGTTGCCATAAGGCCGAAGTTATGACCGAACCCAAGTATTAAAAACACCGAACCCAAGTACTTAAACGAGCGAACCCAAGTGTGAAAACGATGATATTTTTTTCAAATTCTTGTTTTGGCTGATTTTTTTTAAGACCCGGGTACAAACCATGATTTTTAGTATGAATCCAAAATTTTAGTCGATTTGGTGCTCTAGGGCCAAAGTTATGGCTTAACCAAAGTTTGACAAAGCGCTAATAAAACGATGAATATTTTGTATGAAGAAAATTATAATTCTTCTGTTGGCAGATTTTCTGATGGATTCGTGTAAAGACCATGATTCTTAGTAAGAATCCAAAATTTCAGTCAGTTCGTTGCCAAAGGGCCGAAGTTATGACCGAACGCAAGTATTAAAAACTCCGAACCCAAGTACTTAAACGAGCGAACCCAAGTGTGAAAACGATGATATTTTTTTCAAAATCTTGTTTTGGCTGATTTTTTTATTGACTCGGGTACAGACCATGATTCTTAGTATGAATCCAAAATTTTAGTGGATTTGGTGCTCTAGGGCCAAAGTAATGGCCGAACCAAAGTTTGACAAAGCGCTAATAAAACGATGAATATTTTGTATGAAGAAAATTATAATTCTTCTGTTGGCAGATTTTCTGATGGATTCGTGTAAAGACCATGATTCTTAGTAAGAATCCAAAATTTCAGTCAGTTCGTTGCCAAAGGGCCGAAGTTATGACCGAACCCAAGTATTAAAAACACCGAACCCAAGTACTTAAACGAGCGAACCCAAGTGTGAAAACGATGATATTTTTTTCAAAATCTTGTTTTGACTGATTTTTTTATTGACTCGGGTACAGACCATGATTCTTAGTATGAATCCAAAATTTTAGTGGATTTGGTGCTCTAGGGCCAAAGTAATGGCCGAACCAAAGTTTGACAAAGCGCTAATAAAACGATGAATATTCTGTATGAAGAAAATTATAATTCTTCTGTTCGCAGATTTTCTGATTGATTCGTGTACAAACCATGATTCTTAGTTAGAATCCAAAATTTCAGTCAGTTCGGTGCCATAGGGCCGAAGTTATGACCGAACCCAAGTATTAAAAACACCTGCCCCTAGTACTTAAACGAGCGAACCCAAGTGTAAAAACGATGATATTTTTTTCAAATTTTCTTTTTGCGGATTTTTTTATTGACTCGGATACAGACCATGATTCTTAGAAAAAATCAAAAATTTTAGTCGATCTTGTGCTATAGGGCCAAAGTTATGGCAGAACCAAAGTTTGACAAAGCGCTAATAAAACGATGAATATTTTGTATAGAGAAAATTATAATTCTTCTGTTGGCAGATTTTCTGATGGATTCGTTTACAGACCATGATTCTTAGTAAGAATCCAAAATTTCAGTCAGTTCGGTGCCATAGGGCCGAAGTTATGACCGAACCCAAGTATTAAAAACACCGAACCCAAGTACTTAAACGAGCGAACCCAAGTGTGAAAAAGATGATATTTTTTTCAAAATCTTGTTTTGGCTGATTTTTTTTAAGGCCCGGGTACAAACCACAATTCTTAGTATGAATCCAAAATTTAAGTCGATTTGGTACTCTAGGGCCAAAGTTATGGCCGAACCAAAGTTTGACAAAGCGCTAATAAAACGATGAATATTTTGTATGAAGAAAATTATAATTCTTCTGTTGGCTGATTTTCTGATGGATTCGTGTACAGACCATGATTCATAGTAAGAATCCAAAATTTCAGTCAGTTCGGTGCCATAGGGCCGAAGTTATGACCGAACCCAAGTATTAAAAACACCGAACCCAAGTACTTAAACGAGCGAACCCAAGTGTGAAAAAGATGATATTTTTTTCAAAATCTTGTTTTGGCTGATTTTTTTTAAGGCCCGGGTACAAACCACAATTCTTAGTATGAATCCAAAATTTAAGTCGATTTGGTACTCTAGGGCCAAAGTTATGGCCGAACCAAAGTTTGACAAAGCGCTAATAAAACGATGAATATTTTGAATGAAGAAAATTATAATTCTTCTGTTGGCTGATTTTCTGATGGATTCGTGTACAGACCATGATTCATAGTAAGAATCCAAAATTTCAGTCAGTTCGGTGCCATAGGGCCGAAGTTATGACCGAACCCAAGTATTAAAAACACCGAACCCAAGTACTTAAACGAGCGAACCCAAGTGTGAAAACGATGATATTTTTTTCAAAATCTTGTTTTGGCTGATTTTTTTAATGACTCGGGTACAGACCATGATTCTTAGTATGAATCCAAAATTTTAGTGGATTTGGTGCTCTAGGGCCAAAGTAATGGCCGAACCAAAGTTTGACAAAGCGCTAATAAAACGATGAATATTCTGCATGAAGAAAATTATAATTCTTCTGTTCGCAGATTTTCTGATTGATTCGTGTACAAACCATGATTCTTAGTTAGAATCCAAAATTTCAGTCAGTTCGGTGCCATAGGGCCGAAGTTATGACCGAACCCAAGTATTAAAAACACCTGCCCCTAGTACTTAAACGAGCGAACCCAAGTGTAAAAACGATGATATTATTTTCAAATTTTCTTTTTGCGGATTTTTTTATTGACTCGGATACAGACCATGATTCTTAGAAAAAATCAAAAATTTTAGTCGATCTTGTGCTATAGGGCCAAAGTTATGGCAGAACCAAAGTTTGACAAAGCGCTAATAAAACGATGAATATTTTGTATAGAGAAAATTATAATTCTTCTGTTGGCAGATTTTCTGATGGATTCGTTTACAGACCATGATTCTTAGTAAGAATCCAAAATTTCAGTCAGTTCGGTGCCATAGGGCCGAAGTTATGACCGAACCCAAGTATTAAAAACACCGAACCCAAGTACTTAAACGAGCGAACCTAAGTGTGAAAAAGATGATATTTTTTTCAAAATCTTGTTTTGGCTGATTTTTTTTAAGGCCCGGGTACAAACCACAATTCTTAGTATGAATCCAAAATTTAAGTCGATTTGGTACTCTAGGGCCAAAGTTATGGCCGAACCAAAGTATGACAAAGCGCTAATAAAACGATGAATATTTTGTATGAAGAAAATTATAATTCTTCTGTTGGCTGATTTTCTGATGGATTCGTGTACAGACCATGATTCATAGTAAGAATCCAAAATTTCAGTCAGTTCGGTGCCATAGGGCCGAAGTTATGACCGAACCCAAGTATTAAAAACACCGAACCTAAGTACTTAAACGAGCGAACCCAAGTGTGAAAACGATGATGTTTTTTTCAAAATCTTGTTTTGGCTGATTTTTTTTAAGACCCGGGTACAAACCATGATTTTTAGTATGAATCCAAAATTTTAGTCGATTTGGTGCTCTAGGGCCAAAGTTATGGCCGAACCAAAGTTTGACAAAGCGCTAATAAAACGATGAATATTTTGTATGAAGAAAATTATAATTCTTCTGTTGGCAGATTTTCTGATGGATTCGTGTAAAGACCATGATTCTTAGTAAGAATCCAAAATTTCAGTCAGTTCGTTGCCAAAGGGCCGAAGTTATGACCGAACGCAAGTATTAAAAACTCCGAACCCAAGTACTTAAACGAGCGAACCCAAGTGTGAAAACGATGATATTTTTTTCAAAATCTTGTTTTGGCTGATTTTTTTATTGACTCGGGAACAGACCATGATTCTTAGTATGAATCCAAAATTTTAGTGGATTTGGTGCTCTAGGGCCAAAGTAATGGCCGAACCAAAGTTTGACAAAGCGCTAATAAAACGATGAATATTCTGTATGAAGAAAATTATAATTCTTCTGTTGGCAGATTTTCTGATGGATTCGTGTAAAGACCATGATTCTTAGTAAGAATCCAAAATTTCAGTCAGTTCGTTGCCAAAGGGCCGAAGTTATGACCGAACCCAAGTATTAAAAACACCGAACCCAAGTACTTAAACGAGCGAACCCAAGTGTAAAAACGATGAAATTTTTTTCAAATTTTCTTTTTGCGGATTTTTTTATTGACTCGGATACAGACCATGATTCTTAGAAAAAATCAAAAATTTTAGTCGATCTTGTGCTATAGGGCCAAAGTTATGGCAGAACCAAAGTTTGACAAAGCGCTAATAAAACGATGAATATTTTGTATGAAGAAAATTATAATTCTTCTGTTGGCAGATTTTCTGATGGATTCGTGCACAGACCATGATTCTTAGTAAGAATCCAAAATTTCGGTCAATTCGTTGCCATAGGGCCGAAGTTATGACCGAATCCACGTATTAAAAACACCGAACCCAAGTACTTAAACGAGCGAACCCAAGAGTGAAAACGATTTTTTTTTTTTCAAAATCTTGTTTTGGCTGATTTTTTTATTGACTCGGGTACAGACCATGATTCTTAGTATGAATCCAAAATCTTAGTGGATTTGGTGCTCGAGGGCCAAAGTAATGGCCGAACCAAAGTTTGACAAAACGCTAGTAAAACGATGAATATTTTGTATGAAGAAAATTATAATTCTTCTGTTGGCAGATTTTCTGATGGATTCGTGTACAGACCATGATTCTTAGTAAGAATCCAAATTTTCAGTCAGTTCGTTGCCAAAGGGCCGAAGTTATGACCGAACCCAAGTATTAAAAACACCGAACCCAAGTACTTAAACGAGCGAACCCAAGTGTGAAAACGATGATATTTTTTTCAAAATCTTGTTTTGGCTGATTTTTTTATTGACTTGGGTACAGACCATGATTCTTAGTATGAATCCAAAATCTTAGTGGATTTGGTGCTCGAGGGCCAAAGTAATGGCCGAACCAAAGTTTGACAAAACGCTAATAAAACGATGAATATTTTGTATGAAGAAAATTATAATTCTTCTGTTGGCAGATTTTCTGATGGATTCGTGTACAGACCATGATTCTTAGTAAGAATCCAAATTTTCAGTCAGTTCGTTGCCAAAGGGCCGAAGTTATGACCGAACCCAAGTATTAAAAACACCTACCCCTAGTACTTAAACGAGCGAACCCAAGTGTAAAAACGATGATATTTTTTTCAAATTTTCTTTTTGCGGATTTTTTTATTGACTCGGATACAGACCATGATTCTTAGAAAAAATCAAAATTTTAAGTCGATCTTGTGCTATAGGGCCAAAGTTATGGCAGAACCAAAGTTTGACAAAGCGCTAATAAAACGATGAATATTTTGAATGAAGAAAATTATAATTCTTCTGTTCGCAGATTTTCTGATGGATTCGTGTACAGACCATGATTCTTAGTAAGAATCCAAAATTTCAGTCAATTCGTTGCCATAAGGCCGAAGTTATGACCGAACCCAAGTATTAAAAACACCGAACCCAAGTACTTAAACGAGCGAACCCAAGTGTGAAAACGATGATATTTTTTTCAAATTCTTGTTTTGGCTGATTTTTTTTAAGACCCGGGTACAAACCATGATTTTTAGTATGAATCCAAAATTTTAGTCGATTTGGTGCTCTAGGGCCAAAGTTATGGCTTAACCAAAGTTTGACAAAGCGCTAATAAAACGATGAATATTTTGTATGAAGAAAATTATAATTCTTCTGTTGGCAGATTTTCTGATGGATTCGTGTAAAGACCATGATTCTTAGTAAGAATCCAAAATTTCAGTCAGTTCGTTGCCAAAGGGCCGAAGTTATGACCGAACGCAAGTATTAAAAACTCCGAACCCAAGTACTTAAACGAGCGAACCCAAGTGTGAAAACGATGATATTTTTTTCAAAATCTTGTTTTGGTTGATTTTTTTATTGACTCGGGTACAGACCATGATTCTTAGTATGAATCCAAAATTTTAGTGGATTTGGTGCTCTAGGGCCAAAGTAATGGCCGAACCAAAGTTTGACAAAGCGCTAATAAAACGATGAATATTTTGTATGAAGAAAATTATAATTCTTCTGTTGGCAGATTTTCTGATGGATTCGTGTAAAGACCATGATTCTTAGTAAGAATCCAAAATTTCAGTCAGTTCGTTGCCAAAGGGCCGAAGTTATGACCGAACCCAAGTATTAAAAACACCGAACCCAAGTACTTAAACGAGCGAACCCAAGTGTGAAAACGATGATATTTTTTTCAAAATCTTGTTTTGACTGATTTTTTTATTGACTCGGGTACAGACCATGATTCTTAGTATGAATCCAAAATTTTAGTGGATTTGGTGCTCTAGGGCCAAAGTAATGGCCGAACCAAAGTTTGACAAAGCGCTAATAAAACGATGAATATTCTGTATGAAGAAAATTATAATTCTTCTGTTCGCAGATTTTCTGATTGATTCGTGTACAAACCATGATTCTTAGTTAGAATCCAAAATTTCAGTCAGTTCGGTGCCATAGGGCCGAAGTTATGACCGAACCCAAGTATTAAAAACACCTGCCCCTAGTACTTAAACGAGCGAACCCAAGTGTAAAAACGATGATATTTTTTTCAAATTTTCTTTTTGCGGATTTTTTTATTGACTCGGATACAGACCATGATTCTTAGAAAAAATCAAAAATTTTAGTCGATCTTGTGCTATAGGGCCAAAGTTATGGCAGAACCAAAGTTTGACAAAGCGCTAATAAAACGATGAATATTTTGTATAGAGAAAATTATAATTCTTCTGTTGGCAGATTTTCTGATGGATTCGTTTACAGACCATGATTCTTAGTAAGAATCCAAAATTTCAGTCAGTTCGGTGCCATAGGGCCGAAGTTATGACCGAACCCAAGTATTAAAAACACCGAACCCAAGTACTTAAACGAGCGAACCCAAGTGTGAAAAAGATGATATTTTTTTCAAAATCTTGTTTTGGCTGATTTTTTTTAAGGCCCGGGTACAAACCACAATTCTTAGTATGAATCCAAAATTTAAGTCGATTTGGTACTCTAGGGCCAAAGTTATGGCCGAACCAAAGTTTGACAAAGCGCTAATAAAACGATGAATATTTTGTATGAAGAAAATTATAATTCTTCTGTTGGCTGATTTTCTGATGGATTCGTGTACAGACCATGATTCATAGTAAGAATCCAAAATTTCAGTCAGTTCGGTGCCATAGGGCCGAAGTTATGACCGAACCCAAGTATTAAAAACACCGAACCCAAGTACTTAAACGAGCGAACCCAAGTGTGAAAAAGATGATATTTTTTTCAAAATCTTGTTTTGGCTGATTTTTTTTAAGGCCCGGGTACAAACCACAATTCTTAGTATGAATCCAAAATTTAAGTCGATTTGGTACTCTAGGGCCAAAGTTATGGCCGAACCAAAGTTTGACAAAGCGCTAATAAAACGATGAATATTTTGTATGAAGAAAATTATAATTCTTCTGTTGGCTGATTTTCTGATGGATTCGTGTACAGACCATGATTCATAGTAAGAATCCAAAATTTCAGTCAGTTCGGTGCCATAGGGCCGAAGTTATGACCGAACCCAAGTATTAAAAACACCGAACCTAAGTACTTAAACGAGCGAACCCAAGTGTGAAAACGATGATATTTTTTTCAAAATCTTGTTTTGGCTGATTTTTTTTAAGACCCGGGTACAAACCATGATTTTTAGTATGAATCCAAAATTTTAGTCGATTTGGTGCTCTAGGGCCAAAGTTATGGCCGAACCAAAGTTTGACAAAGCGCTAATAAAACGATGAATATTTTGTATGAAGAAAATTATAATTCTTCTGTTGGCAGATTTTCTGATGGATTCGTGTAAAGACCATGATTCTTAGTAAGAATCCAAAATTTCAGTCAGTTCGTTGCCAAAGGGCCGAAGTTATGACCGAACGCAAGTATTAAAAACTCCGAACCCAAGTACTTAAACGAGCGAACCCAAGTGTGAAAACGATGATATTTTTTTCAAAATCTTGTTTTGGCTGATTTTTTTATTGACTCGGGTACAGACCATGATTCTTAGTATGAATCCAAAATTTTAGTGGATTTGGTGCTCTAGGGCCAAAGTAATGGCCGAACCAAAGTTTGACAAAGCGCTAATAAAACGATGAATATTTTGTATGAAGAAAATTATAATTCTTCTGTTGGCAGATTTTCTGATGGATTCGTGTAAAGACCATGATTCTTAGTAAGAATCCAAAATTTCAGTCAGTTCGTTGCCAAAGGGCCGAAGTTATGACCGAACCCAAGTATTAAAAACACCGAACCCAAGTACTTAAACGAGCGAACCCAAGTGTGAAAACGATGATATTTTTTTCAAAATCTTGTTTTGGCTGATTTTTTTATTGACTCGGGTACAGACCATGATTCTTAGTATGAATCCAAAATTTTAGTGGATTTGGTGCTCTAGGGCCAAAGTAATGGCCGAACCAAAGTTTGACAAAGCGCTAATAAAACGATGAATATTCTGTATGAAGAAAATTATAATTCTTCTGTTCGCAGATTTTCTGATTGATTCGTGTACAAACCATGATTCTTAGTTAGAATCCAAAATTTCAGTCAGTTCGGTGCCATAGGGCCGAAGTTATGACCGAACCCAAGTATTAAAAACACCTGCCCCTAGTACTTAAACGAGCGAACCCAAGTGTAAAAACGATGATATTTTTTTCAAATTTTCTTTTTGCGGATTTTTTTATTGACTCGGATACAGACCATGATTCTTAGAAAAAATCAAAAATTTTAGTCGATCTTGTGCTATAGGGCCAAAGTTATGGCAGAACCAAAGTTTGACAAAGCGCTAATAAAACGATGAATATTTTGTATAGAGAAAATTATAATTCTTCTGTTGGCAGATTTTCTGATGGATTCGTTTACAGACCATGATTCTTAGTAAGAATCCAAAATTTCAGTCAGTTCGGTGCCATAGGGCCGAAGTTATGACCGAACCCAAGTATTAAAAACACCGAACCCAAGTACTTAAACGAGCGAACCCAAGTGTGAAAAAGATGATATTTTTTTCAAAATCTTGTTTTGGCTGATTTTTTTTAAGGCCCGGGTACAAACCACAATTCTTAGTATGAATCCAAAATTTAAGTCGATTTGGTACTCTAGGGCCAAAGTTATGGCCGAACCAAAGTTTGACAAAGCGCTAATAAAACGATGAATATTTTGTATGAAGAAAATTATAATTCTTCTGTTGGCTGATTTTCTGATGGATTCGTGTACAGACCATGATTCATAGTAAGAATCCAAAATTTCAGTCAGTTCGGTGCCATAGGGCCGAAGTTATGACCGAACCCAAGTATTAAAAACACCGAACCTAAGTACTTAAACGAGCGAACCCAAGTGTGAAAACGATGATATTTTTTTCAAAATCTTGTTTTGGCTGATTTTTTTTAAGACCCGGGTACAAACCATGATTTTTAGTATGAATCCAAAATTTTAGTCGATTTGGTGCTCTAGGGCCAAAGTTATGGCCGAACCAAAGTTTGACAAAGCGCTAATAAAACGATGAATATTTTGTATGAAGAAAATTATAATTCTTCTGTTGGCAGATTTTCTGATGGATTCGTGTAAAGACCATGATTCTTAGTAAGAATCCAAAATTTCAGTCAGTTCGTTGCCAAAGGGCCGAAGTTATGACCGAACGCAAGTATTAAAAACTCCGAACCCAAGTACTTAAACGAGCGAACCCAAGTGTGAAAACGATGATATTTTTTTCAAAATCTTGTTTTGGCTGATTTTTTTATTGACTCGGGTACAGACCATGATTCTTAGTATGAATCCAAAATTTTAGTGGATTTGGTGCTCTAGGGCCAAAGTAATGGCCGAACCAAAGTTTGACAAAGCGCTAATAAAACGATGAATATTCTGTATGAAGAAAATTATAATTCTTCTGTTCGCAGATTTTCTGATTGATTCGTGTACAAACCATGATTCTTAGTTAGAATCCAAAATTTCAGTCAGTTCGGTGCCATAGGGCCGAAGTTATGACCGAACCCAAGTATTAAAAACACCTGCCCCTAGTACTTAAACGAGCGAACCCAAGTGTAAAAACGATGATATTTTTTTAAAATTTTCTTTTTGCGGATTTTTTTATTGACTCGGATACAGACCATGATTCTTAGAAAAAATCAAAAATTTTAGTCGATCTTGTGCTATAGGGCCAAAGTTATGGCAGAACCAAAGTTTGACAAAGCGCTAATAAAACGATGAATATTTTGTATAGAGAAAATTATAATTCTTCTGTTGGCAGATTTTCTGATGGATTCGTTTACAGACCATGATTCTTAGTAAGAATCCAAAATTTCAGTCAGTTCGGTGCCATAGGGCCGAAGTTATGACCGAACCCAAGTATTAAAAACACCGAACCCAAGTACTTAAACGAGCGAACCCAAGTGTGAAAAAGATGATATTTTTTTCAAAATCTTGTTTTGGCTGATTTTTTTTAAGGCCCGGGTACAAACCACAATTCTTAGTATGAATCCAAAATTTAAGTCGATTTGGTACTCTAGGGCCAAAGTTATGGCCGAACCAAAGTTTGACAAAGCGCTAATAAAACGATGAATATTTTGTATGAAGAAAATTATAATTCTTCTGTTGGCTGATTTTCTGATGGATTCGTGTACAGACCATGATTCATAGTAAGAATCCAAAATTTCAGTCAGTTCGGTGCCATAGGGCCGAAGTTATGACCGAACGCAAGTATTAAAAACTCCGAACCCAAGTACTTAAACGAGCGAACCCAAGTGTGAAAACGATGATATTTTTTTCAAAATCTTGTTTTGGCTGATTTTTTTTAAGACCCGGGTACAAACCATGATTCTTAGTATGAATCCAAAATTTTGGTCGATTTGGTGCTCTAGGGCCAAAGTTATGGCCGAACCAAAGTTTGACAAAGCGCTAATAAAACGATGAATATTTTGTATGAAGAAAATTATAATTCTTCTGTTGGCAGATTTTCTGATGGATTCGTGTAAAGACCATGATTCTTAGTAAGAATCCAAAATTTCAGTCAGTTCGTTGCCAAAGGGCCGAAGTTATGACCGAACCCAAGTATTAAAAACACCGAACCCAAGTACTTAAACGAGCGAACCCAAGTGTGAAAACGATGATATTTTTTTCAAAATCTTGTTTTGGCTGATTTTTTTATTGACTCGGGTACAGACCATGATTCTTAGTATGAATCCAAAATCTTAGTGGATTTGGTGCTCTAGGGCCAAAGTAATGGCCGAACCAAAGTTTGACAAAACGCTAATAAAACGATGAATATTTTTTATGAAGAAAATTATAATTCTTCTGTTGGCAGATTTTCTGATGGATTCGTGTAGAGACCATGATTCTTAGTAAGAATCCAAAATTTCAGTCAGTTCGGTGCCATAGGGCCGAAGTTATGACCGAACCCAAGTATTAAAAAAACCTACCCCTAGTACTTAAACGAGCGAACCCAAGTGTAAAAAACGAAGATATTTTTTTCAAATTTTCTTTTTGCGGATTTTTTTATTGACTCGGATACAGACCATGATTCTTAGAAAAAATCAAAAATTTTAGTCGATCTTGTGCTATAGGGCCAAAGTTATGGCAGAACCAAAGTTTGACAAAGCGCTAATAAAACGATGAATATTTTGTATGAAGAAAATTATAATTCTTCTCTTGGCAGATTTTCTGATGGATTCGTGTACAGACCATGATTCTTAGTAAGAATCCAAAATTTCAGTCAGTTCGTTGCCATAGGGCCGAAGTTATGACCGAACCCAAGTATTAAAAACACCGAACCCAAGTACTTAAACGAGCGAACCCAAGTGTGAAAACGATGATATTTTTTTTCAAAATCTTGTTTTGGCTGATTTTTTTATTGACTCGGGTACAGACCATGATTCTTAGTATGAATCCAAAATTTTAGTGGATTTGTGCTCTAGGAACAAAGTAATGGCCGAACCAAAGTTTGACAAAGCGCTAATAAAACGATGAATATTTTGTATGAAGAAAATTATAATTCTTCTGTTGGCAGATTTTCTGATGGATTCGTGTAAAGACCATGATTCTTAGTAAGAATCCAAAATTTCAGTCAGTTCGTTGCCAAAGGGCCGAAGTTATGACCGAACCCAAGTATTAAAAACACCGAACCCAAGTACTTAAACGAGCGAACCCAAGTGTGAGAACGATGATATTTTTTTCAAAATCTTGTTTTGGCTGATTTTTTTATTGACTCGGGTACAGACCATGATTCTTAGTATGAATCCAAAATCTTAGTGGATTTGGTGCTCTAGGGCCAAAGTAATGGCCGAACCAAAGTTTGACAAAACGCTAATAAAACGATGAATATTTTTTATGAAGAAAATTATAATTCTTCTGTTGGCAGATTTTCTGATGAATTCGTGTACAGACCATGATTCTTAGTATGAATCCAAAATTTTAGTGGATTTGTGCTCTAGGAACAAAGTAATGGCCGAACCAAAGTTTGACAAAGCGCTAATAAAACGATGAATATTTTGTATGAAGAAAATTATAATTCTTCTGTTGGCAGATTTTCTGATGGATTCGTGTAAAGACCATGATTCTTAGTAAGAATCCAAAATTTCAGTCAGTTCGGTGCCATAGGGCCGAAGTTATGACCGAACCCAAGTATTAAAAAAACCTACCCCTAGTACTTAAACGAGCGAACCCAAGTGTAAAAAACGAAGATATTTTTTTCAAATTTTCTTTTTGCGGATTTTTTTATTGACTCGGATACAGACCATGATTCTTAGAAAAAATCAAAAATTTTAGTCGATCTTGTGCTATAGGGCCAAAGTTATGGCAGAACCAAAGTTTGACAAAGCGCTAATAAAACGATGAATATTTTGTATGAAGAAAATTATAATTCTTCTCTTGGCAGATTTTCTGATGGATTCGTGTACAGACCATGATTCTTAGTAAGAATCCAAAATTTCAGTCAGTTCGTTGCCATAGGGCCGAAGTTATGACCGAACCCAAGTATTAAAAACACCGAACCCAAGTACTTAAACGAGCGAACCCAAGTGTGAAAACGATGATATTTTTTTTCAAAATCTTGTTTTGGCTGATTTTTTTATTGACTCGGGTACAGACCATGATTCTTAGTATGAATCCAAAATTTTAGTGGATTTGTGCTCTAGGAACAAAGTAATGGCCGAACCAAAGTTTGACAAAGCGCTAATAAAACGATGAATATTTTGTATGAAGAAAATTATAATTCTTCTGTTGGCAGATTTTCTGATGGATTCGTGTACAGACCATGATTCTTAGTAAGAATCCAAAATTTCAGTCAGTTCGGTGCCATAGGGCCGAAGTTATGACCGAACCCAAGTATTAAAAAAACCTACCCCTAGTACTTAAACGAGCGAACCCAAGTGTAAAAACGATGATATTTTTTTCAAATTTTCTTTTTGCGGATTTTTTTATTGACTCGGATACAGACCATGATTCTTAGAAAAAATCAAAAATTTTAGTCGATCTTGTGCTATAGGGCCAAAGTTATGGCAGAACCAAAGTTTGACAAAGCGCTAATAAAACGATGAATATTTTGTATGAAGAAAATTATAATTCTTCTGTTGGCAGATTTTCTGATGGATTCGTTTACAGACCATGATTCTTAGTAAGAATCCAAAATTTCAGTCAGTTCGGTGCCATAGGGCCGAAGTTATGACCGAACCCAAGTATTAAAAACACCGAACCCAAGTACTTAAACGAGCGAACCCAAGAGTGAAAACGATGATATTTTTTTCAAAATCTTGTTTTGGCTGATTTTTTTATTGACTCTGGTACAGACCACGATTATTAGTATGAATCCAAAATTTTAGTCGATTTGGTGCTCTAGGGCCAAAGTTATGGCCGAACCAAAGTTTGACAAAGCGCTAATAAAACGATGAATATTTTGTATGAAGAAAATTATAATTCTTCTGTTGGCTGATTTTCTGATGGATTCGTGTACAGACCATGATTCTTAGTAAGAATCCAAAATTTCAGTCAGTTCGGTGCCATAGGGCCGAAGTTATGACCGAACCCAAGTATTTAAAACACCTACCCCTAGTACTTTAACGAGCGATCCCAAGTGTAAAAACGATGATATTTTTTTTTAAATTTTCTTTTTGCGGATTTTTTTATTGACTCGGATACAGACCATGATTCTTAGTAAAAATCAAAAATTTTAGTCGATCTTGTGCTATAGGGCCAAAGTTATGGCAGAACAAAAGTTTGACAAAGCGCTAATAAAACGATGAATATTTTGTATGAAGAAATTTATAATTCTTCTGTTGGCAGATTTTCTGATGAATTCGTGTAAAGACCATGATTCTTAGTAAGAATCCAAAATTTCAGTCAGTTCGTTGCCATAGGGCCGAAGTTATGACCGAACCTTTAGTATTAAAAACACAGAACCCAAGTACTTAAACGAGCGAACCCAAGTGTGAAAACGATGTTTTTTTTTTCAAAATCTTGTTTTGACTGATTTTTTTATTGACTCGGTTACAGACCATGATTCTTAGTATGAATCCAAAATTTTAGTGGATTTAGTGCTCTAGGGCCAAAGTTATGGCCGAACCAAAGCTTGACAAAGCGCTAATAAAACGATGAATATTTTGAATGAAGAAAATTATTATTTTTCTGTTGGCAGATTTTCTGATGGATTCGTGTACAGACCATGATTCTTAGTAAGAATCCAAAATTTCAGTCAGTTTTGTGCCATAGGGCCGAAGTTATGACCGAACCCAAGTATTAAAAACACAGAATCCAAGTACTTAAACGAGCGAACCCAAGTGTGAAAACGATGATATTTTTTTCAAAATCTTGTTTTGGCTGATTTTTTTATTGACCCGGGTACAGACCATGATTCTCAGTAAGAATCCAAAATTTCAGTCAGTTCGGTGCCATAGGGCCGAAGTTTTGACCGAACCCAAGTATTAAAAACACCTACCCCAAGTACTTGTGATGATCTCGCCTTTGGGCCTACGAAATAATTCTTTTAAAATTGAGAGATCAATTTAGAATTATATTTAATTTTGTAACAGGGAATGGTTTCAGCATACGATTCTCTGTTTCCAATTCTTGGGGGTGATTTATTTATCCGGACCACTAAATAACCACATGTGTTTGGGTGGCCCCAAGTGCATGCGAGCCCCGGCTAGGCCATTCTTCACAAAACTAAGAAGGAACCCAGAAGAACATTTAGAGGGATTTTTTCAAGATCGTTAACAAAACCAGAGGCGGCCGATGAATATTTGCCCGTGTGGTGATTGGTCTTAACGCGAGCAGATTGGATTTACGAAACAATTATCTGGTGAATTTTCTATGGCAGTAGGGAATTGATAACTAGGCAATAAAGATTAATCTTGGTGCATTTAAATATACTAGAGCGACGCGCCGATTAGGGGTTAAAATATTTAACATATTTGTCAAAATAAGATTGCAGAATTCGTTAAATAGTGACACACGCAGAAAGAACGAAAACGTGTACAGACAATGCTTATTTAATGTTATTATATAACCAATAAAGTCGACGCAAGTAATTAGGACGAGTAGTGAATTGAAGTGCGCCACTGAGCTCTTCTTTTATGCGTTATTGGGATACTTTATGACTCCGGCGCAGACAAAATAAGTTTACACCGGAAAAAAAAGCGAACATGGTTCCTTCACAAAATTCTCTGAAATAATAGTTAAAGTGTGACATTTTTTGACTATTAAATATATTGATATATTGTTGATATATGCATATTGGGAGATGTGCTTATCACTTAAGATTTGAAGAAGTGGCTAATAAATTATTGAAACCACACAAGGAGATGGGGAGGAGTGGGGGTACAGTTGGGTTGGAGGACAGTCAGGGAGAGAACCTGGGGACGCACGGTCGGGATTAAAATCATCGGAGTTTTGATAAACGGTAGAATAATAACTCTGTGCGCGTAAAACGGGAATAATTCATTTAAGTAAAGAGAAGACAGTCAGGGAGAGAACCTGGGGACGCACGGTCGGGATTAAAATCATCGGAGTTTTGATAAACGGTAGAATAATAACTCTGTGCGCGTAAAACGGGAATAATTCATTTAAGTAAAGAGAAGACAGTCAGGGAGAGAACCTGGAGACGCACGGTCGGGATTAAAATCATCGGAGTTTTGATAAACGGTAGAATAATAACTCTGTGCGCGTAAAACGGGAATAATTCATTTAATTAAAGAGAAGACAGTCAGGGAAAGATTCTGGGGGTTCACGGTTGGGATTGAAGTCATCGAGGTTGAATACACGGTAGAATAATAGCTCTGTGCGCGTAAACCGGGGATAGTTCATTAAATTAAGGGATGGTAGTCGCGAGGAGACCAGCTCGGTGCTTCTGAATCGAGGATGTTTCATTTTAATTGAACAAAGGATAGTTCGTCTTTATTAAACACAACAAATCGACGCGAGAATTGTGTTTGACGGCTGCATCTTGGAATAAATAACTGCATGACGGGTTGTGGTTTAGAAGTGCTTGTTTGAATTAAATATTATTGTAGTGAATTGATTTGTGAAATTATTTTGTGCAACATGGCGAATTTGGTAAGTTTGTATAAAATTATTAACATATTTAGTACGGGCCTTGCAGGAAGGAGTCAATTAGGGTTTATATACAAGCCTTAGGAATCTAGGACCTTTTTTTTGTCGAGCGTTGGGGAACGAAGAGCTTCGCACGTTTCCGGGTTGACCGGCTAGCAAGTACCTTTGTTGGGTGAAGTTATTCTTGAGACAATAACGTTGTAAAATAATAATTTTGGGATACAATTAACTAACTAGCATTTGAAGCACAAAGTGCGCTTTCGGGCAATAAATCTTAGACGAGAGACTCCATTTAAAAGACGGGATTTTGAAACCACAAAACAATAATAAAATCCTTTAAAAGTGCTTTGTTGGTGATCGAGGAAACTAGGTTACTGGGTATTCTCCAATACATAACGGGTAACAAAATACAGAGGTATAGAATATAGGTATAAATTAATATGTAAAGCGCCTTTGAGGTGATTATTATTATTTACGAGTTTCGTAATAATATTTTTAAACGTAGCTAGGGGACTATATTTAGGAAAGGGTTTAGGCAAAGGCAGTATTAGGTAATATAACAGTTTATGGAAGGTGCGTAGCATGGGCACCTTTGCTTACTAACAAAATCTGACATAATTAAATTCCCACTCCTAAAATTTCCCATACCTTATTCAAAATTTTAGGTATCACAACAAATCTATTACATAGGACTATACATAAACTTGGTTCGATATCTTATCGTATAATCATCACCTTTTTGGTTTACGCTTAGGTAGGTATATTTCATTCAATATATTCGATTTAGCAAAAACTTTCACATTGTCGGTTGAATGAAGCCGTCGGTAGGTATTCATTTTTTAAGCGTAATGCGCTATATCCACCTACATAAGTAGCAAACCTTTTCTTAACTCCCTCACACTAGGAATAGGGATCATCCAGCATCAGGGTGGGAATGTACTCTGGGCGAAAGCGCAGCCGGGGAAATAGAAGGAAGGGAAGCCAGATTCACGACCTGGTGCCTTTCATTCTTGGACCCAGCACCCTGGAGGCCGAGTTTGACATTCCTTCTTTGAGCTGATATTTGAGTTTGAGCTTGGGGTACGCCTATCGTAGAGCATATGCCCGTGACAACATATCGGGGAAGGTCCCAAGTTACGCTTGTGTATGTTATGTGAGAGGACGTATTTTTCATTCAAATCAAACATCGATGACCATCGCGATTGCAGGCTGGCGCATGTTTCTGTAACGTGCCTAGGAAAAACATAATCAATACTTCTACTGGTTCGACGTTTCTTTGTTGGAATCCGGATAAGTTTTCTTAACTCCCTCACACTAGGAATAGGGATCATCCAGCATCAGGGTGGGAATGTACTCTGGACAAAAGCGCAGCCGGGGAAATAGAAGGAAGGGAAGCCAGATTCACGACCTGGTGCCTTTCATTCTTGGACCCAGCACCCTGGACGCCGAGCTTGACATTCCTTTCTTTGAGCTGATTTTTGAGTTTGAGCTTGGGGTACGCCTATAGTAGAGCATATGCCCGTGACAACATATCGGGGAAGGTCCCAAGTTACGCTTGTGTAGGTTATGCGAGAGGACGTATTTTTCATTCAAATCAAAAACCGATGACCATCGCGATTGCAGGCTGGCGCATGTTTCTGTAACGTGCCTAGGAAAAACGTAATCAATATTTCTACTGGTTCGACGTTTCTTTGTTGGAATCCGGATAAGTTTTCTTAACTCCCTCACACTAGGAATAGGGATCATCCAGCATCAGGGTGGGAATGTACTCTGGACGAAAGCGCAGCAGGGGAAATAGAAGGAAAGGAAGCCAGATTCACGACCTGGTGCCTTTCATTCTTGGACCCGGCACCCTGGAAACCGAGCTTGACATTCCTTCTTTGAGCTGATATTTGAGTTTGAGCTTGGGGTACGCCTATCGTAGAGCATATGCCCGTGACACCATATCGGGGAAGGTCCCAAGTTACGCTTGTGTATGTTATGCGAGAGGATGTATTTTTCATTCAAATCAAACATCACTGATGACCATCGCGATTGCAGGCTGGCGCATGTTTCTGTAGCGTGCCTAGGAAAAACGTTATCATTATTTCTACTGGTTCGAGGCGGCGTGCTGGACGGAGAACGGGATTATTGAGGACATGAGTGACTGCCAAGGCGAGGATCGGTGACATCAAAATCTTCCTTAATTAAATTCATACATCGCCAGATCAGAGGAGAGAGCGGCCCCACCGATCTCCTGACATTGCCGATTGTCTAATCAACTTCGGTTTAATGTTTATGCCGGTGCTTTAGGAGTTAATGGAACTCAAGTCATCGGCATGCTGAAGAACTTCAACATCATCATCAATCCAGAGTAAGATGTCACGTTCCAAAACCTCGTGCCACCCACACATTCCCTGAACAGTTCCTGACATCGGCTATCACGCCATTAATCGGGGCAGACCCTCATATCAAACGGTATGAGATGACCTCTCATCATCATCATCAACATATTTATAATTTGGCGGCGTATTGGTCGATATTATTCCCATTACCACTCTATGATCCAGAAACACACATCAAACCCTTTCCCGACAGAAGGCAAAACATGTCGATTTTCATTCGTCGCTTGCGACCTTAACATTCTCCGGAGGCGTTGGAATTGGAAGCTGATTCGGCGGTCTATGACCATCACCTTATCAGTTGGGATATGGAGGAGTCCAATTATTTAAACAGCACATGTTCTGTCTCATGTTAATCCAAAATACCTACCCGTAGAATCAAATTAACAAAATAAAACAAGCTAGCTAACTAACAAACTGCATCTAGAACTGTGAGTGTAGAATTATTGCACTCCGTACTGCTTTGAGTGTAAATCTTTTGTTAGAATATACATAAATGTCAAATTATTTTCATGATAGCATTTTATAGAGCTGCAGAGAGTACGCGACATCGCATCGAAAGGTAGGATCTTCTCAATTCGCCGTTTGAATG